>PCDO01000002.1:1798869-2998869 GCA_002778035.1 Ambrosiella xylebori
GGGGGGGGGGGGTTTATTTTATTTTATAGATGCTAAGTGGTGATTGGCTGTCTTGGCCAACTGACTGATGCAACTTGTTGGATCGTCCAACCGGCAACCGAGCATCAGAAAGTTGAATGTCTGTGACAGCGCATAAATGAATATTGCAGCTTCATAGCTTTGTGTGTGTGATAGTGTCGTCAAGTTTACAAGAAATAGTACACTATTATCAGTGAATATTGAATTATCAGTGATAAGAGACCATAAAAAAAGAGCCCTTGAGATAAAAGTAACACCCTATTGTTTCTGATAACGACCTGCGTCACGATATCCACATCGAAAAAGCCTCAAATCAGATATGTGAAACTACCAACAAAGGCTGGCCACATCAATACCTCAGTGTCGCGAGATGGGACCGACGGGATGAGACACCGCTTGACGCTTGACTTTTGAGGCTTCCTCAACTCAAGTGATACAGGAACAATGAATTTGCCCAAATGAGGCTGCGGGATCGGGACATAATATGTATGCTTCTTATCTCCATACTTTTATCCATCTATTGTATAAGATGAATGTTATTTGTTACATTTTCTCCACAGGTCAAGACCTGGCCATAAATTCCGCCTCTTCCTGTTGTCGCCTCCACAAGACGAAAAAACCAAAGATTCAGGAATGAAATGGTGGACACACTTATTAGAGGTGATGGGGAGGTTCCTGCAGCGAGACGAGACGACGGGTCCTTTTTCCTTCCTTTTTACCTTTTTATCTAGTTCTCAATAGAGAAGTTGCACTTTATATAACTACTGCTGTATACACATATGTATATAGAAGAATCTGGTGGTGGATATAGGCAGGTGGGAACGAGCAGAAGACTGGTTCGGCATAGTACATGTAGAAGTTCACGAACCCATTTCTGCACCGAACAAACAAAACGAAGAACAATGCATATATGTAGGCAATTGACATCATCGCTTTCACAGATCAACGGCATGTGAAAATCCCATGGAAGTCCAGCATCATATGTTTCTTCTCTTGTTTCCTGCTTGTAGATTGTGTTGTTGACCTTCGTTCTGCAGGCTTGATTTTCCACACATCCAACTACGCTAGCCTTTTTGTTAAATCACACCAATTCGCAAACCGGCCAAAACAGACTTTAGCACTCAGTAATCCACTATACCATTTCAGGAAGAAAATCCCTACGCCATTCCATCCTGCGGGATCCCTTGTCTTCCAGTGACCACGAGAGATCCATGTATATAGATAAGAAATATATATCCAAGAATATGGAGAAAAAGAAGACAGTAGCAATACAATGTCGGCCATCTGCAGGCTATAGGGATAGGTGAGTGAGTGGTTTGTAGATACAGATGAGAAAATATATATATATATATATATATATTTTGGGGGAGGGGGGGAAGGGGATAGGTTAAATATTAGGCATCAAGTGAGGACAATAGGATGCTAAAATATATACCGTCGTTGTGCATCAAGAGTCCTCTCTATATCCGTAAGTGGCGTTTCTCAGAATTCGCAACTTCTTGAAATTTAATTCCGGGATTTTCTGCGACAGAATCCACTGTTTCTCACTGTAGAAGCTGGTGACAGCGTGCGCTGACGCAGCAACCATCCATCTGATGACGCTGCTTTCCTATTTCCACAACCTAACATGTCAGGGTAACTGCTGCTTAATGTCCCACCTGCCTATTGTTCCTGTCCTGTCCTTTCCCTTCTGGGAATCCCCTTCGATCCTGATCTGAGAAAAATGCGCCTGTTTTTTGGTCTCTTTCCCATACACTAAATAGACGCTGATGTCTTTTTTTTGTATGTCTGTTCGAGGGGACCTTTCACAGTTACCTCGTGTGTTTTTCCCAATTGGGGAGGGGTGGAGGGACGGCGCCTGTGCAGGGACAAGTGACGGACGTGCTTGCCTTGCATGGTGAGTGAAAGTTGTTGTGGCCATGGTTGTTGTTGTGGTTCCCTCCTGGCTTGGCTTCGGGTCGTAGTGGAAGAGCAAGCGAGCGAGCAAGCAAGCAACAAGTGAAAAGAACAAGGCAAGAAGAAGAAGAAGAAAAGGAAAGAGAGAACAAGATTTTTAGTTTCAGCTTCCTTTTTTAGTTGTTGGGCCTTCCGCTCTTCTATGTCTCGCACCTTTTTCTGTTTCTCTTCTCTCCTTTTTTTTTCTTGCTTCTTGTTTGATGTCTGAATTTGAAGAAAAAAAAATCTTTCTGTTCTTGTCCTTTCGAGGTCTCATTATCGTCAACTTTTTTTTTTCCCTTCCCCACACTTCGCATCTCTTTCCCAACCATATTTGTTGTTTTCTTTGATAGAAGGTGTGTACTTGTCATGGGCTAGATGCGCTTGCCTCTGCATCTACCAGATGGGAGGAAATACGACAAGATATCACCCGGTTATGCTTTGGATGTTTGGATGTTTTATCCCGCTGTTTTGATGGACTGGCTAGGGGCATGATCGGATGCACCGGATGGTGAATATACGGGGGACTATTCTATATTGTACCTTCATATGCTATATTCGGTCTCCTATCAACTTCCGTCTGACTACCAAACCAACCGGAATATCGATTCGGAATCCTTACAAACACATCATCAACCTTTCCCTCTAGTTCGCCTGACACCGCAACTAACAGCGTATCAACCTTAGATAATCAATTGACAAAATGCGCGCTTTCACCGTTCTTGCTACTTTCGCCCTTGGCGTTCAGGCTGCCACTTACACCTTTGGCAACACCACCGTCGACATCTCCCAGATCTCCACTTCCGACAAGTGTATGTACCCTATTGTTTCTACCTTGATTAATGAAAAACTTCACCCACAGAACACAAGCTAACTTCCGACCCAGCTGCTTATTGCCGTGGTCAGCGCAACACCTGCGATGAGCTGTGCGACAACAACACTGACAGCAACACCTGCGACACTGTAAGTTGATATCTGATGCATGCTACTGCACCGTCAGCTGCAATAATAACTATTTATATGACCCGGGTCATGTTCATTAACAAATTGATATGCAGAGCACTCTGGACTACACCTGCACTTGCTCTGATGGCCAGGAGCCTGCCAACCTGAGCTCCTACTCCACCTCCCTCGATGCCTACATGTGCCAGGCTGCCTATAGTCAGTGCATTTCTTCCACTGTTGGCAACGCTGAGGGCCAGTCTGAGTGCAAGTCTTCCATTGCCGACACCTGCGGTACCAAGGATGCTTCTGAGGCTTCCTCGTCAAGCACTACTTCGGCTGCTTCTTCCTCGGCTTCTGCCACGGCCACTGCGTCTGCCACCGAGGCCGCTTCTTCCACCGCTGCTGCTACCACGGCCACTGCTGGTGCTGCTCAGAACCTGATTGGCTCTGGTGCCGCTATCGTCGGTCTCGTCGCCGCTCTTCTGTAAATGATATGAACCCAGTTCATTTACAGTGATGCGATGTGACGGAGTCATCTGTGATAACGTCTGGTTTGGGAAAGCCGGACGTTACCTCTCTGGCCAAAGTAAGTACCGAGGAGCTAGGCACAGGTGATTCCACATTGAGATGACAAAAGGGAAAAGACAGGAGATTTTTGTTTTTATTATTATTATTGAGTGTGATTGGTAAAATCTGGCTCTGGGGGTCAGAATGGCAAGTCTTTATTTCTCAGACTCTTGTTCTTTTGAAGCAACGGGTCTCGGACTTTTGGCTGTGCAATATTCTTCTACACGACTCACTTCAATTTCACTGGCGGGAATTATTAATGAGGTGCTAGTGCAAGATTTGGTTCTATTCGGTTAATGATGAAGATGGCTGCGTTTTAAGTAATTATGAAAGGCAGAGAATGATTAAATGGGTGAACGAGAAGGATGGTTTATACCTTAGAAAGCAACGAGAAAGGCTTTAGATTAAGAATGATGTTTCGGGCTCGTCACCACCACAACTTGGCGGGTTTTCTTTTGAGGGAAGCCTGGGCTAAACCGTGTAGTATTGTGAATTTGCTACAGAGACGAGAGTCTTGATTTTGCGTGGAGAGAATCTCACGAAGAAGTCTTTGGATTGTTAGAGCCTTTTTGTGTATGTTGCCGCTGTTCTTTGGGGTTATTAGGACTTGGCTGTGTTTAGCTTTGCCCGGATGGTGTTACTCAATTTTTTCTTTTTCTAAACATAACGAGCCATGGTGTTTTTAGGTCTTGTTGGTTACCGGTATCCGTAATAATAAATATGTTGGTTGATGTCATGATCCTGCAAAGTCTTTGTTTGTATAAGTGACACGGACGTTGATGTGAACTCTTAAAGCCCTAGACAGTGATCAGCCTGACTAACGGGGTTCTAGGAATTGATTTTGTAAGTTAGATCAGATCGTCGACCGGTAAGGTGGTGGCTGTGCTCCCTTTTCTCGGTAACTACATAAGTACATGCGAGTATTATTTGAGGATGATTTACTTTGACAATGGCGGCTTTTTTGACGATGAAGAATTACTTGGCTGCATGTGGAAAAGGTGTAAGAAATGAGGCATCGTGAATAGATTGAGGTGTATTGATAAAAAAAAATTAGATCTTTAACGATCAAAGGAAAAGGAAAGAGCGATGGTGGTTGGTGGGTCGGAGTTGTGAAAGTTCTTTAAGGATCGGTTTCCTTTTTGGGATTTTTTGAGGGGAATGGAGGGTTATGATTGGTTGGTTGGGAGGTATGAACGTCAAAGAAAGAAAAGTGTGATGAGTTTTTTTTATTTCTCTTTGTTTGGTTTTTTTTTTGATAGCTTCTTTGATGGTTTGATGGACAAGAGAGAGAGAGGGAGAGAGCAAAATGTAACCAGAAAACAGAGAGAATAGCGTGAGTGCCCGTGGTGGGTATATGAACAGAGGCGGAGCTCCGGTCAGTCGTGGTCATTGTTTCCTGTAAATCCCCATCGTCATCTTTGTATCCGTGTTTCTTTCTGTTTACTTTGACAATCAGACACCAGTTTATTGACTTTTTTGTTTTTCGTACTGTTTTCTTCCGATCACAATGGCCAGCCTACTGAACAACCTCACCGGCCTCCTCTCCCCCAACACTGCCTCGCCCGCCCAAGGCGACGGCCAGAGCCAAGGCCAGAGCCTCTCTCCATCTCCCAATCCCAATCCAAACCACAACCAGATCAACACCAACTCCTCTTCCCTCGAGGACATCCCCATCCCTGTGCCACCGGCCATCGCCGAAGAAAAGCAAGCCTTCATCAACGCCTGCGAACTCAATGGCATCAACGCTTCGCTGCCCCCCGTTATCCGGCCTCGCCTTAACACGTATGGCGTCGAACTCGAGTTCCTGATTGCCGTTACTTACGAAGATCTCCCGCTGCCGTTCCCCGAAAAGGGCGTGCGCCCAATCGTCCTGAAGCGGACGGTTGAGGATCCGAAGCTCTTTGTCACGCAATTGGTGGTGAACACGCTGCTCAAGTATGACATTCGGGCCGCTTCGGAGTCCCAGGAGATTTTTGTGCGTCCAGAGTATCATGAGGGGCGCAGGGTGCTGCATAGGCGGCCGGAGACCATGCCGACGGGGGTTGGCCCGTTGAGACATGCGGAAGATGACGCCAAGTATTGGACAGTGGGGACCGACGGGTCGCTGGAGGGTGATAAGGCAGGTGGTCCGCTGATTGCTTGGTTGGGGTTGGAGATTACATCGCCGGCGCTGTGGGAAGGGGAAGTGGGTATTAAGCAGGTGCAACGCGTTATGGGCATCTTGCACAAGAAGTTTTGGGTGCGTGTTAACGAGACGTGTGGGCTACATATACATGTTGGCTGGGGCCATGAGATGTACAATCTTGACACGCTCCGGCGGTCTGCCTCTCTGCTGTGGGCGCTGGAGCCGATGATGCTACAGTGTCAGGAGCCTGGGCGCGGCGATGCCTTCTATTCCAAGAAGATGCGCGGCCTAGAGGAGAACCCGTTAACGCGTGGACACAAGGCAGATGAGCTGCATGCGGCACTTATCAAGCATGGGAGCGGAGGAAATGCCGAGAA
This sequence comes from Ambrosiella xylebori, assembly GCA_002778035.1. Classification (NCBI taxonomy): domain Eukaryota; kingdom Fungi; phylum Ascomycota; class Sordariomycetes; order Microascales; family Ceratocystidaceae; genus Ambrosiella; species Ambrosiella xylebori. The sequence continues at coordinate 1,804,837 of PCDO01000002.1, forward strand.
GGCGGTGCTGGGCCGCCAGCGGGGCTTCCGGGACAAGAGTATGTACGGGGACTATCTGATGCAGGAGCGGATGACGGATATGTTCCGCTTTGCGCTCAAGGATAAGGATGGCAAGAAAGCGTTGGAGGAGTACGCGGTAAAGGTGGTGCGTGATGCGATGGGCGACCAGGCGAATGATATCTCGGGGATGCACGGATTGCCGTATGACCGGCCGGCAGTCACGTCGTTGATTGGGTGGCCATTGTTGCAGCATGATCACATTTATGGCCATGGTGATCCGCTGTCGTGGGCGCCGACACGCGTCTCGGAGGGCAAGCTGCCGATGGACCAGTATGCAGGATCGCTGCAAAAGTGCCGGCCGCAGGGGTTTCATTGCAACGATACCGATGTCTCGGTGTACGACAATGTGATAACCGGGTGGGGCCAGATGCAGATGGACACAGTCAAGTTGGTGAATGTGTACCATGAGAAGAGGGCCCAGGGCATCAAGTTTTTCACGGCCAAGATCCAGGACCCGCTAGTGGCGGCGCCGGATATCGAGGAGGTTGTCCCCGTATACCGGGTCGTGCAGCCAGTCGACTGGCACTACCAGCGCGTCACGCGCAAGGCGAACCACCTGATCCGGCCGTATCCCTCATACCTTGGGCTCCGCGAGAAATACTACACACTGAACCCGTCGGCCGAGTCGGCGGCCCGGCGCAAAGCGAATAAGAGACTGGCGGTGCCGGACCATGTGCCGCGCGACTTTACGTCGGTGTGGAGCGGCGTCACCGAGATTCTGGCTGCGGACCTCAACGCATACCAGATCTCGGCGCTGTTGCAGGGCAACGTCAAATACAATGCAACCAACGTGACCCGCGTGTCGAGGAATGGCCCGCCAAAGGGGGAGACCCTTGAGATCCGCATGGGCAGCCCGTCGTGGAACCCCGGGTGGGTGGCGACGTGGGTGAGCATTTGTGTAGCCGTGGTTGGCTGGGCGGGGCGGGCCAACTACCGAGAATTCATGCACATGGTGCGTCTGGTGGCGTTGGCACAACAGGATCCGACGGACCCGTTAATCGAGGGGGGCCGCGTAGAGTATGACTTTGCAGCGTTCTTGGAGGATATTGGGGAGCCGGGGTTGGCGAGGGAAGTGATTAAGCGGTTAGAGGGGCTGGAGAGGCGCGGGACGTATAAGGAGATTCCGGAGTTTGAGTTGGTGGGGAAGATTCATAGGTTGGAGTATTTGAGGGAGGTGAGTGAGCAGGTGGCCAAGGGGAATACAGAGGTGTTAGGACAGTTGATGAAGGATTTTTAGATGCTGGTAGGTTTGTGGAATATTGAATATATCGAGTTTTTGTTAATGTTAGGGTTCCATCTATACACACTAGGGTCTGTATGCCAAAATAGGAAACATCCCACGAGTCACGTTAGCCAAGACTAGATGCTTGCTTGCTTACTTTATTTGTCTCTGCGTCTTGCCTATATATCGCCACACGGAAAAAATTGTACATGTGGCGGAGAAGAGTTCATTTGAGTTTAGCTTGGTGATGTGGGAGTGAAGAGTACTTTAAGGACTAGGCTGGGCTTTCAGGTGAAGGTGAAGGGAGAAGAGGAGTACATGTGAGAGGATATCTGGGTAGGATGTATCTAGGTTTAAAGGTGGATTCTTTTATCTTATTGGTGCAAAAGGGAAAGATTTTACCTTGGGCGGATTGATGATGTTGTCATGCTTGTTCAGCTGTTGCAACATCCGATGGTGCCGCCTTTTCGTCTACAAACCATCGTCTATTATTTAGTCTACATATGTACTTGACAATAAACATCTAGTCTTTACTATATACCTCGACAGAAGTGCTGAATATCTGAACAAAGACCACTAGAAAAAGAAAGTTTCTAGTTTCTTGGTGCTGTTATCAAGATAGCAGGAACTGGCAGATGGATGTCTGCCCGTGCCCGGGTTGTGTGAAGGAGGGATTAGATTTAAGGTTATTGGGGAGATGAGGGAGGTTTGGGGGGGGGAAGGGGCAGCGCTTGGTTTATTTGACGGGGGATTGTTTTTCTTTTTTGGTGACTAGATGCGATGTGGTTGATAGAAGTGAGGAGGGTTGGAGGAGAGAAGGAGAGAGAGAGACGGAAGTTGGTTATCTTGCGAGGATGAAAGTCTGCCTTTTTGACTAATTGAGTCCAAGATATTAAGACGTTAGTAAGTGATATCAGTAGAAACTCCACTGATATTCGTAAACACAACCCACTCATCTTCTCCTTCTGTCTCCTCCGTCCACCAACTACATCAGCCAAAACAACAACCCATTCCTAGCCGTGGTCATCGGGCTCCGTGTGAGAGCCCTCGGAGACGACGGCGCCGCCGGATATTGCGGAAGATGTACTGATGAGGAGGATTGCGGGGTATACGATAGGGGATCGGACGTGTGGGTTTGTGATATGTTTGTGGAGTAAGTTTGCATGTAAGATATTGAATTGTGGTGAAAAAGCGATAGTCAGAGACTGACAAAAGATACACAAAAAACAGACGTGCCAATTACGTGCGTGAATTCCGACTTTGCCTGCACAACTTCCGGCAGCCACGGTGGCTGCCGCGACCGGACGGACTCCTCCTGCAAAAACATGAAGACCGTCTGCCTCAATTACGCCCAGTCCGTTCTCAGCTCCTGTGCCTTACTGTCCGACTATCACACTGTCTGCTGGTGAGTGACCGCTGTTTATGAACTTAGATATATGAAGGAACGGACAAAGATACTAACACGGGGAACCCAACAGCTTCAATATCCTTGTACCCCACTGTCTGTCTCACCTGGATCTTCCCCACCAGCAGCCGCTCGTACATAGCCCTGAGCTGCGCCGAGACCTCGGGGCGAGAAATCTTTCCTGACTATCCTCCAATCTACACCGCGATCCCCGGTGACTCCGACTCCAGGTCCTCCATCACACTGTCGCCTTCGGCCCCGATTAACTCCTTCAGCGTTGACTCTTCCGACACCTATTTTAACTCAATGCCCAGTGCCACGTATTCATCGGTGGGTTCCGACTCGGACTTCAGCTCTAGATCTAGATCTGGCTCCGGCTCTAGCTACCACTACACTTCCATCCCCCAAAAATCCGAGAAAAATATCAAAGCCATCCTCGCCGGCAAGCCTGTCAAAGATGCGTATGGGAATACATATGTCAACGGGTAGTTGGTCATCAGCCACCAGGGTATGCCGTCGCCGGTGAGTCCGGGGGGGGGGGGGGTTCTACACCTACAGGGCCTGTAGAGCCGGCGGGGAGCGTTGGGAATCCAGTGGATATTGGGACGGGGTATCAAGTGGGAATACAAGAGAATCCGAGGTAGTTGTCGTAGATAAGAGAAAAAAAAGTGGGGATTCTGAGATCATCGTGTTTTAATATTAATTTGTAGTAATTGCTATTTTTGTCATCAATATATACTGTTGATTATATAATATCATGACTTTTATCACGTGACACACTGCCTCACAACCCCTCCTCCACCTCCATATACCACCACTTCTTCCAATCTACCACTGTCCCCCCCTTCCTCGCCTCCTCCGCTGCCCACACCACCCCATGACTCCTCAATATCTCTTCCAACGTACACCCCAGCCATTCGCCCATCGCTTCGCCCGCCGAGCGCTCCCCGCTTATCACCGCGGTGACGGCCCCGGCAAACTGTACCGCGAGCCCTGTGTCGCCGCCGCCGTGGCCAGTGTCGGAGGCGGTGGGTGTGTAGGAGTTCTGAATACCAGTGCGGAAGGAGGTGACAGTGATGGTTTTGGAGTCAGCGTGTATTTCGCCGAGGGTGCCGTAGTAGTGAGAGTAGCGTTGACAAATTTTGTGGGTTTGAGCGACCATTTGGAAGGTGGCAGATTTGGCGAGGTGGCGGGCTGGCGGCATAGAGGTGACCCCGGAGGTGGCCCTGGAAGACATTTCCTCCTCGTCATCCCAGGTTATCGTGACTGTTTGGTGGTCACACACATCGTTGTCGGCATCAAAGACACAGCGGCCAAACCAGTTGCGCGTCTTCACCTCGTGCTCCGGCGTCGTCTCATCATAGTCCTTTGCCAACTCGGCAATCATCGCCTCCCTCCTCGCCGGTACATCCGGCAGCATTTCCAAGTCCGGCAGCACAATCTTGACCGGCCACCCGACATTCTCCGTTTCTACACCCATCAAGTTAGGCCCCAGGTATACATTCTTGGCCGAGTATATGCACCCGGAATCGCCCAGTGGACACCGGATACAGTTGGTGGCGTCGCCGGCCTCCACCGGCTTCCAGGCTTTCCGGAAATTCAAAAGGCCACCCGTCGACGAGATGCGTGCCGGCATATGTGTCGAGCCACCGCCTACGCGCACCGGCGCCGCCAACATCCACAACAGCAAATCAATATCATGGCAGCTCTTAGTCAACAAGCTCCCTGCCGACGTGTCCTCGCGCCGCCAATTCCCCCGCACATAACTATGCGTGAAATGCCACCAGCCCACCGGCTCCGTGTGCATGACATGCAGGACGTCCCCAATAACCCGGTCTTCTCTTAGTAACCGGCGCAGCAACACGTTATGTGGCGAATACCGGAGGACGTGCCCGATGGCAAAGACGGCTTTTTGCTCGCGTTTGCCGAGGGGGCGGAGGGCACGGTACATGTCGATGCAGTCGGTGAGAGAGGTTGCGAGGGGCTTTTCGCAGAGAATATGCACGCCGAGGCGGGCAACGGCGCAGACAACCTCTTTGTGCATTTCATCCTGTATGCATACAAACACCCCGTCGACGCCATCCTCTACCGGTTCTGCTCCGGCTCCGGCTCCGGCTTCTGAATTCGTCTCGGCCGCCTGTGCCTGTACGCGCTTCCGTCGACCGACTTCATACGTCACCCAGTCGGTCCACGAGGTGAAGGATTGCCCGGGGCCGGGGCCGGGAGTTTCATTGTCATTCTCATTCTCCCCCTCGCCATTCGGCCGGCGCCCCCATATGTACAGGCGGCCGAGGCGGGCGCGTTTAAAGGGGCTGGGCTCGGCGACGGCGTGGATGGTGGCGGGGGTGTGGTTAGTGATTGCCTTTGCGTAGGCGGTGCCACGGGAGCCGGCGCCAATGATGAGGAAACGGGGGGGGCGGGTTGACATGGGTGAGACAAGAGGTATTCGCCAAGCAAATGTGAGAAGAATTGTGATGACGATGATAGTGATGATTATGATGTAGTTTAAGCCTAGTAGTAATGTGTAAGACCGTAAAAGGTTACATTGGTTTCCTCCACCAATCACTACGGCGCCAAAGATAAGCAGCATGCGGCATCATATCCACGTGATAACCCCAAAATAGTAACCCTTAATATCATTAGTGATCCACATCTCAAACTCATCTTTTCTTACTTCAACCATCATCCAAAATGTCCAAACCCGAACCTACCAGCGACGGCCCCCTCGTCTGGATCGACTGCGAGGTACCTTTTCCCCCTTTCATCTTCTATACTACCAGCCCCAACTAACCTTCTCCCCCCCCCCCCAGATGACTGGTCTCAACCCCTCCACCGACCACCTCCTCGAAATCTCCTGCCTCATCACCACCGCTACCCTCCACCCTCTCCATCCCCCCGGCTTCACCGCCACCCTCTCCGTCCCCTCTCCCATCTTAACCACCATGTCCCCTTGGTGCCAAACCACACACACCACCACCGGCCTCACCACTGCCGTGCTCACCTCGACGACTACTGAGGAGGAAGCCGCGGCCGACTTACTAGCATACATTAAAAAATACATTCCGGAAAAGGGTACAGGGCTTTTAGCCGGCAACTCGGTGCATGCGGATCGGGCGTTTTTGACGAGGGGGCCCTTTAGGGAGGTGGTGGAGTGGCTGCATTATCGGATTTTGGACGTGAGTTCGATCAAGGAGGCGGCGAGGCGGTGGGGGGCCCCAGGGGTGCTGGAGGGGGCCCCGAGGAAGACGGGGGTGCATCGGGCGCGCGAGGATATCTTGGAGAGTATTGAGGAGGCGAGATACTATCGGGATGTCATTTTTAAGAGACAGATGGGGGATAACGAGAAAAGAAGATGAAGCAAAAGACAAAAAAAAAGTTGAATCTATCATTAATCTACAACCTACCTACCTATCTAACAGTCCCCCAATACTTAACCCTAACACTAACCTCCCATTCTCATTAATCACGTCAGCCCTTTTCATATCCGTCTCCGCCCCGTCTGAAGCCTCCCCAGAAGGACCGCTGCCCCACTAAGCCAGTGTCCTATTCTGCAACTTCCTCAACCGCCACGCCGCTCCCGCTGCCGCCACCGCACTCATCGCTCCAATAAACAAACACACGGCAATCGCATTTGGCCCGTCGGTCCTGTGCGTCTCACTCGGATGGGCATCCACCGCCAACTCAGGGCTCTTTCCCGGCTCTAGCACGGTAAAGACAATGGTCGAGATGAAGTTGCCGATGAACTGCGGCAGCGTGCTGTAGATGTTGAGGATGCCAAAGTAGATGCCTGATAGCTCGCCCGAGGAGGAGCCGGACTCGGAGTTCTTTTCGAGGGCAGAAAGGGACGAGGTGCGGCGTTGGAGGGGGGACAGCGGGGTAGCTGAGGACGACGGGACAGAAGGGGAGAGTGGAGACGCAGAGCCGTCGCTGAGGCGGTTGACCTCCTCGCCCAGGGTGGCCACCGGGGCCCAGTTGGCAATGGACCAGGGGATGCCGCAGATGCACACGAGCGTCGTGGCAAACTTGAACGAATTGGCCATTGGCGCCAGGAACATGGCCGCAGCAAAAATCAAATCACCGAAGATCCACGCCGTGACAATGTCCGGCTTCACATCATTCAGCCAGTTGACAAACTTGGCGATGCTCTGCGGTGGCCGCTTGGTGTAGCTGCCCTTATCCGGGCTCCTGACCACCAACGGCAACAGCCACGCGCCGAGAAAGGTCACCGTAGAGTACATGACTAGGGCTTTACTGCCGATCCGCCCAATGTCGCCCAGGGCATCCCCAGAGCTATCCTTGGGCGCATCGTACCGAAAGTAAATCTCGCCCACCCACGTCGTGCTATAAAACTGAAAGGGAAACCAGCCAATCCACGCCCAAAACTGTGCCCAGCAAATCGCCTGGATCCTCGGCGGCAAATGCAACAACGTCTGCCAAATGGTCCTCGCCACGCCAAACGGCGAACCCTCTTCGGGGGTGCCCCGCGGCACGAGGACCCGTTCTGTGACGGCCCAGCAGGAGATGGACGAGGATATGAGGACAAATATAATGGCAAGGGAGACGAGTTGTTGGAACTGTGTGGCGCCGAGGGTGGAGCCGAGGAGGATGGGGAGGTCGAGGGCGCCGGCAGCGTAGCCGATCACGTGACCAATGGCGGCGAGGCGGGAGGACCAGGCGGCGCCATCTTGCTGTTTGCTGGTGGGTAGGGTGTCGACAATGAGAGATCGGGAGCAAGACATAACTAGGAGGGTCAGTCAACCACCATTATCATAGTCCACCACTCCCCAAGCGCACCAAGGAAACAAAAAAAAAGCTTACCTGCGTTGATAGCAAAGTCGACAGCATAAATAGCCAAGACAGCCAACGTAATCACCAACGTCTTATTCTCAGCGGCATTATACCCCACAAACTCGACAATCTCCTGCGTAAATCCCAGCACAAACAGGGCCACCGATACAATAACGGACCCTAGGACAATCACAGGGCGGCGCCTCCCATATTGTGACGTCGACGAGTCGGCCAGGACGCCAATGATGGGCTGGACGATGAGGCCGGACAGCGGGCCGGCGATCCAGACAAGGGACGTCGTTGATTTGGAGAGGCCAAGGTTGAGCAGATACGGTGTGCAGTCTGAGTTTTATCAGAGAGTCGGTTAGCCAGTCACGTGCGTGGCAATTTAAGAAAGAGAACACAAAGAAAACTCACAGGTCATCTCGACGCCCCAAACAAAGACGATGCCGATGGTGGTAAAAGACAGTAGGATCATGCGCGTTGTTTCGGAGGAGCCCCTGATGTGGGCTTTGCCCGTGAGCACGGCGGAGCCCATGGCGACGAGGCCGGGGCAGAGGTGGAGGTGAAGGTGGAGGTGGAAGTGAAGGTGGATGTATGGCAAATGTTAGGGATTTGATGCTGCGAGTCGAGTCGAAGGCAATTGTCGTCGTGTGTTTGTGTGTTTGTATATTTATATGTGCGTCTATCGTTTGTTCTGTTCTTTTAAGATATCTCAACAATAATTCAGCCCGGCTATTGGTGTTGCTTATAGCTTATAGAGAGTGTATCGCCGCGCAAAGCGCAAGGTGTCCCAAACCTTCGTATTTTTTTGCACTTTCTTTTTTTGTCTGTCAAATGTAGGCGCAAGCGAGGGGAGAAGAAGGTAGGTAGTTGCCTCCTTGTTTAATTATCCATCCGCCAAGAAATGAATATATTCTGAACTAAGTAATAAGTCACGAAAATGAAAAAAAAAAATGAAAAAATTAAAAAATTAAAAAAAAAGATGTCAATTGACTATGCCAAAATAAACAAAATACTCACTTCGCTCACCTCCGCTTCACATTCCACCCCTCCTAATGCTAACGCCAATGCCAATTCCATGCTAATCAACCGTCTGTCGTCCACTCGCCCACTTACTTAGTCGACACTTCACTGCGCCTCCACCTTCCACCTTCCCGCCAAAACTCCCAAGCTAAAGAGCTCCAAAGGAAGAAGGAACAGGGGCCAGACACCTTCCTCCAACTACACAAAAGCTCCCACTTCCCAGCTCCTGCTCCAAAAAGGATACTCCGATCTTGTGCCATCCGCCCGCCCGCCATTGTCTTCTACTGTCGGCAGTGGCTGTGACCGAGACAACCGACAACACACAATACTCTGCCCCAAAATTACAAATCAATCGGATCTCTCATTATCTACAAATCAATCAACCAAAACTTAATGATAAACTGTAACTTGTATCCCATCCTGCCCTTCCCATCCATCCCTTCCAATCATAATCATCACTACCACACGGGGTATATCTATCCTCAAATCATCATCAAAATAACAAAAGAAAAAAAAACATAACAAAAAAGATCCAAAAAGACACACACAAAAAAAAAGATCCCAAATCTAGTTACCCGCCAACTTGGCAAAATGCTTCGACCAAATCCACCCCACCTGGCCCCCCTCGTCATCTTGGTTCCGCGCCAGCCACAACTCTCCCTTTTCTCCAAGGACATCAAAAACCTAAACCATCAAAAGTCAGTATAAAATGTCAATAGATACAAACGAAAAAAAAAAAAAAAACTCACCTCACCCGCCTGGTACACCAAATAAGGATACCCTGCCTCCTGCTTTGTCGTTGCAATATTAAACTCAAACAACGACGCCGCCAACCACAATACATGGTACCCCCGAGCCTCCGGCCCCACGGCTGCCAGACCCTCTCTCTCCCTCTCCTCTAAACTCCCCCTCTCATTCGCCGGCAACGCCGAATGGAACAATCCCGAAAATCTCTTCCCTCCACCGCCACCACCACCACTAGCTTCCGTCGCTGGGTAATTCGACACATATGTCGACATCGAATCCCGCCGCTGATAGTACGCCATCTCCGACGACTGCCGCGCCATTGTCCCTGAATCCAACGAGATCCCCGTAGACGGCCGTCCATAGTGATGCTGGCTCGACAAGTGCGAATACGTCTGCATCGCCGGTGCCATCATCAAATGTGAAATCGACGAAGCCTGCGAGTGACTAGTTGCGGACGCCGAGGTATAGTAGCCATCGTAGTTAAACGTAGGACTCTGCATGCTCGGCAGCGTCGGAATCGTCTCAATGCCACCCAGCGGCGACGTCAGGCTGCCCGAACTCCGTCTGGCAAAATCAGGCGTAGGAAGCACCGGCGCTTCGCTATTAATCGACAGTCCACGGGACCTCGGTGACAAATCCAACAGTCTAATCCGCGCCCTGGCCGCCGCGTCATCCATGCTTGACAGCGTCGACAGTGACGTCTTGCCCATGTACACAGGATTCAAGATGCCCAGCTCGCCAACCGGTTGTTGGATAAAGGCAAAATCATTCTTGAACGCCGCCACAATCTCGGCAATCTCGTATGTGTCTTTGCTATCCGGCAACACAGCCCGTACCCGGTCACGCCACAGCTGGTACCAACCCGTTTGGATGTTGACCAGATTCCCCATACAAATCTTGCCCACCTTGGCTGTAAGCGCCGACAGAATCGGCAGCTCCTTCTTCAGGGTATCGTTCAAGGCTTCATACTGCTCGACCAGCTCCGCTAGCTTGGCATCCACAGCCTTGCCCGACTTCTTCAGCAGCTCCGCCTTTTCGTAGTTCAGTCTCCGCTTCTGCCGCTTCTTCATAGCCAGCTCAGGATTCCTGTAGCTCTTTATAACGTCCTCAATCGGCGTAATCACCATCTTACGAATCTGCGTCAAGAACCTCTCAAGAACCACCTTCTCCATGTCCCGCATCGACACATTGAATTGTACCCACTTGCTCTCCAGCTCCGGATATCCACTCGGCTGCAGCCTCATCACGAGCTCTATTGACGACAGGTACTGCAGAAACTCATGGACATAGCTCGATACCTGAATCGTGTAATCCTCTGCATCTCGGAGAACAACCTGGAGTCGAATAAAATCCTCGTTGAACTTCTCGTCGAGCTGGCGGTATACTTCATCCTCAGGCACCCGAGAGCCTGGCTGCATCTTGTCTGCCCGCTTCCCAAAGGCCCGCGCAATGCCAGCCTTGACGTCCGAGTCTTTGCGTTTCCCAGAGACAATCTGACCAACAAGCTCAAAGTTCTTCTTGGTCTTGTTGATTTCAATTATGGCGTCTTCCAGCATCTCCTTAGCGGCAATCAACGCGGCGCGATCAGGGTGCTCCTGGGGCGTCTTCTCAAGCAGAGACATAATAAGGTTGGGATACTTGGTGATACGCTGCATTGGCTTGATCAGCAGAGAATCCAAATCCCAAGCCGCAGTCAGATCCTTCGAGATATCATGGCACTCGTTAAGCCACACCTTGACGGCGGGATCTTGCTGAATCTCAATCAGTCTCCGAGCCGCCAGATCCGAAGCACGCAAAAAGACCTCGTGAACAGCCTTCATCTCTTCAATGTTCTCCTTGAACAAGGAGCCCAGCGTAGTCTTGAAATCCTTAGCATCATCCAGAGCCTCCGGCGGCGGAAAGATATCCGTCGTGTTGAACTCGGGCGTCTTACTCGCCTCCTCGACTGCTGATCGGACCACCGGCACATATATCGTCTCGACCGCCTGCTTCAACTTCTCTGTAAACGCCGTATGGTAAGCAATAATCTCATCCGTGTTCCGGAAAATCAGCTTAATGGTCTTAGGATCCAGCTTGGGACATGCCTCGGCAGTCCCCTTGTAAATCTCCCACACAACAGACATGTCCCGCACAAAGGCAGCCTCGGTATCAACCAGCTCCTTAACCACATTCCGTCTTTGTACCAACCGACGACGTTCCTTGTCGTCGACATCGTTCTTAGGCGGCACTGCGGGTGGAACATCGGCATCGGACGCAGACTCAACGAACCGGATTTTGTCAACACTCGACCTGGCAATGGAAGTAGCAACTGTCGTGCGGTCGCGACTGACGGGACGCGATCCGAGAGTGATGCCAGAATGGCTTTGCTCGTAGAGGCTGCTAGCGAGGGTATCGCGATCGTAGGTTGAATCAGTCTTGGCCAGAGGAGCAGGCGGCAAGTTATGATCCTGGGATTGTTGTTGTGACCGAGAGTCTGCCATTGATGTAGTCATCTTGACAGAGTAGGCCAACTCTTGAGGGCTCACGAGGTCATGAGCTTCAGCAGGCAATGGTGGAAGCTCAGCATCAAGAGGTGAGGGCTTAGGCATATCGGCGTGAGAGGTCGGCACGAGGCGAGTGTTAATCGTAAGAGAACCAATATCCGGATAGTCCAAAGACTGCTTAGCGCTGTCCCGGCTGTCAATGCTGAAATCAGTCCAGGCAGACAGCATACTGAGGCGGTTCCCGGGAACAAGCATTGAGGGAACACTGAGGTTGTGTCCACCATGATGCAATACGCTGTTGGAACTTGTGTTCTTGGCCGTGTCCTCCGTCGGCGTCTCGGAAACCTCTTCATTATCAACAATATACGGCACAGAGGCTGCCCGCATAGCCAACGGGACATCCGGTACCGGTAGTACAGACTCTTCCTCACACGAATCATCATCATGGCGGATATGACGAATGGCAGTAGCAGTGGCAGACCCGGGCATAAAGCGATAAACTGAATCTTCGTAGTCGTAATCGCGCAACGGATGCACCTGCGGAGCCTGATGCGGGCCAATGATATCAGACTCGCGACGGAAGATGCGCACAATGGTCGAGTGCGCGAGGCCGGTGGAATTAGTTTGCGCTGGCAACGTGTACTCCTCGTCCTCGTGAATAGCACTAGAGTAGTCAGTGAGCATTCGGCCTGATGGTTTCCGAGGCTGGACCGGCGACAAAGGCAACGTCGGTGACAATTCACCCGAAGGAATATCTTCATCCTCACCGAAAGGATACCGGTAATTGATGTGTAAATGTCCCGTAGTGGCTGTTAAGTTGGGGCTGCGCGGGGGTGTCTTAAAGCTCCCTGCCACCGAAGGTTCCACACCCGAAAAGGGACCCAGAGACCGTGGAGAAACCAAGTCCACCGGTCCATCAACATCAAACTCAGTGTGAACTGTGGATGCGGAAAATACCGGCTCATTATTGGAGTTGTCCCGATCCTGGAGATTCTCGGGAGGGAATCCACTCGGAAAACCAAGCATAGGAGAGTCGCGAGCTGGCACTGAGTGGTGATTATTGGCCAGGTTATTGTTGACAATGACAAATTGCTCAGATATGGCGGGCGAAGGTGGTGGTTGCTGTTGTGAGGCGGCATCTGTAGCAGCATCAGAAGACCTTTGACCGTCAGGAGCAGGGTCAGTCCTCATCATTGATGATGCCGCCATCGTCACAGCAATAGAACTAGATTCCGGAGAAGCAACTACAAGCTCAGGAGGCATAGCCCGCGGCGACACAGGAATATCGTCAGAAGCCGCCAATGCCGTAGCATGAGACAAGACCTGGGCAGCCAGTGTCTCAAGAGCGCCAGGGCTGTTGTGGGCCTCACCCGAAATCAAACCGCTGAAGCTATTCCTGGCCGAATAACTCTTAGCCTTGGCCGCAGAAATAACAGATTTAGATTCGGCAGCTGCAGAGGCCGAGGCAAGCTCCCGTGTGCGGCGACGGGCGGCGGCACGCTCCTGCTTTTCTCGAATGGTCTTGATGTACTTGAGGCGGATGTCGTTGCGGCGCTGCTCAAAGTCAATAGGGCCTTCTGAAATGCGTCGTCGGTTGAAGTCTGCGTCCTTGTCCCGTTCGGCTGCCTCTGGTCCCAGGGAAGCGCCAGTGGCGGTGGCTACCCGCAGACGGTTGTTATTGTTGGCGGTGGTGATGATATTGGAGGCGTAGGCATGTGCGTCGGTGCTGCGTAATTTGAAACCTGCGGCGTTGTGACCGCTGTCGCCAGTTAACTGTTGGCGGGGCCTGGAGCTCCGGAGTTGGGGCGACAGGAGCGGCGATTGAGCAGTGGCGACGGCGGGCAAGCGGGCAGCCGAGGAGTCGGGATGGGAATTAGAATTAGAATTAGAGGAGGAAGAGTATGAATGGGAAGTGGCAGCAGTGACAGCCGCCTTCATGCGGGCACCAAAAGGCGAGCGATCGCGCAGGCGCATGGCGGCAGCAGCAGAGGAATTTTGTCCGGAAATAGACGAAGAATCCAGGGATGACTCGGTAGTTGCGGAAATCCCGGCAGCATCCGTAGTGATTGTCGAGTCAGCGTAATCAGCTCCAGCAGAGTTGTAATTATTATTATTATTATTATTATTATTATTATTGGTATCAGTAGCGTCTACAGCTGCTGTTGTTGTTGGTGATGTTTTTGTGTTTGTTTGCAACGGTAGCGGTCTCCGTTTGTTGTGTTCGCGACCACTGCTGCGAGTAGCGTCACGGTCGCGGGGATTGCGGGGACGAGGTCGTCTGCTGGTATCACGGTCGGCGGCTCCTGCAGGATGGGGCGTCGGACTATCGATGGACGGCGACGAAGGACGAGAACTTGACGGCGAGTTGTAGTTACTATTACTATTATTGTTACTGTGGCCGGTTGCGGCAACACCCGAGGCAATGGTTCGTCGTACTGGACGAGGGATATACGATTGCGAGGTGGGCGTATGTGTTGTTATCGTCGTTTTCGTCGTTGTCGTTGTAGCTGATGGTGATACCGATGTTGCTGCTGCTGCTGCTGCTGCTGTTGTTGTTGTTGTTATTGTCGTGATTGATTGAGGCTGCAGAAGTCGAGAGCTAACAGCGGCCATGCGGGAACGACTCGAGGCAATCCTGGGCGAGTCGCTGCTACTGCGATGCCTAGAGCGAGGCGTCGTCGCCTGGCCCATGGCAGCCGAAGCCACAGTCTTCTTGGTCGCTGAGTGCGGGTTCTGTGGGTCGACAACAGATTGGCCGCCTGGCTGCTGGGCTCCTGCAGATCGGTACCAGTCGGTGGGTAACGCAGGCTTGCCGCTGTTGTGGTGCTCGTCGATGACAGCGGTCGAGGAGATGAGTCCGTTGCTATCGAGGTGCAAAGATGAAGACAGCGACGACAGTGCTGAGGTGTTGATAAACAGGCCTGATTCTGAGATGCCCCGGTGGTGGCCGGCAACAGAAGCTGCAGTTATGGTTGTGGCCGTGGAATGTGGGGGCCGGCGATCGTGACGGTTGTTGTCGTCAATTCCGAAGCTAGGGCCCATTGCCGCTGGTACCGCTGAAGCCGTGGTTGTCAGTTCTCGAGAAATCTCGCCAAACAAAAGAGGCTGCACGGAGTGATAATGATGGCGATGTTGATAGTGGTTGAGATGAGTGGCCGCAGCAACAGTGACTTCATTCAACCTGTCACCAGATTTGCCTGCATATGCAGCCGAAGCAAAAGAAGAAGCAGAAACTGGGTTTGAATTGGCCTTGGTCATGGACACTGAGTCTAACGATGAGCCAGCTGATGCTGATGATGCATCTCCTTTAGCAGCAGCAGATAATATTGACGAGGGCCCATCTGCCCTAGCACCAGCACCAGCATTAACGCCAGGATGGGGCTTGCGTATTCGGTTAGCAAACGACTGCTGCGAACTGCTGCTGCCGCTATTATTATTTGACGCTGTCATAATCGGCCGCTGTATCCGCCGAGACTTCAATGGATCTACTGACGATACCGACAGCGACGGCGAAGAATCCCGTGATCGGTGAATGGGAATCGCACTGCGCCTCGGTATTCTTGCTGTTACCCGAGCGGCGGCCCCTGACGCTGATGACGCCGCCGATGGCGATGATGATGATGATGATGATGATAATGATGACGAAGAAGAAGTTGCTACTGCTGTTGCTGCTGCTGCTGCTGCCACAGGAGAGCCCGTTGAGACCGAACCACCGGTCGAGGACTTTTGGTCAAACTTTTTTTTGAGGTCCTTGACGCTAATGTGGCCGGGGCCCACGACAGGCCAAGAACCAGCTCCTGTGGTCGTCCCCATGGTCGTAGTAGTTGACGAGGAATTTAAGATTGTCAAGAGATGCTTGTTGTTAGGGTCGTGCTGATGGTATGGAACCGAGGCTAAGCGAGTGCTCGAACAGGAAAGAGCGGCGGCACCAGACGATGTATTGCTACTGCTGTTGCTGGGGGTCGAGCGGCCCGGAGGTCCAATAGGAGCAGGGATGTCGGAACCCGCAACAGCAGCATCCCGGATGCGAGGCAGCGGGGCAGACATGGACTCGGCGTCTTGGTATATGTATTCGTCGGTGTTGGCAGTGATGATGTCGTAGAGGGATATGTCGGCGTCGTAGTACTGCGAGACCGCCTCGTCCTCGATGTCGGTGTCCTCGGTCTCCAGGGTTTCGGTGGTGTGGTGATTGGCCGTCGGGGTTTGCGGTGAGGTGTCGTCTGGTAACACTGAAGGCGAAGATGATGCCGTAATTTCTGGCATTTGGTAATGATGATTTTCTAGTGGTGGAAACGGCGAGGCGCCGAGGGTGACCGAAGAAGATAAAGACAATAGAGATTCCGATGGACCTGAGGCAGCTCTGCTAAAGTCGCTAAAGAAGGGCGCGTTTGCATGTGTCTGGAAAGTGGGCGAGAAGACGGCAAAAGCTTCGACGGATAATTCTGTTGCTGCTGTTGCAGCAGAGGCGGGCAAAGAAGTCACTGGGGCGAGCGAGGCGAGCGAAGTGGGAAGGACGGCAGACGCCAGCGACTCTAGCGTGTGAGGCAGACGGCTGAGGTCGATGCTGTTGCGAGTGGAGCGGAAGGTGTTTGTCGGGGTGTTGTTTACGAAGTTTGTCCTTGTTTTGGCCGTTGTTGTTGCTGTTGTTGTCGTGGTCGTCGTGATCGTAACAGTGGGTGGTGAATTTTTTGTCGTAGTGTTACCGGTGGTTGTTGTCGTCCGAGTCGTAGTAAGAGGTGAAGCGGCGGAGGAAAAAGAAGAAGCAGGAGGGTCCAGATATTGTTGTTGTTTCTGCCGTAAGCTGTGATTCGATAAATACAAAGACACAGAGTCAGCTTCTTGTTGTTGTTGTTCTTCTTCTTCTTCTTCTTTTGCTGCTGCTGCGTCAGAAGAAGAAAAGGTGCTGGGATTAATATTATTATTTGAATTATTAGAAGCTGTGACTGCTGTTGTTTTTGCAGAAGTCGTGCTGTAGAATGAATCGGGATTAAAATCAAAATCAACGGCCGTAGTCTCGTGCAAAGAATTACGACGACTTTTGCTCCCACTGTTTTGTTGGTTGCGGTGTTTATTATTGCTATTGTTGATATTGTTGATATTGTTGTTGTCGCCGTCAATTTTTTTTCTTCTTCTTGCCCCATTATTTGCTTCTTCTTGTTGTCTTCCTCCGGAGCCCGCCAATAGGGGACTGCCCTGTATCTGTAGCTCCCCACCACCACTGCCATCACCACCCACTGAACCCAAACTGCTATAGCGGTCCCCAATGTCCCGCAACGCTGCATCAATAGCGCCCAACCCCTGCGGCGGCAACAGCGCTGACTGAGGCGCCGACTGCACTGAAAATGGCCCATCACCCCCGGAAGCAGCTACTACAGCCGGTCTACCTCCTGCAAACTGAGCAGTAACAGCAGAGATAAAGCCCTCCGGACGAGACAGCGAGTGCGATCGTGACCGAGAGCCCGACCGTAAGGAGCTCGGCGTGCTAAAGTTGATGAGTGCTGTCGCGGGCAGTTGGCCGGGGGCGGTTAGGGTTTGCAAAGTGGTCTGCTGTTGGTTATTTAGGGAATTACGACGGGAATGAGACCGTGATGAGACATAATATACTCGTTCCTGATAGCCCTGGACGCCGCTACCACCGCCAAAATGTAGGGGAAAAGCCACTGTGCCGCAAATGTCACTTGTCAGAGACCGCTGTAGCACGGGTCGAGACAACCTTGAAGCCGAAGCCGAAGCCAGAGTCGAAGCCTCCTGTGTTCGCCTTTGCTGTGCTTGCTGTCCTTGTTGTGCTTGTCCCACAACCACCGGCGCCCGCGGCACAGACATAGATTCAGACGCAAACTCAAGCACCCCGTAGTCCTTTACTACTCGGCGATGGTCAAACGCGTGGCTCCTCTTCCTATTCATGTGTACTAGATTCAAGTCATTATTGTGCTGGTGCAACAAGTTTCGGCCTTGATGATGATGTTGCTGCTGCTGCTGCTGCTGCTGCTGCTGTGCCTGCTTCATATTATGCAACCTTTGTGCCTGCAAGAGATCCTCCCTCAACTGTGCCAACGACCGATCATCGTCACTGCCGTCGTCGTCAGGATCGTGATCAGTGTGTACTCCTGGCCGTGACGGCAGCTTGGCAGTGGGCGAATCAGTGGCTGAGGAGCCCTCCAAGACGACCGTGGTGGACCGTGGTGACGGTATTGGGTGAGAAGAGGAGTCTGCTGGGGGTGCTGGAGGTGCAGCAGTGAAATTTTGAGATTGCTGAGCTGTGGCATCAGGTGCTTCTGGAGCCAAGGAGCCTGGAAGGCCTGGGGGGCGATATGGCCGGAATGGTCTCATTATGAATATGATGTGATGGTATGTATGATTGAGTATATGTATGTATATATACAAAGAGACAGGGAGACCTCAGATTCCTACAACTCTACGTTACCAATCAACGGATTGTGTGTGTGTCAAGTCTGGAGGATGCGTGTATAGTCCCAGGAATCTTGGTATCACCAACGTCTCGTAGCCAATAGATTCAGTGACCGTCAAAAACACCAACACTGCGCAAGATATGAAAAAGCTACCACTCCATTGACCAGCCCGCGTGGACAAGCGTACAGAAGAGACGATGTGCAGTGTAGGGAGGCGAACACAGGTTTCAGGAACGGCCCGGAGTGGCCAGTCCGACTGACAGGCTTGTATGGTGTGTAATATCAAATGTTGAGCAGATACAAAGACAGAGAGACAGGGCGACGGCTAGAGTCAGTAGCCGGGACTTTTCTAGAAATGAGATGTACGTAGAACCGTGGTGTGGTCAAGGCCTTTCTCGGTGACAAAGTTGGGCCGCCGGTGAACCGGGACAATAAAATTTCTATATGTATAAATATGTATGATGGTCTGGACTTCGTAATAAGAATGCAGGTCGTAAGAGTGGAGTTATATCAGGATTGGTCGTCGGCGTGTTTTGTAGCATATGACTTTGTGTTGGAAAAACACACAGAGAAAAAAATATATACAAATATGTGGATGTAATTCTCTGCAGAGTACGGCACCGAAGAATATTCAGTCTTTCTTTTTACAAAAAAAAGGCAAAGATACGACGACGAGAATGACAATGATGCTTCACCCAGATGTTGACAGAGAATCTAGAATTTCCAAACACACACACACACAGACAGACAAAAACAAAAACAAAGAGAAAAAGAAAAAGAGATCACTTCCAAGCTTCCACTTTTCAACCTACTTTTTTTTTCTACGTAAAACTCTCGGACTTCTTGACCCGTTCTAACCATACTTTCTAACCTTGGCATCACATCAACTCACCTTGACTTGCCCACACGCATAAAATCCTTAGCACCGGGAGACATAATATTCCCTTGTCTATATACGTAAATAAATACATTAGATCCCATCCACAGAACAACAGAGCCTCAACAAACCTATTTACCTATAAACTTGGCCAACTATACATCATCTCTTCCAGACAAATACCACCTCTTTCACCATGCCCAAAATAACTCGCACACATACATGCATAATAAGCAAAAGGCAGGCAAACGCAACGCAGCGGCAAGACCGCACAGGCCCGGCAAGACCAAGGAAGGAAGCAGACACCGTCTGCACAGCACGCCTCGCTACGACCATTTGTTCAGGTGAAGAGCGACTATTTGGTTTGCGATCAAGCTAAGCTTTGTTCGCTAACAAGGGTGGGGGAAGGAAGACACCTGTAAGTGATTGGGGGGGGCAAACAGGGCTGCTGCTAGTTGATACATTTGTATATATGTATATAGATATTTCTCATCGGTGAGATGAATAAATACGTAGACTTACAACGACAAAGAGAGTCAGATTGTGTCTGTGGCGATTTGACAGGTCAATGTATGAACCTTGTCTTGACGATGGTAAACATACCAGTGAACACAGATGTCCTTTTAGCACCCCCATTAAGTCGCATAGTCTGCCGCTTATTCCACGTAAAAAAAAGGACAACCTAGTTCGTCTCTTCAAGACCTGACCATGTTTGTCATTTGTAGTAGAAACAATTATTAACCATAAACAATTACACAAATTCCAGCTTATATTAGCCACATATAGTCAACCGCCATCACAAACATCCTGTCCTTATATATGGTCTCGTATTTACCTCGTCCAAACAAAGCAGCTCCCCCAACTTTGGAAGGAACCCAAGTAAACTTGTAAGCAAAGGAGGAGAGTTGCCGCGATTTGCATAAATGTGGTGAGTCGGCGGATGGGATCGATGGATCAATGGAAAGGTGGTGCGTGCGGCCCCAAAAGATTTCCCGGTGCGGGAAGAACGGTCTGGATGCAACTGTTTGATTCGGCTGCTCGTTTAGATAATTCTTGCCAAAGGTGCTTCCAGGTGATTGAGTTAATGGGCAGTTGTTCTACGTAGTGTGAAATTTATTTGTATATACAGCCTCATGATTTTAGCTCACTAAGGCCCTTGGCCTAAATACCCAGATGATATCTCGCCCGAACGTTTTCATGCGAGTCAACCTGCAATACCACCAACCTATCTGCATTCCAATATCTCATATCTCCCCTGAACATTACAAAGCATTCCACGCTAGAAGAAAAAGAATTCCTCACTAACCAACCACAGCCAACGCTCCAATCTAGCCCCAATCTGATGGCTTCTGACACTTAGCTGAGACAAGAGAATTGGAACTGCTTCCTTTGGTCCCTCTTCCTTCAATTCATTAGGCTAATCAGAATATAGCGGATTGCTGTGGTGGCTTTGTTGTGACACATGTGTCGTCTGCCTCAGGCCAACAATCACATCTGATGGGTTTAGTCCAGATTTGTGTCGAGGAGATCTGAGTTCTTTTTATTCCAGTCAATAGCTGAGCAATATACGTGTCTGACATAGACAACTCCTTCAAGCCCTTAATTAAATTTTGCCTCCCTCTTTCTATTCATCTAGACTTCCTCCTATCGGCCCTCTACAAATATTCAACTGAGCCCCCAAAAGACAGACAGCCACACTACATTACAACACATTTCCCTTGTCTAGTATCACTATTACAGACATCATCACAAGGGATCAATATCTTGACAGATACATCTGTCACCTCTCTCAATCTAAATCCCCTTCGTCACAAACACATATGCTCATCACTTTATGGCTTTCACATGCTCAATAATGTCACCCATCTGTATGTACTCTGCACTGTTCCTGATCGCTAATCCACATGCCCTTCCTGGACTTTTCACATATAAACCCTTATATATAACCCTACAATCCATCTAGCCACCCATCGTTAACGCAAAAAACTTGTACCTAATTAGAAAGAAATTCGTGCTGTCGTTGTTGCCCTGTTTTTTTTGGAAAACGGGGACTTTTGTGGTTTAAAATTACGACCTTTGATGTTCACGTGCAATTTAACTCATGTATAACCCTAATTTTCATTCCATCAGAGCATTTAGTTGATAATTATTGACAACCAATTTTTCCATTTTATGAAGATTGTTTGGATTTGTAAGGCATTGGAAACAAAGTCCTTATCAAGACCACCAAGGAAAAACTTTATAGATTCCAATCTTGATTCCAACACATCATAAAAGCTACCAGGAGTGTTAAAATGTCCATGAAGCTCCATCACATGATTCCAGCACTCCGTCACCAACAACAAAGATATTGACAAATTCAACAAGTCCATACTTGACATCAAGCAAACGTACCTGCTTGAAAATTTCCTATCTCCCAGACAACGCCAAAGTACCTGTTCGCCCAAGACACGCTTCAGAGCATCTGGCGGAATATCAATATCGAATAATAACAACAGTCTCGGACAAGGACATAAAGTCGCATACCTCTGCAAGGAGCTGGTTGTCCCACGCGAAAAGCATAACCCTAGATGCGATTTGTCCTATTTTTTTGTACAACGTTGTTGTCATTTTTGAGGGCTGGTGAAAAGATCATAAAATGGGATGCAGCGTGCCTGGGTACAGATAGTCGGAATATAGTCTTAGCAATGATCCTACGAGGGAGATCGCCGGAAGAGTCAGGTCATGAAGAGAGGGGGCAAGTAGAGATCATAAGGAGTAGTTGAGATCTGGGCGGAAGGAGATGGAGGGGCAGGTGGGGGTGACACGACGCCACGCTACGGGGAGTTGGCAGTGTAACTTTTGGATGAAGGTGATGGGCAGGAGTTGGACGGAGGGGGATATAGTGCGACTGGAGATGGACTTTTGCTAGTGGGAAGGATCTGGTTGGCTTCCAGAATGGTTGTATAGATTGGGGGCGGGGAGATTCAATGTGTGGTGGGAGTGTGATTGTCTGAAGTGAGAGATGACGGGGACAATATTGGCTGGGCTAGGGGTGAACCTTGACAACCAACTACATGTCATGGATCCAAGCGAGATCATCAACATTATCACGATATAATGAACACTATGAGGCTACTGCTCAAGTTACTAGGACGTCTTGTATGAACTACTGGACAAGACAGTACATTAACATGAACACAATTCTAAGATACTCGCTGACTCTTTGCTTAGACGGAAAATATGTATTATTGGAGTATAGACATTGCAAGGTATATAAAAAAAACTCAACAAAGACATCAACAATCAAATTATCACTTCCTCATGACTTAAGTATCAGCCTTCTTCGAGGCAGCATCAACCTCAACCTTAATCTGCCACTCCTTAATCTTCTCCTGCTCCTCCTTCCACTCTGGATGCTCAGCCAAAAACTCATCGCTAAACTCATAAGTAACATAACCCTCCGGGCTCTGCACAATGTAAAACTTGCTTCTCTCATACGGAGTTAGCGGCAGATTGTGCTTGAATCGGTACGGAAGATCTGGGTTAGAAGTAAAGTATCTACCCACGACAACTGCCGCCTCCTGCTTCCCGAACGCATCAACACGCTCCCTAGCCAGCTTAGAGTTCATGCCACCCGACAAGAAAATTGGATGCCTATTAGTCCACGCCTCAACGAGTACCTCGTTATTGCGTCCCTCCTTGTACTCCTGGTCCTCAGTCCCTGAGATCCGCGGCTCCACCAAATCCAAAAACGCCAGGTTGAGTGCTGACGCCTTCTTGATAATATCGTGGAACTGCGGCACGGGGTCCGCCATGCCCACCTCGCCAAAGGCTCCCCACGGGGAAAACCGGACCCCGACGCGTTCCGCACCAACAGCGTCCACCAGTGCCGTCAGAACCTCGTGGGCAAAGCGCGACCGGTTCTCAATGGATCCGCCGTACCGGTCGGTTCGGTGGTTGGTGACGTCCTGCAGGAACTGGTCGACCAGGTACCCGTTGGCACTGTGCAGCTGGACGCCGTCAAAGCCGGCCGCAATGGCATTCTTGGCCGCCTGGACGTAGGTGGCGATGACGTTCTTGATGTCGTCCTCGGTCATGGCGGTGGGGACATCGCCCTCGGGGGTGGGCACGTAGCCGATGTTGAAGGTAACGGTTTGGTTAAGGGGGATGGCGGAGGGGGCCCAGACGTTGGAGCCGAGGGAGCGGGCGGTTTTGTAGTTGGAGCAGCGGCCCATATGCCAGAGTTGGCACCAGATGAAGGACTTCTTCTCGTGGACGGCGTCGGTGATTTTCTTCCAGGCTTGCACTTGTTCCTGGTTCCAGATGCCGCCGACGAAGGGGATGCCGATGTACTGGGGGGAGATGTGGGTGCCCTCAGTGATGATCATGGTGCCAGGGACGGCCGCACGTTGGACATAGTACTCTGCGAATGAGGGTTAGTGAGCTATCCAAGGATAAAGGCAAAAAAAGAAGACATCGAAACTTACCTTTGACGAGATCGGTGGGGACCCAATTCTTGTCGCAGCGGAGACGGGTGAGCGGGGCCATGATGACACGGTGCTGCAGCTCATTGTTGCCAACCTTGAGGGGAGTGAAGAGCTTCTCAGACATAGTGGCGGTGGGTTGCTAGTGTGTATGCCGAGGTTTGTATGGGGTATCAAAAGTGTAAAATGGAAGATATGCTGAGATCAGATGGATTGGCAATGTGACGATGATGCTCAGAGTTTCAAGCAGCTAACTTCACTATCGGGAATTTGAGCCTATTTATACAGATCCGGACATAATCCTGCTGAGTAAAGCCCCATTTTCTCTTAGTCGTAGTGTACAGGAGCCGACTCCATGAAGAGGGCCCCCCATTTTTACGGTCTATCCATACTCCGACTTTCCTTTTCCCTTCCATGTAGCATCCTTGGTTAACCAAGTGAGGGCCCAAGCAGAAGTTTGTTTCCGGTTGGCATGAAGAATGTTTATCTAATCAGTACAATCATTACTGTTCCTCGATGTATGCTATATCCGTGTGCCAGGAATCAGACGGTCTTGTTGGCTGATCGACTAAAAGAAGGGGATTCTCCGCCTAGTCGACTTAGTGACCAAGTCGTCATTCTGTGCTTCTGGACATTTACAGCATAGAAACTAGCAGAATGGGGTTGTGCTGAGTAACCAAAGACTAAAAAGTGGGGTCAACCGGAGTTTGAGTTTGGCCGTCTCTATGAAGGATTTGTCTTCACGTGTTTAGGGTCAATGAAGTTTGTAGAGAATAACTTCCAAAAAAAGGAAATGCTGCTTGATGGTAGCAGATGGGCCTTTAGTATCGTGGGTTTGTAGCTATTATATGTTGAAGACTACCAAAGATTTGAAGGAGACAATGTATGTAGCTAATAAATCTTGTTATCAGCTTGATCTCCCTCATCTGTCAAAGCCATACTTAGAATAGAACAACCACAAAAGTCTCTACTCACTCTGAACATCATGCCATCAACTAGCTTCATCGGACCCGAAACTAAGAACATCCATGGAGTTGTGAGAAAATTATACGACAGGGATTATGACGGCAAATGATGCCGGCTATGAGCAGGGTTGCATTCTAACCGCCGCAACCAAGGTTCCTTCTTCAAAGGAACAAAAGAAAATAAAAAGCAGCACGGAAAGAAGAATAGAAGAAACATCAGAGAGAAAGGGAGCTTCTTGCGCTAAAAAGGGCAAGGGTCTTTTCCTCAGCGGAAGGCCCGCCTCAAAATTATGAATCCTGCGGCTCAAAATTTCGACCCGGAAACAACTTGCAACTTTTGGGTTTTTGTAATATAAAAATCATCATGGTTCCTGACTAAAAGACTGTGTGATTACTACACCACCACTTCAATTGGGCTGAGGATCATGTGTATAAGACGAAGCGAGGGGGCACTTGCAAAATTGAGAATTGGCGATTCGGTGTGGTTTACGGACAGAAATATCCTCTTTTGGAATGGTTGTGTTTTAACCGCAAATGGTATGGATTTACTCGTATACGTCAAGCATGCCTTCCCGACTGCACCACCTAAACTTCAACGGAAAGAGAAAGAGGCGACAAAGATTGAAAATCGTGACAATGCCATGAACAGACGCTGCCAAGACTTCCAACATTCATCAGGCCTGTACAAAATCAACCTCGATCAGGAACATGATTAATCACCAACGGGTTCATGGTCAATTTTAAAGATCTACACAAATATTTTAGAAAAACAATTCGATATTAAGATATCAGAACAGTAGGTACAAAGCCCGACTCCTCATTGAGAGCCATCCGAACCCAACCAATCCAACTCTAAGCACTAATCAACTATAAAAGGAGCGGGTGAGTTTGCTAAAGAACATTCAGGCACAAGAGAAATGCCTGGGGGAAACTATTGAACAAAGGAAAGACTGAGCGTCCCATACTTCCAATCGAAACCGGATGACCATCACATCATGGGGCGTATCAATATTTGCGGGAGAGGGGAGAAAAATGGAGGGGGAATATCACAAGCTTCTTCAGCCAAGAATCAAAGCCATATCATGAGGTAATACTTTTTCGACTCAATGAACGTGGCGTGGCCAAGCTCCTCTACAGCTTAGGGACGTAGTGAACGGCACCTTCGCAAGGCTCAAGAGCAGAAGAAGGAATTGTGGTCTCGAGACCAGTGCCAGTCAGGTAGCGGCAGACAGTCTTGCCAGAGTCAGTGACCTCGCCGCCGAGCAGGGAAAGACCCAGGCACAGGTCGACGTTGACAATGTTGAGCACGTTGATGTCAGCATTGACAGCCAGGTCAATCAGGCCACCGGCAGCCTCCAGGTGGCACTTAGAAACACATTCGGTGAGCGAGGAAACCTCAACCTCAACAACTCCGGTGGCATCCTTCTTGATGGCAGTGCCACAAGTAGGCTGGTACTGCATGGGGTGGGAAGGAGCATAGTCAGTGCGAGCAGCTAGGTTGCGGCGGGCCACCGCGGCAGTGAGTACATCGTTGCGCTCCTGGCGCTTGCCGAGGAGGCCAGAGAGCAGGGAGCCAA
The DNA here is from genome assembly GCA_002778035.1 of Ambrosiella xylebori. Taxonomy (NCBI): domain Eukaryota; kingdom Fungi; phylum Ascomycota; class Sordariomycetes; order Microascales; family Ceratocystidaceae; genus Ambrosiella; species Ambrosiella xylebori. The sequence goes on from PCDO01000002.1 coordinate 1,830,863, forward strand.
CGGTGTTAAGGAGGCCGTCGACGAGGCCGATAACGTCGACGAGCAAGCTGTCAACTACGGGGGCGATGCCGATGAGGAGCTTGTCGACAACCTCAATAACATTTTCGACGGTGCAATCGGTAAGGTTAAGGATATCGCCGAGGGTGACGGCGACGTCACTGCCGAGGCTCTCGAGGGGCGACAGATCGATACCGAGGTCGAGGTTGAGACTGAGGAGGTGGCCGACCTTGAGGCCGAGGTCAAGGTTGATGAGGGCATCGAGGAGCTTGCCGACGCCGGCATTGACGTCGAGGTGAAGGTTGACGAGGTCGATGAGGTTGATGTTGAGCTTGACGATGAGGTCGAGGACAGAGGCGAGATCGAGGTTGAGGTCGAGGTGGGCGTTGAGTAGGTCGAGGACGCCGAGGGCAACCTGGAGGGAGACAGTGTCTTCGACGGAGAGGTTGAGGCTGACGTCAAGGGGGTCGACAGTGACGGGAGTGGTGGTGCAGACGGGAGCCTGGGTCTGCGAGAAGTGTTAGTGGCTATGTGGAACAAATTACAAGATGGCACTGGAGCAGCAAAAGTCAGCGTATCTGTGGTAGGAAAACTTACACGCTTGACGGGGAGAGCGTCCTTGACGAGGGTCAAGGCCTGGTCACCCTTGGAAGTGGCCCAGTCAGTGGGCAGGTTGAGGGAGACACCAGAGGGGCAGACGGCCAGGTCGAGGATGGCATTAAGGTCAAGGATGCAGCCGTTGAGCAGTCCGAGCTGGGCAAGAAGAGCAGAAGTGACGGCAACCATTTTGAATGATATGTGAGTGTAAGGGTAATCTAAAAAAAAAGAATGAATGGAAGTTGGGTTTTGATTAAAGTGCTAATAAGCGAGAGAGATGTATATAGTTGATTAAGTACAAAGAGTTGAAATGTATTAGAAGCTAGAAAGTAGCTGTGATAATGATGTGATGATGATGGTGAGGAGGAAAGGGAAGAGATTGGGGAGAATGAATCAGGAGAGGTCAAAGGGCTTTATACATGTTTGGAGACGATGTGGTTCGGAGACGGGATGGTGACGGGGACCAACAAGTTGTCGCTATATTCTCTCCCTCCCTCTCTCTGTCTCTCTCTCTCTCTCCCTATGTGTGTGTTGTTCTTCAGGATGATTTGCGTCTGGATTGGGGCCAAACGGGTCCAGTAGTCCTTCTGTAAAATGTTGACAGAACCCATGATGATTATCGACGATCCTTGTTGTTGTTGTTGTCGTCGTTGTCCTTGTCCTCCTCCTCGGCACCCCACCCTTGGCCTTGGTCCATATACATATATACCATGTCTATATACATATGTACACCCCGCCACCACTTGTCGTACCGTACTTTAAACCCCCCCCCCCCTCCAGCAAGCCATCTTTGTATTTAGTCTTGATGGATGTTCATATTCATACACCCCCATTAACTGGAGGTATTTGAATATTAAAGCTTGATATTGTTTTCTAGCCAAGGGCCACAATGTGAGGAGTCGTTCTATATACACATTTGCCGCGTCTGTTTCCGGGGTAATTCTTTGTAGTGAATGCATATATTTACCATTTATTTTATAGATTTATTTATCTAGAAATCGAGTTGATATTGAAAGATTATATCAGTTTCACCTTGATGGCATTTCTTGGAAAGGACGAGCAGGTGATTATCAAAGGTCATCATCAGGGCAGGAAAGGTTACTCTCCCCTTTGCCCGGGTGCTCCGGCAAGCTCCGGCAAGCTCCGGCAAGTTTCTAGAGTCTAGGAAATTATGTGGTCTATAATTCCATTAGTCAAAGAAGATGACAAAAAGAATTAACTGTTTTACAATGACATCTATCGAGGGCTCTCTCTCTCTCTCCTTATTACAATGGTGTCATCTGTCATACCTCTATCTCTGCCATGAGCAGCCACAAGTTCCATGTTTGCTCAACCTTGAATTATAAAGAGACAGCTATTCATCTCATCCCGACTGCTCGTCATTTTGGTTTTTCACCATATGCTGGACCGGGTTCCATATCGTGGATCGCCTCCGTTCTCCCACATTATCCAGCAGGCGTTGTTCAAGACATCATCATTATCATGATGGTAATCGCATCTAAGGATCTTGGGGCCTGGCTACATATGTAGGGGTGAAGGATAGAAGCGGCCCTGAATTTTAGACTGGAGAGGTTCCGAAGCAAGTGGTTGTCTGTATTGCCGAGGGAATATCCCTAACGTTGTCGTTTGTAGAGTTATTGTTTAATTAACAATAGATTGAGAACATACTGGTGGCGATGATTTTATGTTGATCTGACAATTGCAGAAAGAGAAAAGTCAGGTTGTACGAGAAACAAGATATAGAATGGTGGGCCAGTATACATGCAAGTATCTAGTTACTCCATAACAAAAGTAATTCTAACAATCCAATATTGCCTCCAGACACTAAAAAAGAAAACAGCCAACTCCCTTCTGTCTCTGCCCATCAATCACATCACATACTCACCGGACACACATTTCACAATATACCCTCACTTTTGCCACAAACCGCAACCATTGCCCACTTACAGCCCGTCGATCCCTAAACCCGACCCAAGTCTTTTTGACTCAATATTGACTATTCCGGTAAACTACCGGTAAACTATACGTAAAATACTAGACCTTTTAATATTGACATAGACATGTATATGCAAAATAGCCTCCCTCCCCCTCTAGGGGCCTTGTCCTACGAGGATTTAGGCTTTCCGCTGCACGTAGCAATGATGATCACCATCTTGGAAGCCCCGTAGATATAGTGATGCATTTTATGTAAGTACATATATAAAAGAATGAAATTGAAAGTAAAAAGATGGATATGGTGTTGTAACCAAAACGGAGGATGATATATTTAGTGGGTTATTCAAGGACAGACAATTCCAAATAAAGTCAATCCGAATCATATCCGAGTTTGTAAGACCAGGAGAGGATAACTATTTTTTTTTTCTTTTTTTTTTTGCGCAAAGCTCCATTATACACTATTGGATACCATGATACTCTCTGTACTTCCTAAAAAAAAAAAAAACTACCAAACTATTTCTCTGTGCAAAGTCTCGTCAGTTCCCACCTCAAGGCTCAACACTAATCTATATAACCGTTTGAGCCCCCCCTTCCTCCTAGCCCCAAGCAAAGAAAACAAAAGGTCTGTAGGATAAATTGCATGAAAACGGACAGTAACCCAAAACCAATACAACTTATGAAAAAGCAAAAATAAAAATAAAATAAAAGCCAAATTGTGTGCGAATAAATGTAATCAGCGGTCGACAGAATGTGGTTGTAACATAATCAGCGTGCCTTCCCAAAAAGAAGCTTTTGACTTGTGCGCTAATCATCTAGGATACCAGGGTTCTAGGGTTAGAAAATCGCTTAGTATAGTCGGGTTAATCTACGGGTTAAGGATGGCCACTGAAACACACTATAACCATGGAAATTAACAGTATTGACTTCTTTTTCCTTTTTTCTTTTTGATTGGATCATTATGGGACCAAATCAATATGTACCTGTCAACCACGATTACAATATTATTTGATTGGGAAGGAAATGTGGTTGTGGTTGGACTTTGCAAATCAGGATCATGTCAATGTTAAATAAAAAGAAATTGAGTTGAATGTTTTGTTAGGGTTATAACCACTGTTTCGACACCATTTTTTATTTTGCTTCAATTGACATCGCGACTCTCCTTGTCTTTATCAACATCCAATTCCATCATTGCAGCACAGCATCCTATTCCTGAAAAATATTTATGTGCAATTACAGCTTATACACACAGTCATTCCATGCCCCATCTCGCCTAACTCAGCACATACATACACGATACTTGATTATATTCTATGTATCCCTCCTCCGTGCCCCCCACGATCCCTTGTAAGTGATCGACATATTTTCTTCATCTCATTCGCCCAACTTTGCCCTGTTTTCTGTAACATTTGCAGAGTAATATATATTATCTATATTCCTTCTTCTTATTAAATGAAAATCACGATCGGTTAAACATATTTTTATTTATTCGTTTAATTACAGGGAATGTCACCTCGGAATGTAACAACAGACGCACAATGAGGGAGGGAACTGGCGACCAGCGACCAGAGCAAATATCAAAAAAGTCCGGAACGGAATGGTTGGGTCCCAACGGGTCGGATGATGTGGTTACAGGAGAAAGGGAAAAGAAAAAAAAGAGACAGAGGGGTATTTAACTTGAGAGAAAGATTAAAGGGGTGGGACGGATAAAGATAAAGTTTGTGGGTGTTGTGCTGTGTTTGTTTGCTTGTTTAGGGGAAAAGAAGACAAGACAGAGAAAAAAAAAAAGTCCGTGGGTGGTTTGTGTGGTTGACGTACGTTGACCTTGGGTTCTGGCGGTAAAAGACGCATATAGAACGAGACTGTCAACTACGGTACTGTGTTGTTGTGATGTATACATGTATGCATCTGTGAGGATTTGCCGGATATCTATACTGTTTGTATACATACATTACATTACATGTATCGTGATGGGCAGATATTGTCGATTGTTGCGTGTAAAGGGCTAGTTGAAGCGGCTACTGGCGCGGTTATCATATATATAGCGTGTATTTGTACTTATATAGGAAGGAAGGAAGGAAAGCTCGTGATATTTTTGCTGCAGATGAGAAACTACTGGAAAGAGAAGCTGTATTCTGGATGACACGCCGTACGCATGCTATTTATTATTGACAAGACTTATAGCAGACTGCAGACTGCAGATAGCAAGATGACGACAGTGGGCGATCTTCTCAACACAATGTAACAATAGAGGTTCCTGCATGCAGTATCGGGGGATGACGACTCTAAGAAGGGTAGCTTATATAATCTCTCTACCTTAAGTGCTGGAATGAAGAGCTGTTGAAGAGTCGGATATTTTGATTGAAGATAATGGATTTGCTTGCCGAATTATCCCTTCTTCCTAGTGTTCGCTTCTTTTTTTTTTTGGTTGCTTTCTAACCTAGATAGGTTAAATCTGTGCCAACAGGGAGATAACAATAACGACAAACAGGATCCAAGAGACGTTAATATTTGCAAACAATGATTAATATAACAACTGAAATTGTAGTCTTCTAAAAAGATATCCTTAATTTGCATCATGCAGCTTTGGCTTCCATCATTGACCTGTTGGTTATTCTGAACAGAAGTTGGGGAGCCCAATATTGATTCCAAATCACCACCGTCATCCACCGGGTATTTTCTGTCCCATATACGCCCGACGATATAACAAGTCTGCAGTCCCTTTTAGCCAACATCCGGTAGAGATCCACCAGGGTTACGTATACCGCTGCATCTTGCAGATCTACAGACGCTTGACTATATAATAACTGAAATATATACATAGATACTTTAACACATACTCACTCAGCTACATGTGATGATAATGATGATGACTCTGTGAGATTCTGCCTCGCTTGTTTTGTATATTCATGTGGTTGGCAACAAGGGATGAGCGGTGGTGGATTGGATGAGGGGAGAAGACAGGGAGACGAGGGCCGGGGTTCCTGTTGACAATGGATGGATGGATGGATGGATGGATGGATGAATAGGGCAACGAGATCGTAAATGTGTATAAATGTGTATGTAGATGTTCAGATCCTTTGCAATGATCGAAGGAGAGAGGGTAGAGTTGGTGAATGATTGGCCAGCATAGGCTGCTTGTTCGTGACTAATTGAATATATAATTGTAGTGATTCCACGTTAGAGTTTGTCTCTGTAACCATGAGTTTATGTCATGATAAGTCTGTTACTTAGATTCACTGGTCATTGTTTTTTACCGTTATACTTGAATTTGTCATGCTGTTCTATGTACCACTTGAATCTACATCTCCAACCTTGCCCCGTCATGTCCCACTGCACACATCACCATCCCTAACCCCGAGCAACACAAAAAAATCAACATCGATATAATCCTAGGTCAATAAATTAACTAGCAGTTGACATCTCCTAGCTACACTGTTCATATGTTCCAGTGTTCTGGTGTATCCACCAGGGGGAGGGGGGAGCTATATACCACAAATCCTGGAGTAGCAAGTCACTTTTTTTTTTGTAAAGCCATCAGGGCTAGAGACAGGTAGTAGGTGAGTAGTGGCGTCGCAGGACTAGACTCTGGGGGCTTCCCTTTTGCTAGTGGAAATGTAGATATATAAGCCGGTTGAGAGGAACAACGACTTGACTTGAAGAGAACAAGACTATTGTGGAAAGTGTGCTGCAAAATGTCAGTGACAAAGGCTTCTTGTGCTGACAATATTTACATATATATTGAGTGATCAATCAAGTCTGTACAATGTGCCATGTCTCGCTTTTGCTTTAGAAAGTTATAGTCCCAACACGCAGGTACGAACCAAAACCGTCCGCAAACTCCAAGAACCTCTCCCGTTATAACAGAACCCCCCACTTGCTCACTCTAATGTCTACAAACTATATTAAATAATGCATCATCAATACTGTGACAGCCGCATGTGGCGGCGACAGACAATGTGGAACCTGCTTTTCTTTTACCTGAAATCTTAATGTAAATACATCTTCTGCACCGTTCTTTGTTGCTCTTGCCCTGTATCACCGCCACCACCACCACCATCACAAAGTGTCCGACAATGTTGTTGTAATTTTCTGCCATCACATTGTCAACCACCACAGCTTTGCAATTGTCTAGACTTTATTTCTTTCTTTCATTTTTCAACCTTGTCACATTGTCTGACAAATTCTTTTGATTTCATTTAATGATTCGTAACCCGTCATTAACAACACAGCCGAAATAAAAAAGAAAGTACATATGTATATACATATGCAGCTTGTAAATTTACCCGGTGTACTTGTGTCTTTTCGCATGTTATATCCGCTAACCGGCCCTGGAAACTTCAAGGTAAAGAAGGAAAAATACGCCCACAGTGTATACAGGTCGTTCTCGGTACTTTGCAGGTATATTAGAGCTGAGCTGTACATACATGACCACATTGAAACTAACAGATTCCACACGCATTATGAGGCCGAGAACGCGGGCCATCATGATGTTGCTTCGTATTGGGTATATAGATACATATGTACATACACAAAGTAACTATCAAGCACAGCTGGTTGTGAGAAGGTGGTCTAGAATCAATGGGACCGGCACACAGAGGCACACTCTGGGAAATGAAATCGACTGTGGGGTGCATTATTGGCTTTTGGTATGAGCCTGTTATTTAGGAATTACCTGTTATTTTTAGTAATTTTCTCGTGTTCTACAGCTGGCAAAGTTCTTTGCTGCTGCCTGTAAATATTTATCATCACTCTGATGATCCATCTGGCTGGCTAGTATACGAGTTGTGTCGATCTTTGAGGCTGTCACTGGGTGGACCCGGGTTGACTGGCAGTAAAGATGTCTTTGTTAAATTTCATCTAGACACTGTTTACATCCAGTGTCTATCTAAAGCAAATGTACACCCACCCACACTTTAATCTACAGTTCCTCTATAGTCTTTCTCCAGACCTGTCTCAGCTCCATTTAGGCCCATCAGATCCCTTTGCATCTACCACAACTCAATCGTCACAGCAATCTCTAACGACAACTAAAACGCCTCCATGTGTCTAGATCTATCCCGACATCCGACAACCCGCATTTATATTCTCCCACAATTTCACCTCGTAGCCACCGCCTTGTCCTCCTCGCCTTCTCCCCCATCAGAAATCAAGACTCTCGACGTAAGGGATACCAATATCTCATGTCTTTATCAACAGATTTGTGCTCGGTGGAATAAATATATACCACCCTCTGACAAATAAAGTCCCTGGAAGTATTGAGACATGCGTCCAATGGATACTGACGGGCGTCATGAACAACCTTACATTAGATGTGGTGCTACGTAGCAAAGATGGAGGCGCTATTACATGTGTATTCTGAATTGCCAGTGTTAGATATGAGGCAAAAATGATCATGTGTAAGGCAGTGGGCGTAACAACCAGTTCATGTTTTAGAAGATGGCTTTAGTTGAAGTGGAGGACAACTGAGGAACTGTCTATACAGCTACATACCCAACTCGAAGAACAACCCTTTCTAATTCCAAGGCTCGAATCATGATTCCTAATGTAGTCATCACTCTCAGCTACCCGATGTGACGTGGACTCGCATTCTCGGTCGAATCGTGCATACTTGCGGGTACTCGCTATACATTCCGCATACACCAAGGCCACATTGTATTTAATCACAAGCCAGCAACCAGTACTATTCACCACGAAATACACAACCAGTTCACTAATCAGTCAAGTGGCCTGTATGTACATACATATGCTATCTGCACGACGGGAAAGCTGTACCCCACACCGCGTGCAACATCTACTCAGCCTTGGCCCATCCAATCACTCACCCTGCAAGACTAGACACATAGCCTTTGCCTCATATTTATCCATCATCTCCACCACCACCTGCATCGTATTTCGTCTTTCGTCTTCTCTCTTTACTCCCCTAAAGATCCACCCCAACTTCACCCCACACCACCCCCTCTATTCATGCTACCGTCAACTTTTTTCTTTACATGCCTACCTCTTGGTCTTGGGTGACCTCCGGCTGCCGGTCCATTCCCCAGATCGACCTGCTCAAGACAAGCTGAATTCTTGTCTTTTATTTCACGCCCTTTGCCTTTTTGTCTGTCTGGCTGTCTTTGGACTTAGGGATGTCTATATAAACTCTACTAACCTTGGGAGTGATGAGTCCTAGATTCGTGAGATTAATCTTCGGCTCTTTTATCCTGGTGGCCAGGTAATTATCCCAAGAACATATACATACGCATATACTCATATAGGCTATATTGTCAAATACCAGTGCGTTAATACAGAAAGGACCAATTGTGGGAAGTAATAAAGCGTCTTTGTGTTGCACAGTACAGGCTTAATCTTAAGAGTATCGAGAGAATAGACTCATAATTTGGAATTCCAGATTGTACATAAATAGGGGCACTGCCACCTTCATCCGAGCAGCGATAGTTCACTAGAATTATCACAATACATATATCTACTAGTCACAAGTTAAATGCTCAGTTTTGTGATAGTATCGTGGTTTGGTAGTGTCAGTTATTTCGATTCAGTTTAACTACAGTGGAAAATAAGATATCTCCCCATCACCACAATATAGACACAAGTACAAAGCCCCGTAACAAACGAGACTATTCGACTTCCACCCGATCCCAAATCCTTCGAGTTCCCGGAAACTTGAACCTCTTAAACATACCGCCCATTAATCCTGGACCTGAAATTCAAACATCTTAACAATCGACAAATTACATTGTCCCTCATATTACAATATTCTTATATATATTTTTTGTATCTTTCTTCGGAGTAAAGCACCAAACTTAAGTTTTTCGTAGGTAAACGTGTTGATACACACACAAAGTTAACTGGTCCCACTTTTGATACACCCTCAAAGCTAAACCCAGAAGTCCTGATGCTAAAATTCAAGTCCACATGGCATGGGCTTGACGTTACACGGACTCTATATTTAGTCCGGAGTTGCTTAAATAGGATGATCGGTTGATCATTTGCAGAGTTCCGGGTGTCTCTTATTCGGTGAGTTTCAAGTCAAACTGTAAGTTAGATTGGAGACTGTGTTTGTATGTGGTCATCAATCTATGTATACCTAAACTCGTGCATATAGCGTTCAATGACAAATAGCCATTGCTTACTTGTTAATCTAATACCACGAGTTATACCCACGAATGTCTTTAAATCAAATATGAAATTTCAATGGCTTCTTTCAAAACTCACTTTCATCTTCTCGTATAGCTACATACCCACGGCAACGTTCTCTCTATCATATCTCCATGTTTCACACACTTGCTTCTGAAATGCTCCAGTCCATGTTGCCGTAGCATTTGTTGCAACGTTCACTTATTACACCAGTCCCGCTGTCCCGTTATCTCACTAGTCCATCAAGACCCAATAAGTCTTAACATGACGTTACAGTGATGTCCACTAACAGTGTCATCACACTATGAACCAGATACTAAAACCGCAAATCAGTATATATATATTCAAAAAAAAAACAAGTAATCAGTGCTATATTTTCTAACCACAAACCCAATACAAACCCAAGATTCCGTATGAATAAGATGACTTGGTATCATATCCAACCGAAATCAATGAAACGGATGAACCTACAAAACAAAATAACGATAGAAAACCGAATGAGCACCCAACCCAATAAAATATCAGTAGTACAAGACAAAGAAAAAAACGAATAGTCAACACAAAATCCAAATAATTACACCTTATTCATCACCTTCGCTGGTGTATGACCGCGACGGTTCAACAAAGTGGCACCGGCAAAATTAAGCTCAAATCCAGCCTGAGTCTGTTGCTTGGCAGTCCTTCTGGCAGCAGCAACAACGTCTGCCGAGTGCTGGCCATATCCACCGGCATTCTTTGGTGCGTTGGACCGGGGCTGGCGGTCTTGAATCTGTGCGTTCCGCATGCTTTGTTCCAAAGAATTGGTCTGGTTGCTAGTCGCGTTGTATTGTGTATCAGACCCAGAATTAGACCCAGATCCCTCAGCCTCTTCGTCCTCTTCATCCAGTTGGGCAAGAACCTTGTTGACGCCACCGTAGGGAGTTTGGACTCTACGGGCAACGTCGTAGGAGATGTCAAAAACTTCACGCAGATTAATGGCATCAGGAGAGCGAGGGTCGAATGCCATGCCGCTGTCGTCAATCACACGGTGTTGGTTAAAAGCATTGGCACCAGGCGCAGGTTGTCGAGAGGGAACCTGTCCTTCTTGTTGAGTGATCCAGGGATGAGACAGGAACTGATTGATATCGTATCTTTTCTCGGGGTCAACGACAAGAAGATGCGTGACAAGATCCTTGGCAGAGTCCGAGATGTTGTCCCACCAAGGGGAGAGGAAAGTAAACTCTCCACGTTTGACCTTGTCGCTGAGAGTCACCAAGTTTTCGTCGTAGAAAGGAGGGAAACCACACAGGATGGTATACAAAACACATCCCAGAGCCCACATATCAACACCTTGGCTGTAGGTATCTTCGCGTACAATTTCCGGCGCAGTATACCCTGCGGTACCGCAAGGAGTTTTGGTGTTGTTTTGCCAGACAATCTTGGAGAGACCGAAATCGGCAATCTTGATGGTCCCAATACCACCGCCACCAACACCAGGAGTAAATTCACCCTCATCGACCTTGTTCTCATCACCCAGTTGCTTAGGTCTCGGGACTTTGGACGGAACCATGGGGATGGGGGTGTAAAGAATGTTCTCAGGCTTGATGTCCCTATTATTTGGGTTAGCACTGTTTCATCACAATTGATACTCAAGGTGTCTTACCTGTGAACAACGCCCTGTTCCATGTGCATATATCTGATGGCTTCAGCGACCTGAACGATAACGTGACGTGAAAGCTCCTCGCTGAAGTAGGTAAGCTTGACTATTCGGTGAAAAAGTTCACCACCAGGCACAAATTCCAGTACGATATACATGTAATCATCATCTTCATGATACTCAATGAGACTGACAATGTTCTTATGTTGCATACGTTTCTGGATGGCCGTCTCCTTGAGGATACCGGAACGCTAGAGTCCTGTATTAGTACATGATCATGTCATCAAAACATGTATAGTCGTTTCGATTCAAAACATGAGTGCGGTTTGAACGTCTTGTCGCTCAAACAAGCGAGCAAGCAGGAAACTGAACAAACTTGTACGCTAGTCCAACTAGAGCTACAAATGCTAAGTATGGTAGGTGAGGAGGCTTACTTGAATGTCTTTGCGACCTTGCTTAAAGTCAGGATGTAAACGCTCCTCGCCCTACGCGGAAAGTTTACAGTCAATATGGTGAGGCTGGCAAGAGGGGGGAGGGGGGTTGTGAGTATCTTGGTAGTGCACGCAATTAAACACAAGTCTCCAAGTCCATCACTATATGCGCAAGCTCATCAAAGCGGCAAGCACAGTATAAGACAAACAAAAAGAGGACCATGTGTGGATGGGTGGAGAGAGCGGGGTAGGTCCCTTTGGATGGTGCACAATATGATTCTGATGTGTGGACTTCCTTTACTGGAACTGTTTGGTAATTCCTTACCTGTTTGTTGCCAAGTTCGGCCTTGTGAACAATTTTGATGGCGACACCGTCGGGGTAGATGCCATCAAGGTCATGGGCGTGGTATACTACACTGAAAGCGCCATCACCAATCTGCTTGTTAAGCTGGTACCGGGTCTTGAGACCGGGGTACTTCTTATTGACTGGGCGTGCCGAGACTTTGGTAGTGGCAGGGACGTGGTCGACCGTGGCGACAGGCTCAGAAGAGGACTCAGATTGCGCGGAAGGAGGTGCGGTTTCATGATGCTGAACAGTGGCGATATCATTGGGTGAAGGCGCAGCAGCTGGTATCGCGATATTAGGCTGAGGGGCATCGAGATTTGCGAGAACGTTCTTGTTGCTCTTGGAAAACGGTGATGAAGACTTGTCCTTATCTTCACGGCCTCCTTTCGCCGCTTTAGATTGGGGTAACATGGTTAGTTAACAGGTACATATAACAAGAAGCTGATGTGGGTTTCTGGTCGGCCTGGTTTCCAGGCTTGTAGGCAATCGATAAGTTGGAGCCTGCCCATTGTCAGGTACCATCATGGTCACAGCCTGATAACTGCCCACCAATCAGTCAACCCATTTTTTTTTTCTTAAAAAAAAAAAAAACTAAGTGACACTTACCACGCAGAATCTGCTTAAGGTGCTGCATGATGAACAACGCGACAAGATTCAAGTCGATCTAGGGAGTATTAAATATTGGGTAAACGACACAAGACACTGCGAGCTACTTGTTCAGGTAACGCTGACAGTGATTGTCTCGAGATTAGATGAGACAGAGCTAAAAATAAAATAAAAATAAAAATAAAACGGAAGCCTGTACACACCCTATCTGTGAAATCGAACATAAAATTAGATGGGTGGGTAGATTGGCGAACGACGATGGGCGTCGCAAAAATGATAAAAAGGCGTGGTTCGAGTTCAAAATGTGGTTTTGGATTTGTTTGGTTCGCAAGACGGAAACTCGTCAGGGCTGGAGGGACGATGGTAGATAACAGGTCTAATTTGCGAAGCACAGTATGCGGCAAATTCGGTTGCAGATATTCGGTGCTAAGGACTGAATAGAAGAAGGTCGTGAGACAACAAGAGCAATCTAAAGAATAGGTATTGTCTATGAATATGTATATGTATGTAGTAGATATGACGTTCTCAGTGGTGCAAAGAACGTGGGGCGATTTAGATCGAAGCTGGGTCTTGTCGATATGCAGGTGGCCGGTCGCAAAGTGAAAATGTACGGTAATTTGGTGTACAGCGGGCTAGGCATAGAAAGTGGGCAATGGTATACGAAGCGGCTGACAAAGAACAGCCAGAACCAAGGGATATGATGTTGGTGAAAACGGTTCTGGTAGCAATGTGGATATGAAAGAGGTTACCGCAGGCGGCAGAATTGATACTTGAAGGGAAGAAATGATGAGAAAAAAGGGAAGACTAAGATGAGGAATAAGAAGTTTGCCAGAGATTTTTTTGAAAGCAGAACCCGTAAGGTAAAAATAGCAGGCTCTGGCAAGGGTTGTCCTTTTCCTAGCTTCAAGCGAAGTTTTAAAAAGTTATGGCAAGAGCGATCACTTTTTTTTTTTTTCTTTCAGGACTTGCAGCAGAAGGCTCGTGCAGAACTTCAATTGAATATTTAGTCTATGAGCAATTGCAAAGATGTCGCAGACGGTGTCTGATGTTTTGGGGCTTGTCATTATGGTTTCAATGGGGATAACTGTGCAACTGCACGCATTATTACTACATAATTGGTCTCTTGAGGAAGGATGACCTTTCTTTGCTGAGGAACTGACGTTGATGGACGTCAAATGGTTGGTACTGTAACGGGTAATTTGCCACCATCTAGCTCCTCCCAGTCATGTCACTAAATCGATAGATAGAACTAAGTGACTAGAGCGGATAAAGCTAAGAAGTACATTTTGACGCGGGTTGTCGGAATTTCTCAAAAATATACCATTAAGCAAAGAAGAATAAAACAAAAAAAAAACAGACTCCTGTGGGATGTAAAGGAATACTATGACGAAAGAAGGCTGGATGGCCTGGACTTTCGTGATCGAAAGAGAAGGAGCCGTAGGTTGCAACAATTACAACGCATCTAAGTATGGGAACGGTAATTACTATATAAATACGTACAATAGAAAAGTTGTTGGGTGTGGGCCCGGCCACCACTGGTATCGAGTTCTCTGAGATTTTTTGATCCGTATTGGTGCATCTAAAACCACAGAGTTGATGATCTATTAATACATGCAATAGGCCCGGGACGAAGCAAGTATGGGGCCGTGTGCAGATGGATAGCCGACAGTTTTGAACGGACTTGGTCACTTTGCGAGGGATCCGATCAGCTGATGGGAGAATTACAAGATAAGTCACTCTACTAACCGACCGGAGAATGCAATATTCTTTTTTTTTTTTTTGTTTCTCCAGCAGTTGACGAAATGTTTGTACTTTGAGCCACTTTCTATAGACTAAATTTTCAATCCAAAACCAAATGCCGATATAGCTTCAGGTCGCCTGATATTGACAACATTGCGTCATTCCCCGAGCATCCTTTTTCAATTCTTCCGGCCTCAAACAAAAATAAAATAGAAGTAAGTCTTGATTCAGTTATCTGGCGACCAATGAACACCTCGAAGCAGGCTCCTATCATGGCTACGGCCGGTTGATCCATAAGCGAAGGCCTTTGAGTCAATAACGTCGATACCACATAGATGATGACTAAGGCCCCGGTCGCTAGTGCGATGAAATTCTCAAGCTTAAAAAATAGCAAATTATCTATGTAACAGCAGAAGACCCATATAAATGGAAAGGGGATATGATATATGCGAAAGCAGGACGTCGCCACATGTATCCAGCAAAAGAAATATCACATTGAATCATGAGTTTGGGCTTGAATCCCCCCTAGACTCAAGTCTATCGTCAAGACAATTTCGTCTGTTGATTTATACATCGAGAATATGTTTCTGGTATTCTCTATGTCAATATATGACGAGGAGACAAAGTTTATTGTGCAGGACACTACTGCACGGCGAGTCTTGGCAGAATCTTCTTATCCTTTCCTCTCCTGCAAATTTCCACATCATATCATGGACAGGCTCATTCCAACGTCGTCATAGGTCCCTTTTAATTAGGTACTTTACCACCATCATCACCAAGATGTAGCATAAAATCTAACCATAGCCATCTCCGGCAATTCAAGTCCCCGTCATCACACATCCGCCCCCGCTGAAACGACCAGGCCTCCCCGGTACGGGAAATCCGACCGTCGCCCGCCAACCCAGGCCAAGTACAAGGCCCCCCGCTGCTTGTGAAAGGGAAAAAAGAAAAGAAAAAAGGCACAGCAAAACACAGCATGAATATGATGTTGTTTAAAATGGCAACAAGAGTCTCAGTCATCTGTAGTCCTGTCATATAATCAACCACTACGCCTTATTATATGTCATCCACTAAGATAGACATCACAATGTAATAAATAACGACTTTATTCCAGTTCGTCTCTTGTCTTCATCATATGTCCCCCTTAGGCCCACCAAGCCAGTCAATGATGCTATATTAGCTGTCTGTCTGGCTAAATGCATCCACCCACCCTTCCCCCCTCAGTACATGTGCCGTTGACGTCATCATACTTCAAATCCCCACACCCCCTAGTAAATCCTTTAGTCTAGCCAAACCAGCAAAAAAAAATAAGTCTGCTGCTCATTCGCCCCCGTATTTTATTTTACAGCCCATCATTAACATTTCTCTCGATAAGCACACAAACAAGACAAACAAGAAACACCGGCCCCGAATCAAATCATCAATACTTTTTCTTCTTATCTTATCACCATTCTAATCTTACGCCAACGCCATCCACCACCTTAGATGACGATAACGATAAGATGATATTAGACCTTAACCCTCATAATTATTAATCTTCCTTTGCTAACGAATTGGATAACATGGGCACTATGACATCATCGTCCACCTTAGTAGAGGAGTTGAAACACTGAAGATGGACCTTGGACATTTGCAAAGGCTCCTCTGTGGGTTCAATTTTTTTGGATTTGATAGGAAAACTGTAGCAAAAACATTTGGACTTCCTCAAGATACAGACTTGTTACTTTGGATCAATGTCCGGGCACAACCTATATCATATCGTGCATGTGTAGCACTGAATACAATCCCACTACTCAGCCAAGCCATTCATGCATGTAGAAACATCCTTTCTCAATACTACTCGGACAAAAGTCTGTGAATATAAGCTCTGTTATGACATATATATATATGACCGATGAAAGAAAATTGAAGAAAATTGCATGAGACTTTGAGGTTACACACATGATGTAAGGGCTTATGTCGTGGGATATACCCAATATGGATAGACTCGACAAGAAAAAGAAAGATATCATCTCATGTTTATCTAGCCTACTCAAGTCACAGAACGCAACATGCACATTTCAAAATTAACATCCCGTCAGCCAACGCCACCGTACCGCACATCACCCATTCACGCCAAACTGCCAATCTTAGAATGCATTTATCCAAACATCGCCATCACTTCCTCGCATCAACTCTCCTCTTCTCTATACAACAGACACTCACTCTCCTTCACCCCCTCTTCACTTTGATTTTGACCATCACCACTTCGTACAACTCAAAATCAAATTCCCGACGTAACATCTCCTTCTATTACGCCGCCACCTCTAATTTGATCCGTACACTGCTCATCTTCCCCGACAGACCCATCCAATCAAAGAAACTTCACAATGGCAAAATGGCAATTCTCGATGCATCTCATCAGTCCCAACTGTGCAAGTGAGATGCTGATCAACGTGGGGATGCGATACAGAAAATCATATGAAGATAAAACAAACACGATGGCAAAATGATTCAAGAATGATGACCTTGGGATTCTATTCGTATTTGGTATATAATGAACACCCATATCATATTCCCCACAACACTCTGATGCAAGAATGACGAGAAAACAACTAGAAGCGAAGAATCAAAAACGTAAAATGAACTTTAACATCACCATATAAGAAAAAGATAGACCTGACAGCTCTCTTTAAACTGTCAAGCCTTGCTAATTTGAACATCAACTTTCCCCAACCCCATGGTAGCAGTGATAACAGACTGTTCATCCGTAGTAAATGCTTTTTTCTACAATACCAAGCAAAATATCCCTAACATCCACTTCATCTCATAGCCACTACTTACTCCGAAGGGACAGCAGCGATCTTGGAGGGGACCTGAGCAATCTTGCGACGTTCCCACATCTCCTCGAAGCGCTCAGCGCAAGCATCATTGACCCAGCACCCAGCAAGGTGGACTAGAAGATCACCCTCCTTGAAGGCCATGGCATCATCACCCTCGTAGAAAGAGTTGACAACACGCTGACGCATGAGACCAAAGTGGTTGCGAACAACAGGGTGATGGCGGGCAATGTGGCGCATGGCATCCTGTTCGGGACCATCCCACTTGTTGCGGAGGAAGAAGGGGTCAACCCACATGTCCAAGAGCAGCTGGTTGAAGTGAGAGCGGCGGACAAAAAAGGCACCAGCGTTGATGCCATTGTGATCCTGGGAGATGATAAAGTCCATGTTCTTCCAGTCCAGAGTAGGTTTGGTGAAGGAGCCGGTATGGGCACGGTCAGTACCGTGCATCTCAGTGGAGAACAGAAGGTTCTTCTGCATGGCATCACGGGACAGGATCAGAGAGTTGAGATCCTGTTCGGGGGTCATTATGATAATGTCAAGATCCAGAACAAGAACCCACTGGGCCTCAGGGAAAGCATTGAAGGTCTTGACAATAGCAGGTATCTTCTTCCAAACAGTGTTGGCATCGGGAAGCTCAATTTCACCAATATCGACAAAGTGATACTTGTAGCCGTGATAGTCACAATAGGCCTGACGGTTGGCAGCAACGCGCTCGTGCATGTCCTTGATGGTCCCGTGGTGACCACCACGGTCGGCAGCCGTGAGAATGACAACCTGTTCGGGCTTGGGACCGGAAGGGTCATATTTGATGTCATCAGGGACATCAAAGGTAATGTTCAGGGACTCAATAGGCTTTGCGTGCATAGAAAGCTCCAGAAGCGAGGACTCACGGGGCGGGCATTCGACCTCATCGTCCTCATCATTCTCACCGGCGACGGGGACAGAAGTGTGAGTAACGACAGCGGTGTGGGTAACGGTAACGGTGGTAGCAGCCTTTGCGGGGATCGGAGGGTGGATAGCTGCGGGTTGCTGAGCCTCGTGTGGGATGGTGGCGGGTTTATCCTCGCCGGAGGACCACTGCGACCAGCTATCGGGGGTGGAGAAGACGTGGGCGGAGATGATGAAAAGTAGCACGAAAGCTACAGTGGCGGGGAAAATAAGCCTAGGTACGACTCTAATGTTAATGTAAGAATTCATATTGACAGGTGACAATCGTGACAGGATCATGACAGCAAGAGCAGGGAGGCAAACAAGACCTCGACTATCCCTTTTAGGAAATCAACGATCTAAAATACTGATAAATGGGGCTAGGGCAATATTTTTTTTGTGAACAGGGTTTTTTGTTTGTTTTGCAGCAGTTTGCATAGTCGCGGACAGATAAGGTTGATCCCAATAGGACGTCTGATTGTAAACGATTTGGGGGATGCGGCCTACTTACCCTCTTCTAGTACGTATCATCATGTCGATGATGTTTTGTGGAGGGAGGTTGTGATGTAGCGGCTCAGAAATGGATGCTTCCTGTATGTTGGAAGGCTTAAGTCGTATCAAATTCGTGCAAATTCGTGTTCTCGTAAGTCAATCAGATGTTGAAACAGATACAAGCAAAGTCAAAAACAGGGCAGAGATCTGGTAGCGATATCTGGGTATACAACACAATAGGTGGGACAGAGATATATGTAGGACGGGTCAGGGCAATTGTCAGCAGCTGATGCTTGGGTTTTGTTCGTGGAGGTAAACGAGTGGACGCAGTAGAAGCAAAAAAATAAAAGTTCTGTAAAGAGATGGACAGAAAGATTAGATCAAAAAGAAGGTAAGAAAGAAAAAGCAAAAGGAGGAGGCCAATCGACAGCGACGACGACAAGAGAAAAAAAAACTGTAACAAACTGTCTGTGCATCAACACACAATTAAGTTAACATGTGAGAGAATATTATAATGCTCTGCATAACTCCGTATACTATACATAACTCACAACTTTTCTCAGAATTCTTATCTTGTTTTTTTAGATAAGTTGCTGTACTTTAGCTCCTGCCACTATAAACAACATTAGGGTTGGTAGTTTATATAAAGGCGTGCTTTGGGGTTATGCTTTTCTAGAGGGGTACTATTACTACCCCTAGCCTAAATAGGCTGTTTAGACTAAAATAGTATAACTTAATAATTACTCCATTACTTGATATAGAGTGACTTATGATTAAAAAGCTATACTGTCACCTAATGAAATGACTTATAGTTATTTTCCCTTTTAGTATCTCCATTTACTAATCTAGAGTCTTAGAATTTTCTATAAGTACCTACATGTCCCTCCATGCTTTCCATAGCGAGGAGTTCTAGTAGTTACCATAACTCATCTTTTTCAATATACTCTCATCTTCAAGTCTTATTGCTTTGTGTTGTATTTTCCTTTATCCTTCTTCTGATTTTCCTCCTCTCTTCTATTGTGCAAACCTTTAATCTCCTTTACCTTTTTACAGCATGCGACATCAACCATGTTGACAAGGCCCTGAGCGTGACTATTAATTTATGAGGGAATGTACTGCAATGCATGAGTAAATTGCAATCGCAAATTAACGAGCAAGAGCTGGACCGGCCAAACGGTTGGTATCTTCCATGCGGGGTGATCGGCCGTTGCCCATTGCGTTGATGCGAGTATAGGAATGGAGGATGTTCTGTGCTTTTTTGAAACCGGGAATGAAAACAAGTGACAACTTTTCATGGTTGACAACAAGTCATGCATCTTACGGGTTTGTATTCTTTTTTATGGATTATATAATGCACGGCCTTGGTTGAAGGCATTTACCACATCGTGATTATATATTGTATACCCGATATCAACATCATTTCCATGCCCTGCATCACGCCATCATCGCATCGCACCATGATATTCCCGACGTTGGTTGACAAGCCAGCCTCAACGTCGCAATAAAAGCGGGAATATAAGATCCTTAAGTCTGTGTTCCTCCAAGCTTCTTGATACTGCATCTGTCCCTGGCTACCGTGGGCCCTTATCTCACCTCAGCATCAGCAAGTTATTGTTCAAGCCTGAACAGTCCGTATACGCCCAAAGCGCTGGATACGGACGTGTTGTGACACCAATCACGCGTTTATCGCGATCTAGATATTTGATCGTATGGATACAAAAATCTCAAAGCCACCGACATGCAAGAGCGCTGCCATAGCTGTTGACCGCACTCTACAGACCAATCCTCCACTTGCATATTTCCACTCAATGATCGTCGCCCTTCAGCACACTCTGAAACAGTCGAATGCGGCTTTGCAGATAGGCTTGACAGGGCATGGGGGTGCGCCCCTGGCGCACATCGTCATCCTGAATGACAACATTAAAGCAGAAAGCCTTGGTTCGACGCGGATTTGCCAACTGTCAGATTTTATTCAAATACCGCGGCTACAGATAGACGCCGGATATATATCAATGATGATCGATATTCTCTTTTTACGAGTTAATCGTGTGTAAATGAATGATATAGACTGAGAATAATGCAAAAGAGATTAACATATATTCAGTATTGATTTGGATTATCTAGCCAATCAAATGCAACATGCAAATAGCTAAGCTGATTGAACACTCAAGTACTACGCTATCTTGATGCTTTTAGAGATGACACTGCGGGGTTACGATATATTCACATACGGACGGGAAGTTGGTATCGACTGTACGTAGCCTAGACATTTGGCACGTATCATCTAAGTTACCCAATCTGATAACTGTTTACAAAAAAAAGAATTACACAAATCCAAGATCTTTTGTCAGCTCGTTCAAGGACTTTGGGGGAAAGTACTTGAAGAAATGGCCTGGATTTGTGAAAGATGTGTACGGATTTTGCTATTTAGGTGTTCAGGGGAGAAAATAAATAAGCTTGTAGTGCAAACGACACCGCTTCTCATTGGCTGAGGGATACAAGTAAGCAGCACTATCTGCTTCCAGTAAATCTCGAATGATCGAAAATAGTATGATACACCCAATTAAGAAAGCTGATTGCTTCATGTAAACATGCTAAATAGCAGCATAGCTTATAGCCCAAGAACATGAAGGTATATACCAAACAGCAAAGACATCAAGTCACGTCACAATGCAGAAGCAGGGACTGGTATATCAAGATTATATGCGTATATTTTTTTAAATTATCATTCAAGTAAAGCCGTTGAGAATATTCATAACTGAACCCGAAGAAACATTGGGAGTCAACGTATCCAAAGTCTTACCGGACCGTTCCAACCACTATGCACCGCCGCGTGAGCAGACGGTCAAAGAGACACTGACATGAGAAGAAAAAGAAAAGATGGAAACAAATGCGAAACTAAGATACAATAAGAATAGAAAAACAGAAAAAGAAAACAAGAGTAGAAGAGGCGTTGTATCCAGCTAGTTGAGGTATATAGGAAATAGATGGGCTAGAGTTAAATGTGGGGGAAATGCAGAAATAAAAAAACGAAAAGTCCGTTATACAGAAAATTATGCAGATATTAGGAAGGAACTTGATGCAAAGGAACGACATAATAGAAATAGGAAAGGGATAACCCTTTGGCAAGGCTAGATCTAGCCCGATAATGCTGAGTAATCAGGCTCAAGACCAGATACCGCTGCTGACGAGGGTATTGGTGGTGTTGCTGGCGGTGAAGGGGCTGATGACGTTTTTCAACGCCATATTCTGGATTGCAGAGGCGATATCCGCAGGCCCCAAGACATCAGAATTCGACTTCAAGTTCAGGATGAGACCTGCGACATATGGTGCGGCCATAGAGGTGCCATTCATGGACCGGTAGCCGCTGGGGCTGGCAAAGTCGGCAGAGATAATGTCGACACCGGGAGCCCATATATCAACGAGGGACCCATAGTTGGAGTCGGCCCACGCAACCCAATTAGAGTCAATGGCGGCAACAGTGATGGCAGAGGGTGATGACGCAGGGGAGAGGCTCTTGACATCCTGGGCTGAGTTGCCGGCCGAGGCAATATTGACGATACCGTGGGAATACGCCTGGTCGATGAGCGAGTTGAATGCGGTGGAGTACCGGCCGCCAACAGATAGGTTGATGACCGAGGATGCCGTGCGGTTTTTGGCAAGGATATCGTTGACGGCCCAGACGTAGGCCTCGATGAGCGAGGAGAGTGATGCCGTATCATTTTGAAAGGCCTTAACAGAGACGATGTGGGCGTTCTTGGAAACGCCAGATTGCTTACCGGCAATAATACCCGCAACGTGCGTGCCGTGGCCTATGGTGTCGGTGCCGTCGTCCCCGGTGATCGAGTAGCCAAATTCAACACGACCCTCAAAGTCCTCGTGGTCACCATTGATGCCGGTGTCGACAATGTAGGCAAAGGTGTTCAGGCCGGCAAATGTCGGGTAGGAAAAGTTGGTACCGCCAGCTTGCTTGTTGGAGAGGGTGGCGAGACCCCAGGGAGCATCATGCTGGGTGGAAATGCCGTTAGTATCTTGGGTGATGACAGACTCGGTAATGTTGACGGGAGTTCCCTCGGAAGTCGACAGACGCCAGTGAGAGCTATCGCGCTTGGTAGAGGCGGGCTCCTTGTCAAGTCTCCAGGCTGACCCTTCATCGCCGCGCTTGGAGGTCTCGGTGGTATCGTTTTCTAATCTCCAGTGAGAACTATCACGCTTCTCTTCGGTGTCACCATCGCCAAGACGCCAATGCGAGCCCTCGTCACCACGCTTAGGGGCGGCTGCGGGCTTGTCGCCATCGCCGCCGAGACGCCAGTGAGAACCTTCATCGCCACGGCGGGCGACTTCAGTGTCTCCATTGTCTAACCGCCAGTGGGAACTGTCACGCTTGAGCTTAGAGCCATCGGTATTGTTATGTTCTAATCTCCAGTGAGATCCATCTCTCTTAGAAGCAGCAGTCTCCTCGTCGTCCAGTCGCCAAGATGACCCCTTATCACCTCTCCTGGCAACCTCAGTCTCCTCATCGTCCAACCGCCAGTGAGAGCTATCGGGGGTCCTCTTAGAAGTTTCGATAGTTTCCCTACCAAGTTCCCAATGGGAAGCATCGCGCTTGACTTTCTCGGAAGCCTCGGTATTCTCCCCACCTAATCTCCAATGCGATCCATCCCGCTTGATCTTTGCCTCCTCCGTATCTTCATCTAGTCTCCACGCAGAACCTTCGTCTCCTCTCTTAGCCTTGACCGCCTCGGTCTTGTCGTGTTCTAGTCTCCGGCGGGAATCATCGCGCTTGGAAGCCTCGGTGGTCTCACCGCCTAGACGCCAGTGGGAACCATCACGCTTGGGCTTGTGGGACCGTTTCTTGAAGTCGTGTCTTTGAACGGGAAGGTGGGAGGCAGGAACATTGTGGAGCTCCCACTCGGTGTCTTCCTCAATAGTGTCAACCTGAGATCTCGAGTTAGTATGTAATACTGGGATAGCTTGGCAGTCTATCTTACATCAGCAGAAGAGCGAATCTCGTTGAGGGTAGAGTCGTCAAAGTTTCCCAAGTAGGCTACAAAGTCACCAAGCTGGAAGGTCTTGATGACGCCAGAGAGAGAAGATCCCTCACTGTGGATATGAACAGAGCGGGCCCAGGAAAGATGCGCATCGGTATCACGTTTGCTGATGCCAGACTTGAGAGTGACAATGTACTTGCAGTCGGAGGCGCTAACATCGGCCAGGGCAACTGACGACACCAACAGGATAGCCAGCGACTTGAAGCTGACCATGGTGAATGTGAAGGTTGAGTGGTCGTAAAGAGCTTACGAATCGATTAGCAATAAGAAATGCGGCGTGGGATAGGAATATAGGGTTGTTTTTGTTGGTTGAGATGTAAACGATGGGATGAAGTTGTGGTTGTGATGTGATGGCTTGTGAACCAGGGGCCAGAATAAACCGGGTATGTGTCTGGTATTTAAGTGAAAAAGAACATGTAGGGAAGGGGAAAAAAAAGGATGGAATATCAAAAGAATGTGACGATTTAGTTTGACGAGATGTCGGATATGGATATACTGCTTCTCAGATTCTCGGGGAACACAAGATGATCACTAGGCAAATGCGGGACGAGACACGAAAAGTAGAGAAGGACAGCTGAGCGGGTGAGTTTCCGACTTAATACACACCCACGAGATGCCAAAGTCAGGGCCGAATCGAGTAAGAAGAAATAAAAAGAAAAAAGAAATTAATAAATCTATTAAATGTATTAAAAGAAATCAATAATATTAAAAAGGGATATAGAAAAAAAAATGTAAAACGAACGTGTGGCCAAAGACGAAGAGGAATCAAGAAAATTGGATTTTTTTTTTTAGAAAAGAGGGACAAAAAGAAAGACAAAACCAGCATTAGTCAGTATTAGACAAGAAAAGAAAGAGTAATTGCTAATTATTTAGTGTCAGTTGGAGACGAATGGCGGATTCCTGAGCGTGGTTTTGAAAGTTTTTGGTTAAACCATGACGAACAAGGAAATTGCCAGAGAGTGTATGTGTCAAAAGAAAAATAAAATAAAATGAATAGAATAAAGCTTCGGGTTCTCGGCTACATTTGTTTTGTTCTTTCCAATTCAGTCACCACCAAGAGGAAGAGGGATAGAAGTTAAACAAGCTGTATCATATCTATCCGGTTTGCAGATTAGGGATTCTTCAAGCACGATAACAAGTTGACAAAGGAAAATGGCGACAGGCAGGCAGTTTCTCAAACAAGACAAATGCCATGAAAATCACAAAGCCCTTTTTTTTTCGTATTTATATACACATCAATATGAAGAGTCAAAATTTTGGGTCTGGACAGGTGGACCGACGATCTGGGGTTTTCCTCACTTACTTCCCATAAAAAACACTGTAAATATCTGAAGGGAAGCAAAAGGTAGAGGTAAAACGGGATGAGCCCATGGAGCTGCGGGAATCAGTTGCCCAAATCAGCGTGGTGGAAAGAGGATGGGAGGGGGAAGGGGGGGAGGAGAGGAGAGGATGCTTGAACATTGATGAGGGCATATGAGGGCATCGTGGTAGATATCTAAATGTTATGGTTTGTGGTAGATGGTGTTGTCTGTGCCTTCTGGGAAGGGGAAGCAAGCAGCGAGCAAATAATTAACAGTAGGTTGATGGACGAAGTCGAGAATAACGCAAGCAGCAACATTGTTTGTTTTTGTTTTTGTTTTTGTTTTTTTGAGAATATTGACACTAATATTCCAAGGTTCCAAAAGTAGCATTAAATAATTATGCTAATGTGATCAACATCACAACAAAAGTTCAGTCTCACCATAAACCATAAACTTACTTGAATCAACAATTTTGACATATATGTAAATCTTCGTCTGCTTCAACCTTCTCACAAACAATATCGCCATCGCTACTCCAAACCCACACTGAAAACCACCGTCTTCGCACCTCAGACACTACCCTCCTCACGGCTATTACCCCGTTTCGGTAAATGATTTGTGGTCGTTCAACCCGGCATCCTAGTCTTCATCCCCCTGTCATCATCATGCGTAGTCAGGGCCCCAATCCATCCCCCATATTCTCCCCATCCCCATATTTCATCGTCTTGTATCGTTTTATTGATTTTGAAATCCGGCTGCGAAACTCGTATCTGAGTAGGTTTCCATTTGGTAATGAGGGATGGATAACTTTGGTGGATGTCACGAAATTTGTGGCCATTGAGGATATATCAACCAATCAAGTAAGCAAGCAAGCAAACGCAAAAAGGAAATAAGCATTCCCTTGGCTGCTCCACTATTTCACATGAGTTATCCCTAGAATTGTCACCCTTGAGATTTAATTCCACCCGAAGCCCGTCAAATGCTATATTTCTATATCTCATAGGACCGAACCCTCTTGTGATCTTCTTTGTTTTCAGCAGCAGTCTATTTGACGATTCTTGCCTTTTTTTCTTGTGTTTAATGTCTCCCACATAGGGCCAGCTATTGTTTGCATATATGTATGTATGTATGTATGTATGTATGTATGTAAATACATAGAAGAGCACCCTTTACCATAGAATCACCCATTTGCCTCTCGTACATGCGAGTCTTGAATTGGATTTCCACGGGTAACGACGTACCCGCTAGGCTGACTTATTGACTTTGTGAGTACGGGTCACGCACACAAAGAGAGTGTGTTCAAATATTGGGCTGTAAATATTTAGAAAATAAATATTTATTTGGCTAGGATTTGTCGGATATCTCCTAGAAAGTCATGTTTACGCTGGTCCGGACAGACAATAGAGTGTTTCAGGGCTTCTCTGCGATTTTTAGTACATATTTTATTTTTTCACCATTAAGAAGATTAGTGTCTGGAATAACTTTGTTTTTTTTTTTTCTACTTTCTTTCTGGTAAACATCAGGGGTCATTTCCGGGCAAAGGAGCTGTAATAGTATATTTTAATTTATTCTATTTTATTCCTTTTTTTTAGTCTGTGAGGTGGCTTTTCTTCATGGGGTTTCGATGGTGCAGGTGCAGCTGATGCAACATTCCTTTTCTCCCTTTTACGCAGGTACCTGATCGTAATAGGATTAGGGTTTCAGTAGACGTAACGGGAAAGAGAGAGTCGTGTGCTTCAGGGTTTTCAATTATCATAACCCTACTGTTTTGTGAATTTAAATTCGATTTGAATGGTGATGGGATATCACTAATTTAGGACATCACAATTAAGACAAGAACGAACATATACTTAGTTTTTAGTGCTTCTTTAGTTTTATCCCGGTAGTTTAATGTCCCGTTGGCCGACTCTAAAAAACCAAATATTAACTAAATATTTAAAACGTCATCTGGTAACACAACATAGCCGTTACCCTCCACCGGAACCGTTTACACACAAGCTCGGTACATATCCGCATTGCATCTCGGGACAGCATGCACACCCGAATGACCCCGCCCAGTCCAACACAAGACACTCGATTAAATATATAGTTTCCAACAATAGAATGTGCATTTCGTCAGAATAGCCCCCACCCCGGATTTTTGTGGATTTTTGTGTGTGTTGTGGCCGATCAGGCAGCGAGCCGCCCCTTGATTTTATATGCAGCTATATATATGTATCTGTAAATAAATAAACCAAAAAGTTGAGATGCGTACTTTGAGGACCGGGGCTTAAAGTTCAGACGTTGTTGGTTCATATACCGAGGATTGTTTTGTTTGATAGATGAGGGGTTACATTTTGTGATCTGTCATGAGGGATTCTTGTGATTCCAGTGTGCTGTGTGAATCGTCACAGATAATTAAAAGTACGAGTCTGGTTTGGTGGGTTCCGGTTCGGTTGTTTCTTCACCGAAGCCGATGGTGGGTGGTCTGGTTATCGGGAAACTGTGGCGATGGGGCTGTGCCCGTCGTGAACTTTAACTGCAAACAAGTCAGTCATAAAGGTGTAAATACAGAATCTTGAAACCCAACATCTTTTGTGTGTATATATAAGTTCAATATCGTCGCCCCCATCAGCATAGCAGATTTCACGTCCCGCTCAGTTGAGACGTTCCCCCATCTCCCCATCACCATATCTCCATTTTACAGATAACCAAATCAATTTTTGTTAAAATCGACAGACACAAAAAAAATACCTCACGGTATCAGATATCGAGAGAATCTCCATAGAGCAATTAAACTGCATCATCAGCATCACCGTTAGCGAACATTTTAGTGTAATTGGCGATCTAACCTTATCTGGAAATATCCTCGTCGTCAGCCTTTTGTTGTTTTGTTCATGTGAGCGTCCACCAGTATTTGTCAACAATTTGCAAATATTTTATTATCTAAATAGATATACGGCCTGGCTCAACGGCACATGGCAAAAATCGGACCACTGCAAGATAGTGAATATAGTGATTGTCCGAGACCAAAGCCAAATCTCAATATCCATACAATCCCCTCCCCCCACTATGAGTTGATTCACGTAAATAAATACCAAATGCGTCTAACCTTGCACGGCCTTGAAGATCCGCGACAATAATCAGTCAGCTTTATTGGCGAGATGCCCTTCAATGTAACACTAGTCTGTCCATCATCCCGGACGAATGCAACAGAGGCGATTCTGTGTCGATTTGGCGATTTATCGATTTTGAGTGAGAGAGAAAAAGGAATGAATGAATGAAGGAATGAAGGAAAGAAGGAAGGAAAGAAGGAAGGAAGGGGGATAAAAGGGATCTTTGGGATTTGTTCACAGTGAATAGATGGCAATGGGAAGTTGAGACCTATCTAAGAGATCGATCATGAGCTTGAGATGATGACTAGTCAGCAGACTACGGGAAGTGATCAGCTCTTGTGAGGTTTAGTGTCTACTAGAGACTTGCTTGTCATTATTGACATTACTAGTGATGATGTTTATTTTTCTTTTTCTTTTATTTCTCCCTTGGATGCCCTTGCCAGAATATTAACTCTCCTTCAATATTCATGCCCAAAGAAACAAACCCGAGTCGCCGTTTCGCCGGACCAAATCATTGCAACACTACGAAAATACTGCGAAGGTTCCGTAACTCAGGGACAAAATGCTACATAAAAACCGCCTTGCCTGGCTGCTCACCACAGGCTAGGCTGTATTACCCAACCAATGATTCTCACCATCTGTTAACCATGACATCAGAATGCCAGAATGCGCTTTTTTTTGTCTTGCTTTATAGCCACGCTTTATGTCTAGAAGCCACCAACATATCATGACATCCCGACCGCAAAGTCTCACCAAGCTTCCAGAATTCAATGCGGCATCCCTTCATCTTGCTATCTTCGGTGGCCATGTCGCAGTTATCCCTACTTTGCCCCCTTCCTCGTTTGCCCAGCATAGCGTAGAGCATTAATTTGTGTACCCCCACATACCAACATTTTTTTTTCTTAAAAAAAAAAAGCATCGAATATTTTCGTCTTTTGAAATCAATAGTTACTAGAGTTTACCTTTTCTTATTTCCCTTCACCACCACCGGCTGCCGGTATCAACAACGGAAAACCCGCTCCGAGCAGAGTGACTGGGTGCCTGGTTTCCCTTACGCAATAGGAACTCATCTTTTTTTTCTCATCCCCGATATACCCCATCCATCCTCTGCGGCAGCGGTGCTGCCTCGGCAAACATCAGGGGATTATTATTCCGGGGCTTCAAAAAAAAAGCACCTAAATAATAAGTTCACATATTTCAGTCATTTTCGTTTCCGATATATCCGTAAGCGTTATTCTCGTTGGAAGCTTGGCATATTTAGAATCAACTAACTAACCAACCTAGAGACACCGTGAATGTAACAATGCTGGTGAGCAAAAATGACCATGATATGTATATATTTATATTCTTGTAAACAAAAAAAAATACCGAGATGTCTCATGTATTGGAAATACCCAGCTGAATGTGAGTCCTGCGTCTGCTGGCTCCTCCACCTTCAGATGATATGATTTTCACACGAATCACCCTCAACCTCCCCCTCGGCGCCATAAATCTGACGCCTCCCATTTCCTGTTACATGTTTGCCGTCTTCCCCATTGTACGACATTACTTTCGGATATAGAGAACATGTAAATACATCAAACGAGATGTCTCGTTAATGATCTGTTTACTTACTCATAATGAGCCATATAGTATATAAATGCTCAGGGTAAGGGCGATCCGCTTGTGGTATCGTCATTGCGAAATGATTGAATTATTTGCCCAGTAGCTGCTTGGCAAATGCCAAGCATTTTACTTGATTTCAAGACCTGGCTGTGGCCTTGGTCTCAAGAGGTTCTGGGGATCTTGCTTATCGTTCAATCGTTCCAATAATTTCTAGCGTTGCACATGGTTACAAACAATATCTTTTTTTCTTCGTCATTGTATAACCCCAATAATTCGCAACAATCAACATTTACTCATTGTTCAGGTCCTAACAAACAACCTTCCATAGTTTATTCATTGTACGACGTGGCAACTTGCACATCATGTCTTAACAAACACTGTGGAATCATTTCATAAGTTAACTCCGACCCTGGTCACACATATCAACAATAGGGTCTATTAACCCTACAAACTAAACAGACGACAAGCTCAGACATCGCCGTCACTAGATGTTACGTGACATGTCATCTCCTCAAGGCAATGCCAATGTCCCCTCACGGTATCCCAGGTAAAAGTTTTGGCATGATTCCCGCACAGCTCCCAGGCTGATAAGCGGTCAGCAAGCTATCTCCTGAACCACTCACTACGACGTATTGATCACGCGACCGAGTTTATTTAGAATGGAGAGATCGTTGTTCGTTGATGCAATATCGGTGGAATGCAAGCGGAAAATGGTGTAAGGAAATGGATGTCAGATTTGAATGGTTGGGGTCAGATAATCTCGCAGGTGAGGGTGGATGAGGGTATTCTAACTGGGTGAGACACAAAAAGAGGGAGTTTGCAGCGTGGCGGGCATGTGGTGATGGAGCATTACGACATATGTACAAAGTTTCCAGACAACATGTTATGGGGGCCTTTACAAAGATGAAAGATAGAGGTTCACTCGGAGTCGTATAATCAGTGGCAGTCAAACTGTAGATTCCTGTATATTGCATTTTTCTATATTTCAAATGCCAACCTTAAATCAACCTTAGCCATTATAACACCCTCCCCTCACCACTACTGCCCTGGCGCCGGGCTAAACATATCTCCTCCCCTCCCCGCTGTCATCTCCTTCCACTGCCTCGCAAACTCCTGCAACCCCCCCTGCCCTCCCAAAATCGCATCCACCACCTCCTTCGGCAACTTATGCGCCGAATACTGACTCGAGCTAAAATTATACGCACTCGGATCATCCTTCTTGACCAGGCGGACCTCTGGATCCACGTACCCGCCGTCCAAGTCGTTCCTGCTCGTTAAGATGTCGACAATTTTCTTGGACCCATCAAGTTGTAAGCGGACGAATTCTTCTTCGGATTTAACGGCGGGTGAGGTACCGATGAGCGGGCGCGGGACGATGAAGTTGAGGAGTTCGGACCAGTCGAATAGGATTGAGTCAGTCGTGGGGGCCCAGGGGTTGATGTCAATCAGGCGGACGCGGCCGAGACCAGTGTTATCAGATGACGAGTGGTCTTCGGGGATGTAGACATCAAAGGCAAAGCTATCATCGGGGAACGTCATGCGCAATTTCCCCTCGAAGAAGTCATCGATACGATCGACGATGTCGTCGCGGAGCTTCTCTAGGAACTCATAGTGGTTAAGATCTCGTTGACAGATGCTGATGAGGGTCCTTTGTTTGACGAAGCAGCGGAATTCAAGGGCTGGGTGTGGGCTGAAAAAGGGGCGGAGGATAAGGACGGGCTGGAAGGACTTTTCGAGGACGGTGTCTTGGGTATCGTTGACAGTGGCATCAAAGGCGTGCTCGAGGTCATGTGAGATGAACGAGGAAGATTTCAGCAAAATGTAGATATCGTTGGGGGTTGTACATTTCATGGTGTTTTGGTGAGAGGAGATCCATGCGGCGTCTTTGGGGGCAGACCAATTGAGCTTCGGGACAACAGCGCCACCGAGTTCCTTGATAGCAGCAATGATAGCGTTGTGTTGCTCGGGAAACCGCTTGTTAGGAGGCGGGAGAGTCTCAACCTTATCCCCATTCTCATCTTCAGAGTCGTCAGAGTAGACTTCCTGGACGAAGCTGGGGGAAACACCGGTCGTGTGCCACTCATTGACGTTCTCGGAGAGTGCGTTTGAGTCATCATCATCGGCAAGGAGGATGCCGTCTTCTTTGATGTAGGTGATTACAGTTGGAGTCAGAGGAATGATCCTGGTCTTGATGCAGCTGGCGCGGTATCTAGGCAGTGTTAGTGGCCGAGTGACAGTTCAAGCTGGGGGAGCGGGAACACGGACTTGGGAAACCACTGATCGTAAGAGCAGTTGATGATGTGGGATTTGTTGACGGGGGGAAATTTATCTTCCCCTAGCTTGACGGGAGTTTCTGTCGTGGCTCTGGGCATTGCGAATAAGCTGTAAGGGAAGGAGATATGAAATATGAGATTGTGACACCAGAGATGACTCTTGCTGCAAGTGTTTGTAATGTGTCGACAGGGATTGTTATGCAGTCAATTTGACCCAAAAGAGGTAGTCAACTGAGAATCACGGGCCGAATCGTAGACAGGAAAAATCAGACTATATAATGAACTAAATTTGTAAACTAGAGTTATTGTAGTACCAAAACGCCCCTTTTGTCCCAATGAGTTGTCTCCATCAAATCTTCACGACGTCATACCCTACACAAAACCCTAACCTTATCTTATCGCCCAGCCTTATTCAAAAATCCACAGATCACTTTATTTCACCACTGCAGCCTCGTTGCCATCCATCATCACTAAACCCGCTAGCGCAACCAACTGCCAACCGCCACTATGGACAACGTCGGTCTCTCTACTCCTCGTGGCTCTGGAACCTCTGGCTACGTCCAGCGCAACCTTGCCCACATTAAACCGCGCAACCAGCCCATCTACAACGATGAAATCAAGGAGCATCGCCCCCGCGAACCAAACCAAGAAATCCTCGACCATGAGCGCAAACGAGAGGTAGAATCCAAAGTCTTCGATCTCCGCGACAAGCTCGAAGATGAAGAGTAAGCCAGGCAGCACAGTTATAATAAATAAAACTTATCAATTAACTCCAATCTAGTGTCGACGAGGACGAAATCGACCGCCGCTGCGACGTCCTCCGCACCCAACTCCTCGCCAAGCTTAACCGGCCAGCCCCCCGCAATGCCCGCCGCGAATTCAAATCTCACGAAGTCCACGAAATGGCTTCCGCCAAACAACGCGAATCCGACCGCATGCGCCGCGCCCTCCGTCTAGGTCGCGGCGGCCCCCTCACGGGGTCTTCCACTAACCCCGCGAACCGCCGGGACCCCGGGGGCCCCTCAGAGAATGCACCCCGCGATGATTTCCGGCGACGAGATGATAGGAAAGATGGCGGCGATCGGCGGTATCGGGATCGGGATGCGCCGAGGGAGAGGAGGAGTTGGAGTCCGAGGGGGAGGGAGGGACGGTATGAGAAGGAAAGGATTAGAGAGCGGAGTTTGCGTAGGGATGAACGGAATGTGTCGAGGGGGCAGAGCGTTTCGAGTGACCGGAGTTTCTCGCGGTCGCCGAAGCGGGAGTCTAAGTGGGAGCGTCGTATCTCGAGGGGGCGATCAGTGTCCAGGTCGCCTTCGGGGTCGGAGTCGCGGTCGCCAGTTAGACGGAGAGGGTCTCGGTCTTTGTCTCGGACGCCGTCACCGTCGCGGTCTCCTTCGCGGTTCCGGTCGCTATCTAGATCACGGAGTCCTTGATATCTGTGGAATTTGTGCGTATATCTGGCCAGTTTGTTCTGTTTGAGTTCTATACCATGTTATGTTTCGCTTGCAATTAAATGATTACATGAATCTATCTTCCAAACCCAAAAGCAACGCTGTGAGAAAATTCTATCGTATCTTGTCTGCCTGCCTGCGACCATCACCATCTCAAAACCTTAACTTGGGCCCTACAAACACCAACAAAACCAAAACAACCATCAACACACAATTATACACCAACAACATCTTGCGATCCCACCATCCCATCCCCTCCGACACCCTCGTTAACATTGCCATTCGTCTCTCCGCCGCCCGCATGCTCTCCTCTGTCTTGCTAATCCCCTCTACCGCTCTCCCCATCGTCTCTTTGTCTGTTTTCAGCAACTCGGAAAACCCTAGCGCCGACTGTTTTAGATTCAGCGCTATCGCGCTAATCGACGATAGTAATTCTTCCTGTTCCTGGCGCTGCGCGTCCATGATGGCTTCAGCGGTGGCTGAGTTTGTGAGGGGGGTGGAATGAAGGGGTTTGCTGGAGGCGAAGAGGGTTTCGCGGGAGGATTTTGCGGCTGTGGGGTGTTTTTCGGAGTCGGAAGGGTCGGAGGTTGGGGTGTGTTTGGAGGGGGAGGGCGTTGCGGAGGCAGAACGCCGGGTGTTACGGGGGCGGAGGAACTCGACGTTGATCATTGAGGTAAGTGGGGTCGCATCGACGGGTTCTTTAACGGTGGGGATGGCAATTTTAGGCGTTACTATTTCCTTGTCTGTTGGTGCGGGGATCAAATTGGCGAGGGGGCCCAGGGGTTGCGGGTCGGAGGGGGCCACGGCGTAGTCGTTGAGATAATTTAGGCGAGCCTGTAACAGGTCTAGCATGTCCTGGTCTGTCGCTAGATTGTGCTGGATCTTTTGGCGCACGGGGTGACAGAGGGTGGGGAGGGATTGCTGGAGTTGATTGTAGAGGATGAAGCCGTAGGCGAGGTTCTGTGGGATTAATGGTTAGTCGCAAGTGATGGTTTTGACGAGACCGACGTACATTTTGGAGACGGGCGCGTTCGAATTCGTTGGTGAGAAGGGTTGATGATGAATATTCTGGGGAGAGAAATGTGTTTTCAAGGCGATAAATGAGCTGCCGGAGCTCAGCAGCCGTTCGCTCCGGTGTCTTTGATATTGAGGAAGTCATGGTGGTTGATTGCGCCGAGTGCGATTTCCAATTCTTTCTCTGTTGACGTGTCCGAGATGCAACAGAAATTAGGCTGCTATGCAAAGAATAGCAGCGTAGCTCGTTGTGATTGGTGTAAAATGCTCGTTAAAGCATCAGATGAGGTGCAGCTTGTCATATACAGCCGTTAGGTGATGCATATAATCGAACAGCGTCATAGGTATAGCTCTCGTTGTTGAAAGTGGGGCCTTTGATTCTCTAAAGAACCAATCAAAGCTACGGGCCAGCTCGACAATGACACAAACCCTTATAAAACAACCCTAGAGAACACAAAAAGTTGAGACGTCATATTGTTCAGAACCAAACCAAATGCTTCATTTATGAACCAAATTTTGAAAGATATCTACAAGCTCCATCTGCATCACCGGAAGCTCTTGGCATTTTTAATAAACGCTGTGATTTTCACCAAACTTTGTTTCCCATCCTCCTCCACTCCACTGCTAACATCCACCCCAATGATCCTATCCGCAAACTCACCCACCGCCTTAACCGCCTCCGCCACATTATCTGGGTTCAACCCGCCCGCCAACATCACTCTCAAATTGGGGTCTTTTCCCAGAGTCTTCTTGACTGCCTCTGCATCCAACAGCTTCCCCGTTCCCGCACCCGAGTCTAGCAACGGGACAGTATGGAAGCCTCGGACGCCAATGCTGACATTTCCAGGCTTAAAGCACCGTATCACCGGCACAGGAATTTGTCTGGACCATTCCAAGGGCTCCTCACCGTGCAACTGAACCATATCAAGGCCTATTCTTGCTGCCAGCGAGATAATCTCCTCCAGAGACTGATTCTGGAAGATACCGACGACCCGGGGTTTCCGGGGGTTCAATCTCTTTTCAAACATAGAGAAGAAATCTTCACCTTTCTTGGCAGAGGTGTCTGACGGGAAATCCACGGGCCCAGCGGTTTCATGCACAGCTTTGGAAATAGCCGTGGCAGTCTCAACAGAAATGCATCTCTTGGCGCCGGGTACAAGGCAGATACCGATGAAATCGGCCCCGCTCTTAACAGCTTCGAGAGCCATCTCGACTGTTCTGGTACCACAGATCTTGGTAAGAAGTGGCGCAGGCCTCGCAGTCTCAACAATAGCGTCTTTGCCGGCGCAAAGCTGGGAGATGAACTTGGTGGCATCAGGAGCACGCATGAGCGCCTCGCCGACCAAGATAGCGTCGATACCGTCGGTTTTGCACTGCTTGATGTCATCGTAGGAAGTGATGCCGGAGAGAGCACAGAGGACAGTTTCTTTTCCGACCATGGTGCGGAGACGGCCGGCGGTGCCGATGTCAACCTCGAAGGACTCGAGGTTTCGGTTGTTGACGCCGATGACCTTGGCGCCGAGCTCGACGGCAACAGTCATTTCCTCGGTGTTCTGCACCTCGATGAGGGGCTCCATGCCGAGGGAAACTGAGTAGTCATATAGTCTCTTAAGAAGTGAAGCATTGTTGAGCATCTTGACGATCAGGAGCACAGTGTCGGCACCGGCGAGGCGGGCCTCGAGGATTTGGTATTCCTCAAAGATGAACTCTTTGCGGAGAATACAGGGGCGGTTCGGCATGCCATCAAGGACCTGCCGGACGGCCCGCAGGTCATCAATGGACCCTTTGAACCACTGGGGTTCCGTAAGAACGGAAATGACACTGGCACCAGCAAGTGCATACTTGTGCGCCTGCTGAGGAGCCGAGATGTCAAGGTCGAAGATACCTTTAGACGGCGATGCCCGCTTGACCTCGGCCATCAGAGAGATATCAAAAGGTGAAGTCTGTAGACGGCGGAGGAGCGGGACAACAGGGGGCGCCCCATTGAGATCGTAGGTAGCTTGAAGGTCAGACAAGCGCTGACCGGGGATGACCTTCTGGGCCGCAACGGCCTCTTTGCGAGCCGCGTAGATCTTGGCGAGGATGTTCCCCTGCGGCTTAACATGCGGGGCCACCACCACCGGCTTCCTCGCTGCTGTTTCAGCCTCAAGAAGCCTCGACTCTTCCCATGTGCCCCCCTGCAGGCGCAAAAAGTTCCGAAAAATGGTCCGGCCGCCGGCAGTCAGGATGGACTCCGGGTGGAACTGGACGCCCTCGACCGTGTATGTCTTGTGCCGGACGCCCTGGATGATGCCCTTAGAGCCGTCGGGGTTGGCGATCCAGGAGGAGACCTTAAGGCACGCGGGGAGGGTGGCGTGGGTGCCGGCGAGCGAGTGGTAGCGGGTGACGGGGAACTTTTGGGGCATGGTTTGGTAGACGCCCTTGCCATCATGGGAGAGGGGGGAGGTTTTGCCGTGGAGCCATTCGCCAGCGGAGGAGACTTCGCCGCCATAAACGTCGATAATACATTGTCTGGGAGAATTGGTTAGTTAGTTGAGGGGTGGAGGTTTAGGACGAAAAGGTGATAAGACTCACTGGCCCATGCAGACGCCAAAGATAGGGATCTTTCCGGCAAAGTACTTGAGGGCGTCCCGGCTGATGCCGGAGTCGGTGGTAGGGTGGCCGGGGCCGGGGGAGACGATAAGTTGGGTAGGCTTTTTAGCGATGAGTTCTTCGAGGGTGATTTTGTCGTTGCGGACGACGGTTACGGTGGCGCCCTCAAGCATGAGGTACTGGTAGATGTTCCAAGTGAAGGAGTCGTAGTTATCGATCATTATGAGATTGTTAGCCGTGGGCACCTTTGGAGAGGGCTCCGGGTGGTGTGGAGAGTGGTCGATGATGTCGGCCATGGTGAGAGGTGAGTGAGTTTAGGTGAACAAAAGGCCAGAGAGGGTTCTATAAAATGACCCTCAATATCTGAAAAATATCTCCAAAAGTACCCTCAATTGGGAGGCAATAGGACGTCATCGAGAACGGTCACTACTAGCTGCTTTTATGTGATCAAAGACTCAAGGTGTCAGTCCTTGGCTAGGAACCAATGGTGATTGGCCAGATTGGGTTAAAGAGACCCGCTTTAAATGACTCTGTTTGTCTAGGGTGACTTCAAGGGTTAGATTGGGAACTGAGGTGTCCGATGTAGGTTAAAGAGATAGAGGGTCCGGTTTGTCGATCTAATCAAGGAATGGATAGTTTGTCAATGGCTATATGTATTGAGATCATCAAACCATGTGTGCTTTGCCATCCAGCCAATTTCGGGTCATGCAGTTGGTGCAAAGACGTCATAGTGCTAGGGTCCAAATCGGCCTCTAAACAACCATAATCAACTCATTACAACCAACACCAGATAACATCTCAGATATCTATGTACAAGCTTATTTGAAATCTACTTCTCTTAATGTGAATCTCATCCAAATTCACACCATCCATCCCAACTTACAACAACCTGCATACCCGAACGCCACAACGCCACCGCCTCTTATTCTCCAGTCACTCCTAGTGTCTCCCTATCCCTAAAAATTCTAAGCAAGCTCCCCACCAATCCAAAACGCCTAAAAATACCACAAGGCTTTCATCATGACCTCACCAGCTCCAGCCTTCCCTTCCGCTAACTAGCCAGCCATTTTAATACTCACCACATTATAAAAAAATGTCTTTGTAAGCGATCTTTTTTGAAGGACTCAGTTTAAATTTGGGAGATAGTGTCCAGGTTCAATTGAAGCGAATTTGTATGCATTTGAAGCTAACAAGTCACCGTAGCCCCGGTCTCAACGCCACCGAGCAACGCCAGCTCGAAGAGCGCCTCAACGGCTTTCAAATGAAGCAAATGATGAACGTACGTCTTTCCTTCTTTTCTCTCCTCTCTCTCTCTCTTCATTTTCATCTCTCACCCCCCACCACCCCCACCACCTCTACTAACCCCCCTTCCTTAGTTCTTCACCACCATGGTCGAAGGCTGCTTCACCAACTGTGTCAACGACTTCAACTCCAAAGCCCTCTCCACCCGCGAAAACGGCTGCATCGCCCGCTGCGTTACCAAGACTTATCTGGCGCAGAATAGAATCTCGGATCGCTTCCAGGAGATTAACCAGACGCAAATGGCGCAGCAGCAGTAAAGAAGGAAATGGGAAGGAAAGAAAAGGGGGTTTGAAGGGGAGTTTTTTTTATAGATTGGATGTGCTATGGGATACCCGGGGGGGGGGCTTTTTTTTTGTATGAATAGATAGAGAATAGATGGACCCTTGACTTAGCATGTTGTTCCGACATAAGTTACCCGAAGAATATGATGTTGAATTCCATGTTCATGATATCTACACAATCCCCAAAACAAGGGAAAAGCAAAAAAAAAAAGATCCCAATACAAAACACACAACACAAGAAACCCAATAAAAATTACATCTGCCCCTTGCCCGACACAACCCAACAACCTAAATCATCTCACCTAACACACTCTTAATCTCCTCCATCTCCGCCACCACCATCCTCTCCAACCGCGACTCCCCCTCCTGCCCCCCCTCAACCTTCTCCCCTCTCCAGCCCGCCTCCCTGGCATTCAACGGCGCCAATATCTCTCTCAGTAATCGTCTTGCCGCCAGCCAACTCTCGACGTTCTCTAGCATGCTCGCAGCATCCCATTGGATTTCCGCCACGTCCCGGATCAACCCCGCCACTTTGAACCCGGTGATAATCCGGACGATGAGCGCAAGCGAATGCGCCTCCATGACAGGGAGAAGCGCGACAAGTTGGACCTTCTCGCGGGATGTCGTCCGGGAGGCACCGGGAGCCTCAAGGCGGTCGACACTAGCTTTCAGCAGCGAGGGGAATTGGCCCAGGACATAGGAAATCTCGGGAGCAACAGTGGCACCCATGGCTGTCAGAAGAGACAGCAAAAGCGGAAGCATCGCTTTAGCCCAGATTGTGTAGCAGCGTTCCGAAGCAATATCCTCAGCAAAGGGAGAAATGACGCCTCGGCGCATAAAGTTGGTGATGTTGGCAGATGTCAGGTGACTGACGATACCATCGCAAGCCATTTGTTCAGCAATGCCGGCCATCTTTGACAGTTCGAGGAGGAAGAGCAAGCTCAGTTCACCATAGACAGGGTCGCCATTAACAGTCAGCCTGTCAGACCAAGAGAACAACGAGCAGGCCACGTGAATGACATCGTGCGTCGCCAGAATGTTAAGGATCTGATTTTGCTCGGCGTCCAGTCCAGGCATGCTCAAGCAGCCCTGCAAAACAGCAGTAATAAGAGCTAGATCCTCAGGGGCGGCGTTGGACGAAGAGGCATCGACCGACCCGGTGCTGGAGGCAGCCTCGTGGATGGCAGAGACAATGGCGCGAAACCCCTTTCCAACAATATCATCGAGGATAACAAGGATTGTCTGTGTCACAGTAACATCGTTCTTGTCACGAGCCCGCTCACTGCAGGCACGCAGCACAACGTACAAAGCCTTGAGTAATGTCCGGCACATACTGATAGACCCGTCACCTAGAGGATCCGCCAACACTCGAATAGAATCCAGCAATGATGTCAACAGCTCCGGCGCGGCAGCCCGCAAAGCCTCGGCATTTGCTGTCCTCTGAATCAATGTCAAGGCGAATGTCACTCTGCTCTCAGTGATCTGGACTACAATGTTCTCAGAGCTACTATGCTCCAAGTTCGCCATCAGACACTGCTGCGCAACTTGCACCATGTGACGGTCAAGCACCGGACTCTTCAAGCAGCTGCTCAGTTCCAGAAGCAGGTACTTCCAGGCGTGGTATAGAGCAATCTGGGCATCAACCATTGACAAGTTCTCATTTGCTAAGGCCAACTCCAGACGGAACCCACGGCCACGACGATCACCGTGCCAGCCGCGGTCAAAGCTCATCATCCGGTGGGCAATGGGCATGTTGTAGTAGTAACTTGAACCCAACTCCGCAGGATCAAGGAGTGTCCGTTTGAGCATCTCCAGACTGCAGTTAGTGTAACGTTCGGTGAAGTTCTTACTGAACAGTGAATGAAGAGAGTGGTTGAAAGAAGAAACTTTAGCACCGTCACGGAGGTAGTAATCGAGATCGCCCATCAGCTTCTCGGCCAATGGTGTGGCCTGCTTCATGTGGCGGAGGTGGTACAACTGCATAGCGAAAGCCTCGGCAATGTAAGCCGCACGCTTGGCCTCAAAAGCGGCAGTAATGGTGGCATCAGGCATCTTGCTCTTGATTATGACATCCGCTGACTCGAGTTTGTTAACATGGGACCGCAGACTATCAATCGCATCGGGGTCTTTCATTATAGTAAAGACCGTCCACGGCCAGTAGTTCTGAGCAGCAGTGGTAAACTCAAGAACAGCGTCAATCTCTCGAGGACGCATACTCTTCATCTGTGTCTTGAGCATAAACAACGCCTTCTTGAATGCAGAGTCCTCACTGGTCCCGAGCTTCGCCTTGATAGCGGCACCCTTATCCTTGGAAGCCTCTCTGGGAGTTTGACCTGAGATCAAGCAGTTAGACATCCATTGCTGCTTATTCCGGATCACCGCCGTCATGAATCGCCAGATAGTGACGTTGTCCTTTGAGTTGCTAAACGGCGTAAATGCTTTAAGAAGATCCAAAAACGACTTGGCAGCCGCAGCACCAAAGAATCCCAACAGCGACGACGGTTCCTCACTGGACTGACCGGCGGCCGTCACCAAAGCCTCCAAAAGCGTCAAGCAGGGACCACGGAAAGCTGCACGAGTCGCACACAGTCGGGCCAACAAGAACGAGCTCTTGAAAAGGTACTGTTGGAGCACGGAACTATCAAGACCGTGGAGAGCGGCGCAGCGAAGGAGGCTGGTGTGGAAACCGAGCACAATATCGACACGCTGGCGCATCTGTTCGAATTCACAGGCATAAAAGGTCGTTTGAGGGAAGGTCATGGCGGAGGTAAGCGTGTCGAGGAGAGGCTGCATCTTGAGAGACCCAGTTGTGGGAGACAGGAAACTCTGAAGGATATATTCGCCAGCGGGCTCGAGAGTGGCAGTCAACCGATTAGGCAGGCCAATATCACCAATGCCGTAAGCGTTGTGGAGAATGGCCTTGAGGGTACCAACAACAGCAGAGATCAGCAATGAAGCATTGAGTCCACTCGGGAACTTCCACGTCGGAGACGTTTCCAAGATATCAATAGACCCCTGCGCAATGGCAAGAACAACTCTGCTTAGCACCTTGTCGGCGGTACCAAGCCAGACATCCGCGTCACCCTCAGCCCGGTTCAAACGCTTGATGCCGGACTTGCGGTAGACAGAACTTCGGGTGACAGTCTCAACAGCTGTACCAAATAGACGCATTGTCGCCAAAACAAAGTCAAACTGTCCTGAAGAAATATCAAGATTTCCAGTGAGACGACCCATCTTGCCCCCATCGGCCTGGTACGGCAAAATGGTGCAACGGGCAAGGTAAGAAAGCACTCTGCTGGGGTAGACGTCGATGGTAGCATGCAAAAACTCAACACAGGCGGTCAAGATTGGAGGAATCTCCTCACAGCTAAACATAGTATCATCTTGCAAATAGTGGTCCATGATGTCGCAAACAACAGTCAAGATATCACGATCGCCTTCCAAAGCAGCGCTGGCCTCTTCACAGATAGAAGAAACATTGTATGCCTCAGTCTGCGGCAGCTGATCGCGCTCCTCGTGCTTTCCACGCTCAGCCTTCAGAAGAGCTGCCAGCAACGAAATAGTCTCGGCGACTTCCTCCTCATCGAGCGGACCAAGAAGCAATCCAAAGCCAGCACGGAAATAGTTGATCTGGAGTCGACGTCCCATGAGCTGGAGGGCGGAGTGGGGGTATTCAATAAAGACGATGCGGCTCGTATCCGAGATGAAACGCCCCAAAGAGCCCTCCGGAATCACAAAGCCAATACCAGCATCGCCAAATCGTGACCGTGACGCGGGTCCAATAATGGGTAGGGACTCCAGAAGCTGAAAGGAGTTTGTGTTTTCATCTTCATAGACAAGT
The DNA here is from genome assembly GCA_002778035.1 of Ambrosiella xylebori. NCBI lineage: Eukaryota > Fungi > Ascomycota > Sordariomycetes > Microascales > Ceratocystidaceae > Ambrosiella > Ambrosiella xylebori. The sequence goes on from PCDO01000002.1 coordinate 1,873,335, forward strand.
TCGTATTGTTGAAAGTCCTCAGGTAACTGAAACGTTACTCTCGGCGTCTCCTTTAGAATAGAAAGAACTGTGGTAAACTTGGCAGGGTCGTTCTTGCGCTTCGTCGACTTGGAGCTCTGTTGCTCCAAAGGACTCTTGCCCTTTTCACGCAAAAGAGCCTTGCAGAACTTGACGAACGGCAGGAACTCGAGGGGATACCGGCTGACCGCTTCCTCGAAGAAAAACTGTGACGCCGCAGGATTACTAAGCAAGAACTGCGTGGCGTCAAATTTGGGCGACAGTTTCCGATCCAAGAGCTCAGTCCAGTAGTCAGCGCCACCGTTGATGACGGTAAGCATGGCCTCAACATTGTCGGATTGATATGTGATTAATGGGAAGGTAAAAGTGACAAACTCGGCAAACACTGATCTGATGCGCACGCCATGGAGCATGGGAAAAGCAGCGTTCAAACTGTTACCCGCAACTTCGCTCATGCGTTTCACCACAGTAAAAGCAATGCCGTTTACCGTCGCCATCTGACCCATCTGTTCAATGACCGACACATCCTTTTCAATGCCTGCCATTACTAAGAAAGCATCGTAGGAGCTCGTTTCCAACGAGACAATACTACCGAATGATGATCTTCTGCCCGTGGGGCGGATAACACCGTCGTCCAGAAGCTCCGCAGATTTTTGTTGTTGTATCGTGTCGCGCTTGTCGTTGCGCTCAACATATGAGAGGTGCATGTGGTGAAGGAGTATGGTCCAGACGAAGACGATGGGTGTGACATTGATGGCGCCACTGTCAGCAGCTGCGAGGATAGCGGTATGGATCTGCTCGAGGCAGTCTGCGTTGGTATAGTAGGGTTGTTCATTAGGGTGAAGATCTACATCGTGATTGACGAGCTTCATGGTTCTGGTAGGATTAAGAAAGAGAAGAGAAGTGGCGCACACAAGAGTGGTAAGCGGCGCATAGAGACCGGGAATAGGGAATTCTTCCTCAGGGACCTCAAGGAAGGCCGACTTATTCATCAATGCAAACCAGTGTGTGACGATGCTATACTCCATAAGGTAGCCGCCAAACTGCATATCAACGTACTGCAGAGCCTGGAAGATGACCGAAATGTAATGCGCCATCTCGGTAAACAGAGTCCCTTGATATTCAATGGCAATATCCTCTATGTTGACAATTGGGTCGTCTGATAATGATGGCAAGTAGCTGGTAGCGCTGTCCATGGCCTTTGACAAAGCCTCTATGTAGTTTTCCAGGATCCTCTCTGTCACAGGAATCTTGGACTCTGGCTTATCTGGCTCCGGCCAAAATTCCTTGCGCTGGGTCTCATCAATATTGGTATCATAGAATGGCAGCGACCCATACAAAATCTGAGTGTGGAAGTAGTCAAACACTAAGGCCATGCTCCTCCTCTCCGACAACCAGGACTGGAAAATCCTCCGGCGCCGCGACTCCTTTTTCTCAAAGATCTCTACCAAGTCATCCGCATCCAAAGACTCTTGTGCCCGCAACGTCGCTGCCAAAGTTGTCGATAGCGTGTCTGATCCGCCACTCGCCTCCTGCAAATTCATAATCTCCTGCGCCGACAGCGTCCCCGTCAACTGACTGTATGCGCGCGCCTGATACTCAATGACGACCACGCGCAAAGCAGCCATGAGGTTGATTCTGGCCTGAGCACTCAGCCATTTGGCGTCGTCTTTGATCTGGTCATAGTTGAACTTGTCTTTGGGCCCGGGTGTGACGTTGATAGCGGCGGTCCGGGTTTCGAAGGCTTTGCGGTCTGCGTCGGTGGGTGGTGAGAAGTAGCGGTTTGGCCGTTTGAGAAGCTCCATGATGTAGCTGTCGGTGGAGATCTTTTGGAATGTGACAGATCGTTGATCGTGGAGTTGGGTGTCGGTAACACATTCGGCGATGTGTTTCCAGGAGCTACATGAGAGGGGATCATTGTTAACTTGAGGGGCTTCTCAGTAGACTTGGGTATGGAATATCGGTGCTACTGGGGCCAGCCGTAATCGTGTCTCTGGATTCCATGTGCTACTTACATTACTGTCTGCTCCATCCGCAAACAATCCGCCAAAGGCGGGAAAAACAATTCCGTCACCTCGGTCATTGTGGGCAACAATGGCTCGTGAGCTTTAGAAAAATAATGCCAATCACTTCAGCACATTACTGAAAGAATGAAAAGAAGAATTATTGAAAATTTGATGCAGCAGATAAGAAACAAAAGAGCGATGCTGCGGAATGGCCAAGTTTTGCGGTGGTCGTTGATGAGGCTTCGTGATGTTGTTCCCTGTGGCCCGCTTGGTGGTTGGAGCTTTTTTTTTTGCTGGCACGTACGACGCGCTAAACCCAAGCTTCAGCAACAGCTTTGGGAAGCTGCCAATAAAGGGCGATAAAAGTGGGTCAATGAACATAGTGATTAGGGTCTGTCGCATCATTTGTACCTTTACCTTTATCTTGTCTGGCTGGTAACCCTAAATATACCCAGATATATTGTGAATTAACCTCATCGTGTAAATTTTTGATTTTCTCTCAAGAGATTCATGACACCAAAATTAAGTATGCATCATCACATCTTGAAAGACCACTATCTTCACAATTCATGTCTTATCTCTCATTGCAACATCGTCTATATCTTGACTTCTAATTTCTTCCACATGTATCTTCGCGAACCTTTTCCAAGCTACATTCTTGTATTACTTGAACATTCTGGGTTGAGATGCTGCACGCACTACTTGTATATATGGACCCCAACTTATAATGGACGAATAACGGCCACTGGAAGATGAATCTCGATTTGCAAGCTGACGGGGAGTTCTTGCCTGTGGTTGCAGCAATGCTGTCGAACAAAAGCTGCACTGGATGCATCATGCATCTGATAATAGAGTGTCATTTACCGTCGTCATCTCAAATGATGGACTTTGCCATAGCCTGTTTCCTAACAGACAAACAACCGATAACCTACCGTTTGAAACATGAATTGTGAGATGCTGGATATCATTGCGAGGAGATGCAGACCGTTAAGCTTACACCCAAACATTTCCGGCTCGCAACCGATTTGTATGACATGAGCGATTAGTGTGTATGTGTGTTGTGGGGTATGGAATTGTTCTAACAGAGCACACGGCTCCCAATTGTGCCATTGAGATAAGAAATTTCTACATGGCCATAGGACAGTGAAACTTTGTTGGTGGTGATGGCACAGGGACAATGGTGTGAGTGGCCAGAAGTGGTATCGCGCCGTAGCCACTGCGTCATTGGGAACCATTGGTGGACAGGGGGAAGTAACGAGCTGTGACATGGGGAGACGGGGGATTTGTTACGTTTCTTGGTGGTGAGAATAGGGAGAGGGGGGGGGGGAACATGTTCACCGTGCCGGATGGTTGGCATGTAGGAAGTTGGTACAGTTAGTACATAAATTCACCGGTGAGAGGGCTGATGCTATGACGAAATATTTATCCAAGGCAAGTTTGACGTGCACACTGAAGGTTGACGTTGACGTCGGTGGGTGACATGGCGTGGATCTTGGGTGGATTGAGAGCCGACTTACACGAGGTTGATACTACGATCTTCTGATCGCCATTGCCAAAAAACGATCATGATATATACTTGGCCCACACAAAAACGCACCAAAACACATAAACCGCCAGCAAAGCCACACACAATGATATCATGGTCTTCACCGTCTTCTTCTCTAGCCATCATATCCGATTTCATAGCTTCATAGTCCACATCATCCCCCCGCCACAACCCCATGATGATGACGACAGGGATTCGCCACCGTCCAGCTTCGCAGCCTTTAGACATTTCAAGAAGAGATTCTCCCGATGTACCTGTTATCTTGTTTTGTATCTACTGGGTTGAGACAGCCGGCAAAACTAGTATGAGAAGCAAAAAGTCAAGCCATAGAAAGTACATGTGTATATGCAACAACGGATGATCGGCAAAACAAAGAAACACACAGCCACGATTGCAGGCAGTCTAAGGATGACCAAACCTCCAATGATTCACTCAATATATCCAGATATCTTGAAAAAAATGTCCGAGGCTTATCGTAGGGAAAAACCGCAATTTTACCCAGCAGTTCTGCAGGCGTGAGGGGGTTCTTCGGCACCGACAGGCCTCGAAACACTTCAACCATCCACGTGACGCTTCGTCGACCCTGGGTCCTATAGATTTATCTTTTTGGGGTGTAAACATACACTAGAGTCATTTAGAGGTGATAAGTCTTGTTAATGTCGAATCTGTTAGATATACTTATGGCTGATAAATAGTCGAGTTTTTTTTTCTTTCTTTGCGCTGATCGACGAATTAGGGGCATCACGTGAAAATGCCGGAGTGGGGGTCTCGGGGCGAGAAGATAGAGGACTTGTCGCCACTGTACATCGTCTCCTTCCGCTCCTCAGATGCGACGCGGCGGTGGAGCGGGGAAAGAGGCAGGGAGGATTGTGGGGTGCGTGTGTGCGTTGTGGTTGTCGATGGGGGGAGAACGAGGGAACGATTGAGGGGCATGACAAATTGAATATTAGTAAGGAGTCGGTAAATACATGGATCTTAGGGGTTATTTTTTATCTTTGGTTTGACGGGTTTGTATATAGATGTTTAGTTTATGAGAATATCTCGAAATATAAATGGCGTACAGCCGATGTGGTTAAAAGGCTAAGATGAGAATGGTTGCAAAAGGGTCCGTCTGACAAGCCCCAGGGAACGATGCAGGGCAGAGAATGTTCGGTGACTTTCTGACTTCCGCTAGTTGAGGACAAACTGACTTCAAGGCTACCTATATGATAAATATAAATACAACCAACATATGATTACGACTAGAGAGAAGTATGATGCAGTGGCTAATCATCTTCAGGACAAAGTTATTTCACGGACAACAGCATCATGGATGAAAACAGTCCTAGGTTATGAATTAGGGCTATAGATTCAGAATCGCTTCTAAGCCTATCGATAGATAGCCGCCGCTGAAGAAGATAGACCATGTGTCTCAGCATACGCCAAGGGCTTCTTGAAATCAGGTCGGGTATCAACCTGATGCTTTTCTATCCACTTAAATCAAAGGGATATATATTTGATTTGTTTAGACTGATCGGACCAAACCACCGAAGGGAATCCTCAAATTCCGGAGCTGGATAGGACTTCCGGGGAGAACAGATGTCCTGCCGATCAGGTCGGAAATAAGTAGCCAATATCAACGATCAGGCCGCATCAATTAGATAACAAGAGGCATCTGACACGGAGCCACCGACCGCCTCGTTATCAATTCTACTTGGAATCATATACAAATTATATATACTGGCAGACAATTCGTCGGACTCTCGTCGGTGAACCCTATATTTCGTTGGATTCTAGGCATGTCACAAATCCATTAAAGTCGCGATTAGTCATTAGCTCTTGTTCCCTAAACCATGTTGAATTCTTGATGTCGTGGTTTTTTTTCTGCTACCGTTTTCGGCGGTTTGGCGGTTCCTGAGAAGCTAAAGTCTAAAATTAAAAAAATTATGCTAAGCTGGCAGAACTCTGGTTGAACTTGAGGCCAAACTTGGGGCCGAACTTGGACCAAAGCCTGCAGAGGGTAGATTTTTGATTTTTAGTGTGTGATTCATCTTGATTGATTCTCTGATATATACGGAAATGGAGAAAAAGAGAATGAGTTGTTTCCCTTACTAACAAGTTTAGTTTAGTTCCTGAATGCGCTTGTGGTGGAATAATTTAAGGTTTAGCTCAGCAACGGTAAATGTGAACATCTACGTTATGAGAGTTGAGATTCTGGATTCTTGGAGTTGCGTAGGGTTTGTTGTATATCATGTGTTTCGAGCAGCCTAGAACATCTCGTATCCGGAAGCTGAATATTGTAGACTTCACCCAGCCAGGTTCACTTAATCAAGAAGAGAAATATTCAGATAGACTTCTTAGTGGTAGTCCACGTGACTGATGATCACCACAGCCACATCTTCCAGGGTCTGATGACACAGATAATGCTGTCGACAACGCAGAGAGAACGGCGCACCGAAGGAATCGAGGCTCACTTTTATGCAGATACCAGTGTTTGATGTAGTTGCAGCGGGCAATTTTTGTCTGGTTGAGCTGCTGCAATGCTGCAGAAAAAGGGTATAAGAATAGAGTTACAGCGCAGCAAGCAGCATCACGACGGGTCTGGACGGAATTGGTTGGACGGAGAGCTGCTGTGGTGGTGGGAGGTGGAGGGTGAAAGGGAGAGAGGAAGATCAAGAGTTGATGTGAAATGATTGTGTCTTCGAGACTGGCTTATGGTTGGTTGGTCTTGTTGGACGAGGACGGGAGGAGGGCATCAGAAGGAGAGTCACCCATGAGACATACGGGTAGGATAATGGAAAATGGAAAGGGAATCGTGTGAGAAGGGATGCTTCTATGTATGTCTGTGTCTAATAACGGACCTTGGCTTGGCTGGAAGCCATGGAATGGTAATGGTTGGATAAAGAGAAGGGGTGAGATTGAGATATCATGATGTGGTGAAGGAGGATTTTGTTAGTGGGCGCAATGCTTGATCGAATGTGTACGTATAGTACACAAAAAAGCTGTGTGTGACGGCGTCTTACACGCCGATATTAAATTCGGGACTCACCTAAACTGCAACAAAAGCCATTCACTAATCATAGCAAAGCCTCCACAAATTTGCCGGCAAACATTGATTCCAGTTCTCAGGGTTGTTTTGCTGAGCATATATCATAATATTGCTGCTAATTCATTAGAAATCGTGACTTGGCTTTCTTTAAGTCAGCAGCCATTTTGAGTCATTTTTTCATTTTCTCATCAACAAGGCCTGAATCTGTCTCTTTTGATACTATTTTTGTACATATTCTTCTTCCCCCGTTTCCTACTGCGTTTACCTTGGCTCTGCGGCTGCAAATGGATTAGACCAGGCCAGACCGGGCCCCAGGCTTGTGGAATGTTTCCAGCTTTCTGTGATGGACATGGGATTTTGGTGATTTTCTTGAACGGGTGGACGTTCTTTGATGTTGACAACTGCGTAGACAACTGTGGTTGTGAATGATCATGATGTTCGATGCGATCAACAGATAGCGGCATTTTTAGTTAAATATTTTATTAGATGTCGGTCTAGCAGAAGGAATGATTCATCATCTTTAGCATGAACCTTTGATAACAGTGTTCCATGGACGTCAGTTGAGGCAATTGACCTGAATCGATCGATGGTCAAGTGATCTCTGTACTAGTCCCCGGAGAAAACAAAAAAAATAGTGAAAAGACACAATCCAAGAGTGTTCAGGAATTATTGTCAAACCTGCCCCAGGCAGATATCGGTCCTATGTTGGAGCTGGTGTTATTGTACTTCGCATTTGTTTTGGCACGGACAGACTGCCGGTATTTCTGTAGCCCTGTGCTTGGACAAGAGGAGGAGCTTTGACATTGTTCCTATAGCCTTGGAGAAGTGGATTAGTATTGCCGTACTGCCAAGTTTATCTTGACGGACCGTTTGGCGAGATCGAGGAAGACACTGCGGGTGGGCATGTGTTGTGTCGGGTAGGACTTGTCAATGGCTGTGTACAGGATGATGACCATGATGACAGTGATGGTGGTGATTTATCCAAGTGAATGTATTCAGGTTGAACGGGCGAGATTTTACATATGTTCCCCCGGGTAGGATAATATACCATTGCGAGTAATTACATTTTATAATCCAAGGCTTTGTATCTAAATGTATTAGTGACTTATATATTCTGGCAATTGCCACGACGCCTTCTTTGGAAATATCAAAAATCTTCACGCATACGGCGAGGAAATGAGCAAGAGCTGGCGTTTCTCCAACAGATTCAAAGGAAATTGCAAGATTCAGTTCTCACAGAACTATGAACAAGCCACTGCAGGTTTTTCGTGAACTAACCAACATTCGTTTCTGATTTTCTTCTCTCATTCGCCATGCTCATTTGACTCTATTAAATAATCATCATTTTTACTCTGAATCTTTTTCTCGATTGGTTTTAGTGCAGAAAACTACTGCTTTAATAAAACACTTTAATAAGCCATTGATTCCTTCATCGCTGAACCCAGACGGCTAAAGGAACAATATTCACGAACAGATCCAACTCAAGTCTTCCTTTAGTCTTTCTTTGAGTCGTCTGACACCACTTCCCCAGGCCTGCACTAAGCCAGCGTTTTCGACCTTCACGTCTGGATTTTTGATTTTTTTTCCTGTTATATATTTAGTTGTGTCTGCGAACTGCAACATTAACACATTAACACATTATCCCATCGCTCATATTTTTGCTTCTGTATTTTGCGACAGTTCCACTCGTTCAACTTCTTATTCATTGCAAAATATATTATATCTTTCCTCCATCACCGACCAAAAAATACTCCAACATACTGCCCACCTCTATCTGTCTCTGGCCGTCCGTCCCCCCTCCATTCTTCCAGGACCCCCAGCAGGGCACTTGTACGGCTACTCCCGCCTTCTGAATTTCAGTGACACTGAGCATCCGATCGTCTTCTCTGCCACATTCCACATACATATACACACTCAATTGAAATACCACCAGACGCACATATCTACCTACGCCTTGTCTCGACATATTGGTCCGGCCTGTCTTTTTTTCAACCCCTCGCCGCCGCTCAATATATTGTCTTCTCTGTTCTCTCTTTGGTCGCCCGCAGAAACACCCTTCGGACTTTCTTCAGTGACCCGGTGCTTCATCTTTCAATCGAGTTTTTCACCCATTTACCCCAATCGTGTTTCAGCATCCACATCTTCACGCCTCCGCTCTGACCAGTGCCTTGCCTAGTTGTTATCGATTGCCTCAACATATACAGCAAAGTGTGCGAGCAAGAACTTTGAAGCGACCCGGATCTTGCCAATTTTGTCATTATATCATCCAAATCTCCTACGTCGTTTTCTTCTGCTGCTTTACCTGTCGACGCCTCGTTTCGGTGCTTCTCTATCACCACCGAATATATCGAAAAACTGACTCGATCGCTATATACCACGACTATAATCTGTTTCGATCGGCGATATTTCCTGTCGCTTTGACTTTTCTAACGCCTATATTCGTTACCTATCTACTTTGTGTTGACCCCGCGACGACGAACGGCTCGACTTCTAGCTGTTTTCGTATGACCGATTTCAAAAATTCCAACTAGATATTATACACATTGTTGCCAGCCGTCACTATGACGTCGGGCTCATTTCTCCCTCAGGAGGGCAGTCCGCCAACCCATCCGCACTCCCCGCCGACTAAGCGCGATCTTAAATCTTGGTGGAAAAGTTTCAAGGCCCAGAAGCATCCTGATACTACTACAGGTATATTCTTCCTGTTTTCCGGCTTTGGAAACAGTGCCATCGCTCTATTTGCAGCGTCATGAGGGACTTTGCCAGTATTGCCGCCGCTGGCTTTTGGAAGATTTTTTTGTTCTTTTCGTTTGAGTCCAGTGTTGCTGGAATTCCACATCCCGCAATTATGGTCTTCTCTATGACGAACTTCCGAATAAACAAGCCCCTACATCATGTCCATCACCAGACCATAGATTTGATGTAGTCGGACAATCAATGGCTTTCCCCACCCTCTAATGTTACCCATACCCTTCCATTTCCTGTTGTGCAATCTTGGAGGCGCTCTTTGGCATCTGCCAGACCTGCACCAATTCCCCAATAACCAGATCAACCAATGGCCTTATCAGTAAACAATGAAAAGCTAATCTTTTGTTCCCATTGTCTAGTTTCTGCCCGTCCGTCTGGAATCTTTGGCGTGCCCCTGTACGAGAGCATCAAGTATGCGAATGTCGCCATCTCTCTTGTTGACGAGGAGAACCGCAGTTACATCTATGGCTATGTGCCTATAGTCGTCGCTAAATGCGGTGTCTTTTTGAAAGAAAAGGGTACGTTTTCCTCTGTCAATCAATGCACACGTTGGTCTGCTTGAGATGGGAAAAGACTTTACTGACAGAATGTACGTTTCATATGTATAGCCACTTCTGTCGAAGGCATTTTTCGCCTTAGTGGTTCCGAAAAACGCATTAAAGAACTCAAGACCATTTTCGACTCTCCCGATAGATACGGCAAGGGCCTTGTTTGGGATGGTTACACTGTTCACGATGCTGCCAACGTCCTCCGCAGATATCTCAACGATCTCCCTGAGCCCGTTGTTCCTCTTGAGAGATATGAAAAGTTTCGTCAGCCCCTCAAGGGTGCCAATATGGTGTCTCCATCCAAGGAGGAGCACAACCATACGCTCATCAACATGGACCCGAGCGAGGTTATTTCCAACTACCACACTCTGATCACTGAGTTACCGCCGCTGAATCGCCAGCTATTGTTGTACCTGCTAGATCTCCTTGCTGTTTTCGCCGCCAAGTCGGATGAGAACCGCATGAACTCCCAAAACCTGGCTGCCATTTTCCAGCCGGGTATGCTGTCACATCCCAACCATGATATGCTGCCGGAGGAGTACCGCCTTAACCAGTCTGTCATCATCTTTTTGATTGAGAATCAGGATCATTTCCTTATTGGTATGCAGGGTACGGAAGCCGATGCTCAGACTGTCAAAGATCTACAAAAGCCTTTGCCACAACGCATCGAGATTGTCGGTGCCCCGGCGCAATTATATCCTAGCTCCGGTCTTGTGCGTTCTGCTTCCAATGCCAGTGCTGGCGCTGAGAGTGTTCGCCGCGATGGCAAGGTCAGACGTAACCGGTCTGTTTCTTCAAGACACTCTCGAACTGATAGCGGCGCCATGACACCGCGCACACCAACCATAATCTCGACGCCTTCTACCAGCGGTGGCCTTGGGCGCAGTAACACTGTGCCATCCAAGAAGTCACCAGCTTTGGCAGCTGGTCGTTTTCAGCGTGAATCACCTCGTGACACAGCCAGTACTTTGGATGTCATCAATGACGACAACATTGGCGAGGATCAGGACTTACAAACACCGTCCCGGACCGCCACCTTGAGACCAAGGCCGGCTAACCTCAGCGTCCGACCCGAATCGCCTAACAATGGCATCATTTCTGGAACAACTACACCCGCTGCCGCTTATGGAGACCACAGCCAGGAGAGACTTTTGGAGCCAACTACGCCCTCTCGAATCCAATTACGAAGCCCTACTACTACGGATAGCCCGGACAAACGCCAGCCTAACAAGTTGCGGAAAAAGCGGATTCCCGGTAGTGTGAACCCTAGTGCTCACAGTTCGACGACATCTCTCCCCCGGTCAGCGAGCGCATCACCGATGTGCGAGATTCCGGATCCCCTAGAAACGATTCCGTATGGTTCTCCAGCTCAGAATCTCCAGGCACGTTCGCAACAACAGGCACAAAATTCTGTGTCTCGGTCTTCAAGTCCGACACCGCGGAGACCGCAAGTACCAGCGGGTATTGATGTACACATCCAGCCAAACACGCCCACCAGTCCACCTTCAGGTCAGATGACTTATCAGTCTATGACGGGTGCAGCGGACACTGCTTCCAATAGCCAAGGAAACAACCAAGGATCCGGAGCCGGAAGCAGTGGTGGCTTCGGTAACGGTTTTGGTCACGGGAGTAGCACAGGCAATCTACTCAAGACCAAGAAGTCACCACCGACATCTCTACATTCTTCGTTTAACGAAAGCGATATCGACCCAATTGACGAGGCGTCTCAGCACTCTGGTGCGGCTGCCGCTCCGCCTGTTACCCCTGGTGAACCCGACAAGGAGAGAAAACGTCGCTGGAGATTATCGCGTCCTCGTAAAGAAGACATGCAAGGTATAATGGCGCCCCTTACATCTCCCCGCATGGCTCTGGGGCTGAACAGCAATGCTGATGCTAGTAATTCCTCGATTGCCAGCGGCCTGAACCGCGGACTCAAGATCTCGACGTCGACCAATGAGTCTGGCGAGTCTAATGGCGGCAGTCACGAGATTCTTTCGGCCTCGGAGGATCGCGGTCTTGGATGGATCAAGAATAAGTACCGAGAGGCGAAGGACCTCGTAGACCAAAAGATTGTGGATCAATGGAGGGCAAGATCACCACCGCCGACAGAGACGCATTTTAGTTTGGATGCTAAATTGGCTGGCTCCTCGTCACACTTGCGGGGCCGTAGCTTTGACATGCCTCGGCCAGAGAAGACACATGATACTGCTCGGGAGCACTCGGCTGCGGCAGCAGCTGCGCAGCAATCCATGAAGAGCCCCAAGATTCCGCCTAGACCAGGCTCCGATCATGAAATTAACAGGCCCGACTTGCCGCCTCGGACATCTCACGAATCACATCGCGTACCAGTTGGACCACGGAAACCGGTTCCGGGACATGCTTCGGCGGGTACTACTACGCCTAGTATATCGTCGACTCCCGCTCCTGCATCCCCAGTGACTGCTTCGACGCCTGAGGGCACTTCGGAATTGCCGCCTGTTCCCGAGAGCGAGAAGGCGCCAGCACCGGTACAACCGGTCGTCAAGGCCCCGGCTGGGGCAGTGCTTGAAGTAGCGGCTGAGGAGCCAGCGGCGGTTGCGGTTATTGACTCGACTGTTCCACTGGTTGTGCCAAAGCCTGTTGTTTCGGCGTCAGTGGAGAATATCGTTGAAGCAGTGGAAGCCAAGGGTGAAGAAGTTGCTGAAGTGAAGGTCGCGACTCCGGCAACCCAGGCTGTGGGGAAGAGCGGTTAGATGTGATGATATTTTGTCACGGCCTTTTCTGTTTTGCCATTTATTTTGATCTTTTTGTAAACAGCGGTTTATATTTACGTTTTCCCTTTTTTTTTTACAGAGTAATGAATTAGAATCTATTTATTTTATGTATTCTAAAGTGTTCCTTTGTACTTGTCTGCTGTTTTGTGATGATGTTGAACTTGAATATATCTGGCTTTGTATTATGTATTATGTATAAATGACTTTTCTGTAAAGTATCGCGACCTAGACACCAGTCTTCCAAATGACCATATCCCCTCTTCTTCTCCAGTCCTCATTGAACAGTCCATTCCCGCTTCTCCAAACCTCTTCCATCTGGATATCCACTTTCTTCCCTTGTTCTGTCTCGAGGAACTCCTCCATATAACCTTTAACACCCTCAAAGCCCACAATGTACGTAGGGACATCACCTTCCTTGCCTTCCGGCCACAGCTCCTGGCCGAGGAAGCCCACGGGATTATCGTAGAACCGATCGTTTTCCGACCGGTACGCCAGGCGCTCGGGTGACTTGGGTGCCGTGTGCAGTGGGGGTTCACAGGTGAGGGCACGGGCTGAGAGGGAGGGGTACAGGAGGTGGGAGCGCCAGGGAGTGGTGTGGCAAGGCATGAGGAAGAGGACGAAGAGGGGGTCTTCAGGCGAAGACGAAGAAAACGAAAGAGAAGAAGAAGAGTATATGGAGGGTAGTTGGGCAGTGGGGTGGGCAGCGGTGTAGAGGGTGCGGAGTTCGGATAGGACAGAGAGGGAAGCGCGTTGGTGGAAGGATCCGAGATAGGTGGCGACAATGATGTTTAGGGTTAGGCCGGCGGATAAAAGGGTTAGGCCGTGGCGGGTGGCAAAGGTTGTTTTAGGGGCGGTAGAGGCTATGGCGGTGAGGTAGGAATGGAAAGAGGGGGCAGAGATGATGGTGAGGGGGGGCAGTAGCGGGGAGATGAAGCGGACTTCTTTGTGTTTGACGGTGGTTAGGATGACGCATAGGGTGATGACGGCCCAGGAAAGGGTTTGGAGGACAGGCCCGTTGCGTCCCTTAATGGAGGTGTAGAGGCCGTGGAGGCAGAAAGGTAACGAGGCCATGGTGAGGAGAGGGAGGCCTTGGGAGAGGTAGTAGGTAATGTCGTTTTGGCCATAGAAGATGGCGAGGTCGTGGGAAAGGTTGAAGTGGAGCCATTGGAGGGGAGGGAAGACCCATTTGTGGAAGAAGAGGCGGTCGGCGAGGAGGGGGAGGGGGAGGGCGGAGAGGGCGACGGAGAGGGATTGGAGGAGGCGGGGGGTCAGGAGGAGGTAGGTGGAGGAGCGAGAATGATAATATACAAGAAGGGGGATGTAGGTGGCGAGGAAGATGACGGCCCAGAGGATTATGTTGGTGGGGCGGAGTAGGATGGCAAGGGTGGCGAGGAATAAAGAGATAGTCTTTCCTTTACCAAGGGGCCCACAGGCCTTGGCATCAGGACCCGCGAGGAGGCGCCAGGGCCAGAGGGAGAGCGCGGCGATAGTAAGGGTTGTCTCGAGGGAATTGGAAAAGGTGCGGACGGACACGTACCAGTTCCAGGGGTTGACAAGACTGAGAAAGAGGACGACGTGGGGGAGGGGGGAGGAGGAAGAGGGGCCGAAGAGGCGGGTGGCGAGGTGGTGGGTGGAGAGGTCAGAGAAGGCGGCAAAGAGGGATTGGAGGAGGCGGGGGGTCAGGAGGAGTAGGTGGGCTTTGAGGGGGGGGAAGGAAATGGGGGAAAGGGTGGAGAGAAGGTCGAGGAGGCGGTAGGGGAGGGCAAAGAGGAGGGGGTGGAGGGAGGTGCGAAGGTAATAGTGCCATTCCTGGGTGTAGTTGTTAGCGGTGGTGGTTCTTGAGTGATTGATGATGTTGTCAGGTAGCGATAGAAAGGATGGGGATACTCACCCAGGTTAACCACGCGCCGCTGTCTGCGCCGAAGGCTGCGTACCATGCCGGCTCGAGGGCTTGGAAGTATTCATCGGGTTGGAAAAAAGTGCAGATGGCAAGGGCGTTTACTAGACGGAAGACTAGGACGAGGAGGAAGACGTTCTGGGAGGTCATTGGGAGTTTTTGAAGGTAGGCCGGGAGGGACATGGTGGGACCGATGGGGGGTGGTGGAGGGGGAACCGCCGAGCATAGAGTCATGGCGGGTCCGGATGAGTCGTTAGGGTCAGAATGAGGGAGTAATAGTGTATTTAAATGAGTGTATATAAGTTGATAAATCGACAGAGAAGGTAAATGGGATGAATTATAAGTGACTTAGATAAAAGTGTCAAACGCCGGATGATGAGTTCATGCCCCAGTAGTTTCGGCATGGGTTGCGCGACGGGCGTGGTCGTTGCTGCACAACCCTAGCAACAAACCCTAATAGATTATCTTGACTGACGTCATTGTATATTAGGGTTCAACAAGATCACAAATTCTCCAGTTTTTCCTTGATCTTCAAAGCCGTAAGGAACCGGGCATAGTGTCTGCAGTAAAGGTTAATCCCAGGACACTGATTGGACGGTGAGTGTCCACCGGGTATCATAAATTGGAGAGAAAAATCATGAAAGGTTGTATTAAGAAACGGAGTGGCAAGGTGAGAGGGACGGAGGACGGGGGCGGGATATCGCGGAGGGCGGCGGTGACCTGGCCGATGGGGGTCAATGGGTTCAAGGGTTTGTGAGGGTTTCGCGATGGTAGACCTGTTCAGAACATGTTGACTCTTTTTCGACGCATGTCGACGGCGCCACTGTCGAAATTTTGATTCCAAATAAGTTGCTAGATGATAACCTTTCTCCTGTTGCCCCTCCTTGACCTTCACCCCTCGCAGCCCCTTCGCCCAGCGCCAATGACGCACGAGCACCGCCGTCCGCCGCCGGCATCACACTGCATTTGCCCCTACGATCTCCGACCCGCTAATGTCCAGCGAGAGTTTTTTTTTCCTCATTTCTCTTGTCCTACCTAATAAAAGTAACCATGACTAAGACTAAGTAAATGGTAACTTTTTTTTCCGAGAAGTGAGCTTTCTGGAGTGATATGTGTGAGAGTGGTCATGAGGGACGGTGCGATGATGGACGGCGGTTTGCATCGGGGTGGGTAGGCGGCAGTCGGTGCGGGTTGGTGGAGTCGGAAGTGATTAGGGTTGGTGGAGTTGAATTTATCAAGAGAAACCCTCAAGATAACGATATTTCATGCGGAAGATAGTTGGAGTTGCTGCAGTGCAATCAATGTTATCTGATTCGTTATCTTGTATTTGCCTGTTTGCTTTGAAACATAGTGTTCTTGACAATCACATGTATCGCACTTTGGCTGTGTTATTTAATTATGATCTACTCTTTTGTTGGGGCGACGGTATTTGATTTTTTTTTGTGCCATGTGCTCCAGAGGGGATCCACTTTATGACGGCGTTGGCGGCGGCAGTGGTTCAGCGGCGCCGGGCAGTCGCCTAAAGAGGAAATGCGCGACAGATGATATCTTATACTGATTATTAGTCGGATAGGGAACCCTATATTCTATAAGTAACCCTAGAAGTAGTTATTAATTTGATGGTGGGTGACTGCTGTGTAAGAGCGGAAGACGATGCGATATCATAGTTGCGTTGTCGTTGATGAGGATGAGAGAAAACTGAGTAACAACAACACAACGCAGTCAACAAGAATTCATTACATCATAGGTTAGCTGGGGGTGATGAATATAGTAAGCTTTCCCACGCCCGAAACAATGCTGAATCTCCAAACATCCTCTTTTTCATGCGGGTGACCATCTACGCCCGCCCACCCAATATTCATTTGTCCATCCATCCAACCATTCCTCCCCCATCGGCCACTCGGACTCAAACCCAGACAATATATTTACAATGTCTGCCCCCTTTCCAACCCGGAAGTGAAGCGGGTCCCGCCACCCAGTAATCCAAATCAGGCAATTATTTACTTTGTCGCAAAGATCTTTGAAACAAGGAATTGGCATACATACATAAAATACGCCCTGCATTTATCGCAGACTATAATGAAATCCTTCTAGCGCCAAACGAACTAGATGCCGCCGGGAGTGTGCCGTAGCCCTCACAGCGTTAGAAGAAAAAAAGATAAAAAAAAGCTTTTTCATTTCAGTGGGTGGCCGTGGAGATGACGAGTATTTTTTTACATAAAGAATAGCTAAAATTGCCAATAGTGAGGGCCCAGCGCAGACAGCTCCAGTGAAATTGGTAAGGTAAGAATTTTGGAGGTGGGTTGGTTTTGTCAAGTAAGTTGGAAGGGGGAGCAAGGGAAAGGAATGCATCGAAGCTATTGCCTTGTCTGTAAGTCGTCTCGATGATTGGGGGAAGCATCGTACGCTTTACGCTTTAGTATATAGTTTCCCTCTTGCCCCGCGAACTACAATTGCTTAGAATTTTTCGGGGTTCTTTCTTACTCCTTTTTTCCTTCTTTTTCTTCTCCATTCTCCAAATTATCATCAATCTCTCGGTCTATCATCTCTCCATCATCAAGACATAGACTCTTCCATCGTTAATAAATCATCATCACCTACCTAATATCTACTACAGCTCACCACAATGGCCGCCGCTAACCGCTTCCGCTACGCTTCCACCAAGGAGGCCATCGCCGCCGAGAACGAGTACGCCGCCCACAACTATTCACCCCTCCCCGTCGTCTTCTCCAGGGCACAGGGTATCAACGTCTACGACCCCGAAGGCCGCCACTACTTCGACTTCCTCTCTGCCTACTCCGCTGTTAACCAGGGTCACTGCCACCCTGAGCTGGTCAAGACCATGTGCGAGCAGGCCGGCATCGCCACTTTGTCTTCGCGTGCCTTCCACAACGATGTCTTTCCCCGCTGGGCAGCCTATGTCAAGGAGCTCTTTGGCTTCGAGATGGTTCTGCCAATGAACACTGGTGCTGAGGCGGTTGAGACTGCCATCAAGCTGGCCCGCAAGTGGTCGTATAAGGTCAAGGGCGTCGAGCAGGGTCAGGCTCTCGTCTTTGGTATTGACGGCAACTTCCACGGTCGTACCGTAAGTCTTATTCCATAAGCTTTCAAGGAATTTACAGAATACTGACACTTTTTGCTTTCAGATGGCTGCCATCACCCTGTCTACCGACTCCGAGTCTCGCGATAACTATGGTCCCTATATCCCTGGCATTGGCGCCGTCAATCCCACTTCCGGCAGGCCTATCCCCTACAACGATGTCGCCGCTGTCGAGGAGCTCCTTGCCGAGCACGGTCCCCGCACCGCCGCCATCATCGTCGAACCCATCCAGGGTGAAGCCGGTGTCGTTGTCCCCGACGCCGACTACCTCCCTAAGCTCCATGCCGTCTGCAAGAAGCACAATGTCCTCCTTATCTGCGACGAGATCCAGACTGGTATCGGCCGTACCGGCCGCATGCTCTGCCACGAGCACTCTGGCATCAAGCCTGATATCGTTACTCTGGGTAAGGCCATCTCTGGTGGTATGTACCCCGTCTCGTGCGTCCTGTCTTCTAAGGCCATCATGGGCGTTATTGAGCCCGGTACTCACGGCTCCACCTATGGTGGTAACCCCCTAGGCTGCGCCGTCTCTATCCGTGCCCTTGAGCTTATTAACGAGGAGAAGATGATCACCAAGGCCGAGGCTTTCGGTAAGATCTTCCGCTCCGAGATTGAGAACTTCAAGAACCCCGCCGTCAAGCTGGTCCGTGGTATGGGTCTGCTAAATGCCGTTGTCATTGACGAATCCAAGACCAACGGCCGCACTGCTTGGGATCTGTGCATGCTGCTCAAAGAGAAGGGTCTTCTGGCTAAGCCTACCCACGGCAACATTATCCGCTTCGCCCCTCCTCTTGTCATTACTGAGGAAGAGCTGCGCTCTGCTCTGGATACTATCCACCAGGCTCTTGAAGAGCTCCCCAACGCTCCCCACCATGCTGTCCACTAAGCGGTTCGCTTATAGCTGTCTTTACTGACTATGTGTGTGATGCTGAATCATGATATGTTTCGTCTTTTTGCCGTTCTTAAGTTTGTTATATCTAGGTTTTTTGGGTTATCATGGAGACCATCTAGTGCAGATTTGCGTCTCAAAAACAAAAAAAGGAAAAGTTAATTTATGAGCAAAATTAGGAGAGATACCAGCTGTGGGGGTGGCTTGGGCAACTAGGTCACTTGCATAATAATATGAATTGCAATCTACTTTCTTGTGTTGGCAAAATGATGTGTCATGATTGCTTTGATGACGTCACGAATTAGGGTTCGTGATTAGATTCTGAACCCTGTGTACAGGACCCTAATCGCAAAATTTCCTGCGGGAAATATGAACCAATCATGGATGTCGCAAATGCAAGCTAAGTCGCGGATATAAATATAAAAAATTACAATTAAACTAGTGTGTCTGCGTCGATTGCAGCATGTCGTGCATATTTGACAAGAGCATATTTAGATTTCCAGTTGACGAACTTTGAGATGTAAATGCATTTTGTCTTGAGGTTCTGCAGGTATATATTATCTTTGTCTTTAGATTACAGAGTTAATTTCTCCATGATAAAGACACTTAAGAATATACATGATTATAGGATAGCTTATTAATAGCGACGGAATGGTTGATTTTGGATTGGCCGGGGGTGGGCACTCGGACCTATTTAGCGCAGAGAGGGATGGACGAAGACTAGATATGTTTGATTCCAAATTGGAACTTGGAAGTGTATATATATTTTATCTTGGGTGCTTTACATGTGAAGGGGCACTTTATTTTATCTCTTTCTTTTTTATTTGTCTATTTACTTGTATCTTTTGTGTTGTGAGTGATTGTGGGGCATTGGCTTCGTGAGATCTGATTAGATACATGCCACTGTTCGCGGTTTGGAGAAGCTGTCTTTTACAGACTGAATAATAATCAACAATCTGATAAGCATTCTTCCTAACCACCTGGCCAGTTGTCGTACCTTCTCACACACATGTCACTACCACTGCCACTACCCTAAGACTCTATCTAGCCGCCTATACGAGATATCTGGACTAGCCATCTAGGCACCGAGATATCTCCCTCTCTATATAAAAACCTCATGTCCCCGTCTCTCCCATCGGCGCCCCCGCGCACCAAACCCTCTACCCTCCCCACCGCAACAACCCCTCTCCTCCCCCCCCAATTATCCGCCATGCCTCCTCTATCCATCCGTCCCCACCTCCGCCTCCCCCTCAGCCCCCCTCCTCTCCTCCTTCTTTGCCTCCTCAAATTCTCCATGACCTTCACCACCACTCTCATGATGCTCCCGCTCGTCCGCCTGATGGAAGACGCTGTCTGCCACCAGGTGCTGGGGATCCCCGGGCACGAGATGATCGAGGAAGGGAGGTGTAAAGGGGAGGAGGTGCAGAGGGGGTTAGCGTATTTGCAGGGGGTGTTCCAGATGGTGGAGGGAGTGGTGGGGGTGGTGGGGGCAATGCCATATGGGATTTTGGCTGATAGGTGAGTTTTTTTTTTTTGGCTTTTTATATATAATATTAAGTTAATTTATGTGATGGGCTGGTTGAGTTTATGGTGAATTTGGTGATGAGAGATCGGAATAAGGTAATAGTTGTACAACCCGGGGCCTGCTGACCGGCATCCTCCGGGACACTCCGACAGGCAACCGGGATGTTAACTTGTGGCAAGTATTGTTGCAGCCAAAAACCACATCATTTGATTGTTTTCTGGGTCAACAAAGCTATGTTTGTGGGTTGTGTTACATCTGTGATTAGTCACTGCATGCAGCTTGCTCACACCCTGGACGTCCGTCCGATCGGCCGGTGACACCGCGCTACACCATTCAATCACCATCTCACTTGTCACCCCCTTCCACACAACCTCCTCATTTCCCCTCAAAAAGCCCCCCTCAACTATCTATCCTCATTTCAATCCCCTGCTAACCTCCTACCTCTAAGCCTCGGTCGCCGCCCTGCCCTCCTCTCCTCCTGGCTCTCCTCCCTCCTCAATTTCCTCACCCTCCTCCTCATCCTCCGCCTCTCCTCCACCCCCACCCCCATCCTTGCCACCCCTCTCTTCCAACTCCTCGGCGGCGGCCTCCCCGTCTCCTTTTCTGCCATCTACGCCGTCGCCTCCGACATCACCAGCGAATCCGACCGCGCTTCTTCTTTCTTCTACCTGACGATCGCCGCTACCCTTGGTGGCATCTCGGGCCCCCCGGTGGCCTCGGTGGTCATGAAGAGTATTGGGCCGTGGGGGGTCGCGTGGGTGGTGGGCGCGTTAGCACCGGGGGTACTCGGGGTTATTTTGGCGTTGCCGGAGACATTGCCGTGGAGGCCGGATGCCCCGGCGCCACCAAAGGATCTCCGTGGGTTCCTTGTAGTCTTCAAGGATGCTGCCAGTACGTCCATTGGCGACCTGGCCCCGAGCTTTTCGCTCTTGACAGATCGCAACGTCCTTTGTACCATGATGGCTTTTGTCTTCCAGAACCCGCTGTACCTCGCCTACTCGACCATGATGATCCAGTACATTTCGAAAAACTTCGCCTGGTCGATCGCATCGACCTCGTGGCTTCTGGCCCCCCTTGGCCTCCTAAACATCGCCTGCCTCCTCCTGCTCCCCACGCTCTCCCGGCACCTCACGGCGCCCACCGGCCGCTTCCGCTGGTCGCCCTTCACCAAAGACAAGAACCTCACCCGCATCACCATCACTCTTGCTATAATCGGCGCCCTCCTCGAGGGTCTTACTACGTCCCTACCGCCGTTTCTTTTGGGGTTGTTCATCGGGACGTTCGGCTCGTCTAATAACCCGCTGGCCCGGGCTCTGGCTACGCATTTTGTGCCGCCGGATAAAACGTCTCGGCTGATGGCATTGATTGGGATTGTTGAGACGATTGGCAGTTTTATAGGTGGGCCGCTGTTGGCATTTTGGTTTGATTTGGGGATGAAGGGGTGGGTGCCGAGGGGGGCAATGTACTTGTATATTGCATTTTTGTGCGCGTTGGCCGTGTGGGCCATTGGGTATGTTACCGAGCCTCCCAAAAGGACCGAAGCTCCGGATGAGAACACCGAGGCCGTCCCTGGAGACGGAGAAGATGAGGCAGAGGCACTGATGGCATATCCCGATGATAGAGCTTGAGCATTGCTGTATAGTCATTTGCTTTTGTATATTATTAATAAATAATAAAATAAATCATAATACATATTCTAGAACCCATCCAGAAACGCTCGATACTAAACACAAATACAATCAGACAACCACTCTTCTTATGACCCTTTAATTCAATCGATACTTGCTGCTTCCCGGCCGCCCCATCTCCAACTCCGGCGTCCTAGTACCACTGCTTCCCTTCCCCTTTGCCACTTTCACCGGCGCCGGCGCGAACTCTGTGTACCGCCCTTTTTTCGAACTCTCAACTTCCACTACACTCATGTCCATTCTGACCCGGAATGAGCGGCCCCGCCAGTTAACGGTAGCACCAAGAAGAACGGCATACGTCCAGATAGGGAAAGCAAGAAGCTCACGTCCGATCCAGGCTGCGATCCATTGAAGGAAGGGTCTCCGTGAATGACTACCCGACTTGGCAGTTCCACGGGCCCACACAGGGGTATCCGCATCGATTTCAACAGACGATCCAGCGTGGAGCATCGAAAAGGTAAAGTAATCACACATCATCCATATGAAAACGAGACCGAGCCAGATGAAAAATTGAGCCGAACCAGTAGCCGGGATGTTCAGGTTCCGGGCAAACCAAGGAAGCGTAGTGGCCGCGTAGGAAAAGGCACCGCAGCAAAGCAGAGACTCAACGCCAGGCTCGACCAAGGTTGCTGCCAAGACCGTCCACTTTCGCGCCCGCAGCCACCGGGATCTCCGGGCGGCAAAGGCCCCTACAGACATCCCAGATGCCGGTTGAATAGCCAGATCCCCGACGCACAATCCGTGGTTACGGAACCCGGGAATCTTGGAACGCCACAAGAGATCACCAATTAGGTGGTCTTCACAGATGTACATAGAGAAGTAATCGATACCCTGGAGATGCGCCTTGTCCTGCCTGGCGAGAATCGGGTTCTGCATAGGATCGGTGACCATGTCGAGGTGCGATTTGCGGAACATGTTGCTTTTACCGACGATGCAGGGGGCGACCGAGACCGTATTGATAGCGCTGTAGAATTTGGCGTGTGTGGTTGCCATGAACATCTCGTCGAGACGACCGCCGCCGTTAGCCCAGATGGATCCAAGGCCGCTGAAGGTGTTTGCAGTAACATGATAATCGGAACCAGAGGGCGCGGGAGTAAACCCAGTAGCAGCGGACAAAAGAGAAGTCTGCGACTCAACAGTGGCATTCGGCCGGTCCACATCAACCAATAGTGGCAACTGATGCACAAACTTGTACGCTGGCCCTCTCTGGCCACCCGGCCGGAACCCCATAATCTTATCCACCATCCGCCCCGCAACGCCGTGTCCAATCCACACATTACAGTCGACAATCCAGATCAAGTCACCAGGGGCCTCGCCGTAAGCTCGGCTAATGTTGCGAATCTTCGGGTTCGGTCCGAGGTTGTCAATATAGCCATGGACGCCATGCAGGACAGGATCTTCTTCTTCCACGAGGACCTGCGCGTCATAGTCGGGGAAGTCAGCTATAATGCGACAGAGTATGGGGTAAGCTGGGTCAGATTTCTCGGCTACGCAGAGTCTAATTGAAAGCTTAGATTTCGGGTAATCTTGCTTGAAGACAGAAGTGATGCAGTCATAGAGGCCGGCTTCAATGCCTTTGACGGGGCGGATAATGGTGATGTGGGGGATCTCCTCTGTCGGCAATGAGGGGCTGACGGGCGTTCTGGGTGTCTTGGAATAATTGCGGAATCTACAAGTATGAGGAGATTTTCGTATTAGCACAATTCGTTGTTACAAGAGTTGTTTCTGAATCCCAAAATGACGCGCAAATCACCGGGAAATGACATAGTGCGTCTTAGTTGCCCAGACCTCTGCCCGATCTAGCTATATTGTCCTCGTCGCCACTAGCGGTTCGCCTATGGGAGCTCCCGAAGAGAAATTACACCACCTGATCCAAACTTCATACACATACGCTTCGGCGCAAATGCTGACCCGGTGCTCCTCTTTAATTGACCTGCCGCATGTAAGATCAAGTTTCCAAGCCTTTTTGACAGCTCGTCTAAATCAAAGCAACATCTGACAACTTTGACAAGTACCTCGGAAACCTCATTCGGCGGCTTTTTTCTTCTTTGTTTTCTCGGTTTGTGCCTTCGCGTTAGGTCGGGAAATTTTGTTTTTGGTATGGGTGCTATATATTTTTTTTTCTTTGTACATGGCTCGGACAAGTGCGGGGTGACGATGACCTCACAGTCAAACATCAACCCCACATGAGAAGAAAATGCGAGTCAGACGCAGGATTGGGCATCTGTTGCATCGCAGCTCAGGTACGTACAGTCGAGAAATTCCAATGAATTGGACAATGAAGATACCGATGCTCCACGTCAGACAGACGGATGCAAATATTTGCGCCGCGGTCGGCATAGCGGGAAGGTGTAAGTGTGTTCGTGTAGATATGATAGGAGTTGTAAGTTGTTGAAAGCTTGTTGTCTAGGAAGCTGTCTGGTGGGTAGATGAGACCCTGTATAGCGTGAACTGCGATGGCAAATGATAGAAAAGAAGCTTATTTTCCCGAAAAGACCTAGGATTGACGTTGACTATAAAAACTGAGAACCCAAGGAATGTTGTCGGTGAGACTGGATCCAGTGCCTGGATATATACCGGATTTGTTTGTTAAAGTCGAGAAATGGGTTGCGAGATGCGGATGTTGTTTTGCTTGCAGTCGGGAAAGAGATGTGCAAAATGGGTGAGATTTGCTTGGTCAGCCAATAATTTCCATTGAACGCCGGCGTCCAATCCAGGATTCCGACTCTTGCTTATGCTTCGTCCAGGAAGAAAGAAAGGAATTGGTGCGAAATGACGGAATTAAGGAGCTTTTGAACAATGTAAACAAATATACCAAAAAGGCAAAAGACCGAAAATTTGTCAGTCTGCGGCTATAACCACGCAGTTCGGGGTTTTAGTGGTGACCTTTTTTTTTCGTCTTGCGTTGTCCCGGTTTTTGGTAGTGGCGCTGGTTATAAAACGGGTGAAGTCAAAGTGACGTGATGTTTTTTTTTTTGCCAACTGCCTTTCGCCTAGGCTGTTTGTGGATTGGCCTAGACGTTGCACTACGCTGGGGTTGCTTGGCGAGCGAATGTGTTGCGTGGTGGTGTGGTGAGGGGAGCTTGGAAGCTTGAGTTGGTCAGTGGGCGAACTGGCGGCGTTAACAGCGGTTGTGCTGAAATAAGCCGGGTGAGAGCCTCTAGAGGGGAACAGAAGGTTTTGGAATGACGACAAGAGCATGTAAATGGCTTAAATGTTGTACTGGGAATTGACTATGTTTGGAGATTTTCAAGATAAACTTTGGAGACGAAGAAAATGAAGAAAAAAAAAGAGTTTGGAATGTGGAGAGTGCCCCATATTTTCAGTTACCTCCGGTAATTCCAGAAATCAGGAAACCAATGGAAAGTTACAATCGGTCGATTTCAACATCTCTTGCCGTTCTTGGCTGCTTGGGATTCGTCCGTGATTCTTGTCCACTGAGCAGAAAGTAAAAAGGAAATGTCTCTGGGTGGGTGAAGAATGAAGTCTGACGGCAGGTTCTTACGAGGAGTCAGAATGCACTTACGAAGTGACGAAGAGACATGTGCGGGAGAGGATATGTTAGTGACAAAATGAGATGCTTAGTTAATGAGGCATGTGTAAAGAATTTACGATGGTGAGCACGGTTGTTTTCGGTGACAGGTCTACGGCAGTTGGTGTGTGTGCGTGTGTCCGTGACTCTACATGCAAAAGATCAAGACATGACGACAATCGCAGGTTTATTCCTGCCACAATACAAAATTGACAGATGCCATAATCAGTACATATACTATTCTCTCGGGACCATTCCCATCACCAACTCTGTCATCATCAGCTTCGCGTAACAATGACGGTCTTGACATTCTCATTGTTCGATCCAGTTAGTCTGCTTCGATCTGATGGAAACTCGATGCTCGGGGTCGCAGTGTGACGCTACGACTTCTCTACGACGCCAAATGAATCATGCAGAAAAATACACGTATCATTCGGCCGAGGGTTAGGAACAGCTGCTAAATAATAAGAGGATCCTTTTCATCTTCCAGAATTTGAAGCTCATCACACACACTAACACACGCTAAGGTTTATCCTCGAGTAACACAACGAACCACCTTTCCACGACATATCACGATCACAAACGAGTCAGTGGCTATTAGCAATTTCATAGACAGCAATCGACCTTGATTTAGTCGTCTTTTCTCTATCTGTCATTGCTTCATTGTTTCCCACTTACCGACTCACCCCTCCATCACTGACCACCCGTGGCCCCAGGCGTCAAGTTCCTCCCTGTCTGCGGATCTCTTAGGATTACAGCTTTAACTACATAAACCTTGTCTTTCTGGACAAAAAGAAACGATATCCCGCAACAAGCGCAGAGACAAGTGAATGATGGAATGGTGGTCGTCGCGTGGTACCTAGAGGCGTGTACGATAGACATCATTGAGTCTTGAGTGATGCAAGAGAGTTGGTCGCGAGTGCCTCAAACTATGGGAAGAGTGATCAGAAGTGGAAATCAATGCGGTCCAGTGATAGTAGGGTGTAGGGGCAATGCTCTGTGCTCTGTATATTGTGAGGTAGTGAATGCTTGGGTCCATTGCCGGGAAGCAGAAAGGCATGATTGTGCTGTACTCATTCTTTGTTATAACTATTAATATCTAAAACTGGCAGGTTTGACATGAATTATTTCTCAACCACTAGTAGTTTCGGAGATCATACAGAAAATTTAACAATCTGGCATATAGATGGGTACGGATATAACTACCGGAAGGGTACAAATTTTATATATTAACTATAACGCGGTCTGTGGACATTAGATACTCCCCGGAACAATCGAGGTAGTTCGGTGTTTAGTTGGCTGATTGTGTGCAGCTAAATAATTGTTTGTGTCACGATGCCGACGGATGTGGGATGGGACGTTGCCGCGGGGCGATTCTAGGGTGAAATTGTGTTGAAGATTCCGACAAAGCCGAGATTCTAATCGGGTTGTACACTTTTTCCGAGACTTGATTTGCAGTTGGGAATAGACTGGGAATAGCTTAAAGATGTAAAAACTAGATAAACAAGGTATACTGTAATTCCATGGATCGTGCTGCAAACGTCATCCAACAATTGCCCGTTGATATATAGATGTTTGCAAACAGCTGTATTACCGCAAACATTCATAATTTAACAAAGAGTTATGTCTAACCCTTATACATTGACATTTCCCTCAATTTGCTTCGTAACCCCTTTCACGTGCTCATGTCAAAGCACAAAGTTCCATCTCCAACTTCCAGGGCCCCACATCGTTATCGTCACGATAAGAAAAAAAAAACCACCCGTCCCATAAAAATCGCAAAATCTTTCTCAAGCACACCGACATCATGAAACTTTCTTCTCCATCTGTCTACTTGTTTTGCTTTCTTGATTGAGTTACTGGATTGCATGGATGGACATACGTGTGAGATTCCCCACACCGGGATGACAAAATTCTCCCAATAAATCGGTAGGTTGAAAAGTTGATGGTGTATCCCAATTACATCTGCTCTCAATCCAACGGATTTTATCACGATAGTCTTGATGAAGACTTCTGGTGGTCCAGCGTTTACCATGATGACAACCATTCTCGGAGCTTTAAAAGTGCTTTCGTAAGAAACCTTTGATGGAGGCCCAAAATATAGACTACAACGGTATCTGATCTAAACGCAATCTTTTCATTCTATCATTACCTCTCAAGACTGATGTCTTTGAGCAACCAAGCTAACCGGTTCTCAGTAACAGTAGATTTCTAAAAATAAAAATGAGTCTACTAGCTCAGCAACCTGAGGCCTTACTGGCTGAAACGCCGGTATCTGCGGAGCCCGCCGCCACTCCCACTACCCTCACCACCTCCACCAACCTCTCTAAGAAGAACAATCATGAAATCTATTCTAAACCTAACCCCATTCCTACTTTTCCTCTCCCTACCTTTCAACCCTCTAACCCTCTCTCTGTCGCTCACCTTCTCTACACTATGGCCCGCATGGCTCTTTTCCCTCCGCAGGAAGCGTTGACTATGTACGAAGGACTCTTGTTTTGCAAGAGCATGTCGGTCAACGTGGTAGACGAGAAAGATATGTTTGCATTGTGGCAAATGGGCTTCTACGGCAAGGGAAATCTGAGTCGGTCGGAGCCGAATTGGGCTAAGAGTCAGGAGGTGAAGAAAGGACTGAAGGATGAGCATGTCTCCGAGGCGTTTACTATTGCCCGGCGTGAAATGAGGAAGCAGGCAAAGTGGGAGAGGGCACGGGCAGAACAGGAAGCCATCAATGAGACCAGACTGAAAGAGGCACTGGAGGTCTTTGATGCCACATTAGTACCGTGTGGTCCTAGGGCGTTATTAGCGTTACCTAACAACGAGCATGACCTCAAGGAACGGAGGGAACTACTTGAAGAAAAAGTCCGCGCTAGCCAGCGAGAGTACCTGAACTCATTTAGGCTTGCTGTCCCTTTGTTATCCACTATTCCGGTGGAACCCGTGAAGCTGTCTGATGACAATGTTGTCACGACCACCGAGGTTGAGCCTGTTCTCGATATTATTCAAGAAGTAGTCCCTGATGTGACCATTATTGCCCCGTCAACCCCCAGCATCCCTCAGCCTCCCCTCCGTTCCTTTTCGACTGTCCCTCATAGTCCCGCAGCCTTGCTAGCATTGCCGAATTCTCAGGCTGATCTGGAGATGCTGACAAAGAGGCGGACGTTTCCAAAGCGGAAGACGACGGTCATGATTGATGTGCCGTCGCCACCAATGAGTGAGGATAGTGAAGGGAGCTTCAAATCCTTGAAGCATAAAGCGGTGAGGTTTTCAACGCAGGTTACTCAGACCAACTTTTCAATTACGGCACCGCCGAGTCCGACGCAGATATCGGCGCATCATATCAATTTTGTGACAGAAGAAGATTTGAAAAAAGGCCACGAAGTCACCGAAGAGGCTTCTGTCGTTACCGTGGAGCATCTGCAGTTGACATTTGAGGAGGCATTCTTTTTGTCGTTCGCCTTGGGCAAGTTGCGCATCGTCAACCGTATCAGCCGTAAGCCGTACACTATTC
Source organism: Ambrosiella xylebori (assembly GCA_002778035.1). NCBI lineage: Eukaryota > Fungi > Ascomycota > Sordariomycetes > Microascales > Ceratocystidaceae > Ambrosiella > Ambrosiella xylebori. The sequence continues at coordinate 1,902,124 of PCDO01000002.1, forward strand.
CAGAATTATTCAGAAGATTCCGGGAATACAGCTACATGCCTCCGCGTGTCGCGGAGCCCTTGAAGGCTGATGATCCATTCCTGATCAACTACGCCGTCTACCACCACTTCCGCTCCCTCGGATTTGTTCCCCGACCCGGTATGAAGTTCGGTATCGACTGGCTCATCTACCTCCGGGGTCCCGTCTTTGACCATGCGGAGTATGGCATTATTGTACAGGCAGCTTACTCTGACAAGGAATGGAAAGAAATGGGGGTGATGCAGAAGGAGAGGGATTGGCAGTGGTTTCACGGAACGAACCGGACATTGGCACATGCGTTTAAGACGTTTGTGATGATTTATGTGGAAGTACCAGGGCCCTCAGCATTTGAAAAGGCAGAAAAACGGGGGATTAGTGAAATTGTTAGGAGCTATAAAGTGAGGGAGTTTATTGTGAAGAGGTGGTCAGCAAATCGGAACCGGTGAGCGGGCGGAGAAGGCAGTTTATGGTCACATGGTCAATGATGTTTATTACATAATGATTTCACAAAGCTGGAACTGTAGACGGGTCTAGATACCCTTATGATTAATGACTGGAATAGACTTTTGATACCTCAATGGATTGTTACCTTTGTTATGTGGATGATGTATATCTGATATGCATCACGTGACGAATTGTTTGTCCAAGTTATGATCTCCAAATTAGGAAAGACGGGTAAAATCCTGCTGGGTGGGGAATCAATTACTTCAGAGGGATTTAATTTATTTTTTAATTTTCTTTTGCATTTCTTGGTGATCCCATGCTGAATCTTGTGTTACTTTGTCTGTTTGATATCTGATCATGATATTAAGTAATGTGGCTAGGAATCTGACATTGAGGCCGTCCGCAGCTCGCCGGGTGCCGAGCGTGTCTGTATTGAAAGGCTCGCTTCAAGAAAGACGCTTTTTGGGTCGCAGTGCCGAGGAAAAGTCTGATGATCAACCTACGTCAGGCTCTGTAAACTTCATCTCCGATCTCATTCCCAACATCGGGTCCCAATATAACGCCAGTCCATTACCAGAATCAACCTCATCTCCCTCCACCTCTGCCTCTGACACTATCGAATCTCCAGAAACTCACTCTGATGCCCACCGCCTCTTTTACAGAGATCCCATCATCTTCACCTATGCCCATACCAATCCCTACGAGTCCCTCCCCCTCAAAATCGTCCCCGCCTCTGTCCTCTTCCGCGACGCCTGTCACTGCAAACTCTGCATCACGCCGTCCTCGGGTCAAAAGACCTTTGCAACCTATCAGATATCACCTGAGATTCGCCCAAGGAGAATCCATGTAGAAGCAGACGGCTCACTCAAGATCTGGTGGAAGAACGATATCTCTGACAAGAAATGGCAGGGTCATGTTTCAGAGTATCCGGTGCTGTGGATGAAGAAGGTGGGGTTCAAGACAGCGGATGGACGGTCCCAGACGAGGGGGAACTGGAAGGTACCGGGGTTGCCAGTCAAGATGACGTTGTGGGATCGCGAGATGATTGAATCATCGCTCGACAGGGTGCCATACAAGGACTTTATGCAATTGGAAGATGCCCTTGAGCAGGTTCTACTCAACTTGAAGTCGCTAGGGTTGGTTTTTCTCACTGATGTCCCCAAAGACAAAGAATCGGTTGAAAAGATTGGCTTGCGCATCAGTAATCTGCAGGAAACCTTTTACGGCCGTACTTGGGACGTAGTTTCCAAGCCGCAGGCGGAGAACATTGCGTATACGAACGAGTCCTTGGGATTCCACATGGATATGTTATATTTGCAGAGTCCCCCGCGCATTCAGATTCTACATTGTCTGGAAAACTCGGCAATGGGAGGTGAGAGTTTATTCTCAGATGCCAAGTACGTAGCCAAAGGATTAGTCCTAAACGCTCGCCGCGGCAACCTACAGGCGAAGAGAGACGTCGAGGCCTTGGCGTCTCGCCAGGTCCGCTATCATTACAACCGCCACTCATTCAACTACCGTAACTCGTGGCCTGTCCTTGACTTCCCACTCTCCGAGAACATGGAGGAAGTCTGGACTCGGGATGCCCTCTCGATTCCCGAAGTCTACTGGTCGCCGCCTTTCCAGGCCCCGGAGGCCCCGCATGAGATCTGGGAGGGCACGGGCACAATTGTCGATAACAAGAAGATTTTGGCTTGGCTGACGGCCATCAAGAGGTTCCGCAAGCGACTGGAAAATGAAGAAAATGTGTTCAGGACACGACTGGAGCCCGGGACTGCGGTGCTGTTTGATAACCGGCGCATCGTGCATGCCCGGAAGGCCTTTGACGTCAATAGTGGGCAACGGTGGTTCCGCGGGGTCTACATCTCAGACGAAGACTTCCGCAGCCGGCTAGAGAGCATCGACCGGGAAACTGCGAGGTACTACTCGAAGAAGATGGAGGTCCCAATGTGGAATAAGCACCCGAGTGATGATAACGGGTATACGTTGTGGCAGTATCTATCGAATAAGCTGGATATGGAAGAGACGAGACTGGAATTGAAACGGTTGGGGTTAGCGGGGTTGGAGAATATGATGGTGGTGCGGGATTCGCTTCAAGATAGAATGGAGAAGGAGGAGAAGGCGAGGCTGCTGAGGGAAGAGATTCAGCGGGCAAGGCAAGAAGGGAGGGAACCGGTGGTCTTGACTAGTCCGGAGGATGGGGTTGAAGCTGAGGTTGAGGGCAACACACAAAAGGAATCAAACTGATCAAAAGATGGCAACAGAACTATGATAATCAATAAAAATCATATTGGGACATAGCAATCTAACCTAGGTGTTTATCACTAAATGTTATGACTTTCCCGTTTCTTCATTTCCACGGCTTAACGTCCACGCCATCTACCGGTACCACGTCCACCTTCCGGTTCCCCACATCCCTCCAATCCGTACTCAACGCGGTCCCATTACTCTCGATAAAACTCTTCTGCATCGCCCTCTTTTGCTCATCGGTGGCCCCTGCATACAGAGTCTTGAAGAGGGCATTGATGTCTTTGTCGTCGCCGTCCTTTTCATCTTTTGTGATGGCGTCCCAGTTGATAGGGCCTTTGCGGGAGGACGTGGGATACGAAGGGGTCTTCCCGGCGGCCGTAGTAGGAGCGTTTGATGAAAAGGCAGGGATGGAGGTGGAGGTAGAAGCGACGCCGGAGGTGGGGCCTGATAGAGGGAAGAGAGGCGCCGAGAAGGCGGCTGGCCATTTGGTCTGGGGAGTCTTCTTCAGAGTAAGTTCAATCTTCACAGGCGCAACCCGGTGCGTCGACTCCGCAATATTGACCGGGCCCGCCAATTGTAATCTGATGGCGGCATCTTCCGAGCCATCCAATGGCAACCCTGCAATGTGAATCTCCGAAGACACCATCTCATTGTCACCAGACGGGACAAACATCACTTTGACACTCTCCTTCTTGGCTCCTTTGATGAAAAGTGACACCATCACTTTGTCCACCGATTGGTAAAAGTCCGTCCGGACAGTCTCCGTCTTGAGAGAATTCTCAGCCGTCTTCACCGGTGCTGCAACAGTTGGCTTGACCTCTTCCTTCTTTGATTTCTCATCATCCTTTTTAACAACGGGCACTTTTGTCACATCAGGCTTCCACGCCTTGTTCCCCTTTGGAATCCTCTCCAAGGCCCCCAAACACTGCGTCCGGAACGTCTGAATCGACATCACCTTGTTCCTAGCCTTAGACTTGGTCATACGCTGATTCGCATCCAGATTCCCCATGACCGCTCTCATCTCCTCTATAACTACCTCCTTCTTCAGTGTATAATTCCCCTCCGCATCAACATTTGTCGCCTCTTTATCTTCATTACTCGTCGGCCCCGCCGCATGCAACTGCAACGACCACCGCGCCGCACAATCCGCCGATGCATACTGGCCCATTCTGTACAGGGCGACAGCACGCCGGTATTGCGATTCGGCCATTAAAGGCCGGGACGAACGGGAAACGGCGGCGTGGTAGGCGAGCGAGGCGTCTTGGAGGGCGGAGGGGTAGTCGGCTGATGAGATGCGGGCACTCGAGCGGGAAAGGTAATAGAGGGGGGATGGGGAGGCGGCGATAGCAGAGGTGTAGTGGGTTATAGCAAGAGAGTAGTCTTTGGCGGCCTTAGCTTTGTCGCCGAGGGCGGCGTATGTTGAGGCTGACATGTTTGCGGCGTGTTTATTGGGTAAGTTGATATGGGTGATGCAGATCTGTAAAATTGTGATGCTTGAGATGATGATGCAGAGTCAATGTCAAGAATTCCAATGGTTATGCTGATGGGGTGGCGATGTGGTGCTTGCCGTCTACAAGCCAAACATAGAAACATCTGGAACTTACACTACGGCGTGGGGTATTGCGCCGGCGGAATAGTCATCGTTATTCACCGCCTAAATTCTCAAGAGCCTAAACCATCATTGGATCTTTCATGTGAACGTGACCAAGATCTGCATGAAACCTAGGGAAATCCATTTTAATCCTGTATTCTCAATCTTGGTAGAAAACAGCCAATTTTTCCTTTCCAGTAAAGTTTTTGAGATTGAATCATCTGGCACCGCAGACGTCATAGCTATCGAAGCTTAAACGCTCCAAGCTTTTGCATTATCACACACACCGCCTTTTGACTCTGCATCCGGTAGTGACAGGAATTTTTGGCATCATTGTAATCATCCATAGAATCTAGACATTACCACTGTAAATTCTACTATTGCTTTTCTTTCTACAAACACAGTCAACATCCTATACCCACAAACCGACCGATATGTCCACCGAGATGAAAATCGACCCTGTTCGCTCAGCGCAACTTGCCGCACAAATCACCTCCGTCCGCAACGCTATAACTGCCGCCGCCGCCGGCCGCCAGGTACACACATTTCCCCCACATCCCTTCCAAGCCACAAATTTTCCCTCCAACTAACGCCCATATTTCCGCTTCGCGCCTCTTAGGTCCGCCTTGTCGCCGTCTCCAAGCTCAAACCCGCCAACGACATCCTCGCTCTCCACACGAACCCCTCCATCACCCAAACCCACTTCGGCGAAAATTACACCCAAGAGCTCGCCTCTAAATCCGCCATCCTCCCGCAGGAAATCGCCTGGCACTTCATCGGCGGTTTGCAAACTGGCCATTGCAAAACGCTCGCCAAGATCCCCAACCTGCACACCGTCTCCAGTGTCGACACGGTTAAGAAGGCCGAGACGTTGTCGCGTGTGCGCAGCGGCATTGAAGGGGCCTCCCCGATTAATGTGCACGTGCAGGTGAATACGTCAGGGGAGGAGAACAAGTCGGGGTGCCAGCCGGGGGAGGAAACGGTGGCGTTGGCGAGGAGGGTGGCGGATTTGCCGGGGTTGATTTTTAGGGGGTTGATGACGATTGGGGCGATTGCGAGGTCAAGGGAGACGACTAAGGAGACAGAGAATGAAGACTTTAGGGTGTTGAGGGAGGAGGGGGAGAGGGTTAAGGCGGCGTTGGGGTTGGAGGAGATTGAGTTGAGTATGGGGATGAGCGAGGATTTTGAGGGAGCGATTGTCATGGGGAGTTCGGAGGTAAGAGTGGGCAGTACCATCTTTGGAGAGCGACCGATGAAGAGCGAGGCCAAATTAGTCGAGCAGCGAGCACAGGGCGACGATACAAGGAGAGAAATCACAGGTATAGATAATATGGTCTAGTAATAAAATCTCGGTCTTTAATTCATTTCCAATCATCCATAATACATAAACATACAAAACGAAAGGATAAACAAGATAATAAACAAAAAAATCACAACCTGGATCGCAAAAAGTTCCCATAGTATATACTAATATAACACCCGTCCACTACTCGCTCATTGAACCATTACATTTCCAAAAGCATCCGTAATATCCTTCATCGACGGCCCCGTATGTATCCCGTCCTCCACCACCAAACTAACCCCCTCTGCCAACCTCTCCTCCATCAACCTCAACAATACCGGTGGCACCGACTCATCTGTCGCCCGAATCGTCAACCGCACCGCCTTGGCCCCATAGTTTGGCTCCAACCGCATCAAACAGCCAAACTTACCGGCCTCTGACGTATGCAGTACCGACGCCCCGACAAAATTCTGCGGTTTGGGATCGACGGATTCGAGGATTTTCCAGCGGAAGCCTTCAATGGTGCGGCGGACAAAGGAAGCATTGAGTTCACGGTGTGGCGCGCCGGTGAGTTGAATGATTTTTTGGGATTCGCGGGGGGCGCCACTGATTTGCTTCCAGCGTTTGAAGAAATCGTCAGCAGATAGATCAGCGGGTGACATGAATTTGTGACCGGTGATGGGCAGTTTGAGGGTTAGGGCTTGGAGAGCACCGGCGAGGTAGGAAATGCGGATAGTGGGAGATTTGGCGACCATTTTTTTAGCTTCAAACATGACGATTTGTTGGGCTTGTTGCTGCGGGGCAATAGTAGGGTCGGGGAGAGACTTGACGTCCCAGGTCAGGTTGCCTTTTTCTGACTGGTCAAGATCAAGAGTGGTAGTGAAGGAGGTCATGGTGGCCGGCGTGCGGTTGCGGAAGTACATGATTAGGCAAGCCATCTCTCCACGGTACTCGGACCGAACACCGATCTGGATCTGACCGTCCTCAAATAGAACACCGTCGGACTTGAGCATTAAGAGACTGTAGCCGCGCTCCCAGCCTGGCGACAAGTGAGCAGCTGACGCCAAGTTGGGAACTTTTGCTGGCTGCTCAGGACCAAAAAGATCGATACTGGCAAGATCACCCGCAGCACTGGTGGGGTTCCCGTTGGCATCGACTGGCCCACGAGTTGAGAAGGTACGCTTGAGACCGCCATTGACGGCCATGCGGCGTTCAGCATCGTCTTGGTTAGCGTCTTTACCGCCGACGATCCAAGTGGTTTTGTCACTTGTGTTGGCGTGCTTCTTGTGGAGGCGAGACAAGAGGGCTGATTGACGTTCGGGGAAAGGAGGCATTTCGTCGCAAACAGTGCGCAAGAGGTCATCCGAGGGCCGGGTAACAAGGGCGAGGTATTCACAGGCACGTTGTTGGAGTTCTGAGTCTAGTGTGTGCGAATACAATTGGAAAACACCTATGAGTTGCGGCTTGATTTCGGGGAACAGGTTGACAAACTTGATGAAGCAAGAAATAATCATACCGCGGGTTGCCGAAGAGCATCCGGGCATTTTGGACTGTAGCGCCATGAACTGCTCCACCGGACTGCACCGCGGCTGGTCGGCAACCAAATGACCAAACTCGCCCAGAATATACGCACCAATCTTGACAAGCGTCTCGTGACAGTGGTCATGCTTAACATACTGGAGGGCATTCTGCGCCGCGTACACCTGGAGCTCTTCGTTGTTGGTGACAATCTGAATCACACGCTGCCAGACCTCGTCGGCTACGTGATCACCAGCCATGGCGATGAGACGTAGTGATATGTCGACATACCACTGGACATCTGTGGCGTATTTCTCGGTGAGAATGGCAATCTTGAGGACCATTTCCTCGCGGATGGCAAAGTCGGCGTTTTGGAGGTAGTGCAAAAGTTCCCCAACAATGACGCGCGAGTTGGTAGCATCACACATACTGTACAGGAGATCCAAACCTTTACGCCGAACACTGATATCACGGTCCTTGAGAGAGCCAAGGATAATGCCCTGGTGCTGCTTGATAGGATCCAACGTCTCTGTTTGCGCCGCCAGGTGCGTCATGGCCTCTAAACCCAGATATCTCACATTGGTCTCTCTCGACTGAATAAACTTGCCTAGCCGTGTCGACACTGTTTTCATCAACCCGGTCTCGGTGTCCAGGTGGATAATCAGGTTGATTGCCTCAAACAGCACAGCATTCTGTGCATTGTTCTGCTGCACGTTCTTGCTGGCCTCGAGCGCCGTATTAAGGATGCGTGTCAACGCTTCGCGAATCATGTCACGAACATGCGTGTCTTCAGATGGTGGGAAGTATTGTAACAGCCGCAGCAGCTTGACCTGGATCCACGGACACGGCACTTTATAGTAGAGGTAGTCCTGCGAGTACTCGTTGTCGACAACAATGCGCTTGAGCCTGGCAGCAGCTTTGGGATAGGCACCGCGATATTGCTCGAGGTTGTCTTGGACGAGGGTCATGACGAGAGAGGTTACAGAGAGACCGACGCCGAGATCGGGGTCGTCAAGGAGCGAGATGATGCGTTCAGACCAGGTGGGCTGGACAATAGCAGGGTATTTGCGGTACAGGCGGAGCAGGGTAAGGGCAGCCTTTTTCTTGACGAAAGACTTAGAAGTTCTGTGGCCATAGTGTCAATAAGGGTAATTTCCCGGAGAGGTTACGGAGGAGACGGAGCTCCGGGACTTACGGTGAGATTAAGAGCCGATGAACCTCGCTACTGAGGGCTTCTCCCATTTCTCGTCCACCAATGTTTGCAATCGCATGTAACGCCAGACAATTGAACAACTCATTATGGTCCATCAAGTCCTTCCGAATACTGTTAAACACTAAATGCAGCATCTCATGCTTCTCATGCAACAGCAATGTCAACGCCAGATATCCAATTTGCTTCTCTGAATACTTGTTTGACGAAATCAGATTCACCGCCTCCAAATGCCCAAAGTCTACATCCCACCCCAAAATATAAATATACAACAGCTTGCATACATATTTCTTCTTGCTGTAGCCGTTCAGATTGCCGTCTTTGAACTTTTGTCGGATATTCGCAAGCTCCTTGTTGATACGCTTCTCCTCGAGGTCGCGCGCGCGCGCGTTACGAAGGTCTGCAATAAACTGCACAAGACCGCGCATGTTTTGATTGCTGCTCGACGAGCGCCCAAGAAACGAAGAGGCGCTCGAGGACATGGTGAGTGGCTGCGGATCGTCGGGATCGGTGGCGGAGATATGGACAAGGTAGCAGGGAGAATCGGTGTCGTGGGTGGGGTACCAGCCTTGAAGGGAAGGCGACAGATGAGGATTGAAAGACTTGTTGATAGAGTTGGCGACTTTTTTTGTACTCGCTGTTGTCGTGGGTTGGGTGGGGATTGAGGATCTTCAAGGGCGCCGAGGGTAGACGGCGAATATGGCAGAAGAGGAATGGCCCGTTTAGTAATGGTCTGAGAAGCCGATTTGGTGATTTGGTGGGCTCACGCGGAGGGTTTGGGTTCGTATAAAGTGAATGAGAGTTACTGTGTATTTAGGGTGTAGGGTTATAATGACTTTGCCAATATATGTACAATATATGTATAGAAGGGTTCACCCTGTACACCCCGTCATAGACATGTCTTAAACTTGGCGAGAAAGGGCTAATAAATGATTTAGAATCACCAAATCTGTCTTCGTCGAAATTCAACTATTGTTAGTCGGATATTTGTCTGAAGATCGTAGTAGTTCCACTTTTCTAGCGCCCGACGTAATCCACCTTCCATCCCTAGTAATGCTCCACAATTCCAGGAACCCGTTCCATCCGCCAACTCCAACAAACCACGGCAGCTCTTATCGTAACCCCTCCATAACCCACCTCCATCCCCCCCGGACCTTACCACTCACATTACCATTTCCCCCCTCACATGAACCCCCGGGCTTTTCTTGAAAACTCCCCTTTTTTTTTTTGTTTCATCCCGATTCTGGTCTGACAAGGATGCCTTCCGGTTCGCGGATACTTGCAGGGTTGCGGCCCATGATTGCGGGGCCGGCTCCTCGTGTTGGTTCACTGGCAAGCGGCATGAGAAGATGGCTAGCAACGCATTCGGCGGCACCGCCCAACTTTTATGTTTTTAATAGTCGGGCAAAGTATCTACAGAAGGAGAGGGCAGCAGAGAATGTGAAAAGTAGTCGGGAGACGGATTACCTGAAGGATGAGGTTGCGCGGAGATTATGCGAGCGACTATTGGTAAGTTGGAATTGTTTGTTGGGGTTCTGTGGATTACTTTCTAACTAGTGTGTAAAGGATATCAAGCGAGATTTTCCAAGGGTTTTGGATTTTGGGGCGAATTCTTGTAATCTTGCCCGGGTCCTGATCCGGGAGAATCCAGATCCGCTAATGGAGACGTCGCCGCCCATTGCTAGGCGGATCGGCCATTTGGTGGCTGTTGAGTCATCTCCGGGTCTCCTCTATCGCGATGGATCGGACGATAAGATGGGAGACCTCACGATTGAAAGAAAAGTCATCAATGATGATGCTCCGTTACCATTTGAAGCTGAGTCATTTGATATGGTCCTCAGTTCTCTCAGTATGCACTGGATCAATGACCTTCCAGGAGCCCTAGGCCAGATCAACGCAGTGCTGAAAAAGGATTGTCCATTTATTGGAGCCATGCTCGGTGGAGACACATTATTCGAGTTGAGAACCTCACTGCAACTAGCAGAGCAGGAAAGAAGGGGAGGCATCTCACCGCACGTATCTCCTCTAGCTGATGTCCGAGATGTGGGAAACCTCCTCCAAAGAACAGGCTTCAAGATGTTAACAGTAGATGTAGAGGACATTATTGTAGACTACCCCGACATGTTCGCCCTCATGGGCGATTTGAAAGCCATGGGTGAAGGCAACGCCGTAAAAAGCCGGGAAATGGGCCCCATTGGCCGCGACATCCTCATTGCCGGAGATGCTATCTACAAAACTCTCCATGGAAACGAAGACGGCAGTATCCCCGCAACATTCCGGGTTATCTACATGATTGGGTGGAAAGAAGGGGAAAATCAACCTAAACCAGCAAAGCGCGGCAGCGGACATATCAGTCTCATTGACGCCCTCAAAAATAAAGAATAAGGAACCAGCCCAGAGTCGAAAACAGTCACTAGCACTCATTATGTACTAACACATGTACTACAATCAACAAATTTACAACACCAGATATAAAACAACCATTCGTAACACCTCTGTTCATTATCATATAAGCCAACAATGCAATAATCCAGTAAAAACCATGTCTTCTTAGAGGCGTTTACACCCTCCGGAAGTCAGACATACACCGCACAATGCATCCCTGCCCCGCGACATCCACCACTTTCTCATGCCAAGAGAGCAATACGCTCATCGCGGCCGTCACAGACTCGTTAGGGCCACCTGGGCGCCCGGTAATTTGACTGAAGCCGCCGGTGTTTTGGGCCGCGAGACGAGAAGGGACACGAGCGGAGGAGGAACCGGATTCCATGCCCTTATAGCTGTTGGTGGGGAAATGAAAGTTAGTATCTAGTTTCAATGAGAAAATTAGACAGTTTTTGTAGATGTTGTAGGCTTACAGATACTTGGTGAGGACATCGAGGAGCTCACTGCCGCCAGGAGAATTATAGATAGAGGAAAGGATGGGGGTCATGTCGCTAGCCTTGATAGACTGCAAGACCTCGAGGATCGTCTGAAGATGGGTATCCTATTTCCCGTTAGTTTCCGCCGCCCCGTACACCGGTGTATAGAGCTACGTATTCTCTTCTTACCTTGGCGGCATCCTGCCCATTGTAAACCGGTATCTCCAGACACCCACGGAGTGCCCCCTCGGCATCACCACCTCTCAAGAGCTGGCGCACTTGTTGTGCCAAAGCGCGCACTTCATTTTCTGAAATCTCAGGCTGTGGGGAATGCAGAGTCGCGGTGTTGAAGTTGTAGGGTGAGTCCTCTTCGAGGGCGTCAATGTTGATTGTGCGCCAGGCGTCCGTGAAGGAATCGGCGGTTACCTGCTGGATGATGGACATAGTAGTGGGAAGCTCCTAAGAAGATGCTAGCTGTTTATATAGGTGGTGGGAGACGAGGCGGGTATTCTTGATAGTGAAGATTTAGGAAGATAGGGCGCGATGGGGCCAATTAGGTGGTGGGCCGTCTGGTGTTAATTTTCGGTGCGGAAATGTTGGCAGGAGAGCTCTGTCGGGTGCTCTAGAGTTGTTACATGGCCGGAGCCTTGCGGGGCTTAGCTTAGGTCGGTGACGTTGCGAGATAACATGGACAACTGGTGGCAGCTGATAGGTGCTTCACCCTAACCCTTGAAACCCAAAATCATCTTTACTTACACGAATAGATTCGATCAATAAGATGATTCCTAGAAAGTGATATTTACGATCAGAAAACAACGCATATGCATTGTCACACATCGTTACATAATATCAACATTAAACATCGACAAATGGTACTGAATATCACTAACATTTCAGGATTCTGTTGTTTGCCAACATCGTCAGGCCGTTATACCTTCTATATGTCAAGATGAAGGCTCTATCCTTCTACATAAACACTTTTTTCAAACATTACAATATTCATTGGCGGGCCTCGGAGGATAATTGATAATCATTAGAAGATGCTATGTTTGTCATTGTGTAGACACAGTGAACTATTGAAGGAATTGCGACTTTACGGGATAGATGTGATAGGTGCTTAGTTGCTGGGGAAGATCCGGCAGTATGCAAGATGAGGGGTTGGATCTGGATGAGGGAAGGATGGGAATTTGGTAATGATTTGTTGGCTAGTGTGAGGATTAGAGGGGTTTAAATATGAAAATGAGGGGTGGGCGATGGATGCTGCGTCCAGCTGGTGATGCAGGCGCATTGGGGAGTTACATGCAGAGCGTTATAACGGGTCCTACTGCGAGATGAGTTGACGATGGATTGTGGCGCGAAGTTCTTGTGGCTTGGCTTGATAGTGGCCGAGATGTGGCAGGAGTTATGTGAGATGTGATATCTTAACATTCTGCTGGCTGATTATCGGCCAATGCAGTCGAATGGCGTGAGTTCTCCAACGCTCATTGGTTCATAATTCCTCTCTGCTTCTCCAACTTCTCGCTACCACTTGTTGACTTGCCTTCTCTGGCGTCTTCCCGTACCCACTTGTAACCCAACCACATGGCCCTCATCGCTCAATCTGTACCAACAGGTATCGTGCAGGTTTTTTTCCTTCCACATTGTCATTGGGCGGATGAGGAGGGTAGGATTGGGAGGTCTCAGATACCACTGCGCGGTTGCGTAAATTATCAGAAGGGGAAATGGGCGTGTGATAGTGATGAGTGTGTGTGAAAATGAAGTGGCCTAATAGGGCAATGTTCTGTCGACAGATGTGATATAGTAGTGTGTTATAATGGGTGATATGGTGGTTAGTATCTTTCCGTTGTGGGACCGACAGTAAATGTTGCGTCTATCAACTACTGAGTGGTGGTATTTTGATCCATAGTGTCGTGGGGTAATGTGAGTGATACATAGGTCCATATATAACAGTAGATGATATGCTTAATGCTAATCCAACCACAACAGAAACCTACAGACCTGATAACCTCAGTTTTTATATAGAATAACACTATACGTCACATATGGGAGCCTATCAACCTGAAGTGATACTATCATGTTCAAGTGTCTACATACGAAAGTGGGGGGACCTTTATCTAGTTTTCCTCTTTTGTCGACCTGCATGTCCATAGTTCATGCACTGCAATAATATGATATTACTCTACAATCTTGGCATTTTGTTTGACACTCTATTGTACAATAGATCTCAACTCCTCATATCATATCTTCTTGTATATAACAATGCCCCTCTTGCAAACTGCCATGTAGTTCAACCTGATGTCGTACAACAACCAGTTGTCTCACAACCCTAACATGCCCTCATTGTCCACAACCCTGCCTAACCCTACTCCTCCGACCTAATCTCCACTTACAGGCCCCACTTCCCATGTTACCTTCCATCCCGTCTCCTCGGAGGTGGCACACAAACCCCTTCCCCGTTTTGACCCCCGGCCTCGGGCATCCCCAAAAAGCAGAACTGCACCCCACGGCCCCCCGAGCCTAGACCACGTCTGTTCACTGTATGTGTATATGTAAATGGGTTTTCTCATCCCGTGCGCCACTGTATTTGTGTTTATTCATATTTACTTATTTACATTCCGGCCGAACAATTGTCAGACAAGGCGGATGGGTTTCCCGAGTCGGAGGAGTATATATATATTTCGCCGGGCTGGATCCACTCTGGTTGGTAATATTGACCTTATTTAGAGACTGATTACCAGATAGTTAAGTGAAGGAGCAGGGAACTACACAAGTCGCGTCAAATTACTGGGTCAGAAAGAGTTTGAGTCGACGTGTTAGTTGTTTGGCTTGATTGTTTATTGAGCAAGTCCTTTTCTGTTCAAACACTCAAAGTAACTGGTACCATATCACTATTCTTTGGGATCTTCTATCGCTAGACTTTGGAAGAATGCAAAACAAGTAATTATATATGGCCATCAGAAATTTCTTCCTGTTTGCGTCGCATCAATCGATTCAAAATGGTCGAAGGCCCTCCTTTACCGAGAAACTATCTGTATGGCAACTTCCACGGAGCTCCATACCAACCCCATCGGGCTTTGTTTCTTGGCATAGGGCCGGCAGGCTAGTATGGCCTTGCACTTGGACAAACAATAGCAGCATTATTAAGAAATCTACAGTTAGTCCGTTGAAGGGGGTAAATTGACTAGATGGATCTAATGGCAATTATGGTTTGGGGAAGCAGGGGAGAGGCTGGGAGGTCTTGTAGCGAAGTGGCAGTGAATAGCTGGTGGTAGTGGTTCAAGAACTGGAGACAATAGCAAGACGTGATGGTGACAGATTGACAGGGTCGTATCCGCTAGTGGTGATTCTTGTGCAGGGTCTCTCTATTTATTATTGTTAGTGGCAGGAAGATTATTGGTCCTGAGGTCCAACTTGGATGTTTATGCATTTATTTACTGGCTTTGTATGGCTTGTATAGTATTGTCCGGGCCAAAACTTTGTGTACATATTTACTACTAGCGAAATTCTACAGCGCGGGATGTCCGCCACGTTCGTTATCAAGACAGGCGAGTCCAGGGCTTTATGCAGCAGACCTAAGTTATCATCAACAAGCTTCAAAGTAAAGATATGGAACCGCGATTAGCGGCAATATCATCTGAATTTGAAAAAAAAAAAATTCAGAAACTTTGATTTTGCCCGTGATTTTCCTGCCATTTTTTCATTATTCCCATGGGAATAAAGGAGTTGCCCGTTGATCGACAACATTCATGCCCTACCCATGGCTTCTTCCCATGAGCGACTGTAAACCACATGATACATACTCTATCGCTCCACAAAACTGCAGACTATGTAAAATTCTTGTTGGCCGTAGTGAGCTAGGTACAAAGTCTTGGGCCTCCCGGGCGATTTTTCCGGGACAAAGGAAAGATTTCCGGGACATTGGATATTGTTCCTGTAATGAATGCCACGGCCTAATTGGGACAGAAATTACTCGATTGAGTCGGACATGATGGAGCCTGCGGGAGATGCGGCTGTCGCTAATGCGGACTTGTCTCTCGACTTTCTGGGATTAAGTGGGAAGCATACCACGAGGGTATCGAACTCGGACGTAGACGAAACGCTGTTTCGTTAGCCGGAATGGCATATATAGCCAAACATGGGTGCGGTTGATAGGGGGACTGCGGATTCGGTATTCAAAGAGGTCAGAATGAGGTCCAGATACAGAACAATGTCGTGATAATAATGATGGCGAACCACGCTTTTAGACTTTACTAAATCAGGACCTACGGAGACCCAGCACTAAACCTCTCCCTAGATACCGGGCCTCCACTATGAAAATTCTCGGAATCTACACTGTCGACTCCTGCTTATATATTCATATCGTATATAACACAAGTTCCTATCCTATAATTACTCAGCACTTCCTAGATGCCCCAGGTCTCAATTTGCCACCGTTATTCTTCGAGCTTCCATCATCTATATTTGCCCGCGATATTGCCTTACTTATGTGTAGTATACTCGACACCTACCCACACCCCACGCGCCGACCAAGACACACGGACCACCATCCGGCTGTCCGGTTGCGTTTCCGAATAACGGTTACATGTCCCTGATCCTTCCCTCCCAGAGAAGAAAAAAGGAAGACCCAATTGAAGGGGTCGGGACTGGGATGGGATAGCGACGGTTAGGAAAGCACAGGCGCGCAAAGTCGGCGGTGTTTTGTTACATTTGTGGTTCGTAGACACCGGCGAGGGTTTAGTGGGCGTACACGCCCTGCTTTCACATGTTGGGCTCTGGTAAAAGTTGACGATGTGTCAAAAAGGACATTTCTTCGATTTGTTCTGCTAAATATTTATTGCCAACGTGAAATGAGAGTACGATGTTAGTCAAAAAAATTTATTCAAGGGTATCAGTGACACGGGGGGTCTGTCGGCAGCTGAATGTAACGGGGCCTCCGGGGTCAGGTGTACATGGTACTTCTGACCTCGGGCGAGTTTTTGTGGCTAATTGCCATTATTATATATGCGTTATTCGAGAGCATTCAGACGTAAAGCTTATATGATAGAGCACAATTCGTGGGGGTTCAGAGGCGAAGAAATGCCGGGTTTTATATTGTGGTAGCGCATTTGCGCAGTGGCAGTTGCAGACGCCAAGACAGAGCCTCAATTTTGGGTCAAGGAGAAATGAAGATGAAAGGTTTTGGTGGGAAATTCCGTGAATTTACATTGCGGGAGCGAAACTTGAAATGCAGTGGATGTTACCTTTTTGATATACCGAAATGGTCTGGATCGGGAGATCAGACAGGGAGTTGCATCCGTTCATCACCTCTATCGGTATCGATAAATGAATGCCCGAATTTTCCTCATACCGAATATCGAAGCATTGCTACACTGAATTAACGTGTAACTCCCACACAAGTAGATAAACATGTAGATAAATTTGGTACTCTGATGGCATCCTACCCGGCTCACAGCCATAGCAAACACCCAGCGACTCGGTAATGCTTGATAAGTAGCCATCCCGGCTTCCCCCAAGCCGCAGAGCCACATCACCGGGCTAGTAATCAGATACCTACCGGTCCAAACACCCAGCCATCACATGGGGATAAGATCACTCCTGCAACAAACAACACATGGGGATGCAGAGTGACCATGTTGCTGGGACTGATTGATACGACTGTTTGTAAATCCGGTGACCATACGGCACAGATGAAACCTGGGAGTATCAATGGCATAGGCCAAATTATATATGTTGTCTCGCTAGAGGACTTAGGGAAGGGTGAAGTGAGGTGGAGAAGATTGGAACTCCAATACACCCATTTGTGAATGTTGGTACAGAGTTTTGGTAGACGGAATGTTGTAGCGTGTGATGATTTGGCGATTCTCCATTAAGCGTATCGAGGGTTCCGTGATGCTTTATTGCTGGGGATGGATAAGTGATCGCCGAAGTAACGCCATTAGACCCCCGAGTCAATATGCATCATGTAGGGAGCGATATTATGGCTGCCGGAGATAAGAATTCAGAAGCTGGAGTCTATAGGCAAATGATGCTATGTTTGCGCAAGCAACTGACGTTACTGACTCAAGGCCGCGTGGGTAACAGCAAAGATCATATGCTCAAACGTAGAGAGAAAGTGCTACAAACCTCTTGTTACAAAGGAGCGATAGCCGTGCATTAGATGGAAAATAGGAAAATAGACAAGAATTCGTCTGTAGTTTTGACGCCCAAATGGGACTGATCTAGTTTTTTTTCGACATGAAAATGCGACGAGCATTGTGCACCATCTTTGTGATATATCAAGAACCAAGAACCCAAACAGGAGGACCTCCAATAATCGGCTAGTATTTAGTGGACTTCACCAACCAGTCTGATTCTCGCTAAACT
The DNA here is from genome assembly GCA_002778035.1 of Ambrosiella xylebori. Taxonomy (NCBI): domain Eukaryota; kingdom Fungi; phylum Ascomycota; class Sordariomycetes; order Microascales; family Ceratocystidaceae; genus Ambrosiella; species Ambrosiella xylebori. Next base: position 1,919,661 of record PCDO01000002.1, read on the forward strand.
CCAGAGTTCGAAGCCAATGGCGAGTGTGAGAATCTTTCGAGACGACACGTTTGGATTCCCTCCCCATATTCAGTGATTTGTTTCATGGTATTTTTGTCCCTGTTTTTCTATATACTTGGGACCTCGGTAATCAACAGTATCCTAGTGGGCAAGGATACGCTACAGAAGGGGCCAGGACGTTTGGTATTCTGGGTAGGCGCGGATAGGCCGCCTGTATTGCAGAAGGGTTTATTGACTAGAAAAAAAGGCATGCTTGGCAAAGCTCTGTCAAAAGCCAGTACTAGCGCGACGCAATAAGCAAATATAGAAACCTGCTATATCGGACTCATGAATGGGGCACAGGACTCGAAAACTCGTGAGAGGGGAGAAAGGAGACTGGCACTATGTTGGAGATGAGATGTCTTCCAACGGCACGAAAGCGAAGCGAACATGATGCTCACGGCACAGTTTGTTTAATTGGGGATCCAAACAACCCATTATTTTTGTCATGATCGGCCATGACTTTGCTGGCTGAATCTTCGTCCCATGATACTTGATATCTGGACTGTCCGAAGATTGCAATTACTAACGAGGATATGGGGTGGAAGTTTTTCAGTAATGAGCACTTGCGGATTTCCCTTGTGGCTTGATACTATACGCTGGACTGCGAGTTGGTTTAAGCATGTGAGGGGACACGGGACACGTACGGGTGATGTCCCAGTGCAACGGATTGGGACGTATTTATAACCACGGATGTTGCGGAGGAACAATGTTTTCTATAATCGGTAGTCAATCGTTGTGGCTATGGGGGCATACTTGGCTTAGCACATGGACAATTCTGCGATCAAATCTTGATAAGGATGTCTCACAGACGGTAGTTTTATGCCCAGCAAGTTGCTCCGATGAGGCATAGTTAGTGAAATTGCGATAAATGCAGTTTGCTATGCTTAGTTGGATAAGGTTAACCATTGAAACTTTAGATCGTAGACATCGTTGTTGTTATAATAAAAATATAGCGTACCTTCCATTTTTTCAACTGTTGAGGTATCACAAATCTAAATGGGATAATTGGTTGATAAGTTTCTTTCCACTGGAGGATAAGGGTATGTAAAGGATCTAAACCCTTATGCAGGAACAACTACATCCCTTAGATTTGCTATATTCGGTTAGCGTACAATTTTGCATCACTACATTGATACCTCAACCTTTTTTTGATAGTTATGTTAGTGACCCTATCACCAAATTTGAACAGCTCAAGTCACGTATTCGTTAACCCGGTTGACATATAGCTGTCAAATCATGATATAACTTCATGGTGAGCAGGCTATGCTCTAGGGGGATTTTGTGGGACCGAACTTAGGACCAGATGAACGCACAGAACTTTTTGTATTGAAATTCTCCCATCTGATGGTTGTTACTGGTGAAGGATCGCCACTTTTTTGTTTAGAGGAACCACAAATCAAGCGACACGTATGCAATGCAGAACTATCATGCAGCTCCATCATGTATCTATACTGAAGATAAACAAAAAAAGAAACCGGAATACACATACACACTACACAAGTGTTATCCACAAATACTGTGCAATAGGCGGTGAAGCAATAGAAATATCATGCAAGAATCCGTGTAGGTTATGTACAGGATTCCAAGGCATCCAGCCAATGGAGGATCTCGGAAGCAGTGGCAAAAGGTATTGACGGATGTATAAGGCGGAATGTCGGTCATGATGGTGAGATTGAGGTGTAATTTGTGCAGTTCAGAGATGGCGGTGATGTCCAACCAAGTGCGCTTGGGCGGTCGCGCCAAGGCGGATGGGTGAATTTGGCCGGCGGTATTCTCTGTAGATAGATGCGTACAATACACTGTATATGGTTGTATACGGAACGATTACCTTGAACGGATAGGTTTAAGATAACGCCCACCATGATACTTTTTGCCAGCGCACCGGATGCACCAATAGATAACCGTAGCATCAGTAATCCGATGGGCTAGTTCCGGCCAGACGAAAGTCCCAATATAATGTAGCAACCGGCTCAGTTTGACTCTGCTAACGCGCAATGTGATGTCTTTTGCTCTCAGGAATTGATAAGTATGCTGCGCTGGGAGCTTTGTTTGTGATATCGCAGCTGTTCCCTTGTCTATATGAAGACTATTGGTGTGTAAGGTCCTGGCGATATAGAAATCCGTTACCTGAGATAGGATATCAGTGTGACATTGCAAAAACTATTGGGTCACAAGTTACCCGAAGTTATGCACATACAGGTGATAATTGTGGCTGAGAAGGACAGCGGGTGGCTTTGCAGACTTATTATTTGTCTTGGTGAGGGAGCCGTAGCTTTGGGACGGGATCTCCTTAGATCAAGTTCCGGGGTATCATATGCCAGTGTGGAAGTGTGTATCACTGTATGCATAGAGAAAGTATGATGTATCCGTACCAGGAATACGTGGATCATCAAGCATGATTCTGTCTTTGGTGATTGAGCAACACGATATTCCCCAAAGATTGAGAACAAATATAGACCATAAACTTCAAATTTGGACCCCTTTAGTCAAAAGGCCTAAATAGTCTAATCTAATTATATAAATCCAGACAAATGGCTGTTAACAAGTATCATCAAGGTGAACCGTTATGTATTTCTGTAGTTGGTATCTATGCTGATCAAGGCCAGATTGAGAGATAACAAATTCCTTTGATAGGTTGTCAGGATGGTTTGACGTCTCCCACATACTCCGCCGGCAATATTTTATTTATACACTCCGATTTAAAACGTTAGTCACCCCAATTAACATTCACGAGCTCCACACATCGATAACCATTGATGTGTGATGATGTCATCTTGCAGACACTACATGTCCATTATGTATTTTTCCCCCCGATATATATCAATGTGTTGTCAGCACTCGGCTATGTAAATATCAATAGAAGCATATCCTGAGCCAGACTCAGAATTAGGTTAAGAGAAGTACTGTAATGTGATGCGATCCAAAGGCCTAGATTATCCTCTAGATGTTTTGAGTGATTGTATGTGTTTTTTTGAGTGTGAGTGTGTCTACTCAATTCAGAGACCTGCAGATGTCATGTTCTATACTTGCAATGCATTGTGACGACCGCACTGACAGGATAGCTCATATATAAATCATTCTAAGTAATCGCCGCTTCCGTGGAAATTTTGTGGGTCAAGACGAGGTTGGCGGTATCCAATTGTTCATTTTGAGAGAGATGGATGGATGGCATGCAATGGTCACATCTACTTTTCTTCCAGGAGATATTGAATTTCATGCACTCATATTAGTAAGGGGGATTGTTCATGTCCTCTATTTATCCCCCCCCCTAAAACATTGCTATCCTGCTATATTATAGTTGGCCTGAGATTTAGTATTGCTTTAAGAAAAAAAAAAACTCCAAGCTAGCGGATTTCATTGTGACTGATTATAATGCAAGGATCATCCAAAATCCTTAGCGTAGCACTAGAAGCATTATAGAATAAGATCTGGAAATTTGGCAGACTAAGGTCTGTAAAGACTCAGGATTACGCCTGGAAGTAACAACACGAAGAAAAGAAAAAAAAGAACAAGAGGCTCAGTGACACCAAAAATTCTGAATATGTCTACATCACTCACCGGAAAAACTTTAGCCGGTATATTTGCCAAAAGAGAAGTTTAATTTGTCCTACATATTATTCCCACATGTGACAACGAGTGACCAGCATTTCACACAAACTGAGACTTTAAACAGGAATGAGTACAAAGTTTTGGCTGGTGTGATTAAAGTATGATGGAAACTGTCGATTTCCAACATAGTAACAATACAAACAAGATATATTGGATACCAGGTTGATCAAATCACGAAACTTAAGATATATCTCTGTCCATGTTCCATCGGACCGTGTCTGGGCAGGAAATCCATCACACTATATTAGACATTTGTCTCCATGAGTCTGATTGGTCCTCTAGCCTATCATGGTTGGTTTTGTTGGAATGCATAGCCCTCTTTTTTTTGCCTTTTAGCAGGTTTAAATCCACCGTGAGCAGTAAGATGTCCATGATCCAGAAAGTTGGGGCTTCTTCCTTTCCAAACGCAGGTTTACAGCGTGATTGACCATTTTGTTATATTGGATGCACTGTAAATGGATGTCTCAGGTTGTTTACCGAAAGTTGGCGATAATGTAGTCCACTGAACCAAAGATCTTGGTAAGCAGCTGCAAAAACCCGCAATCGAGCATTCTTTGGCTGAGATTCGCCATGTGCTGCGCACACAATGCCCGGCTACACAACACCCATAAACCCCAGCCATCGCGCATAGAAGCCTAAGAGGTTAGCACTATCAGCAAATGAGGGATTGTAATCAATTTTCACTACAGTTGAACGCCACCACTTTCCTGAAAGAAAGATAGCCTGTATAAATCCCTGAAGCTATATTAAGACGTATTTCCAAAAGTCTCACCTCGGAGGTAATGTGCGTAGTTGCTAGAGTTGAAAACCAGATGCCGACGGACAATGAGACGTTGCTGAATACTTCAAAATTCAGTCTCAATCAATAATGTCCCTGATTTCTTACGGTGCACAATATTTTAGACTAATATTATAGTTAAAATGAAATAATAATGAATAATCAATTAACTATTGATTCATATGAAGAACATATAATGGCCAGATAGACTATCTCATGGTTGATCATTTACCACTATAATATGCATACTGGTCGAACATAAAGTCAATACAGGCTATCAGGTCATAAATTGACCCATTAGTGGTGTACGACCTCAATTACGGGGGTAATGCATGACGACAGATGCTCCCGGCACATCAAATGGATCGTTGATCAACCGCATGTTTATGACCGGCGTAATCGGATAGATCAACTGAAGACCGACACTACGGAAAAGCCAGCACGCGACCGAGAGGTATAGAAACCTGGTGGAATATCTGGGAACATGCAGTTATCGATCGGCTGATAAAACGAAAAAGATGTTGACCTATCACTTCAAAGTACCATTCAAACCGACACATTGTGTGTGATCAGTTCCGGTCAAGACATGGACGTGGGTGGGGGCATGGAAGGTGCTGCTTAGTGGGTGAGCTGATGCAGTGATGTTCTTAGTTTATGGATGCACCATCTCAATATTTTGTCAATGTTTTGATGGTTAGAATTCCCCATTACTTCGGGTTTGCACCGGACTTACATACAAAAGTTGCCCGGTATATGTCAACTTGTGCTGGCCTATGCATTTTGACCACCATTGAATTTCCTTCGGTACATTGCTGTCCATAGAACTAGAAATATGGCTTTCTAGGTGGCGGGCGTGGTCTGTAAATGTTTCATGTGCTGTCAATTTCAATTGAGCCTGTTGGTGATAAAATACCCGCGCTTGTCTAGAGCAGGATTCTCAGATTTATCCTACCTGACAGAACAGAGACCTTGAGGCGGGCGAGGCTTTAGTCAGTTGAGTCGCATTTGCGTCGCGTCCTAGACATTTCCTTTTTGGGACTATATCAATCGAAAACAAGGTCAGGTGTGCTAGGAATATCTATTTAGCCACAGTCATTTGGTGGACGGTTGCCCGGTGTTAGGTATTGCAATATTGTAGATCACAAACTTTCTTCTTTGTGTACCAGTGCGATCAGGTCCACAACTAGATATGGCATTCCCAAGATACAGCAATCAAACTTCTACAGACATTTGTCTCGTTTGATTGTTTCGTGATGCTTTGTGATAGAAAAGAAAGAGAGTTGTGAGTAAGTCCTTCCATAGATAGTGGTAACATGAATCGTATAGACTAATATGTTCATGTTATGCATAATAAAATCTATAAATGCCCGATAAGCAGTAGAGAGGTATGGTTCCAATGCTTCTTGCGGATTTTTGGTACAGATAGAACGTTCAGAATATTCCATGCTGAGATCTTATCACATCCTGGATCCTAATTACAGCATGTTTCTGCAAATGCTGAGAGGTTGCCTTGAAAATTAAGGAAATGTCTTGGTCTGTCGTTGTTAATTTGTTGCACAAGAATATCCATCACCCCAATTTTCACCCTGTTAGGCCGCCGGGCTTTGTATCTCTGCAGGTAACCGTTGATGGGACTTTTCCAACATGGGGTTCCAATAATTTGACATGGCACTAAATGAAAAATTGGGATTTGTTTGATGGCGGAATATCAATTCTTAATCAGCAGGATACCAAACAATATTTGAGTGCGGAAACGACCGACTTTAACGGGCGGTTTAATGGAATTTTATATTCGGTAACAAGGAAAACAAAACCCGGTGAGATGAGCCTTTAGCCCGCTTGGCTTGAGTTGTGGATTGTTTGTGGTGGAATAGTTGATTATGGGCCAGATATCGCCAATATATTTTTAGGTGGGCTAGCTAACTGCATATAGATCTTGGTAGATATTTTGGGTTAACTTCAGCACTTTGTTCTGAGATTCATTAATTGTCGAATTACGGAGGGAACTTGGGACACTACAGAAATCTGCTACACAATTTGAACCAGTATAACTCTTGTTTTTGATGTCAATCTGTCAATGGCAGCTAATTCCATGATTTAAAGCGGTGCGCACTGATTGAATTATTCCAATGCTAGTTTTCAAGGCTGTGATGTTATCATGGTATTGATCAATTTAGACACTGAGATCGAGTAATTTCTATGATCTGTATACCCAACCTCGGATTTTAAATTTTCACTGAATACAAGATCTAGGAACACTCTAGACAAGCCAAGTTCCTAGAGTGTGCAGTGCATGCTGCGTCATATCAACAAAGAGAACCATAGGTGCAAGTACGATGCCGGTGTCCTCTGGTGCTTCGGTGTATCATGAGGCTAACGGCTGTCTCATCTACCAATCCAAAAAGAGCGTGTCTGTAACTAATCTGGACACTCCATATTAAGTCACCAGTTACAGTTGGAGGATTCAGATATGCCGTACCTGGGACCTGCATTGTCGGTGGGAGGGGTATGAAGCAGATAGAGAAAGGGGGAGCCGACGCTCAGGTAAGTGGCATTTTGCCATACATCACGTCGTCATTGGATTTTTTTTTTTTTTCGTGAAATGCTACTGTAACACCTTGTGCTCTCTGATATAAGCACGGAAATAGCAATAAAGTGGGCAAGGTTTTCAAGTCTTTCCAAATGTTTGTAGATAGACTACCTTTCTTGGTTTGTTTGCAGAAGGGCTTCGATGGGACAAGTTTTATGGGGGTCTTTTCCAGCTTGATCGATATTTATTTATTCTTTTTTTTTTAATACAAGGCGCAGCCAGTTACAGATTGGAATATGTATTGAACAGAAAATACTACACAGTCTGGGAGCACCAAAAGTTCGGCGTGTAAAACAGTCAATCACACCGATATAATGGCCAGATTTAGGGAAGATTGTAACATTAAAATACAACCCACAGTTTCGATCTCGGACCCCCCCTTCCCAATCATTTTCGATCTTGGAGTTTTTTTTTTTCTTGCTTCGGATTCGGAAGGGTCATGGGTGTATTCGGACGAGTAAACCCTCGCTGTCAAAACATTCATTTTTCTCTCTAATGGCGACATTTGCTAGGTCGGAAATCAAGCCCTGCCCGCGCCCTTTCGCCGTCCCAACTTCCCAATTATCAAAGCAAAGTCCACCCAGAGTTTGGCCCGAAATTAATCCAAGCCCTGAAAAATAGTTCCTCTTCACCGGAAATGTGTTGTGTCCCCCACTCGCTCTCTTATGTACCCATGCTGCAAATTGCATGCAGCCATATCTGCACTACAACATTGGAGCCCGAGCTAACAGGGCTTTAAGTTCATAGCACCCTAGTTTTACCATATATCAACGATTTCTCGGCCCTCTGAGATGAAGTCACACCTGCACTTTCACCAGATTGGGCGAGAAATGGACCTCTTTCTCTACATTTTGACATTATAGAAAAAGAAAACGCGCGGTTGTTGTTTGCGCAAAGCAGTGTTGTATGATTCCAGATGGGATTTATCTACGCAGCTACATATATCCTCCTGATAATGTTCTTTAGCCTCAACCCTGGTATTGTGAATCAATCATGCACCAACAAACCGGTAATTATAAATCAACAAGCTAGTACCCATAATGTCGGTAGCTAGCTCCGAAACCTGCAACTAGTTTACAAATGTTTGACTTCGCAGCCATATAAATGGTAATTTCTCGTTCTAATCTAGAGTGATCTGAAGTTAACAGGCCGTGTAGAAAGCGGTGGCTTTGACCATTGTCAAGTCTTGCCCTTCTCTTTCTCAGACAGCTTTCACTTCACTTCTCCAAATCCGGAATACCACATTACCGCACCGAGAGTGACACCGTAGCTATACCTGTACACTGAGACCTTGCGTAGAAACAAGGCTTGCGGGACTCCATCTATCCGATTCTTAGAGCCAATTATTATGTACTACGTGATCACATACATATTAGCATCTGAATAGCATATAAATTTGATGGTTAGAAGGATCATCTCTTTTTGGAGCTACTGGACTAAAAAAAACTATGAATTTGTTTGCGTCCTCAGGGCTGTCAGGTTGCATATGTTTCGGTGTAGGTCGGGGCGTTTAGACTTGTATGCATGCTCTCAGCGTCTCAGATGATGTATGAGCAGAAACAACTTTGGGACTTTCTTTAATTTTATCGATTTCAGTGATCTGAAGTCGTATTGATGGGTAGTGGAAGACGCTTCCGCAAGAAACCATAGCGTAGCGTGACTGTTGGGCACATGGAACATCAGCAACTGCCGAAAGACATGAAAAGTTAACTTCGGAGAAAGATGAACCGAGATAGAATCATTAATCATGTTATACAGTCAGTTTTCGGGCTTGGCTGTTTTTTTTTTTTTAAAAAAAAAAACTCCAAATTAGAAAGTACTAAAGTAGTTGATGCCAATACTTGAAATTCTTTGACAAAAGTTTGAAATTAGTATGATTTTTTTGGTAGCATTGGCGCTCACAGGTTCTTGTTTTCGGAGAAAAGTTGTAAAATTAGCAACACTAAGATCGGAATTTCCCATCATCTTAGCCTAGTGGAACTATAATACCCTAACCCTATCGATAAATCTTTGAATATTTGGCATGAGGGAAACCATCAAGTCAGTATATTAGTATGATAACATTTGTAACACTTGAAATCAAGATATTGTACCTGCAGAAGTGTGTGGCAATATGTGCCCTCCATACTCCCTCTTATGCATGTTTATTGCCAACCTAAAGCCTACTTTCATCTGGTATTGGATATTCCATCAGAGTTGACATAATACACACCTGGAAAAAATTGAGTTGAGTCTTAGGAATATAGAACAAAGCTGCTAATCGATTTTATGAATACATTCCCAAAGCTATACGGTTTATAGTAAATGGAATAGCAGGCTTACCAATTGTAAAACCTCTAATGACTACCTACCAACCATAGTGTACTGACAAAAATCCGGTCCCCATGCACTAAATGAAGACCTCAAACAAGAAGAAACGTGAAGCATAGACATACCAACTTTTGATCTACAACGGCCAACTTCCCCGAAGCTCCTTTCACTCTTCCACATCTTTTCTATTCCCACTTTCCAAGCTTCCATTTGTTTATCAGTGCACCAGAAACGCCAATCATCAAACGCTACAGTCACCAAGGGCTTGGACCCAAAGGCCTGAGCGGGGGTTCCAAAGACGCGGCTATGGACTGCTTAAAAGCATGGTTTAGAAGGTTTACCATTAGTATTATTGGAATACTTGTAGTGCATTGAAGATGTTATAAGTGATAAGAAATAAAATTGAAAATAAAAATCTAGCAATATGTCACATGAAAAACGTTGAATTGATATAAATACATTGTCCACTCGGTAAATTCAAGCAAAATAAAATATAGCACGATCCATTAAACAATTTGTTACTGAAATCATTGTTTCCATTCAAGTTTTCCCTATCATGGAGACATCGCAAAAGCATAGGTACTATTTACCTAAATAGGTCAGGGCGAGCTTGGCCACTATTATGAGACAACCTCAGTGCACAAAAGGCCCTATTATTAATGTAATATGTGTTACCTCCAGCGTCTCTTGTTTGCCACCTCCGGTCTCCTTTCATATTCCCTACACCATCTCTTACTTACTGCAGGGGGCACATACTCCTACACGCGCATCATGCTGTACTATAATTAATTTGAAAATACCAAGTAGAGCGTCAAATTCTACAAGTGAACGTCTAAACTATCTTTTTCTTGTGTTAAAGTTTATCTTCAGTGTCGGAACGCATGTCAAAGTTCTTTGGCTCACCAGGATATTTACTTGGTTATCATTGAGCATTGTCTGCTAGTTGATGCATCTTGTAATTGAACTCAAACAAAATGCGTGGGATGTGCGGTAGTGAACTGTACCACATACAGTATTCAACAACTTGTGGATGGAGGTAAAGCATGCAATTACTGAGCAAAACTCTGGTTGGGTCTGTGATGTGTGGAAGCAGGCCCACCGTCTGACCTTTCATCCATATCCATTTATACTTGGTAGTATTGAAAATTGACACTAGAAAAGATTCCTCCTTCCCTTCAAACATCTTATAAAATATAATGAGGTTACTTTGCTTGATTGAGTTGGTGTGGTTCTGAATTCAGACAAATGATCTAGGATATCTGATGTCAGCAGAATATAAATAGGAGGACTTTGGATACATCTGTAACATACAGGCTTCAATAGCCTCTAGAGAGAGAGAGAGAGAAACATGTAATATGCCGAAAACAAGCGAGCATGAAGCCTAGTATCGCTTGCTGCTTGATACAAGCCATAGCTGTAAGATACTATTTTTCTAGAATGCAACACCCTGGATTTGAGGCTAGGAGACGGGTATGTGAATGCAAATTCGATGATTTCTTCTGTGTTCTAGATGAGAACATGGGGATCCCAGGACCCTGTCTGGTACATGTCTTCTACCCTGCAGTTATTCAATACCATTTGGTAAATAGACATGTAGCTCGCGGATATTTGGGAGGTGATCATGATGTGCTTGTCCCAGCCCCCCTTTGGACAATGCACGATATATAACCCGTTAATCAAGACAGATGTCCGATTTATAAGGCATTCAAACCATGTCCAGGAGTCGGTTGAAGCTTCTGGCCTCAAGATATGTCCTGTACACCATCAAAAATTGTCACTGATGCCCCCCCTTCCGATAATATCGCTAGGGTTTCCGAGAAGGATCGCGTTGGCTGCAACTTCAATTGAGTACTTCCATCTGACTTCGTGTTACCAATAACTTAACTACCATGATGGGAAGAACACTACATGCATATTAGCCCAGATATCTATGTATATAGTAATAAAATGTTTGGATTTTGTCTTGATGTTTTGATATAATCTTGAAAAATTTAAACACCGGGATTCTACCAATACCCTGTCAATCTTTACATCTAAAACCAAATTCTCCTGTCTCTCAGTATTTGCAGCTCACTTGAATCATAAAGATATTCATCATGGTCTATATGTCCTGTGTCTACAATATAATAATTTTCTGCTTCAAGATACCCAGTCTCTTCTGGCCATAGAAAGCCATCTTGGCTGTCAACAGATATTCAATATATGTATAAATATCTACATCTACAGATAGTAGACAACAAAGCCAAAACTATCAAGGCTCAGGGCCTTCACCAACCCTTCCCTCAGCCCATCCACCCTGAAGAATGGACGTCACACCTCACCACATGAAGGCCGCGGTATTTCGACATACTTCTTGCAACCCTGGACGGTTTATAACAACGCTACCCGGGACTCATGCTTCTAAAACAAGTCTCTGGGAACATTAATGGGGCTGTGGCTGCGGGAAACTAGGGGTACCAAAGGGGTGTCCGTTTGCAAGTTGGGGCGCTGCGGCAGGCCGAAGGGTCCATGGCCTTTGGTATTTGAGAACTGTATATATTTACATTGGAGGAAATATCGACCGGCAGAATCTGGCTGTGTTACCGTCTAGATGTGTGGGGGTTTCTCATATCCAGTCAGATTGTCATATACTACATATCATATGGAACATTTCAGGACGACATAGTTATAGAAGCGGATATCTACATCATAATATCTACGCTAGATGACTAGAGCGTTGGCATCCAAATCACTGACTAGATACACTAAAAGCACTGGAATAGCAGGAGATATCAATATCTCTGCGCTACATTAATTTGTTCAATATTTAGGGTGTGCCTATCCAGATTTCGAGTCCAATGTCACCAAGTGTATTTAACAACCCTAATAACACAACCCTGTTGAATAGAAACACTTTTCACCCTTTTTGTAATATGAAAATACCAAGAAATGCCAACATCATGAGTATGTGATTAGATATCAAAGCAATAGGATTAGTTCTACTTTCTCGGAATCGACGTTCTTGAATACTAGTAGCAAGACAAATCAATCATGAATGTCTCCCAAGCAATATACCATGTTTCGTTCTACTAGCTATGATCTTATTCTATTCTGAGAGTGCCCCTTTTTGTTAACTTCTAATAACGTGTTGATTGACTGAACTTCAAGATGATGCACCAGGAAAAAGAAACTAACAACTGTTAGGTCAAGAAACAGAAACGCCGGCCGAGCTTTCTAGAACTCTAAGACACAAGCAACAATTCGTATATATTGAGGTTATATGTCAAAGACTTTGCACCGAATGTATTTCGGTCGTAAATATAGGAGTCGCGGCATTGTGGCAGGGGGACCTTCAGGCCCGACAAACCTGGACAATCCAGACAGAGGGAGTGCATTTAAAATTTAACAAAATAAATACCCACCCCCCGTAATAAGGGTAGGAGATCGGTAAGGGCACGTATTTTTGGACGTGCAATGTGATTAAATTACAGATTTTATATATTTATTATTTTGAAAGGGGTTTCTCAAATGAGTGACAAAAGTAAATGCAGATGATTCCTACTTTGAATGCTTCTACCGTATCGGAGTCAAGAAGATATAACTTCAGTTCCTCCCTCCATATCTCCATCAGTTTTCCCCTCCATTCTCATCGTCAACACCTAATAAACCACTTTCATATCTACATTCCACATACACTCCTAGTTTTTCTACATCCAGCTTCATCAGCTCCATAATATTTTAGACTTTTCCATTATTTGTCTTCTACGACCACACACGCGCACCATCACGCATTCAACGCTACCAACCATAATCTGTCTACCAACTTAGACATTTCAGCAATACGCCAATTAGATTTCGTTTCTGCTCTCTCTTTAAGCACTTTTTGTCACTAAACCACACACACCGCTTTCATTGCATACTTTCAATCTTCAAGTGTTCATAGACCTAAAAAACTTGAGCCTACTCGACTACCGATCACTGGAACTAGACCTTTCCACACCACATTAACCGGTACGTTTTAAGCTCAACAGCTAGCCCTACCACACTTTCACGTGTCATTAGCATATTCTATGTGCAACATGAACTTATCAGTCTAACATTATAATAGACTACATTCTTCACAATGGCTGTCTACGGATCTCGCGAACCCTTCGTTGTCATGGGCCGTGGTGCCTATGACACCACTGGCGTTGCCAAGCCTCCCCCGCCGAAGCCCGGGAGAAGAGTCTAAGATTCTCATGTCACCTATACCACGATAAAAACGACGCTCCTTTCTCAATGATCACCAGGCATAGCGTCTTCAATACACCCGGGAAGCTGAGATGCCTGGACCGCATCCTCTCTCAGAGGTAACTAACGCCTACGTTATAAAACTTGAGAACCCTCATACTCGGGAACCAGTCCTCGAATTTCAACAGAATAACTCCGAAAAAATTACTCGTACGAAAAAAAAGCCTGCTGGTACCTACTCACATCTACCTGATTACCCGTTTTGCTTCTCGTCAACGTCTGGAGCTACATCGCAAACTCGGATGGGTCTCCCCTATTTCACATTAATTATTTTTATTATCAGCCTTTCCTCTTTGGGCACTTATTTTTTAATAATTCTCTTAGTGGGTGCCACTCGAAGCCCTTGATCAGGCCGGTGCTCTTTTTTCTACGATTGTTTCATTATCACCGCTCCTAATTTTCCGCCTCTGAAAGACCTATATACTCTTCGGCTCACTGCCCCACTTGCAATTGCTTTTTTTTTTGTTGCTTTCACTCAACTTTCTTTTTCATGTTCGGTTCAACTCGCAGTAATTCTGATGTTCTCGGCTTCCCAGTAGCTCGTGGCATCTCTTGATCTTCTGGAAGACATATCAACTATCTGCTAGTTTCTCTTTTTCTACCCCAATACTCTTTAGGGTTTGAGATGCATTTATTTTATGGCAGTTTTTTCATTGCCTTTGCTGTTTATTACGATTATTGACATCACCTCGCGGCGGTGTCTGCTTGAAATGAATCTGTTCGATTATTTTAGCTGGGTTGAGTTGGATTGTTTTATTGTGTGTAAACAGTTTTTTTTTTACAACCGATTATTTCTGGAAGTTGGGATTCGGCGTTCTCTATAGACATTAGTTTGGCGTTTCTTGCAAGATTGAAAATATTATTCAAGTTAGAATAAAGGGATATATTAAATGCACTCATCCAGCAGTACCTTAGATGCCTTGGTCTAATTTAGTATTCCGTGACTGCGTTGAATTCTTATGCTATTTTCAATCTCACCCTATATTTTCAGTGGCGTTGTGTCGATAGGTTTCATTCTTTATGGTCCCCCCGTGGCGATATGTTGCCAGCTCCCCTTATTTCATCACATATCACAAATGTTGGTTCTCGACCGCTAATTCAAGTTCCACCAGCTGTTTTTATACGTTTCTTTTTTTTCATGTCTAGGATTCTCGGCCACAATGACTAATACTGTATCTTCCCTCTGTTCTTCGTTGTTCTTAGCCCCACTATGACGCTGATGACTTTGTCGATTTCTTCTGTTGTTGAACCGTCCATGGTCTACACGGCACTTTGGTCCCAGCATTGAATGGAAACCAAGGCTTCGTAGTAACATTTGTGATACCATCAGACTCACATCTTCAATGACCGCTGGAAAGGCAAATGTTACTCTAGGTCTCCATAAGGCCAATTGGACCAAGGCCCTGATTCCTGTCTGCTCCACTATAATGCTTCACTTGCTGTATTTGACCCCGTTATTAAGAGCCAACTGGATCTTATTCGTCGAAAATCAGAACGTCGGTCTATTCTTGTGTACCCAAGAACCCAAAGGGAACAGAAACCTTGCTCAATAAGTCAGCAGTCAAGGCTGACTTGAGCTGAAGTCTATATCTACGATACCCGTTGTTTTTATACCGGCATTATATAAGGAAAAAGCGTATGAATACGAGTCTGCAGAAAACACAAATACCTCTGTCAAAATTTTTTGAAAATGAGAGTTTTCAAGAAAATAAAGGTCGCATTCAGGGCCCTGCATCAACTGGCCTGTATATTGAATAGCTTTCATGCACATGCACATCTCTATCCATTTAGCCTCACCTATCATTGGCAAACTTATGTTTCTGATGGTCTGAACTTTTCACAGGATTGTCCCAGGTCTATTTTGGGGGAATTGTTAGGTGCACGACAGAACGATAAGTACTTGTAAAAACCAGAAAAAATGAGCCCATGTTACATGTCAGTCAAAGGAGAGGCCTACAAAATGACGGATATCTACACTTACAAGATGCAATGAGCATTATTGAAACTACTCTGGATCTGCAGATTTTAGTGATGCCTTTTTTTATTTTATCATCAGCTCTAGAATTCAAATTATAAGCATTTGAAAACAAAGTGTTTTGAGCCTATGATGTCATTTTTGCTTGTTTACCCCAGGGCTGTAATATGAAAAAAAAATACTCAGAATATAAGTTCAAAACTCATAGCTTCAACATTTTCTATAACTCCAACCAAACAGATATTGCAAAATAATGGCTTTATTTAGATTCTTCACTAAATTATCTATTAGATATATTTTTTGATTTTCTCCTCAAAGATCATTTGTTGTTGATATTCACCATACTTTATACTTTTTCTTTTTTTTTTAAAAAAAAGACTAAAATTTTGATATCTCAGTCCATTTGAATTTTGCAACATATAGAGTTACAACCCTACCAATATAAGGCATTATAGGGTAGGAGACAAGTCTATAGAAGTGTAGCCCACTATAGATCAAAAATTACTAGTGCGCTGTAACCGAGATTAGGGCTAATTTTTCTGGGTTTTAAAAGTACTTATCATTCTGCTGTGCACATAGTAATTCCCTATTTTGGAATATGGAATGATCTCAACTGCCGTCATGTACTACGTGCTTCATACATCGTGCCATTTATACTGAAATTTGTTAAGAGAGATTGATAACCAAAAAAAATCCATAAAACCATATTAATTTGTAATGATTCATTCAAATTCCACGAATGAAGATTTATTTGAATGCCAACAAGTAACGACAATTTCCATATGCTGAGGATTTAGGGGTGGATCAAATGCAGTTGCGTTCCTACATACTGGCATTCCTGGATCGCACCAAAACGAACATTAAATGTAGTAGCCCTCGTACCTCCAGCCTGCTTACCACCTGATTTGCCGGTCGCATGCGCCTTCAAAGCTCGAGCGGGAACCGAGCCGGACTGTACCGGCGGTGGGCTTTGCATCAGATACACTAATCCCTGTACTTACATACGGGCCTCGGATGACAGTTCGATACACTGCAGTTAGTTTCTTTTAGAGTTTTGTGTGGTCTTATTTGTATCCTCCGACACCGCATCATTTTGACACTATTGTTGATATTGAAAGCTGTTGCTACTGGGCTTGTCGGCCTGCACATGTGCATCAATATCACTATGAGGTATACGTGTTATCCACTTGAGACTACCTATGAGATCGATACACCAATAAACATCGGTACATATCGAGTTATTCCTGTCCATTGAAGAAACCTGGACAACAGAAATCTTGGACTTTCCATATTAGAGTCCAACTTGTCAAACTACCATGAACATACTCCAAGATCGATATACCCTCTAAAAAATTCTGAAATGTCACTAGGAACCTGATCTAAATCTTTTGGGTTGTAGATCATTGAGCTATCCATCATGTTGTGGATACTCATTTTCTATGCCATAGCTTGGGTTGTTCTCCCCTACACTACATAAACACTTGGTGCATCTGGCGCCAAAGACGGCAATGAATGAGAAAGGCGGTGAACAAGATACAGCGGTGCGCTAGCAGTATCCATTCGTACATAGGCGCATATTCATGCAGCAGAAGGGTCTCATCTGGTGCAACATTAAGCCTTCGTCCCGGAAATATACCACCAAAACGGGTCCATCAGTACTTATTCGGACTACTGCGTGACTTGATAAGATATGTATAAGAATCGGTCAAGCCCAAGACAACAGCCTGGTCACAAAAAGTTTGCAAGTGGGCAGCATTGTATCTTAGGTAAGCAGACGCAGTATTTAGAACGATTGCCAATTGCGGTAATAATCGAAGTTCAACTCAAAAGTCTCCCAGAACCAATATGCCAATTGCCATTCTCGGCCACCGACTTTGTAACTTTTCAACATCGGGCAGAAGTAACAGTGAATTGGCATGTCCAATAGCCTAAGAAAGAACCTGACACTTTCACTTCAGTCCTTTTAAGCACAGTGTGCCATTAGCAATAAAACTCGACACAAACTGAAGGGACCCGTCGTCTACCTGGCGTAAATAAGCAATATGGAATCCTGCCAGAGATGAAGCGCTGCTGCCGCTAGTTGATGGATACAGTTGAGGGATATGGGCAGGAGCTAGCATGCATGCGATGTCTCGTCAAACACTCCTCATGAACATGTGGAGAGTATGAGGATGTATGTACTTTGCTGCGGCTGGTACGAGGGCTTTCTGTTGGCCAGATGCATTGTACATACGCAGCGCATGGTCTGAGAGGCCAATGACCAATATGGGTAAAGGTCCAAAAGGCGATTGCTCTTGCATATGATTAAATCATTGAATAGTTGTCAGTATAATCGTATCCTGAGGCTGTGATATAGATCGTCGTAGGCCGTATTTCTAGCAAATACTCGATAGATGGACAGTAGCTTCAGCGTGGGCCAGCGTCTTGAGTGTGGAGTTCAACACAATGATGGACAACACATCGTTGACAAATCAAAAATATCAAAGGCTAGGATGATCGACAATGTCTACTAAGAAATCCTGCTATTGCACTGCGTGCCCTGATAACCTAGAGGCGTCGCTTCTTTGACAGTTTTGCCTCTCGCTAAAGATACAACGTGTGGTGTGTGAAAGGGCTATGCATCTATTCGGATCTTGTCTAGGACCTGTCATTGCTCCCCATTCTCACAGATCTCTTCATGCCGTACTAGAATCCCTTGTTTCCTCTTACACTTCTAAATGTAAATAGAACAATTTTATCAACCTAGAATTTTAAGGGTTGTTGTCATAGAGGCTGGATACAAAGTTCGGTGGTCCCAATGTAGGAGAAGGAATATTGGCCAAAAGCAAAATCCAACCTTTCTGTTCAAGATAACACCGCAGAGATCCGATCTATGCTCCAAAAAACATTTTAGGTGAGGCAAAGCGGACTCTTGAAAAAAAAAAGGATTATTGAGGTGTATTATACCCACACAAACAAAATCTTAGCACATGGAAGTCTGCTTTCTTTCTTTTTTTTTAAAAAAAAGAAAAAAAAACTTGAGGTAGAACATGCCAGCTATGTCGTCATCGGCCGAGTTTTTAATGGATAGATATGACGATGCCATACATATGGATCCATAATGTGAGTACCATGCAGACTTTGCTGTCTCATGGGACCTTGCCAACAATACATTTTATTGTAAGGCTAATATGGAGGGATGGAAGCGTCATATCCAATCAAAGTATACGAACATGCTTGACTTTGAACTCATCACGGCCTGATGGCCGCCAATATGGTCGCCAGCTCACCACGTTTATGTGAGCATCAGAAGACTTGTGATGATGGAGTCTAGACTCTTGGATTGTCTGGGGTGGAATTGATCCTGTTTTCTCGGTCCTGATGTTGGCTGTTGTATCAAACTCTTGATGATAGTCAAATCTGATACTCGAATAAATCTTTCAGGCACGAGTCACTTCTTTTTTGTTTCACTTTTTGAAAATGAGTAAAACTAACACTTTGACTGACAATCTAGTCACCAAGCTATTATATCAGTAAGTCCTCAAAGTTGGAGTGTACATAGGGTCTAGGTTTCCGCCCCCTGTTCCAACCTGGAGTAGAAGAGTTTCCCAAGATCCTATTGCTGACAAGTAGTAGAGATGAGCAAAAGGTCGTCCTTCGATGCTGTCTACCAGTATTACGACTTAAACTTTATGACCAAAAGTCAAGATACTAAACAATTATTTGTCTCATAGCCTGACAGAAAGCTTCGGTGTATGAATGACATGCAGCACAGATGAGTTGGCAAAGCTTATCCACGATCTGGCTCGCTATCTGTTGCTGTTCTTGGCTACTCAGCAGAGCGGGGGTTCGAGCTGGAACAGGGTAGATCCGTATCTGATTAAAGGCTCACGCTCCAGTGGCAACATTGAGTAGTCATGGTCTGATCGAAGGTTCGTGAAACTTTAGTGGGTAGCAACAATATGAGAATGAGAGAACCGTCCTGAACAGGATCAATGGCCACTGAATCTGTAAAACGGAGAGCTCTGCCTATACATTGTGACTTAAGATGAGGCTGTTGAGATTCAATGTAAAATTAAATACAAATCTCCGGAATAAATAAATTGACAGATATAAACCTGCTACCAAATACATTTATCCCTTTAACGATGATCGACTTTGTCAAAAACAACTTACGTCACGCTGTATGGAAAGGCATATGAAAGCTAACCTCCACCCCTTTATCCCTATGATCGCTGTGAGGGATCCCAGGTGGCGATGCTCACCCCAACATTGTTGAAAAATCAGAATTTATTTTTCTTTTTGTCAACATTAATTGCAACACGACCCCGAGCTCTTTAGGGTTAATAAATTTCCTAGAGGATGCTAGATCGGGGCTCTTTACATTAGCTGGGACAAACAGGTCAGGAGAAAAGGGACTAGCGATTGAGTGATTGAGTAAATAGCTACATCTTAATATCTATCGGGTACCCACTGTCCTAGTTCATCCGGGGAATAAACCCGGTATTTAGACTTCCGTGAAATCATGCACCGTCCCACAACACTCACAAACCTTGCTGTTGGATCTGGACTTCCGCTTCCGAAACTAGCGCTAAAGAGTTGAACAATAGTGTGTAGGAACAATAGTACCAAAGATGGGATGCGAACGGGAAACAATGGCGATACTCCCATACGTTGATCTGCAAAAGGTTAGTGCTTACTGAACAACTGTCGTTGATAATTGAATCCTTTTGTGAATTTAACCGGTTGATGAAAGAAAAAAAGGAAAAAAAAGTCATCTGATATCACCTGTTACACAGCGCTTTGACAAGATCGGAAACATTCTTTATTGAGCCGTCCATAACATAGAAAGAATAAATTGAGATTTTACCCCCATATTTTGATTACTGATGATTATTCTACTTGATTGACTGGCCTGAGCCGAATGTATCACAGTGTGTCACGACAACAGTCACCCATTTCTCAAACTGTGACGGTTCGGCTCGCTTACCACATCACAGCACTGGCATGGGGCAAAGAGGTAGGCTCATTTCATGATCTCGGCCACCAGAGACTCCTCTCCGATGTTCCACGACGGGAAACTACATGGTTCCAGAAGCGTATAACTACTCCCGAGCAATCATATAACAAGCAAGATTAATCCGACCTGTCAGGTTAATCACTCAGTATTGTCAGTTAAGGATTTTTCTTTCTTTCTGGGCTCTGCGGGATACCCTGTTTTTAGGGACTCTAGAAGACGGTAGGGTACAGAAGAAGACCTTGGGGAAAAATAGTCCTCTAAGTAGCGGGATATTGCATATGACTGATGGCATGTATGGAAATATGGCTACGTCGTGTAACCGGGCGACTTTTTAACTGCGTCTTACATACATGCTAGGAGCCGAGTGGAAGTATGCAGAGAATGAGCGGCCCGTTAGTGGGGTGGTGAAACCTCAGTTTTGGATTTTCCCATGTAAACTTTTGCTCAGTATCCGTTATGCCTCAGTTTTCCAAGTTCCAGATAGACAAATACCTGATGCGGAGAAGAATGTCAAGTTGACGTGATATAAAGCAATAAAACAAGGCTACTGGGTCTGTTATTATCAATGAAGATCCAGATGAAGCGATCGTGAATGTGTCTGTGTAATCATATCCACATGATGGCCATTGCTGTAGACTGATTCGTCATTTCCTGGGTTTACAAGTTACTCGGCCCTGCAACTATGTTGAATGCATCGTCTGGTTCAGATGGTATTTTAAGATGACACTATCACCTTCAACGGTTAGCTACTGCAAAGATAAATTAGTTAGATGTCATGATAATGGTTACAAGATACGTTTTCGTGAGACTGAGATCTGATTTGTCATACTAGAAAGAACTGAACTACAGTACAAATTAAGTCCACGTTATGCACTGATAGTGACGAGAAGAGTACCTCGGCATCAACATGTAAATATAGTAAATACAATACAAGCCACTGGTATTTTATTAGTACATGACAGTAATGAGTGACTGTATTTCAGTAAATGGCAGCAACTTGACAATCCTCAAACCTGGAAACTAAATCATTTATAATAAGAAAGTTTGTTGGTTTCATCATTAATTGCGTTTGTGTCATGCTTGGAGGATCACGCGTGTAATGTGGACAGAGTAGGGATGAGTAATACCGATCTTCAACCTGTGTTCCCAACATTATATCACACTTAGAAGTGGTTACCAATATTTTTCAGAAAGTGTAGCTAGTTGTTTGTGGTATCAATATAGTGTCTCTTTTCTGAAATGGGGGTACAAACTGAGCCAAATCATTGTAAACATGTACCTCGAGCACAATAAAATAACAATAAGTAAAGTGAATGATACTAAGGTAAATCCCATGTCATCAACATGAGACTTTTAGACAGAAATTTCATAAGACGGCAAACTCAATCGACAAAAGTACAGATACAGAAAGCCCCGTCACCAAAGTTGCATTTGTAATCTAACCATCACATCAATGTCCACATAAATGTGACTTTATGACGGAAAAGGTCACAATTACTATAATATTTTAGTTCATACGTAAGTGTACTTTTGTATATTTCCTTTATTGAGGTCGGGTCTAACATCGTTGCTGCAAGTGCATAGGGTTAATTTTCCAGCTACGATTGACCATTTGTCAATGAATTCATGTTTGGAATTTCTACTCAGAAAGACACCAAAGTAATTTGGATTTTCTTCCGTGCTTCTTTCTTAAATGAACATTTATAGAAATCACTATGTAGATACGAGTTCAAGTCTAGGTAATGAATGAAGATTCATTTGAAAGCCCCCCCCCCAGAATATACTTAGATAATTCGCTAGGATCAGAGATTTCTGAGCTATATTTATCAGGATTTCATTATTTCAAGTTGAAAATGCTATATTTTACCTAGGGATATTGACTTGAAGGCTTGGAGGTGTTTATCTCTCATGGCAGTTATCTTATATATATGACATAGGCCATCTATCTTATTTGGTTAATTAGATGTCCAAAGTGGAGGACTGCAATCTACAGCGATAGAATTGAGATGGGAATGAATAACTCTTGGCAAATGCCAGTGGGCTAGTTCACTGTATCTAAAGGTTCTTTTTTGATGTGTCCCTTAGGTGAATCATTTTATCCTCAATATTTGAGTGCCGCCCCTGTAGCTATGTCGTTCTTAGTGGATACCATGTTTCTGCACAGATGCATGTCTCGGTCTAGTCATGGGGGATCGAATCGTCCTGCGGATGGACATCATGGATAATCCTGCGGGAAGATGACTGGGTTATATCACGATATAATGGAGATGCATATATAGTGACATCATAAGACGGGAGCCTACTGGTTCAGTTGTGTATGGTTTTGATTTTGATAGATATACTTTAATGCTATGCAGTTAGACCTAAACAAGCCAAAACTGGAAATACCATCTTTTCTATTGGCTGATATTGTCATGGTATTTCCAAGGCCGTTGTAGTTGATTCATCACAGATCTTGGATCATTGTTTATCCCAACAGGACTCTAGAGTGTTGAGTCAAGATCGGAATGTAAATCTTATGTCTTATATGATTGGCAGAACCATCCCTCTGCTAGATAGAGTAACCACGCGATCGAACTCGCATGATTGAATATGTCTATCCGTTTATTGATATATTATTTCCTGTCTTGGACATCATGCAGGAACTTTGCATCCAAGGAACTCTCTTTCATCCCTTACATGACGCCTGGAAATCCTGATTAGTATATGTCGTGCTAGGGTCTATTGACACAAAAGCATCCTTCATGCCGGATAAGTGGCCGCACATCCCTTGTTGCACAACTCACCGAGATCAGCAAGGGAGATCCGTCCAAGCACGGGTCGTAGCTGCACATTGCATGAATCCACTTTTTGTTGTGGGTATTTTCAGGTGGTATAATTGCCACTATATTTACGGAATGTTGGGAAAAGATACTCGGCATAGATTGTTGAACATGACAGATATTTGATATCATCATGGTGGGCCAATGGTTATCTGGAAAGGCGTACGTTTAAATGTTCATGTTAGAGTATTATATATCATAGATCCTGTTGTTCTAGGTAAAAATTAAGCTTTAATAGACTTCATGAACCAGCCGAGTCTAGTTTACTCTAGCTAAATGACAAATTGGACAGTAGCAAATTCATCTCTAGCAGTATATGTAGTACAAAAGCCAGTCATAGTATTCGGACAAGGTCATACAAATGAATAAAAGCATTCGGCAGTCACTCATCAAACTGTGCTAAAAGAACCATGGAATCACTAGCTTTGTGCCTGATCATTTAACCTTGCTCTACAAGTGACCTTGAAGCAAACTTCACCCCAATATTGTTCCCAGCGTGGGTAATACTGAATACTTCATGCAACCCCAGAATGATACATATGATCTGACCCAATCTTGCAGAATGTCGAAGAAAAACTGGACAGCTTATGACAATATTAATCTCGAGGGAATGCAGGATCCCTACTACTATTAAAGTCTACTCATTGGTAGTGGTAATGTGTCAATGTGACTTTTCTCAAATGAGTAGTTTACTCATTTGGTATCAAGTCCTCTTAAACGCTGGAATACCGATTTATCCCATATGGTCTAAAAATTTACTTGTACAGGTTATCAAGGGGTGAAATTATCAACGTGTCATGACCGTAAAATGCTCATAAGAGTCATTTCTTTTCAAGAGAAATAGTCACCACTTGGAATCATGTTATTTGAGTCATTGGATATGTTGTCATTAATGAGTGAGATCTTATTGGAAAGTCTTGTCCCAGACGGAACACGGCAGCTAAGACATGAGCTCGTGTCTAATTCATGAAAGATGTTTTGACAGGGATAGATCTTCAAGATTCAACTTTAAGACATTGTATAATGAATGCTAATATACATCGTGAATGAGTCTCGCTATCTTGATAGTAAAGAGATGGCATATTACTCATTGCGCCACCGAGTACAAGACCAGAAATCGGTTTTATGGGACCTTCTTAGATTCCTCGCAGTCATATTGCTCTAAACCTTTACGTGATTAGGACTGATACTGGCTGTACAACACAATGAAATGTCTTGGCCAAGCTATCTGTCGAATAAACTAGACACATACATACATTCACAAAACAGAACTTTTGTCATAAACTTTGTCGGTTTCTTGGAACACAGTGTTGATTGTATAGGGGTACCAAGTACAAATTCAAGGAATCCGAAGTCCTCTGAACACTCATTTTCCTATACTCACCTGAACTTCCGAATACAACTACATTCTCATTCCTTGCCGCTACCTTGTCTCACAGCGTAAGGTTTTGTAATAGACATGTCAATTCGGCACCAGGTTCCTACCAGTCTCATGGGCGGGGGGCACAAAGGATGGAGGAAGGCCAGGAGGCTTTATTCAGATATTTTTGCGACGGATATACAAAAACACCATGATTATGATAATAATATCGTGATTAATAGGAGTGTCAGATTGCTTGATGGACTTCTTGATATGTCCAACTAACACGATATCCAGACAAGTCTTTGGTTTCGCATGACCACTTCCTCGATAGTAATAATATTACAATTTATCTGAGCCAAATAATCAGTTCCTACGGACTAGCACTTGTGTGTATCACCTTCACGTACAGTGTGCTTGAGTATATGCCCGACTTGAATTCCTATACACACACATGGTGATATCCGCTGTCTAAATCTTCTCATGTTACATGTCACATGTAATGTCTGATACTTATGACTAATTCAGATGCCATAAATTATTGGATCTGTAAAAACAGATTCATATTATGTAATGTGTGCCTCTACAATGCCTTCCCACAGTCTATCCTGTACCATTTAATCCCAAACTCCTGTCTATCCCATGTGGTATCCATTTTATAAGCCCTCGCCTGTATACTCCTCTGCATATACCTCTAAGCCTCGGTCTTTTCCTGCTCCTGTTTCTTAGGCTTCTCTTCATTGCTCCTCTCAAGCGTCTCTAACGTCACAGATCTGGTAGCATTCTCCAGGCCGCCATCATTGGTAGACTCGACATCACCAGCATCTTTCATGAAGAATTGGACAACGTCAAGCTTTCCGTGCAAGTTGGCGAGATCCAACGGCATGTAGTCCTTCTCATTGGTGAGGACAGGGTCGGCACCAGCAACAAGGAGGAGTTTGATAGCTTCAAGGTGGCCGCCCATCGCCGCCCAGTGAAGGCCGGTGTTGCCAAACTCATTGGCAGCATTAACATAGGTTTTCTTCTCTTCCTCTGGCCGGGACTCAAAAGCGTCCAGAATCAGCTTGACAATACCTACAAACACTTTGTTAGAAATGATCGAGTTATAGTTTTTTTTGGCATAAACATACCCAGGTGGCCGTTGCCAGTGCCCATGTGAAGGCAGGTCGCTTTAGACTCGTCTTTAGCAGCAATAAGAATCTCAGCATTGGAAACGGATTCTCTACTAGACAAAGCAATAAGAGTCTTCGTCAGATCGGTATCTTCACCGGCACGGGAAAAGTAAAGAAGATCATCAATCTCCTCTTCAGACAGAGTAGGAGGAGCCATTCTGGAATAAAGAAGAAATCTTTTATGAGGTTGTAGACTGATCCGAAGGAATCTATAGCTATAAGCACAGAAGCACTCTATATAACGGCCGCATGTCGTTGGTGATACGTATTGGACTGACAGAGAAAAAAAAATTCGGGTCTTGGCCAATCAAATCGTACAATTCCCTCAAGGATTGTCAGTTTCCCCGTTAAGGCTAGAGTGTACCCACAAATATATGCTATGTCATACCCACACAGATCTTCTCAATCATTATTATGGAGACAGAACCGGGGGTTTGTTCTGTTTCCTGTCTTTGAGAATTGATCAATCCTTCAAGTTTGTCTCAAACTACATGTCAATTCAAAATAGATACTCACATCTGGTTCTTTCTAACCTCGCGTGTGACTGTTGAGACTTAACCCTGCTTGTGATGATAACCCTAGAATTTAACATTTCCAAACATCTATTTAGACTATAAGATTATAGCGATATCGAAGACGCCAGGTGAATTGTAGAATGCTAAAAAGATCCATCTTTATCCGAATGCGTATAGTCGTATAGAACTAAATGCAATGAAAGGACCTTTGACAGGAAATTGGACAATACACATAAAATATGTAAAGACTGCTGCCTATTGCTGGAAATTTGTTAGCTCATTTCTTGCCACTTGCTGATGTTTAAAACCTGTTGGTAGTCCCGATTTCGAGATTTTTGCTTCTTTCACTTCTCATATTTACATAATCAACCCAATAATAACATAATTAACAGTGATAGCAGTGAGTTATAGACTAACATCCATTGCTTGCAAGCATATCGAATCACAATCATATTCACCTTTTGGTTGCATGCTTGGTCATGGCTTTGATCCACAGCGTACAAAATATCATTTGACACAATCGCTTATAAACCTCAATTAACCACTCTTTTAATCTTTGGGTTTCTTGGATTCAAAGCAACAACCTCCAAGTCAAGATCCACCATAACCAGAGGATACGATGAGCTCTCAAGACTCCCCACGACATAACCCTGGCGGCGATGCCCCGCCACCTCTGTCAATCCGGCGCAGTTCACCGGCACAAATCAAATTGCCGCGGTTACCCCCGTCCATGGGCCGGCCTTCACATACTGGGATCTATATTGCACACATAAAGCGCATATCACATGGTTCCAGCATCGAGATTCACAGGATGATGCCAACGCCTGTACCAAGGGAGATCTATCCCGTGACCCTAATCCTCTCCGATAATGTGGTTGCTTGCGAATGGGTACCACAGTCAGATGCGGAATTGTTGGTCGTGTTATATCGTCCGGGGAATGGCTCCATTTTGGGAATTCTTAGAATCGAAGAAAAAGGGTTGACTGAGTTTGAAGAGATTGCTTTTTCTAGCGAAGAAGCCACTGGGCTTCGAATGACCAAAGGCCGTAGAGGGGGGCTGGAGGTTGCAGTATCCATTATAAGACATGAATCCGTAAGTAAAATCACCAAGCTGGCAATACGGGATTACACGCAAATCTGATACACAACAGTATAGAAAGAGAGACTCCAGCACTATAAAGCAGCATAAAACATCACAGCACATCCTATATATTCGCCTCACCCACCAGCGGCAACATTGGAACTCAACTGGGCCATTCCATCTGCTCGTCCCAGAACCCCTCGTATTCTTCAATTCTGCAGACCCATCTGGCCGTGCCGCATCTGATGCTTTTGATATAAGTTCCCACGCCATAGTCTTTGTTGGATCTCCCTGTGAAGACTTTGGTTTTACAAGCCCCTACTATATGCGGTTGCCTTCTAGCGGCAGTATTACTGCCCCTCCTGGCGCATCTCGAGTGCTGTCACCATTGCTGAGTCTTCCCCCCGAGACCCCGTTATCTCATGGTAGTAATAGAATAACTCGACCGGTCTTTCTGGTATCTAATTTTCTATCTAAGGCAGGAAAAACTATAACCATTCGTTTCTCTCCTAACGGCACACAGGTCGCCTTCCTGCACCATCCAGTGTCGCTATCTGCATTATCATCAATCTACGTCCATTCACTGGATTCGTTGTCTGCCAATGATGGTTCAACAGCTCCATCCTTTACCATCCAGAATACCATTCCTGAATCATCGACGATGCCGCCGGCGAGTTCCTTCACCTGGGTTGGTTGCTCATCTCAAATCTTGACCATTGTTCCACATCAAGGTCGTATGTCTTTGTGGCTCAATATCCTGATCGACGGTCTTGAGCCAATCCAGCTTACCAATGGACCCGGTTCAGTTATTGGCGCCCAGATAATTCCAGGCCGCTTTCAGGAAATTCTGGTCACTGGATCTTCATTCAATTGTGCCGGGTGGTGGCGAGCAGTTGACGTGACGAAAGCCTTGTCAGGATTGCCATCAATTATATGGGAGAAAAAACTGGCCCCCGAAGAATCGATAGACCTGGAAGAAATCTGGGCTGTGGGGGAAGGCGATAACGTGATACATAGTTTGGTAATTGGGCCAAGAGGATTCACCAAACAAGTGGGAAGACCATGCGTAGTGATGCTGGAGGATGAAGAAGACAGCCTTTGGAAGGACGAATGGAATACTAGGGTAAGATACAACGCTTGCGACTAACAATGATTAGGACATTGACATCGTAAACCAGGTAAATGTGGCTCTATGGGCCAAACAAGGATTTATTGTGGTTTGCCCCAATATTGCAGGCAGTCGTGGATACGGCCGTGCTTTTGCTCATAGTAAGTGCATGTGACGTGTAATCCACAATCATTGACTGACCGAATTTGTAACAGGAACCGACTACGTATGGTCATATACAGTCGAGCAAGACATCTTTTATTTGGTTGATCATCTTAATACACTGCCGTACATAGACTCGACGCGTCTAGCAATTTTTGGATCCGGATACGGGGCCACGGTATTAACCCATCTTATGAGCACACGAATCATAACTCGAGTAAGTAAAAACTTTCCTATTTCTTATGATGAAAAACTTAAAATTAACATGAATAGTTCCGCTGTGTGATATGGCATGGAGGCTCTCCTAGCCTTCGTGATTCCCCATTGACTTTCAGCTCAATTATGGAAGAAGATGGGGCTCTTCTCCAGGCGGTACCCCCAACCTTGATGACTCGCGGAAAGAATGACCCTGGATGTCCTGCCGATTATGCTTTCGCTTTGCAGATGAGCTTGATATCACAAGATCATTTGTGCCATAGGATGAATTATGTAGATGAAGATCATTGGTTTGAGGTTGAAACAAATCTGCGGAGATGGTATTCTGATATGTTCAGATTTGTGGCCAAGTTCACTGACTGAGGCAGATTTGAAAAGCTTTCCACATGAATTTGTTGACTATCAAGCTATAATATCAGGAGATCGTATAAACAATTTATTAGATTGAGCAATAAACCGCAACACAACTTTGCTCGAAACATGACATTAAACTTTGTTACACGAACTCCACGTGATAAACGTGTATATCCCCACTTATCCTTGGAAAAATAAACGGCACTTTCCTCATTCTACCACCATATTGATTACGTAATAATATACATCAGCCTCCACTTACGACATCGTATCGTTCACTAGTAGCAGAAGATGCCTCAAGCTGTTGCTTTTGCAGAGCCGTTACAACAGTAACCAACCGATCAATCTTGTCATTCAACCTCGCAATCTGTGCCTCCAGCGTATCTTGAGACTTGCCCTCAGAAATTGATTCCTGTTGAGAAGTTGATTTCAAAAGACCCTGGGCTGCCGAAGATGACGACGGAGGTCTAGTGATTCTGGGATAGGTACCACCACTACGGACGGACAGACCGCGAATGGGTGTCGGACCCTTCAAGCCACTGAAGGAGTGGTGATCCATCCCATCGCCAAACACGGCTTCGTAGACCTTGATGAGAGCGACGACAGGCCAGTGAGTGGCTCGCAACAGGGCAATACGGGCGGCACGGAAGCGAATGTCGGACTTGAGGAAGAGGCGGAGGGGACGGAAGATGATGAGAGCGATGACATTGAAGGGGGGCATGAAGTGAGTCAGGCGATTAGAGGTGGAAGCTTCAAGGACGTAAATAGAATAAACGTAAAGGTACTCCTCGTTGGCATGAGTAATGATACGAGAAAAGCTGTTTGAGAGCATACCAGTGAGGGAACCCATAAGCAGGAAGTTGGATAGGGTGACGAAAAGGATCATTAGAGGAGGTCCGAAAACTGGATCAATGTGATCCATAGCGTCAAAGCCAACGCCACTGTTACCGAAAAAGATCTTGGTGAGCATCATAGTCATATGGGGAAGACTGTAGACTTCACGAGCGATAAGCGAGAAGGTGGTCAAGAAACCCAGGTACACGATAACAACAAGCACCATAAACTTGCAGAAGTCGCGAGCCATCTCACGGATGCAGGGAATCAGAGAGCCCCAATACGGGCTCAAACTCAGGATTGAACAGATACGGGGGACCATGAACAGAGCTTCAATGGCCAAAATATCAAAGGCAAACTCAATTAGCTTAGCATCTTGAAGGTAGAGCCCAACAGAACGGATTCCAATGAAGACAATGGCAATAAAGATCATGACCATATCAAACATGTTCCAAACATCAGAGGTGTAAAATATTGAACCTGCGTCAATCCAAGCGCTGAGCTCGTCATAGAAGAAAGAAGCAATCCAGACATACAAAAGTGCCTCCTTGCCACTGATGTTAATAGGATTGCGCTCCATCATGACAGCATAGTACAGGCATAGGAAAGTTAGGAAGAAAAAGACTTCCCAAGCCTTTGCATACTTGGGCACACGGAGTCTCGAAAACGGATCATTGTTTGCAGGGTTATAGAAACGAGGTTTCTTGGTAGCGTTGACATCCAAGCTGTCCCAAAAGACAATGTTCCCGTTCCAGATACCATTGATCAACTTCTGAACAACACTGTGGCTCAAGAAGCGCTTCGAGTTCGAGATGGCAGCGATCTCCAGGGCATTCAACCCACGGAAGGGCCCTGTGGGGTCATTGAAGTGATCGCCTCCGGACTCCTCCTCCATGTTGATGGAGCTCATGGTCAGCCGTGACAGCGCGCCGACAAGCTGGTAACGCTTAATTGTGCTGCCGGTCCGAGTTATAGCTGCAGAGCGTCTAGACGTGACAGAACCATATCCGTTGCCATGACCGAGAAGAGAGATACCTTCGGTGACTTCCCCGTCGTGATGCCCGGGGATACGGTGGGACTCTTGGCCCAGTTCGGCATCGGCGAATGACCTGGCCTCCTCCTCCTCATCATCATCATCATCTTCGGTGTCCTGCTCGATTTCGTGCAAGCAGAAGTCGACGGCCTCTCTCACAGAGAGACGAGCAAGGAAACGCCAGGCAACAATCTCGCAGGCGTAGCCACGAGACAGACTGATGCCGCGATCCTCATCTTGGGCATCGTAGTGCCATTTGAGAGCGCTATCAGGATTGCAGGTGTCAGCATGGATGTCGTGGTAAAAGGATCAATATTGACCAGATTAAGTGACAAGGGAGAGCGACGGAGACGAAAGGGAATGGCTAGGATCTGTCCAGGGTACTTAGACCAGGGGTATGAGAAATGAGGGGAAACAGGAATTTGGGGTGGCAAAGTGTTGGAGGAGAGTTTCTCAATTTTGAAAAACAACAAGACAAAGAATGAGGGGAATAAAAAAAATGAGGGGTAGAAGGTACTCACAGCAGGCCGTTTACAATGCAGCGATTGTTGCAGGATACAGAAAGATGCTCCACCAAGGCCTGCACACCATTGCCAGCTACAGTAGTACGAAGCTGCTCAAAAGTCGACGGGACATTGATGGTCTCGACAAAGTAGCTGTAAGCGCCATGTTAGCATATGGCCGTAGCGACACGGAAATAAACAATGGGGGGAGGGCCAAAATCTGGACATACCGAGACAGTTTCTTGATAACCACGTGGAACGAATCGTCAGTGTCAATGTCGGGAAGCTCGCTAGGAATACTAGCAACGGCAGGCCGTGAAGGCGAGTCAGCGCGCGGCTTGCGCATCTTGACTTTGATGGGCATGGCGAAGGTTGGGTTGAACGAGGTTGCGAAGGGTAATAGCGGGAACACAAGTTTATATAAGACAATTAAGTGGAACACTTAGGACGATCACCAAACAGACTCCGTATGATTGAGAGAGTCAGACGGTCAGTGATTTCACGTAGAAGAGAAGGTGAAAGGGGAATAACAGAAGTTTGTGAATTTGAAAAGCAATAAAAAAACCTTTAAAAGGTCACAATCCGCCAACCTCCACAGATTCGGCCGATTATTTAGCTCGCAATAATTTCCAAACACTTTCCTCAGGACAGCAATAAACCGAGAAATCAGAGAAAATTACAAATTTATCAGCCAGGTATTAAACAAACGTTATGGATGTCACTTCCACCAAGGAAGACAGATGCCTACAATCGTCGGTAATGGACTAGCACGGGCTTTTATTGCATAGTCCCTTCATCGTTGCTGTATCTCAGATATCAAGATACCGGCACATCATCATCAGTATCAGGACATGCAGCTGAGCGAAGGAATGCTTCCCAACCTCCACCTATCACAGTGGGATACTACAGTACACAGTTGTAAAATCACATGCAACGATGCTGGATGCTGATACTGACATCATTGTTACATTTTGTGTGCTTGAAACTTGTTTACTAAACATTTTTTTTAGAGGTAATCTATTTATGTTGCTTGCGATAATCAAAACTGTACAACTCCGCATTCCTTTAATCGTCCGGCTGACTACTGATAAAGTCCAGTATCTTATGAAGCGTTATCATACAACTGAATACATAAATACATACACATTCAATGTAATGACAGACCAAAGACCTTAGAACAGACAGAACTGCATATAGTCAAGTAATCGCAGTCCCCAGTCATTGGGATGGCCTTCCAGGCACCTCCAATCATGAATATATCTCTCCAAAGCAATACCATCGCAATAGTCAAGATGTGTGACTTTATGACGAATCTTCACCAAAATAAATCCATTGTACTGTGGATTATTCCCATGCACCCACAATATATGTGACACGGCGCTAAAGGGACCCGATACATGACACTACATCTTCAACTTGGCTGAATCCGAAGCGTCTTTCATGACACTCAAACGCCCCCTCAGAACTAAAGGGTTAGAGCTGAAATCTTCTTTTGATAAAATAGAGAACGGGTTTTGCGATTTATCAGGATACCGAATCACTTGTAATCCATCATCTATCAATTCAGTGATGATGACGGAAAAAATTTTGCGCTCCTTGTGCCGGTACCAGCATCATGACAGAGTATCACCAAAGTATCTATAATCTACTCGGGCGTGACAAGATAGCAGCAGAACATCGAGGAAGCCCGGAAGCTTTGTGATTAACCCAGATATAGATCTATTACCATCCTTTCGTTGATAGCGGCTTGCCAGACCTATGAATACTGGTACAACATTTTGTCACCGCGTAAGGTCTGTCGGGACATACCTTCTGATAATATCAGCCTAGTCTGTGCGCTTATAGCTTTCATTTCGGCTACAGTGGTTATTTCAGGTATAGATTAGGACATCATGTTCAAAAAGTAGTAAGTGCGGTGAAAGAAATTGTTCCTGGACAGCCCATCCTCGCGTCTTTAACCTTTGCCTTAGCGAGCCATCAACGGACACAATTGTCTAGAACATTGTGAAAGTAAGCAGGTTGCCTTGGAGTACTGGCTGCAGCTCTTGGGTTGAAAACCAGTCACTAAAGCTTGGGCGTTTGCGAGACTCGCACGTCTTGATCTGAACTGTTTCATCTGGCGAGATCGTTACCATATCTGCAGTAAGCGTCATTGAATATAGAAGGCAAACTTAGTCTCGAAATCTAGACTCGCTATCTGTGCAACAGTTGGCCACGATATTAAAGTAGTCACTTAGATATATCAGGCCCATCGACCCGCACTGTTCCAGCCAATCACCAGTGTCCTGAGGATCATCCTGATCAACTGGCTGCTCAATGCACAGGTATTTTAGTCCATGATGACAAACAACAAAGATGGCGTCTCAGAATGTCTGCAGAAGATCTTGCACCAAAACCTGTTGGCGAAAGCTCTCCTTGGTGTCTGCCGTTAACTGCATGTCGATTTGGTCACCCCGGCAATGATTGAGTGTGGCATACTAGATTCTTTCACTAAGTGCAGGCTCTATTGTCTTGATAGACAGTCAATCTGGTCTGATTAATAATAGCTGTTTTGACACATAATCATAACAAATATTCGTCTACATGTATCCTCTGAATTTGCAGTCAGCCAGCGAGGTTTGATGGATGTTAAGTCACGCTTCGCTAAGGGTACTATATTCCTGTTCTTGAGATTCAAGAAATAAGGCAGTATCATAAGCCCTATGTTCAGTTTGTACACGCAGCTCTGTAATCTGTCGGTATAGCTATTCAATCACCAGCATATTAGAAGGTATCCGTTTTTTTACCAAATTTAAAGTCCTGATCAATGAACACAGAAGATAAGCCCTTCACACCGGTGGACGTATTGAGATAAAGTCGCGGCAATCTTTTGCTGGTGTTTAAATTTTTCTCAATGTCTCAGTATATCCTTTGCGCGAATTCACAGCAAAGAAAAATGTTAAGTTTGTAGTCTTTGACACGCTCACGTCTCCCACAAAGACCAGAGTCACTCCTGATGCATGTGGAATATACTTCAGGCATCAAAAAGGCTTCCTTTGATTCAATATTCTCTTGGGGAATGTCTGTAGGATGATTCAGTAGTGAAGATATACCTGTGTGATTGGAACTAGGCAAAAATGAACAAGAAGCTGTAGAAATATATACATATATGATTAATATATAAAATGGGTCTATTCGGGCTTTCTATGTAAACGGGTGCATGAACTGGGCGACAGAACATGAATTTCACTGTTCTAGGCCAGGCCGATAGGCTATAGTTTCACTGTATGTACATTGCATACAAGACAAGATTGGGTCATTACAGGTCGTATTTGAAGATACAAGAAAATTATTAGTCTTTAATATGATGACCAAGTCATATGATAACATCAGAAAAGCCTATAGTAATATAATTCAAATCAATCTTAAGTTTAGGAACAGATATGGTTATGTCACGATCAATTGCACCCAAGTGCTGCTGAGATACATGATCAACAATTGATGTTACACAAGGAATTCGGGAAACATCATGGGGTTTCCCGGGGATTTTCCAGAAGACAATGACATCTATTTATCAACAAATCAACAATAAATTATCATGTACGTGTTGCAATTTACCAACATAATAATCTCGACAAAAGACGTTTGTTACAACAAACATAAAAAAACATACAACACCGGGTATTCCCATGTGGTCCCCCACCGTAGTACTAATCCGGCGCTCTGTGGCTTGACYATGGGGGAACAGACGGGACCCCGTATTTTCCGCAGGCTATGGCCGTATGTAGTATACTAGCGACACAATTGACCCTATAGCAGATATTGAGATCAAAAATTAATTACTCGGATATATAGAGCGTTTGATATAATTCACAGTGATAGTCATGCGCATACACACCCATTGAGGAAATTATGGATAATCCTGCACTGTTCCAAAAATTCCATCCAGAGCTGTATTTAAACCCTGTTCCTTAACTCCTAGCCCAATCTCATCAAACCTCAGCTACATGTCAAGATGGACCTGGCCGCCTTCCGCCATCTCCCCTGTCTCCTCCGGAATCCCCCTCTGAATCTCCTGCTGCCCCTCTGTCGCCGCCCACCTTTCATACTCTGCAATTCTCCACGCCAGCTCCCTCGCCGCAGCCTCAATTCCTTGCAAATGTCTTTGTCTCACTGATGTATTGCGACTCTCACGCATGGCCCGCTCGATAATTTCGCGGGCATCTTCCAGGCCACCAAAGGAGCCAAGGGCTCCCTGGGTGGCGGCTCCAAGACCCAGAGAGTGGGAAAGGTCACCGGTAACTTGGGATGCTTGTGTAAAGGAAGCGCCCATCATGAGGGGTTGCGAAGATTGTGAAAGGCGGGAGTTCTGAGGTGTGAATGAGGGAACGCGAGGGTTGTGAAGAGCAGGCTGGTGAGCTTGCGGGTTGTTTGTGTCTGTACAGAAAGTAGAACCGTTAGTGTCTATATTATGGTCGAGTAAAGAGTAGTAGGCAGTAAAACTTACCATGGAAAGAACAACGTGAACCACTGGCATTGTACCAACAGTTAGCACAACTACCACACATCTGCCCCTCAACAACAACACAAGTATTCCACGGACCGTGGCCCTTGTGGCAGTTCTTGCAAGCACTAGCCGCTTCAGTCCCCGACACCTGCGCCAACAAAGCCTCTACATTACTCCTTCTCTGTAAATTAAGCACCTGCTCCGGCCTCCTCTGTACAGCAGTGCGTCTTCCCAACTGCGGAGCCAGACGCTTGCTCAGAGTACTAGCAGCACTCTCAATGTCAACATTATGATAGCCGCTGGCACGGGCAAAATCTTCGGCAGTGTGCCCTACGGACGACATATCGGCGCCGTTTGAAGCATTTGATTCTTCCTGTTGGATCTCCTGTTGTTGCTGTTGTTGGCCGTTACCGTTCTGGCCATTCTGCTGCCCAGTGTACCCTTCAACCATGATGTTAGCAGCAGCAACCGCAGCCGCCGCAGCCACAGCACCCATATCAGCTTGCGGAGCGGCGCCCAGACTGTGGAGATGACTTTGTCCATTTCCATTCTCTAAACCGCCACTCAACCTTTGCAACTCGGGATGAATGGCAGAGTCCGTAGCTGTTGAAGCCAAAATCTGTAATTGCCGCTGGGTATCGACGTCACTACCAACAAGATGCTCCCCACCGCGATGGCCACCATGGCCACCATTCTGCAGCTCAAACTTGATATCGTGCCCTCCATGCTGCCCTAACTGCACCGCAGCAGCCGCAGCAGCCGCAACATCAGCACTCATGGTAACGGGAACCCCCGACATCACAGAGTCTGCATCCTCCACCATAGTCCCAGCATGCTGGGAATTCTCCATAACCTCGTTGGCAGCCATACGCTCCAGGTGCTCTTCTAAAGCCGGCGACGGTGTCGCAGTCGCACGCCTGGCAGCCGCAGGCTTAGAAATCTTGTTCGCCGAAAGGGTCGTCTTGGGCAACCTTTGTGTCGCGATTTTTTTACAAAATCGCGACGAATTAGGGTAAGGGTTATGTTTGGAGGAATCGAGTGTGCAGCAGCCGCAAGGCTGAGATTTGGGTCGCGCGGCGGTGAAAATTTGGGATTAGGTCGACGAGGCGATTTGGGGTGATGCGGGGATCCAGGGGGTGGTGGTGGAGATACTTATTATGCGGCCCGGGTAATTAAGCGGTGCTAGTCGCGGGGTGATGCCGATTGCGATTGCGATGTGCACGGCGGCTGGCGGTGATGAACGACAGCTGTCGGTGGCCGGCAAGATTTTGTGGCGATGGAATTAATGCGCGAGTGGGTTGCCGGCAATTGGCAATTGGCGCCGATAAATGTTGGCAACTGGCGAAATTCAACGACAAGTTGTAAATTGATGCGTGGTTGGAAGTTTAATGAGACCGCTTTATTGCGATGAAGTCAGAAGCAGTCGACTGTGAGCGTGGAGTTTAAAATCTGACGTGATGGACAAAGTTGGCAAAAAATAAAAATTAGGTTTGGAAGAAATGAAGTTGGGGGAATTTCTCAGTTTTCTTATCTGTTATAATCTAGACCAAAAAAGGGTCGAGCCCAAGTAACCCTAAAAACCCTATATACAACTAATATGGTTCAAGGTAATATGAAAAGTGCAACAAACAAGACAAATCAAAATTATGATATCTGAAACATCAGATGGCAATCCAGTTCAATCAGTAACAACTGATATCCCCTTTGTACATGACAGATCAAAATCTCAACTAGAAACAAAATAAAAACAACCACTTACACGTCATTACTCCCGCCCTGCATCTCCTTGTCTCACCTCACTCGAGTACACCACCCGGCCCTTCTCCAAAACTACCTCCCAATCCGCACCTCGGACAGCCTCCGCCCTATGGGCAATCGTAATCACTGTACTGCCCCTCAGCCCCTCTCGTAAGACCTTCATAATTTCACCGGCAGTTTCAACGTCAACAGAAGCCGTCGCCTCATCTAAGATGACCACCTGACTTCTTCTCAGCACCGCGCGGCCAATGCCGACAAGTTGCCGTTGGCCTTGGCTGAGGTTTTTGCCACCGCCGTCAATGTTCGTGTCCAAGGTGAACTCACTGCCATTTGAGGTTGTCCCTCTCATGACAGTCTTTAGCACTTCTGTACAGACTTCATCAGAATACTGATGAAGCGGATCGAGATTGTCTCGCAAGGATCCCGGGAACAATACGGGTTCCTGTGCCACGAATGAAATTCGTCCTCTTAAGGCATTCTTATCGATTCTAGCAATATCAACACCGCCAATCCAGATAGACCCCGGCATGCTTGGCGTTTCCTCTCCAGTGGATTCAGATTCATTATCAGTATACGGAGCCAACGGCATAGAAGTATCGGGCATGACAGTTCCCAACAACGACAAAGCCAGAGTACTCTTCCCAGATCCGGTCTTCCCCGTAATTGCCACCGTTTTCCCAGCTGGAATCTTTAGCGAAACATTGCGCAAAGCAGGATCCAAATGCGGCGCGTACCTGACTGTGACATTCTCAAAAACCACATCATCTGCCGGCCCCGGCCAATTCTCCGGCGCCTCATACAACCCTGGATCCTCAGTCTCAAGATCAACCAACTCCATTACGCGCTCCACAGACAAGAATTTCATTTGCAGGTCGCCATATTGCCGGCACAACACGTGTGTCATCGCTACAAAACCGGCGGCAGTTGTCAAGATGAAAGCGACGGTACCGGGCCCGTGATCGCCAAGGACTGCGGCAACGGTCAACGTAAAGGTTGCGATGGCCGACATACCGTCGAATCGACACTGAATCCAAGCCTGAAGGGACCAATAGAAGTGGTCCATTCGTTGGAACTCATCGGTAGTAACAATGTTGGCATCGCGGAAATGTCTCTGGGCTTGGAAGGCGCGAACGGTGGTCAGGCCTTCGACAAGGGTGCCAAAATTGCTCATCAGGGGTGACAGTGAGACCATCTCCAGACGTCTGAGTGCTTGACTGGCCGGGAGAAAAGCCCGGAAGATCCAAACAAAGATGGCTGTCATGAACAAGGCTAAGACCAAGAATGTCGGCGCCGTAGCCGCAATGACAAGCATGCTGGAGATCCAGGTAACGCCAGACCAGACGCAAGCATAGAAATCCTGGGCTACAGAGCCATCCACTATAGACATATCGGATGTGACCCGGTTCATCAGGCGTCCAGCTGGCGTCACGTCAAGGAAACGGAAGGTGCACATTGACAATCTTTCCATGGCGGTATGGAAGATGGACTTCCCAGCGGAGAAGGAGAGAGCCAGGTTAAGAAGAGATGGAAAAGATTGTGTGATGACGAGAGCCATTGATAGGACTGAAAAGGCTTGAAGCCACGGAATTGGGTTCTCGGCGGGCGGAGGGAGGTGTAAGAGCTCGGTGAGAGGAGGAACATCGGGGAGTGATGACAGAGTCATGTTGCGAGGGTTCCAGCCAAAGAGTAGGTCATTTTTATCAATGTCAGTGACTTCGTAAGCATCACCCCACACCTTGAGAAAGTAGAAGTAGAGCACATTCATGCCACGAAATATAATGAAGGCGGCGATAATGGTACCCCACAGAGACAATCTACCGGCTTTGATGAAACGCCAGTAGACACTAAGGACGACACCTCCTTGAACTCGATATTCCTCCTCGATAAAAGCCTCTGGGACTGCATCCTTGAATTCGTCGTCCTCATCAATTTGTTCATTCTCGACAACCCTAAGTTCTCCCTCTTCATCGTCGTCCTCGTGCAAATCCGACCCAACAGCCGTGGCATCAGGCTTGACCTCCGGTTCACCGAGCCGCAGTCTCTTAACAGTCCCGTCGCCAACTTGTATTTCTTGCATGGCGTACTTTTGCACAAGTTCAAGTCTATGGGTGACAAAGACAACGAGACGCCCTTTCATCAGAGCAGTTTCTTTGAATAGTTTTCGCGTGATTCGTTCCGCAGTGTCGTGATCCAATGCGGCGATCGGGTCATCCAAGTAGATGACCCGGGCACCCGAGTAGACAGCTCTGGCCAGGGCAACTCTAGCTTTCTGTCCGCCCGATAAGCCGACGCCATTCTCGCCGATACTAGACAAGTCTCCGGCAGGGAACCCGGCAATATCAGGCAGCAGACAGCAAGTATCCAGAACTAAGCGATACCTCGCAGCATCATAAGTTGTATGAAACAAGATGTTGTCTCGGATGGTCATACTCTGTAGCCACGGTGTCTGCGCACAAAAGGCTACAGGCTCCTGCGGAAATAAGACATCGCCAACCTTCGGGTTAATACGGTCCATCTCACCAAGCAGAACATGCAAGAAAGCCGTCTTCCCAGACCCAACTTTGCCATGAACAAGAGTGACCCCCACATCGCAGTGAACGTTGACATCCTTCAGCACAGCAGCCCCCTCGCACCCCGGCCAACCAAAAGCCGCCTTTGAAATCTCAATAACTGGTGGCGGCAGCTCGACATGTCCCCCGCCACTGTGATCAACATGGACACCACGGACCTCACTGTCAGCCCCTTCTCGATCAGGCTCATTCATAAAACCCTCGATTCTGTCCATGGCGACAGCCGCGTTGACCCAGGCAGTAATTAGCTCCGGGACCTCCCTTAGACTAGCTTGCAGACTCTGGAACAAACTGAGCGCCGGGAACGCAACGTCAATAGTCAGCTTCTCCCCTCGTCCCACAGTGAAGGCTAAGAAAGCGGCCACAGGGAAGGCATAGGCGGCCGTCGAGTTAATCATCTGGACAATAGCATTCAAAGATCCCGTCCAGACACGAAGCCACAGTTCCTCCTCGCGGACACTCGTGATGTCCCGGCACCAATGGTCTTGCCAGGCATAATACCTAAGGTGTCTCAAGGCATCGATAAATTGAGAAACCAGTGACAGCTTCCGGTCAGAGATAGACCGTCTGAGAAGCTCCCAGCGGTATCTGAGCTTGAGGAGACCGGCGGTGACAAGTTGGGCGACAATGAGAACGATAGTTCCTGAAAGGGCGGCTGGGCCAAGGATGCGCCAGATGAGAATGGTCGAGAAGATGAGTTCAAGTGGCAGTCTAAACACTTTGTGGAACTCCCACAAACGCTGGGCGATTTCGTAGACATCGTTTCGCATCAGATTCAGAATCTTGCCGGTGGAGGCAGGCGATTTTCTGGCAGGAGTAGCGGTATTCTTTCCCTTTCCAGGGAATGTAAAAGCTTTGCGCGTAAGTGTCTTTTCGTAGATCATGGTGATTAACTCTCCGCGACCCCGCTCGTAGGCACGTCTTGAGAACCACAGCGCAAAGGTTCTTGTCTGAGAAGCAACAACATTGCTGCCCAGCATTAGCGTCGCATAAACAAGTGCCACTCGGATTCCATCCTGCAGTTCTTTGGGCACCTCGTCGTCGGAGTAAGTAATGGGACCCTGAGTAACTGCAGTACCCAAAGCTGCCAACAGCTGTTTCATCAAAATAACAGTCGCAAAAGACGCACACGTTTCCAAGACTGCCAGCAAAGTGGTAATGAACATGTCCAGCCCATTCGCAACAGCCAGTCTCCGGGCCACCGTCCCGGAAAGATCCCGGAAGCAGGAATGCAGCCGGGCATGCTGGTATTCGAAGGGCAATCTCCAAACATCTTGGGCATTCAGTTGACGAGCGCCAGCCACCTTGATAATGGGCGTCAACCAGCGGATCGATATCCACTGCCATGGCGTAAAGTTATCCTCCGGACTCCGCAAATCAGCATTCGGTTTATCCGTCATCGACGGTCTTGCAACTCCATCAGCCGCCGACCACACCGGGCGCAACGGCGTATTAATGATAATCGCAAAGATGCCAATCGTGGGCACCATCGTCCATATCCACCCAAACAACAACCTTCTCTCATTCTGAATCTCCGGCACGCCTAGTAAAAACGCCAACTGCACCAAAAGCAGCACCGCATATACCACAAATAATCCCCTCGGATAACGTCCCTGCATCCCCCTTATCAACATGCCCACCGTCGCAACCGCCGCTGGCCCCCCCGCAACGGCAAATTCAATGCGTTCCGTAATCTGATAGCTTTCATGCGCCAGGGCCATCGCGATAATGCCGAGGACAATGATTGTCCGTTCGCCGGCTGTCCGGGGTTGTCGGGATATCCAGTCACGGCCGAGGACTTGGAGTTCATCAGAGAAGGATTCGCGAGCGAAGGGGCGGAGGATGGAGGGGACATGGCGGAATAGGGGGCGGAATAGTGGGGTGAGGAGGAGGAGGATCAGGGGGGCGATGGTGGGTAGTGTGGTTAGTAGTGGTAGACAGTCCGGGTTGAACTTGGCCTCAGAGGGTATCTATGCAGTTGTCAATATAGGAACTCATTTCATTGGTGTGTACAGTAGGAAAAACTTACCCAAACCCTCCTCAAACATTCTCGACATTGATCCATATTTCTATCACCGTCGCCGTAATCTCTCTAAACACAGCAGCAAAGACTCTCAGAAAAGATACCCTGCCTTTATATATATCTCTATCTATATATATTCATACTCACCACCCGGCCACTCACTCTCCAAGAAATCCCCCAGATTTCTCGCCGCAAATGTAACCGAAACAGGCCCCAATGCAGGAGAAAGGATATGCTAGGGGCTTCTGCAGCGCGATTGGGAAGTCAAGGACAACGGTCACTAGTCGCTAGGATGACGATGGATAGGATGGAATAGTTCCTGCTGTAAGGAATGTGGATATGGAGGTGATGCTGGTTAATGGAAATTGAGGGGATAAATGTTCATATACGTATATTTTATAAATTTAGGGTATGCAGAAATCTTGACATATATAAAACATGCATAGTATAGTGATATGCATAGTTTTAGATACGAGAAGAGATTGAATGTTTGGGCTGAGTGTTTATCTCTAGGGTCACCAGGGTTACAATCACATGATCACATATAATCATCAACCCATCTCAAAAACAAAAAGATGTGCTGACCAACAGAACCACATATCATCGTGATGCTGGTTCTATAAAGGCTTCTACACTTTTAATTCCCAAAAAGACAAATCCACTCCCGTCCCGTCCAATGTAAGCACCAAAAGAATCACCTCCGATACGGGGAATCGAACCCCGGCCTTCTCGGATCAACCAACTCGAAAGTCAATGAGAGCGAGATATCCTAGCCACTAGACCATATCGGACACATTGTGTTTGAGAACATGCTTTGTCATGTGTAAATCCCCATTTTCATTCCAAAATTCCTGCTTTCTATATATAATCAAACAAATGGGTATCTAGTAATAAATAGTACAAAAAAACAAACCAAGTCCATGCTGTTCTTCATTTTTACATCCTCCGGTCAATCGATCGTCTGACCGATCCACTACCCTGAGACATAGCCTCTGCCCGATC
Organism: Ambrosiella xylebori; assembly: GCA_002778035.1. NCBI lineage: Eukaryota > Fungi > Ascomycota > Sordariomycetes > Microascales > Ceratocystidaceae > Ambrosiella > Ambrosiella xylebori. The sequence continues at coordinate 1,963,232 of PCDO01000002.1, forward strand.
CGGAACACCAGGCCACATAGGCGGTCCTTCAACTGTTTCCTCTTCCCGAGACCCAAACTCATACTCCCTCATCTCCATAGCCTGGGCCTCTACAACTCTCCTTTCCTCTTCTTGTATCTCCGCCTCCCATTGAGCCGCTTCATCATCGCTAAGGACGTTCCGTAACGCAACACCTGCCCTCTCGGGGGCCGGAATTTCAAAGGTGGGAAGTTCCTCTACAGTATTGGTTGGACGGAACCGCTCGCGCATCTTTTCGGCTTGAGATACAGCAAAGTCTTCGAAGCGACCACGGATATCCCAACGGCCAAGCTCATCGCGTGTCGAGGTAGCAGCCGCTGTCACACTGGTCGAGGTCGTCGGAGCTGTAGGTGACATTGGCGATGAACCTGGTCGAATACTAGATGCCTGCGATACCGGGAGCAGAGGATTGGCAATGTTGGCCAAAGCCTTCCACGGACGTCTTCTGGGAGCATCTTGGCCTCCGAGGATATTTGCCTCAATGTCAATATCTGCAGATGACTGGCCAATAGTGACTGGTCTGTCACGTCTTTGGGGTGTTGGTGACCCAGGGCTACTGGGTGATTGCGAGCCTGGATCAATGGTAACAACTGGTATCCGTTCTGGACTCACGGTGGGCTGAGGCATAGCGACGTGCTCGGTTACGCGCTGCATAATCTCAGATGGTCCAGGACGACGCACTGCGTACATAGTACTCGCAGCGCTTGTCGTATCTGTCCGACTGATTGGCGTTTGAGCATTTGGAGGACGAGAGGGCCACGCCGATACATCGCTGCCTTCTCTAGAGGCTGGAGGGCGAGGTGGAAGGTCATTTCGAGGAGGGGCAGCAATGATAGTGATTGGTGGCGTATCTTTCCGTCCTATTCTCCGGATTCTACGTTGTTGCTTGGCGACCATGGCCATGAGGTTCCGACGACGCCTTGTGTAAATGTTTGTGGCATGCTTCTCACTGAATCCGTCATCAGATCCAGAGGTGCGTTTGCGCCGGTAATCAGACGATGATGTCTCCATCTCATCCCCATCAAAGATCTCTCGACCAAGAATCCCATCTTTCTTCTCTTCGCGTTCAAGAGCTTCAATGCGCTCAACCCATTCCCATACAACCACTGAGGCGGCTGCAGCGCCTACCCATCTGACATAGTCACCCCAACCAGTGAACTCAGGGTTGACGAGATCCATAATAAAAAAGACAACGGGAATGATTATAGAAACGATGGACATGATAGCCATGAGGATCATGTTCTTCATGAGTGGGTGATAGAAAGCATAGCGCTTCTTCATGACTGAGTAGTATAGGACCCAAGCGGCGTACAACAGTCCTAGTGATAGTTGAAGTAGATAGCTAATGGCGGGGATAGGTTTGACAAAGGTTCGGGGGTGAGTTGTGGAGGAAGCCGGACTGTTGTACTTGAAGCTATCAAGGGCACTAAAGATTATGTCGAGCACAATCAGCGCAAAAGCAATCCACTTGATAAAAACCTTTTCGCGGTGCCGAGGAAATAATCTAATCAAAGTTTGGGCCTGAGCAAGCCAAAGAAACGTATCAGAGATAAGTCTGATAACTTTTAACTCAGTTCCATCCATAACTTCAAACTGTAACTGCTTAGTGTTGAGAGTTCCAGAAGCATATTGCCGTTGTGCTACGTCAAAAGTACTGCTAGATGCGATGGTCAAGGAGATGGCAACTGAAATGGCGGCGACCTTTTGCAGCCAAGGACGGCCACCAATATTTACACCACCCGTTGACCCTGAAGTAAATCCACCCCGCCGTCCCAGATACACCACCCCGCCATCTAAAAATGATCTTGGAGTGATGAACAGCATGATGACTAGCATATATGATGTGACAGTGGTCGCAGCTAGCGCATACATCACAGGGAATTTTGAGGCGTAAAATGGGTCGGTTATATCGGATGTTGACGACACCGTGACTGTTGTTGGGTCTACTGTTGATCGCGCCAGTAACGGAACAATTTTTGAAGGAGTGAGAAAGTCGCGACATTGTGGTATGAAGTCGGCGGCGCGGCCAATAAGCTTGCCATTGAGATATGATAATAGGCCGTTTTGGAGTAATATTGATTGTGCACAATCTATGGTGGTCGTCGGGCCGAGGCCGAAGGCACTTTGAAATGCCATCAAGGTGTGGAACTTCCGGTCGCGTCAGTATTGGTTGTTGAGTATCACTAAATCGGAGAGGTGAAAAGAAGTGCCGGATAAGTACACTAGATATTGATAAAGGTGTAAGGTGTATGGAAGATATTGAGGTCAGTAAGGACTGGAGAGATCTAAAGCCGGGAAGGTTGTGATAGTGACAATGATGATGTCAGAACATTGCCACAAGGTAATCGTCGTTTGTATCACAATTAGTTTGTCGAGTATACAGAATTATAATCAATTCAAGAAAATAAAAACAAATGGCGGTCGTAAAAGGCCAGGCGAATCAATCGGGGCTGGCCATGAATGAAAAATCTGTCATGGAACAATAAGGATGATCCGGGTGTCGGGAAGTTTCAAATTCTATTCTCCCACAGCATGAGCTTTGTCGTTAGAAAGCGCAAGGTACGATGACGCTATATAATTTCTATGCACAGAAACAATGCATGCAATGCTGCTTCTATATCCGTCTCTGATGGCCTGTCGATCACTGTCGAGTCACCAAGCTATTGCCGTTGGTCGGCGGGATAAGCGGATTATTGAGGTAGGTCGTGTGTTTAGAAAGTTAATATCTCAAAAGCGTAATATCAGGCGCTGAATGAGCTTGGACACACAAAACGTCGAGCGATTGTCGCGATGATAAAGTAATGTTTGATTGAGCGGAGTTAGCAAGGATGCTGAAGATTATCACTAAACTCAATCGTAAAGGACCAGCCAATTGTAATGATAAATATGTCGATAAAAAACAGCTCACGACAAATCAAGTAATAAATAATAAATAATACAATGGAACTTTCATAAGAATTGAGATATAAAAGTCTCGGCGCCAAGAGATTTTCTCATCATCAAAAGTCAAAAAATACAATGAAGGAAGAAGATCAAAACAAGATGCAGATTAAAAAAATCTTGATCGGTTCTTTCGGACAAATACAGCAGGAGCCTTGAACTCTGAATCAAACTTGTGGAAAGCACGTCACTCTAAAATTAAAGATGCGGACGGTACTCAATAGGGAAAGAGAAAACAAAGATGACTGGGGTGAATGGTTATTGGGAAAGGGGCAAGAGAAGAGTGGCTTTGATATGGGATTATCATGTGAGACGAGATGTGAAAATTAGTGGTCATTTTTTTTTCTTATTGAGAGCTATTATACATTTGTTTTACGGATTATGAGGTAAAGCAAAACGAGTTTCCATTATCACCCACCATGCGTGTGACCTCTTTTCAACGACATCTGGTTCTACCATAAGAGAACTCCTCGGCAGTCATCAAGGAACAAGCTTTCTTGGTCGAACATGTCTAATCATGATCCTGAATTCTAAAAGTCTTGGCGGGTGTCATAGCGGTGCGTCCTCTGGCTTCCTGATGGTTTCTTCAAGGTCCACGTGCATTGCCGACCAAAGGCAACTGGGCACAAGAGCAATCTTTTACTCATAAGTTAAACATGTTTGCCCGGGAAATCAAGCCTTGATGTCGACATACATCATGGCTTGGTTTGACAGACTTGGTTTCTAATTAGTCAGTACATAGAACCCTTACGTTATTATGACAAGCTTTTCGGGTCTTTCCACGGCCATGCCAAGCTCAGACTTCCAAGCAATCCGGATGGAATTCCCCACACGCAAATCTCCAAGCTTGAACTCTAACCCTGTATGTATATTTAACAAGTCATCATATATCTATAATTCATTTATAATTCATACTACTAGTGTTTCTGTCTATCTACAATGATGATATTTGTCATGAGTTCCTATTATGGGAATAACAGTTCATTACCTGACCACACAATTCAACTTTAGTCTGGTCGTGTGGAGTCTTTTGGGCGGTTAGGTATCATGCAACTGGTTGGTTTTATCCTCTGTTGCATGAGTACTACGTGATATTGACACAGTCACATCTGTTTATTTTTATTTTTGTACTTGTGTTTTTATTAGACCGCTATTTCTCATACTGATACTTTGTGATGAGGAACAAAGGTTGATTAGTCAATTTTCACATTATTGGGGTTATGACAATCAATCTGAGCTAGAATGACCAATCTGATAATCCATAATCCATCCGTCGATCAAACTGCCTTTGAAGCAGAATTAGGACCACCACCATCTAGAAATAGATTAAAACAAAACATGCAGAAAGGCGTCAAGGCGAACACTAGGTCTGAGAGTAAGTACATTTCATTACTGTGTATGTAAAGATAAAAAAGAACCGATACGGAAAACAAAATCCATTCAACAGCCAATACCATCCTGTATTATGCTGATTTCTCGTGCTACTCTTGCGTTATGCCCATGAAGCTTCGCCGTTAGCAAAATCAATCAACAGATTGATCACTCTCATGTATGCGGAGTACGAATCGACTAAAGTCGACCGCATTCATTCTTTGTGGGCATTGTGATACCCTGTCTTCCTTGATGCCGTCCTGTACTGCCAGGAAAGCACCGCGTGCTGTCCATCCCCGCTTCCAGAGCTTAGCCACCTCACATGATTTCACACTTGGATCCAATCGCCACCATCGCATGTGTGTAGTCCAGCAGCTTCTCCCAACTCATTTCCCCCGGCACCGCAAACTCCCCATCTCTCCCCGTTAAAACCACACACGTAAACTTCTGAGTCTCCAACCTTCTTCTGACCTCCAGAGCCATCCGCTCAGGCAAGCAGAACACCACAATCCTCTTCCTTAACACCAGCATGAACTCCTCTGACCTGTCCGGGTTCAACGCTACAAAAGAGACATCATTCGGCGGCGCCATCTTGAGTGCCCTCGCCAACGCTTCATAGCGGCCCTTGAGATCCCAGACGACACTCCCGTCCCGTTTCTTGATGAAGAAGGCCCCGTCGACGCCCAGCGCAACCACCTCCAACTTGGCTCCCATGACCAACGGTGTCATCCTAGCACAAGTGACCTCGTCCTTCCATTCCGAGAGTGTTACACCGTCATCGCCATCGGCCGTCCACGCCACATAACTGCCATGCTCGCCAAATATCACCCGGACGTCCTCATCCCTGTTTGCCCTCATAAAGTTAGACAGCCGCACCAGCGTGTGGTCAGCGGCATGGCTAGTGAGGAATTGAAGCTTAGTCCATTTCCAGTCACGGTAGTTGACGAAGACAGTCTCTGAGCAATGGAGCCAAGATACGCACAGGGTCTGCCATGACTGGTCAAGTGCGGCGTAGTGTTCGGCTGGGGGAAGGTTGTGGAATGAGTCGTTGATACCAGTGGTGAGATAGTAGCGGTTGTCGCCGCGGAAGTAGAAGAAGAAGTGATTTTGGAGGGGGTTGGTGGGTTGGAGCCACATGTTTTTAGAATAAATATGAGTGCAGAGTTTGTGATTTTTAAGGTCATTTACAGAATGAAGTTCACTGAAGATCTGCCGTGATGAAGATCTGCTGTCTCTGTAATGGGTCGTCTGATCTATGATCCGACGGCCACGAGTTGTAGACTTGGGTATGACTTTCTGGTAGAATAAAACCTAGCTACTGGCTATCGTGTAGTGTTGAAAGCTTACAGGCAGGCTGGTCTCGGTTCCTGAGCGATCCGTAAAAAAATGTGTGTATAATGAACCAGCGCCAAGAACTATTTAAATTGAGTAAAAAAAGAGTTTAAGCCATCAAAAAAACGCGGAGATGTATGTAAGTCAGAGAGAAGATAAAAAAGAATACAATCTACACCACAAAATTATCGTGAACACAGAAATAACGAAAAATAAGAAAAAAAAAATAAGAAATACCCTTCACATCGCAATCCCAACATCAACTTCTCATGTTTCTGTTCCCAGCCACAAATAAACCCACAATCACCTACCCACCTGTCCCTCACAATAACAAAAAACGAAAATTCGTCGTACATCTCCACTCTTAGCTGCATCTGCATATACATTACATACAGCGTAACCTCGCCATCTGCAGACTGACAACCCAAGCCTCGATCCTCTTCCCGCAGACCAGCAAAGCGCCGACGATGGCGGAAACGAGAGTGAGAGCCCTGTGATTTGTGTAGGATACAAAAAAACGAGGCTGCTGTGGGAAGTAGTGGTGGTGATTGTGATGAGGGCCTCACCAGTTGGTGTATGTTCTAGAATTCTGGCGCTGATCAGGTGCAGGAGGAATATATGTACAACGATTGAACCAACCATTATCTGATTGATTTTCCGTGAGGGTTCTTTCTGGTTAGTTCATGTTCAGCTTCGAGAAAAAGTTGGGGCTTGTCCTAGGGAGACCCCCGACGACCATGCGAGCGGAAACGCACGACTCCATGTAAATTGTGAGGTTGGTATAGTCGCTACTAAGGCAGCGGGAGACGAACAAGTTTTCTAACAGGGAATCTTATGTAGATAATGGGGGGATTATTTACATGACTGCCAATATATTATGGATGATATATTGATCGCCCCACCAGACAACGCATTCAATATGATCGTATATATACTGCTACATGTACCTTATTTACCATGACTATATATATAGCCGCATCACGAATCCTACCTCATGTTTTTAATAAATATACAACTTGCGCATTTTAAAAAGAAAACGTACTTTACACCCTATAGATCTCAGCTAATTAATGATACTAATGGTACGCCCCTCCTAAAATCTAATCCCACATCTATTCCGGAACTCCATTCGCCATGCCCAAACCTCCCAAGAAAAATGCAATCCCAATAAAAAAACCCAACTATTGTGACATCATCAGATTCCTGCTTCTATTCCTCTTCACTTTCCCCATCCAAGCCGCGATATTCTATTCTGCAAACCCATTCGCCACCAAAGTCTACAGGATGTCTGGCCTTGACACCCGCCTTTTTCCAAACTGCATTATCAAATCCAATGTCCACAATCCAGAGCCGCCAATCAGTAGCATCACTTATCACTGCGGCATCTTCCTCTTCATTACCAGCAGCTCCTATGGCCTCTGCGAGACCACGCTTCGGCGCGGCCATTGCAATGACGTAGCGAGACTTGATATATAGAGGCATGCCGTCGACAATGGAGATCTTTCCAGTAACCGGGTCCACACCCGAAGGAACATCTAGTGAGATGATGAACCCCGGATCTTTGTCAACCCAGTGAATGAGTTCGTAGACAGTGGTTTGCTCGGCCGTTCGCAGCTCATCGAATGGAACGGTCAAGCCAAGTAACCCGTCAATAATCAATGTGTTGACTATAGGAGTACCAAGCTCCTTGGCAGAGCGGTAATGATCAAACAACTCTGATTTATCGTAGACCTTGCCCCCGTAGTTGCGATAGAGTCGGACTTGGTTTTTCACAGCATCAACCAGAACAGACTCACGATCAATATCAACAACGCAGAGAATAACCTCTACACCCTTGGCTCTGAGTTGCCTGGCTGTAGCAATCGCGCGAACTCCAGACTTGTTGTTTCCAGCCAGAATCAGGATGACAGACCTCTTGATGAGCTCAGTCAACGGGATATCGCTGTTACCAACACCGAGTCCATGTCGGACTGCTGGGTCAGTGAGCAGATTGAGAGTAATGGATGCCACACCTCGCGCCGCATTTTCAATCATGACAATCTCAGGCAATCCAAGTTCGTTGACAGCAGTATTTTCCAAGGTGACCATTTGTAGTGGCGATATAGGATCTAGGTACCGGTTAGACGGCACTACATAGAACCCAGAGATACGCCTTCCAAGCTGTGTTGTAGTTCCAGTTAGTTGCTTATCACCAATAAAGGAGCCAGCACGGCCTGCTCGTCTTACTTGAGAGTTCCCCCGGCTGCCAGTCTGCGTCAAGTTACCCGCTATACTCGGCTTTCTAAGAGATCCTTGGCGGACAAGAGTTGGACGGCCTTCAGGTTTCCGGGGTTTACTGCTCCGGCGTTCCTCAATGTGAACATCGGCTTCACTATTCCAGTAGTCATCATTGGGTTTAGGGCGTAGGGTGGATGGTTTGTCCAGAACCATTTCTGTATGATGGAGATTTTTACCACCAGCAGTACTGGGCTTAGTCTTGATGTTATGGTAGACAAGACGAGCATCTTCGGGAATGGTGTCGCACTTATTGATCTCCTCAAAGACACTACGTTTATCGAAGCGAGCAAGACTTCCTTCAAAGTCAAATTCTTCCATTTCACTGTAGTCTTCCTGTCCCCAGGTTTCAGAGTCACGACCAGAGTAGCCTTTCTTGGAGTATCGCTTCAAAGCTTTGAAAGGCTGGAATGATTCGACATCCTCCAGAAGGGGGGTATTACGCCACCCCTTACCTTTCCCAACACCATTAGAGCCAACCATAGTTTGTCGGAGGTTATCTCGTTGCTTCCTGTTACGAGTCACCCGAGTTTCCCGGTTGGGATTCCTATTCCTTCCCTTAGTCTTATGTGAACTAACACCAAGCTCAGCGATTCCAATTTCCAATACGGCTACATCAGCTATTTCAGGGTCAGCTGATGTACCAATTCCAGATACTGGAAATGCCGGGGGGATCTGCACCGGCATCACAGGAGCCGGAATAGACTGGTTGGCGACAGCAGTAAACCCTTTGGATTCACCTCCCGACCTGGCTGCATCACTTGCATGGCCAGAATGTGACACCGATGAAGGTCTGCCCACAGAGATAATGGCAGGATCGGAGAACAGAAGTCCTTTCTTAACGGGCGGTTTCTCAGATCCATCAGAGAAGGTGTTTGTCCGCGAAAGATCGGGGCCACCAGTGGGTGGTACAACCTTGGTAGGGGAGATGGGGGCAGAGATGGACGCCGGCTGGGGAATATTGGCTGGCTTCGGTGCCGGTGGGATGGAAGACGGGATGGCTTTTAAGGTCGTGACATCTTTGGCCTGGTAGAGAGGCACAATGAGGGTCGGCAGGCGAGTTCCCGGGCGGTTGACGATATCGACTATAGAGTGTTAATTGAATATTCTAGCTGGTGTTGAAACCACCCAGAACTCACCATCCTTCAGAGTAACATTGACACCAGCTTGGACAGCAGTAATGGTACCATGAACGGTTTGGGCCGACGGGTCCTTGAAGGTCACCTGGACCCGAACACCGATGAAAGCATCCATTGTATATAGGTATTGCTATAGGTGAGGAATCGGTAGATTGAAATTGGGAGCAGGCTATAGAGAAGAAGATTAGTCAGCGATCCTGAAACACAACTAAGTCGAGAACCCTCGATGACATCATTGACACCCTGAGACACAGTTTTGTTGAACCCAAAAGCACCTCGTACTATCCCCATTTTTTTCTACCGGGGACAACCTCTCGCCAATGGACCTGCATGGCAGAAGCTAATAACCACTGCAACTGATTTTTAGACGCATAGTCCCAACACAGTGGCCACAATCTAGCACACCTGAGCTGCATACATATGCATGCACACGCAAGCAGACCTCTAGAAACACGCAAGAGAATCACTTACATTCTAATTGTCACAAAAATTTCAGACGAAGCCTTTTCAATCAAGATTTCAAAGTGCCAATCGATCGGAGACCCAGCTTTCTGACCGTTCTAAATACAGTCCAAGCAGGCCAACTTGAATGCCCAATCGCACGTCACAAGACCCTCTTGATGATATACAAAAGCCCCAATTTGCTCTTCTAACCCAAGATCGAATGGTATAATTAGTGAGTGTGATTGTAATCAAGGCTGTCGTCACCCTATATTCAAATCACTAGCAAGTCACCTGGTATTTACCAACACACAAATAAAAAGGTAACCACCATCGTCATAGCCAAAATGTCCCCTAAAACCCAGTAATCCAAAAGCCCCATCTCGTTATCGATAAACGGCATATAGTGGTCACGTGGGCACGCGTTGGCGTACAGGTAAGACAAGGATCCGAAGGATTGGGCAGAACCGGCGTCAGGTTGAATGTCATGAGAGAAGAGACATGGGAAGACATGAGAAGGAGAAAATAAAGTGAAGAACTATGGATATTCAGATGCTACCCATATGGGAATCGAACCTAGGTCACCTGCGTGACAAGCATGTATGATCACCACTACACTAATGAGGATTTAATGCTGATAGTAGAGCTATACATTCGCTACGAGTACTACTTGCAATTGTTTGGCACAAAACATGTAGCCTCACACTTACAACACCAAATTGTGTGAAATAACAGAGTAGAGTTCAGTACATGAGCGGAGTATCATTGTCAACCAGGAGTCTAAAACCAGATACAAAAACGTAAACAAACATGATATCTATATAAACAATTCTTTATCTATGTCCCAAACCCACGTATTCAATTAGCCTTACCAAACACATCTGTAATGTGCACTTGTCTTTTCTGATTTATCTTGTCAACACTGTAAAGCTTGCTATAGAATTCAGTAACCAATGGATGTGCCGACACTTTGCTCTTGTCAAATCCAATGACTTGCAGCCCATCTTGTGATGTAGCTCTACTGAGCGCAACATATGCCTGTCCTTTCTCAAATATACCCCGCAGATCAACCTTCACACGATCCAACGTCTGACCCTGGGCTTTGTGAATAGACAAAGCCCACGCAAGGATGAGAGGAACTTGCTTGCGGGTAGCTTGTACTTCGCCATTGGGCAACTCAACCTTCCATTCCTCGGGAACACAGTGTATACGGGTCATTTGTCCGTTCGGGCCCACTGGGAAGTCTACCACGGGGTACTGAGCTCCATCGGCAAGCTTCTCAGCAGCTTTCATGAACTTGGACTTCTTGTCAAAAGCCGCAAATTCTGGGTCTCCCATGTCACTCTTAGCTAGTTCAGCGGCCCATTCGAGTTCGGTGGCAAAGAACTTCACCTTTCCAATCAAACCATTGTATAGTTGACCCTCATCTTTGTTCTTGATCAACATGACCTGCGCTTCCTCCTTCAACTGAAGAACCTTTGGACACATCATGTTACTGAGAAGTTTATCGCGGAATGTCTGATCACCAGTATCAGCTGCTGAATAGGTACGAATGGCACCCTTCAAAGCCGAAAGACGAGCAAGATTCGCTTGATCAACTTGTTCACGCCTCGGGAATAATTCTGTAATGTCCAATCCATCATTGAAGTTCAAAGGACGGTTAAGAGCTCTGAAGGCTTGGACTGTTTGATCTGAGATACGACCTTGACGCATTTCGTTCAGCATGTAGGCAAATTCAGGGTCTTTTTGACGGAAGACCTGAGTGAGGCCAATGGTGTGGTTGACTGAAGTTCCCCAGGTTTCAGCATCGAAGGCAAACTTGGCAGTTTTGTTCTTTTCTGGGACAGGTGGCAACTGGAAGAAATCTCCGGTGAGTACCAATTGAATACCACCCCAGGGTCGACCGTTGTTACGAATCTTGCGAGCAATCTGGTCAAGTTTGTCGAATAGTTCACCATCGACCATCGAAATCTCATCGATGACCAAGCACTTTGTCTTGACCCATCTATTCTTGGCCTTTGCATTACGACGAATCTTCTTGACTAATGTATTGACATCATCTTTCCCTAATCCGATACCTGTACTAATGTTAGTAAAGTAATTTATACATAGAAAGAATCAACTACATACCTGCAAAGCTATGAAGGGTGATACCACCGATATTACAAGCTGCCAGACCAGTTGAGGCTGTAATAGCAAGTTTTTCCGGGTCTCTGGTCCACTTCATACGTAATTGTTTGATGATCTCTCTCATCAAAACTGATTTACCCGTACCGGCCGGGCCAGTGAAAAATACAGACTGACCCTCATTAACAACCAGCTGCAACACATCCTTCTGCTCTTGACTGAGTTGGATGAGTCCTAAGGTTTTTGCTGGTATTGAGGTTGCCTTCGCGGGAGCGTTAGACTTGCTTGACCCTGAAAGAGCTGCTGGCGTTGACTTGGAGGGCGCCGAATCTCCCATAGGTGTGCGTTCTCTCTTGAAGGCAGGTTTGTTATTTCCCATCAAAGAGTCGACTCTCGCCATGGTTTGTCCAGCATTTATCTTCACTGGTTGTATGTGGGCAGACGTCAGCGCCGGCTCTTCTATCTTGTCGAATTGTGCTGGTAGCCTCTGTCTCTTAACAGCTTTGGTAGGGATTTCCGCCATAGCTGCTTCGGAGAGCGGCCGTTTGTTTTCTGATGACGTAGAAGGGTTTTTATGGAGCACCGGTTTCTTTTCTTCCGTCAAATCGATAGTTGGGGGTGGCAGTTCGGTGGCCATCTTTTGTGGTGCAGCAGGCGTCTTTACTGGCAACGCTGCCGGAGGTCCATTCTCCCCTAGTGGATCATCTGAAAAATCATCCAGACAAAGGTCATCGAAGCCATGATCCTTTGCGAACTGGTCTGAGGCAAATGGATTGTCGGGTCTCAGAGTATGAGTAACGGTCTGTTTGGTCGCAGGTTTGGGGGCCACGGATTCTTTAGCCAATGCAAGAGGCTCATCGAATGCTGAACTTGAGGCCCCGCAAATATCGGCCATTTTAGATGGTGGGGGTTTCACTACACTGGGAATTATAGGTTCAAGGGGCTTTGGCGCGGAGGCGGAGGTTGATGAAGCGCTTTTCTGCTTATAGAGCATTGCAGCGATTTTGTTGTTCCCGGTGGCGGTTGATCTTTTGATGTTGCTGACTGCTTTGGCGGCAGATGCGGGACGGGATGTCAAGAGGGATGTTTTAGTGGAGTTTAACAGGAATGTCGAGAGAGTAGAGTATCGATAGGAAGTGGTGGTATGCTTCAAATGAATAAAGCTTGGGTCAAATGAAACTCGAGTAGTGAAGTGCGATGAACGACGTAACCAGGAATGATAATCGCAGCGACTAAATGTCGTGAACCGTAGCATAGGCGATACCAAATCAGTAGGCTTGTTGATTTCACAATATAGCTAACGGACAATCCCGCTTAAAGTTACAAGAAAAGTAATTTCCTCTCTTGAATTACTGCCACTATGTTGTGGTCGTGGAGATCGGAAGATCAACAGAATGCAAAACAGAAAAAAAAGATCAAGAACAACGAGCCTGGTCTCGTCTGTCTTGGCCCTTGTAGTCAAGATATGTTGATCGCACACAACGTGGAAGTACAGACGAACCAGGGAAACAAGAATTGTCCTAGGAAAACAAGAGATCTAATTTGATGTGTAGTTTGCTGGAATGGAGACTGACGCGGGGATGTGCTGGTTTGATAAGGGCGCAAAATAGTTTATTTTAGCGCGACGCGTTCATTGAGTTTTGAGGGGTTGAAAAGTAGTTAATAAACAAGTCTCTAGATTTGTTTATCAATTGGTGACAGTCAATTTTCATTGATTTTTATGTGGGGCTAATCAGACCCTCTTTCAATTCTTTCGGAGGGACCAAAAAATATGACTATTTCTGGGTTCATGACATATATTGGCGTCGGTCAAAGGTTAGATTAAATTGGCATAGCGTGCCGTAAATGTGAGTGAATTTAATAGAAATTTTAACACATGATCAACCAAAGTGCAATGTGATTATGCATGGCATACATATTCGAAAACAAGATACCCCAAAACACCGTAACTCTATGCCCAAGAATAACAGCCTTGAAACCCTGTCACCAAACTCCGAATTCAGATATGAGCTCTGATAAATGAATATATGACAACAAAGAAAATCCACCTTTACTTTCGTCCACCTTTTTTCGGCTTGGTATCAATCGGCGGTCCATCCCAAGCGGGGATCCATTTTTCAAACTCCGGATCCGGCAGACCCACCAAGCCCATGTACGTCCGGTCATGAGCTGTCCGCCCGCGACCATCAGTGGCGGCAGATGGGTTACCAAAGGCATACATCATCCTAAAGCGGTCAAATTGAGTCTTGTCAGGGATGGTCTTCGCGGGGGCGACGAACGTCTGCGGAGTGACATTCATCGGCCGTCCTCTGCCTCTCTTGATGCCATCTGACTGTGTTGATCGCTCAGTCGCCTTAGATTTGCCCTTGCCCTTTGGCCGGCTCAGAGAATCAGCAGCGGCTGCCTTCAAATTGGCAGCAACACTTGGCCCAGATCCAGTTCCGCTGACAACAGAAGCCAAAGATATGGCATTCATCTTTTCCTTGATGATGTCATCCAACTCAGCATCCGATGCTGAAATTTGAGCCTTGATAAAAGCAATCTCATCAGAAGCAGAGATTTCGTCATCGGAAGAATGGGCAAGCATTTGCCTCATGACCGATGTCCGTGGTGTATACGGGTACTTCTCCGGATGCGGTGTTATTGCCGGATCAGGTTTGATTTCGGGATTTAAATAAGCCTCAACGCCCTTATCAAGGAGCTTATACATGTTGATACTCTCCCCATGAGGGATAGGGGTCTTGTGAGACGGTGTGATGCAATCCATATCAACTTCCTTGCGCAAAACAGAGTCGATATCAACGGCAGAAAAGAACGCAACAGCCTGCGGCAAATCAAGAATGCCAACTTGTTCCGCAAACATGGCCCGGGTCCACAAGTTTGCGATCTGAAGAGCCATGGCTGCTCGATACCGATCCTCAAGTCTAACAAGGTAGCGGATTTCGTCATGGACAGTGATTGCCAGGCGAGCGTCGATATTAAACCGACGAATGAGATAATCCATACCAGTAATGAGAAGATGGAGGTAGTCAACACCCGATGACTGAATGGCCCAGTTGATACGAGAAGTCAAGTAGCCGCCCTTGCTGACGTAGCAACTAATCAGAGCTTCGGTGATACCCGCACCAAGGACAAATGTTCTAGGCCTAGGTTGCTCAGCAAAATCTTCAAGCTTGTTGAAGACGAAAGATTCCGTGCCACCTCTCCAAAATGCCTTCCTGTAGATAGCTTTCCGGCTCGTCTTCTGGCCCTTAGTATTTTCGTATAATCTTCCAGCAGTCTCGGCTGTTTGCTTCTCAGACAAGCTGGGGTTAAACTGCCGTAAGAGAGTAGCAGCAAATTTTAGGCCAGCACCATAAATTCTACCATAGTTGAAAACCTTGGCGTCATTTCTGGTGATACCCAAAATACTTGCCGTGCGAGAATGCATGTCAGTACCAGCAGCTTTGGTACCTTCAAGTGTCATGAAGCCGATAGCATTTCCACCGTGTAGTCGGAACGTAGCATCACCGACCAGACTAGCAATCCATAATTCTTCGGAGTCGACATCAGCACCAACAAAGCAATAGCCTTCAGGTGCCTGAACCATAGCCTTTAATTCAGAACCGACACGATTCTTCTTAGCATTACTCGCAGTCAACCAGGTGTTCTCAACAGCACGCCGAGTGATAGTACCCATAGGGATGATTTGAGGAATGATGTAGCCAAGATCCGGTACGGCATCTTTGCCCTTAAAGTACTCTTCAAAAACTACCATCTGGGATTTGATGCGGTCACGAGCACTAATCCAGTAGGAGCAAGAAGCATTCATCTCAAGAGCTTCCTTAGCATAAGGGTACTCCGAGGAAAGAGTGCCCTTTTCAAAATAGGCTAGATAGCTCTTTGCCATAGGGTTCGTACACCGGGCATTAGGCCCGTCTTTGTGTGGCAATTTGTAATAGTACCCCTCTGGATCATTGAGAAGAGCTTCAACGCCCTCGGCCTCATCAAAAAAACACCGAACCATCTGCTTCTGTTCATATGTGTCAGCTTCAGATGGCTTTACTTTGAAGACCCACCCATATTTGTCCGACCAGATCAACGGATGACCCTCCCAGCATAGTCTTAATAGAATCGGGGCAACTCGGGTCCGGACGGTCAGATTTATAGGGCCGTTAGTCTTAGGGAATAGATCCTTATACCACTGCGGCATTCCAGGCATCTTTTGTCTGGCGACTGGCCGTGGGGGGTCCTTCTTGGTTCCCTTGGTCATTTTGATTTCCTGACCCGACCAATCGAGTTGGCTCAGCCAAGGGTCATTGTTGTAGACATCTGGCTGGTCCCTAGCCTCAAGAGCCTTGGTCGCAAGAGTTTGTAGACGCTCGAGCACATCTTTATTCATGCGCATATAGGTGGACTCGGCGGTCTCTATGTACTTATTCCAGTTCTTGTTCACGGGCAAGATGACTGAAGAGATATGTCTCAGAGCGGCGAAGCTGACTGGATGAGGGCACGTTTCCAAGAAGTTGGGGAAAACTAAGCGATACACTTTGTGGGTGATTGCCACATCAGCCGCACAGTATTGTAACAAATCTTGCAACTTGTCCAAAACACCTTCCCGATCCAAAGTTTCAAAGTCGTCACGGACAGTCTTGTCGATAGCAAGCTTGAGGTGGAACTGCGCTACATCTCGTAAAGAATTGATTGAACTGTGCTCGACCCATAGCTCTTCCTCTTCATTGAAGTTTCGATCTTTCATGAGTTGCGCTAGCGCTTCATCATCTGGATTGTTGAGATACCTTTCTTGGAGCTCACGGTTCTTTCTGTGCTTCATCCAGGTTGGACGCTGCTGAGAGCACATACCGTTGACAGCAACATGAAGTGACATCGTATCCATGAAGAAGTTTCGTGTTTGCTTCAAGTCGTATTCCTCTTTAATTCTAGCACGATCGTATCCGACGTTGTGTCCGACGACGAGCCTATCCTTTTTCGGGTCACCGAGCGATATTAACTGCTTCGGATCCTCAGTCTCACCAAGAAGCCATGGTGAAAGCCAGGAGTACCAATGTGTGGCACTCATGGCACAGGCCATAATCGCATATGGGTGCTGCTTCCATAAAACTTCAGTATCAAAACACAATAGATTGTCCTCGGGGGCTTCGACGGCAACCGGGATAAGTCTATCGTATCCATCTTTGATATATTTGGTCCACCCGGACTTGACATGCCATTTGCTAGGTTTGGCGGGTTGGCCCGCAGTGGCAAAGGTACTTGCCATATCAAGATAGGGGTCAGATGCGTCTTGACCTAATCTAGTAAAATGTTCATCTAGAGTCTTGGTAGCACCGATCAGACCCGGCATTTCAAAGGCAATTGGTCCCGCACCATCTGTGTTCTTCCCTAGAAGATCATGTCTGATAAGATGCTCCTTGGCCAAGTCCACCAAGTGCTTTGGCGCCTGTGACTTTGCACCATTCGGAAATATCCTCCTATATAACTCTTCACTTAGTGATTGGATGCCAATCTCATTGATTCTTGACGTCGCAGGCACTAACAATCGATTCTTGTTAGTATGTCTCTTACCAGCCACTGATCACATGACACATCAGTCCTCACATAAATTGTGTCTTGCTCTCACAGCTTACTGCGCATAACACTATCAAAAAGGAAGGAAAACTTACAAGCCAAAGATTTTCCCTTGCCCTCTAACGTCGATGCCCATCTCGTCCAAATCCCCACTCTGACGCCAATAGTCCCCCACACACTGGCCCGTTTCGTTAACCGGGCTGTCTTCACGATTCCCAACATTCCAAGTCTGTCAATGGCCACGTCGTGGCCTTTCACAGTAAATTAATAATCAACAAATTGGCAGTCGATCGAATATGTTGACGTTATGTCAACGTCGCCACTAATTTCAGCTGGCTAACGATTGGAAACAAACAGTAAAAGATTTTAGTGGATGCTAAAAGTCGTAGGAGACTTCATGAAACATCTTTACATATCGTGTTTTAACGCTGGATTTTATTTTATTACTCCCATGAAGTAAGAGAAACAGTATGTAAGCTCCCTTGAAAGTCAAATCTGATACGCACCTTGCTTGAAAAAAATCAATGTTTATGCATAATGATGCAGAAATCATTGGATACAAGGATCATAGAATAGAATTGGAGGCAAGATTCTTCATGGATGGATTAGTCATACATAAGGGTCTTTTAGGGTATGCGGTATGATGGTTTGTTGAGTCAAAAATTCAAGACAATATAATGAGTGTTACTAACGGATGTTTGGACGAAAGACATGTGCTTCAATAATAAAGTTATATATTACGAGTGTTGTTTCTATGTATACATTTTCTAATTTCATTCAAACCATCGTTGTAAAGATCAAAAAAACGCCAAACCCAATACGTGCAGGTAACCTGAATTTTTGCCCTCCCAATAAAAAACTAAACAAAATAAGAAACGCCAGTGATTCATGAAATGTCAACATAAATAAGCCAATAACAGTTTAAGACCCTCTTTTTTGATCGACAAACAACTATTATCGGATGTGCAGGTGTAAGCTGCCTGTTAAAGACACCATCCCCTCCTTCAAACAGTATGTAACGCCTGGGACTCCATATTCATCATGGACAACTCCATATCACCAATCCTCAACTCCGCAAAACATTCAGAGTCTCAAGCTGATGTTTACTTGCGAATAGCACTAGAGCGGGTAGTACGCTTGTGGTTGGAAGCACCGTCCTGGCCGTAGACCTCCTTCTCGACGTGCTTGGCAGCCTCCCAGCCGGCCTTCTCGGCACGCTGAACATCAATGAGCTGAGCACTAGTGGTCTTAATCTTCTCACCCTTAGTAACAGCGACACGGCCACGACGAGTGTAAGAGGCAATGAAGAAGCTAACGAAGAGGTAGGTCAAAGGAGCCAGGTAGAAAACGTTCAGCCAAACAGCAAACTGAACACCAGAGCTGTTGACACAATTTTGGGTGACGTAGACGGTCTCAATGCGAAAGGTGTCAGCGCCGACGGTGGAAGCGCGAGCAGCAGCGGAGGAAGAGGCAGAAGCAGCAACATCGGCGGCCTTGGTTATGGCATCGATGACAATCTGCTTCAGGGTATCAATAACACCGACATTGGCCTCAGCAATAGAGGGGGCAGGCTTTGCCTCGGTCGTAGCAGTAACAGGGACCTGAACAGAAATGGGAAGAGCATAGGCAATGAAGGAGTAAGACATAGCACAAGTAACACCAACCAGGAACTGAGTGATCTGCATAGTTGTGAGAGTACGCTTGATGACCATGGGGACGGGGATATTGAATGCAGTGACGGTGTAGTAGGTGTACTGCGGATTGCATTGTTAGTTGTTTATGGCTTTGTTTCGGGATGCTGGTGGTTCAATTCTTACCATAAGGGAGTGGATCAGAGAGTTATAGACAACGAACAACCAGATAGGAGGAGCCATCCAGCGGATGCCAGCCCACATGCACATCATAGCACCAGCGTGGTGGTAAGTCTGCAAAGTTGAAGAAGGTTTGCCCTTGGCCAGAATGATAAAAGTGTCAAGGACCTCGTAGAACTTGGAGAGGTAAAACCACCAACCATAGAAAGCAAGACCCTCGTTCCAGAGACGGCCAGTAGCATAGCGGCTAGGAAGACCAGTAGCAGCGTCGATACCAGAGTTGTTGCCAAGAGTGTTAAAGGTGCCGTTCTTTTCGTTGTAAAAGACAGCACCATCAAAGCCAGGAACACCATTGATCTGGCAAAATGAGTCAACGGTAGCAGTGATGCCGCCGGGACCTCTGGGATTGGTGATAGAGCGGTGCATGGCACCAACCATATTGATGAAAGTCCAAGCTGAATAAGCAGCCAAGAAGACGTTATGAAGGACAACGAAGATCTTAAAGGCGCAGGTCTTGCTGATAGCCCAGGGTTGCTTGTTGCGCTTGAGGTTGTAGGCAGTCAGAGCCTTGGCGGTGACGGCGTAGACGGCGGCAATAGTAATGGGCACACGGGCATCAAGAACGGGAGCCCACCAGTTCTCGGGGATATTAAATTTGGGTGCATGTTTGAAGCTGCCGGCGGGAGGGGGCGGGATGGCGAAGGGCTCAGCAGCGAGAGGCCATTTGAACAGCTCCCGCACGGGGGTGATAAAGTAGGTGAAGGGGGCGTCCATTGTAGTAGAAAAATCAAGATATTGTGACTGGTATGGATATGGACCAGTCAGTGGAAAGATAAAACAGATGCACGAGAAGAAGAGGGACAAGAAGATGAAGTTGAAATAATATAATATAATGGGCTCGAGCAATACTTATTTACTTTATGAACTAAGCAGCAATAATGTTCAAGCTTGCCAAGAAAGCAAGAGCAAAATTCATTCGAGGCCCCAAACGAGATCCTCTTCCACAATGGGAAAAAAAATAACGAAGCAACGACACGGGTCAGTCAATTGATTCTCAGGAAAAGGCGCCAAATCTCAGCATAAAGCAGCGATTGAGCAATGGCCAGAGCACAATTGTAACCGGCCCCGGGCTTAATCGGAAATTCCTTCGATTGTTGAGGGCAGTTTTTGGTTAAAGAATTATTTTTGTAAATGATAAGAGAAAAAGTGAAAAATTTTATTGGCGTAATAACTCAATTTGGATATTGGGTTTTCCGGGGTTTATTTGTCGCCGGCGGAAGGAACGGCGCACAAACATCAAATCATCACCGCGGCTGCAACGCCAATATCAGAAAAAAAAGTTACAAAAAGCATGCACACGAATTCATATTTACAAATTTTAAATTTGAATGCTACTGATGTTAGTGACTCCTATTATCTCGGGGAGTTTGTATTTTTAACAACCTCGGTAGGTGCCCAAAGCAGATAGACAGCATTAAGCAGATCAAAGATATCACAAGGACTTTTTCCCCCAACCGGCGTTCAGCACTGTAAACCTTAGTTCCGATTACTCTTCGGTATACATCACTCAATATGTTCATGACTTGAATCTCAACCTCTGGAGTTTCCGTTCAACTAAAGGTTCAGTGACAGATGATCTATTATTAGCTATAGATAAAAGTTTATGATGAGATTGGTGGTGAAACCGGCATGACAACGATCTAGATCCCAAAACCAAAACCAAAAGCGGGTTTGTCGGTTGATTCTATGAATCTTATCAAAATCTCATTATTCATAAAACAAAGCAGTTCAACTCAATCTCTCTAGCTCTTGAATCTTACTTCTTCACTTTCTCAATTAGTGACAAATGTTGTTTACAGTCTTTATGAAGGTTTAGCCGTCTGACGTAAATAATCCCAAAACTTTTTGTTGGGAATCGCATCCCACCTCAGTTAATCGCCACACGGCTCCCTACCACGAACCAAACTCTAAGCAAGCACCCCCAGCGGGAGAATCCTCCGCTCCGCTCCGTCCATTTGTACAGGCCTGTGCCCGTATTCATGATCCCGGTCTTGCTCAGCGATTGAGGGCAACAGGTATCTATGTACATTCTAGTGTGTTTATTTTATTTCTCTCAGACCGCGATAGAGTTAATCCGAGCGGATGAACGGATTAAGAATAGCGAAGTAATGTGATGCAGATTATATAGTGGTGTAGAATGTGTGTAAGGGAAATTTCCCAACAGAGTTATTCTCGTAAGGGATGCATGTTGACAGGTTGATGAGATGTGGAAACCATTGTGTCAATAGCGCAACACCATGTAAATCTTACAATCTATCGGCAATCGTATAACGTTGACAGACATCAATCTTTCGGCCTCAATCGCCAAGTTTAAACTCTAGATCGAAATTCAAATATCGAATACCCAACAGAAAATCCCTACCACCCTGCAAGTGTAAGCCATCCCAAAACGGCAAAAAAAAGGCCATTGTAGGGCTGTCGCACACAACTATTCTTAACCCGGCCGTTATTGAGAGCAAAATTCGGACGACTTAACACTAATCCGGAGCTGCAACTATCCTCTATGAAGCACAGACAAGGGGACGATGAAGTATCTAAACAAGTTCTATAACCTGTTTCATTTATAGAATTTGAATACATATTTTAGTAGTTGTTTTTTTGATGAGGTCTGTTGCGAGGATCATCTAAGGACTTCCATGAACAATCGGAAGAATTAGATGATGAAGTCAGTTCGAGATTTTGAATGAGAGGGTTATCACTTTAATACAAACTCCAGATATCGATATCCGAAGACGACATCCGAACCAACAAGGGTCCATATCAGCAAATTTTCCTAAACTTTAGCCCGCTCAAAAAAAACGATCTCCTATTGGTCATAGAAGTGACGTGATTCATGTTCAGGAGAAAATGAACACAAAAAGGCGGACGGCATGTGGATTTTTGCTAATGTATTGACTATGTCCGAAGTCTTGTGCTGTGGGTGATCACCTCCGGCTTGTTCCCAGGATCGTATGACTCGGCTCTGAGAATTCCGGCCATTTACCCACATATGCCGCAAAATCTCCGCTCCGCTCTCTTCTCGCGATGCCGAAAGTATATATTTGCCTCTATGAGATCATCTATATGTACTATGGATGTCGTCATTGGCGTTAATTAATCTTGAATTTAAATTACAAAGCTGGATCACGTCAAATTACCAGCATCGTGGGGCCTCAGTGTATTGACATGTGATTAAAATGGTTCTTGGTTAACGAGACAGGCTATTTACCATAAAAAGGAAGGTATCTATAAAGGGGACGCCCCAGAAAATTGTCCATTGAGGTACCAACACAAAGACCGTGTGTTTCTCTGAGTTAAGCTCAATGAAAAAATTTCAAAACAGAAGGATGATCTGAGGCGGACTTGAACCGCCGACCTTTTGTGTCCAAGTAACCTAGGTTACTGTTAGACAAACGTGATAACCAACTACACCATCAGACCATTAAGAGGCGAGCCTGCCAATCCTTCTTATCATGGTAGAAGGTTACAGCAATATTGATGATACCTCAATGACAGCTGTCATGGGGAAAAAATGATAGAAAATATACAGGACCAAGATCTTTAATGGCCAGCCTACAAATTAGTCTCACAACTGGAGCTATGCCCGAATTATGCGCTGCCCTTTCCTTGTGATATAATCCTGGATTTCCTCTACATTACTGAGTCGGAGAGAAACAAAATCTGGGATACGATGATCGTTGCCTCCTATATAGAACACGATCTCATTCCCCACGTTGGGTAGTGCATGCAAATGTATATATGTATATAAGTTCGTCTGATATAGCGAATTTACATTTGAACAGGTTACACTAATCCTCTACTTTCCATACCCTCCACCCGCGCGTGGAGTATGGCGTATTTTCTCAATCGGGTGTCTTATACGACTGAGCCTGACATGTCTCATGTCACTTTTCTAGTTTGATCAAGCATCCCAGCATATGCATATATGCTTCAGTATCGTTTCTAAGAAGCCTCTCAAAACTTTGGCAAGTTCATCGGTCCTCAAATGTCCTTTTGGTTCACAGAAATTTGTCTTTGTGTACAGGTTCCACGGTCACAGCGGTCTGGTCTCCTTTAGTCCTGCCAACCAATAAGGGGAAGGGTATTTAGGTAAAGGGGAAGTTGCCAGGTTTGGGCGAGTTGGAGCAAGACTGGAATCATATCAAGTCGATGATGCAGACATTTTGAAATATCGTGAACTTTAACATTGACATCATCAGTCTTGTGTGATCTCTTCAACTGTGATTTAGTCTTTCAATAAACATCTATTTGCAAATACTTTTCAGTTATTTAGACAAATTATATATTAAAAAAAATCAAAATTTAATTTTAATTGAACTCTCCACAGGATTGCAGTATTCATGGAATAGCCACAATATCCTGATTGCTATCGTTGCATTGCCAACTACCACAACTCTGGCCAGAACTTCAGTAAATGCTCGCGCTGCGCGCCACGACTCCCCTCCACATCTATATCTGAGCACCCCATCCATGCTCTCGAGCTCCCCGCTCCCTCTCTCCTTTTAGATTCACGCTATGAGCTCAACCTACGGCCTTGAAGACCTCTCCGTATACTATGATGCTCCCGAAAGTATTAGTACATCCGAATCCTCCACCACAACTAGCAGCTTCGCGGCAATGAATTCTGATCTTGATGCCTCAACGACCGATATTGATAGCTACTACAGCGACTCGCTACCAAGATATACCGACAGGTTTGGCGTTTGCGCACCGTATGAAAAGGTGCAGGAGTATCGTGAAGAAAGCGGCGCGGAGATTGCGCGGGTGATTCAAGGGCAAACACACGAGGATGCTGCAGACTTCTTGGCGAGCTTTTTGAGAATCGACGATCCACTGGTCAGGTTATGGGGGATGTCGCCATGTGTACATCATGTAGCCGAACATCCTGTTGGGTGGATGATACGGCAATGGAAGTTGGTGGATTCCTTAATTCCAATGCTTGCTAGTCCGAAAATGTCTGAGCTTGTACATCAACATCTTCCCAATGATGTTCTCGGTTCCGGGGATATGCTAAGCCTAATAGATTGCCTTTTATTGATTGCTGTCAAAGGTGATTCCTTCAGGTTGACTCCAAGTACCGGGGGCTCACAACCGCCAGATGATCATCGCATTTTCCGCCTGAACACGGCCTCATTACGCGCTGCGCGTGAAAAATTCATAAATGGTCTGCTGGATATTGGCGCAGACCCTGCTGTTAGTGGTTTCATGCCTATAGATACTTTGCAAGCCGTTGGATCCCCCGAGGTACCCCAAATACCGTTCCGGAGATCACAAAAGTATAAGCATCGGTCAGACAGATATCTGAAGATGAGCCTTCGGCGCCAGAGTGTTCTCCAGATGTCTGCCCAATGGGCATCGGGTGCATTTGTCAATAGACTGTTGGCCGGCGGTGCCAATCCGCGCGAAGCACATCCCTTCATCCGGGAACTTCCCACAGGTGAACATCTAGACGTCCAACAAAATGTCACACCATTACACGTTGCTGCGTGGGGAGTCAATATAGAAGCCGTTGAAGCCTTGCTGGCAGCAGGCGCAGACCCACGAGCCCAGGATGGCCAGGAACAAACACCGCTTCATTGGGCTATGAGGAGATCAACTTGGATGGGCGAGACCTGGGGTCCGATTTTGCTGCCACCGAATCGGGCGACAGGGCGAGCTTGGTATATTCCGCAGATGCAAGTTGTTGGTGCCTTATTAGGCGCTTCATCTTCAGAACTCCGGGTAAGATTAGATATTAATACAGTTGATGATGTCGGCGCAACGCCATGGCATTACGCAGCCGCTGAAGGGATGTTGGGAGTGGTAGCCATGATAGTGGATCGAGGGGCGGATATTTCAAAGGTTACGGGAACATATAGGTACTCACTCTTGGATCTCCTAGCGATGGCGACACCTATGGAAATCTTTGAAGGGAAACTTAGACAACATGTCAAGATGGTCCACCAAGCAGGGTGGGATGAACTGCTAGAAGCCCTTGTGGAGTCAGGCCAGCGGGATAAGTTAAAGAACATTGTCAAGCGGTGGCGCTGGGAGAGATATCCGGATATTGACAGATTTCCAGGTCGCGTGGCGTTTTTCCGGTCACTGGAGGATATATGCGAGGGGCAAGGCAAGTGGGGTGAGATGAAGCTGACTACTAAGACGGTTCAGCCGGGCAAAGTATTTGTTTAGTAGTGTTTGTTTAGGGACGAATGAATGCATGAAGGGGTTGTTGGTGGGGATACAGGACACGGCATACATACAATACAGCATTGCAATTAGACTATAATGGAAAGAGGCTACTATTTAGTATATCCAGCCGAGAGCAATCATTAATATAAATGTAAGTTTGGAATCACATACATTAAATTGGGCGAAAAAGTAGGACAACGAAAGTGGGGTGTGGAGACTTGGGTTGGTTGGTGAACAAAAATATGCTCCGAGTGAGGGTCGAACTCACGACCTTTGGATGGCATAATACAGGAGCTCTTGAAGAAAACAAGCTCCTCATGAATATGAGACCACTGCGCTACCACTGCGCCATCGAAGCTTGTTGTATTTCCTTCTGCAGACGGGGACGGTACTGGATCCTAAGTTAGTTAAACTGTCAGTTTGTTTCGATTGCATGCAGTGCATGATACCAATCACAAAGAAGCTTAAAGGCCATACACACTTTGCAATTGGGACTACTCGGGTTTTGGTTTCTAGCTACATCTACTTAGAAAATTCAAACCAAACCTCAAATGCCCCTTCTGGAACCTCTGATAGACCCTCCGGTGCCTCTTCCAGCGCCTCTACCCATCCCTACCATGGTGTTAGAAGCCGCCGGAGTCTGTCCAACAGGCGGTATCGTAGCCTTCTTGAAAGCGCCTTCTCCCAGCGTCTTTCTCACCAGTGGAGATACTTTCTTGTAAATTTCGGGATCTAACTTGGCTATCTCGGAAGCGTGGGCGATGACTCCGTTGTCGCTCTTTCCAAGACACCCTAGCAGAGGACCCAAGCGAATAGCAATATCACGAAGAGCCTTGGCCCTACCCTTTTCTCCCACAAGTAGCTCGTAGCTGCCATACAGTTTGGCAATCTTACCTAGAGACAGCGAGCGATTCTCCTTGAGAATTTCCTGGATGGATTTAGATTCAACCGACAATTCCCACCAGCGAGTCGGCAAACCAGATTCTGCAAGAATCGCCTGGGGAGCAGTTTTTCCAACGACATATCTCTCATCGGTGCTACGCTTAGTCGTGAAAGTGTGGCAGGACTTCATCGTGAGAACGTTTTCGCGAGGAGTGTCCTCGTAGGTGTGGTAGGCAACCAGAAGGACGTCCATGATCTCGACAGGCTCACTTGAAGGAAGGAATGGGTATTTGATTCCGATCGAGGTAGGTGTGGTGTTCATATTTCTCACAGTGATTTGCGAACGAAGGAAGTTGATGAACTCTCCGTAGCGGCAGCGGAAATATTTCTCGTCATAGGCGGTGACGGTAGTACGAATGTCGTACCAGTTGGTAGGCCAGTGCATGTTTACACGACCGACTTGGGCTTCGGCAGGAGCAGGGCGCACGTGAATATCGGTCTTGTCGGCTGTATCGACTCTCCAAGAGACAATGAAGTTGCGTCCAGTGTAATCACGGCAGGAGAATTCAACAAAGGTCTTGCAATCCAGCCATGTCCACCCTTGCTCCTTAATCAAGGCTTCGAACTGTTGGACCTCAGAGGCTTCTTTAGTCAAGATCTGGGTCCAACCAACACAGGGAGTTTCTGTCATGTCTCTACGGTTCATAGCAATAACGGCCGGGTCCTGGAAACCAATAGCACCGGCAGCCCAGGTATCTGGCATCATTTGTGCCATTTCACGCAACTGAACCAAAAGATCGTTCTCCGAATATTCGAGATCGGGAGAGACAAAGGGACGGATCAGAAGTCGCCCGAAGGTGAGAGTCAGCGAGACATTGCCGGGAATTGAGCGAGTCCTGTCCAGAGCATTGGCAACATGCTCGCGCCAAGCAATATCGAATGACGAGTGTGACTCCATTGACATGTAAAGCGTGTGGGATATGATGTGCGGACGAGGCCGCGGGACCTGAGGAACATGGATTTCAGATTCCATTTGCAGAGCGGGAGGATCGAGTATGTTAGGCCGAAGAGTACGGAAGAAGTTGACTGCATTCTTTTTCTTCTTCTCAAGTTCCTGGAAAGAGCTAGGATAGAATATTAGGTCATACTCGCTGTCATATAATTTTGAAGAGACTTACTGACGACGTCTGGGAATCTTAGGTGGCTTGATTTGCTCTTTGTTAGGAATGCAAGAGTTGACGACTTCCTTCCAAATTGCAACTTGAAGCCCTTTTGTTTCATTCATGAGTCTGTCTTTGCCATCATCGTCCGAATTATGAACTTTATAAGTTCTAATGGGGATACCCGCAGTTGGCAACGGGGCTATAACGGGGAATTTAATAACCTCCCAGACAAAACCCTTCTTTTCTTCGGCCACCATCATGTAGAACCGGGCAGAGCGAGCCATTTGACGATAGGCTGAGTCTGCACTCCACGACCCAGGATTGATAAATGTACGCGAAGCAAATTTGTTGTAAGTAAGAAACCGAGCAGTCAATCGAAAAACTTGTTCAGTTGAGCAAGGACCCTGGGGTTTAATGATATTCGGTGTGTAAGTGCTAGGAGCGGGATACTATTCAGGTATTGCATCAGTACTGCTTCGCTATCCTGCATTTAGAAAAGTAATTCATAGAAATAATAACCCACCTTCACTGCGTTGAGTGCACTTAGAATTTCAGTAGCATCAGATATTCCCTTTTTGGTCTCTGACCAGATTCGGACCACCTGACTGGCGCCATCAACCACCAACTTCGTCCCTGTTTTCTCGGCAATTACCGCAAGAGTCTCTTCGACGCTTCCATATTGCCTTAAGACATCACACAATCCCCATTCCCAGGCAACATTGCCTTCTTCAACGATCTCATCCCAGACACCCTCGAATCCCTTTATTTCCCCGCCATCACCCTTGAGGTCACCCGGTTCACGATCACCTAAAGGTCCCCATTTACGGAGGAGGGCTTCTTGGGCGGGCGTGAGAGGCAGCTGAGAGCCATCGGCGTTCTTTTCAATGAAAAATCCGTGATCAGATTGAAATTCCTCAGAGGACATCACCCCGTACGAGAACATGGACATGGACTCGTCCTGAGTAGAAGTATCATCATCCTTATTGGTGAATTGGGCAGCAAAAAAGGTCACTGCATAGCCAATGGCGAGACGTATAGCATTAAGATCTTCAAGAAGGCAGGAAAGAGTAATGGTTGCGGTCTCTGGAGTAAAGTACAGAGATTTAGTCTAGAGTGGTAGTGTAAAATGGATTAGAGACGAACGTCATGAATCGATAAAGAATAGTCGGGAAGGCTCAAGTTCACCTAGTATACTTACCCTGTCAAGTTTGTGGATCATACTCATTAGAGCATCAACACCACGAGGACTTAACTTGTACGGAATCGTAAAATAAGTTTCAATGATGTCTTCATCCATTTTTAAATGTGCGATAAGCGTTGTCATCAAAGCCTAACCTCTGATGATACAAGAAACAAAGCAGAACAAAAAGAAAAGAAATAGCAGGTACATGATTTACTGGAAAATTGATGTAAAAGTTTGCGGAAGACGCCTCACAAAAGCCACAGGATATCCCCCCCCCTTCAAAGATTGACATTTTCATTCTTTCCCTTTATGTTTAATCTTACTTGAAAAACAAAAGCAGAGACGGATCATCACATCAAACACGAACGGCAGCTACCCATTTCGGCCGTGGACAGACATTGCACTGAATACAGACCTGGGACAATTATAAGTGAGTCAGTCTATTTTAGTTGCTGTGTAATAGCATATATTGTTGTCTCCCGCATACTTAAAGCTGTCATGTGTTTGGTTTGGAGCTAACATGAGATGAAAATAATGCTACGGGAGACAATTATATATTAATATTTTAAATGACAAAGAAATGAATTGAAAACTGAGAAATCAAGGAACTAACAAAGAAACAGAGATCCCCCTCATGTCTAAATGTCCTATGACCCAACCCGGAACAACCACCCGAGGAAATCAGAACCAACCAAAAGGTCATGAAAAAATAAAATAAACGACATAGCATCGGGGTATGTATCAATGATCAGGAACACAAACATCCCAAAACAAAAGAAACGAAGAAAAAAACAATAATCTAGCCGTGCGGCATGACAGTGACTGCATGCTATGATGACTTAGGGGTGAAGTCCAAAGTTGAAATCTCCCTAACCTCATACTACTTACTACCTTTATTGAGCACCCTTGACATTTTTCTTAACATTTAAAGCCCACCGGAGCTTATCCAAAGCCTCCTTGGAGTCCGAAAGCAAACTCTCCATGTGCTTCTCTCTTTGCGTCGTTAGCGCCTTGATGTCCCTTAATTGTTCTTCCTGTTCTCTCTTATAATTCTCGAATTGCTTCAAGATGACCTCCTTCTGCTTCTGCAACTCTTTGATATTTTCATGTTGCTGGTCGCAAAGTTCTCTGAGGGTGTTGATCTTGTCATCGTCTTTCCGTCTCTCGTCAACAATGTCTGAGATTTCGCTGCGCATCTTGCCAACCACTCTCATGGTCTCTTCGCCTTGGTCCTTCCAATGTGATGCAATAGCGTTATATCTGCCCTCCATAAGTTGCGCCATATTATTGGCCTCATCGACTTGAGCTTGAGTGGATTGTCTCAGTTTATCATTCTCTTCCTGCCAGGTCTTCTCACGACCCAGAGCTTCTCTGGCTCTTGCCTTTTCGGCTTCTAGGGACGCTGTCAAGGTTTCTACCTGACGTTCTTTGCGCGCCAATAATGTTTTAGTGACGTTAGCCTCTAGTAATCTGCTCTCATAGTCATTGACAAGACGTTCCATCTTCTCCTCAAGCATCTTTGCGGCCTGTTTGGATTCTTCAGCTCGTAGACGCTCAATCTGAATGTCGCGCTTAAGGGCTTCATTGTCGCTAACAAGTTTGTTGATTACACGACCAGTTTTGCCAAGACCAGCCTTACCGATCGTGGAATCCCATGATGGGTCGTTGATTGCAGCGGCGGCTCCGCTGTTTGCAGAGGGGGCCATATCGGCCTGTTCTGGCGACGGCAACGGTGGAGCTATTGGCGGGTATTGACTGTCAATGGATTCAGGGGAAAGAAGTCGAGATTGTCCGTTTAGGTCGAGGGTAACGTCTATCTGCGACGAAAGATTGATAGCAGGATTTTGCGGAGAGAATTCGGAGGAAGACGGAGACAATGACGCGGAGGCGGCTGTTGCTGATAATTTGAATTTATTGGCAATGGTAGGAGTAGACGGCGTGGTGGCACCATTGGTGATTGTGGCCGCGTCAGGTAAATCTTGTAGTCTAGATTTAGGATCGTTGGTGTGATTGTTGCTCAAAGAAGAATTGCTGTTGACATGAACGGAGGCAGAGGCTCCCTTGTTGTTGTCGTCGGCGGCGTTGTTTCCTCGGCTGCTGGCCATGGAGGAAGTACTGTTTACAGAGCTAGAAAAGGCCGAGTTCCTGGTAGTGGTCGAGGGTGCGTCTGAGCTCGAGTCTGATGTAACGCCTTCAAAGCTGGGGACGGTACGGATGGTTGTGGTTGAGGTCGGGCCAGTCGCGATTGTAGCAGTACTGTATTGCATAGTGGAGGCAGCGCTAGAACCAGTAATATTAACGCTGCTAGAGTGGACTGATACAGGAGATAACTGGGACTGGGGTTGCTGCGACGGGTGCGACTGGGATTGCGAGAGCGGCGATGGCAGCGGCGGAGGGTAGGATTCGGGAGATCGTTTTCTGGATAGCACGTTCAGGCCCTGTTTCATGCTACTTAGAGCACTTGCAGAAACCGCCGACAGATTGCTCCTAGCTAATGATGATGTTGGGCTAGTTGTTGTCGGCGAGGAAAGCGATGAGGCAGATGTCGATATTGAAGTGGCAGAACTCGGCTGGAGAGGAAGATTGTCGTTGTTTGCTGGAGAGGAGCCTTGGGAGCGGAACGAAACTGGCGATGGAAGCGCGGAAGATGAGGGCGCTTTGTCTTTTTCCCTGTCGGGTGGTCCAGTCGACGGCGAACGCAAGAAGTTGGGACGAGACCTTGAGACTGAGTAGAAGAGGGTAAATATTAGTATGACGATTGCCAAAAGAATTTCCATATGCAGGGAAGATGATGCGCCCAGGATAGCACGACTGTCAAAACGAGTACGTGCTACTGGGACTTTGTTTTCTTTTAGTGCGATATTTTAGTCAATGGGAAGAATTATTGGCCACCGACCAACAAATCTACATCAAGAAAGGTTATAATAGTGATAGTTTTGGACCGGAATTGACCAACTTCGAGGAGCAAGCGCTTGTTTCCAAGGGATATCACATTCCAAGATATTTTAAGAGATGTGTATCTACTGCTGCCAAATATTATTATCAAATGACTACCCGACCGAGAAAACAAAAGCCCTTGAGAGCCGGGCTGTACGCCATCCAGTCACAAAGCGGTATCACAAGATCAACCCAGACGTCGACGTCGCATCCAGGATAGGCCATTGTAAAAGCGAAGCTATACATGTATATAGCTCCTTTGTCACCAAGATTTCTAGCGCTGATACTAACAGGAGGAAGCTTCGAAAGAGACCATGGATTGTTTGGGTCGGCAATAACGCCAACAAAACATGGTGGGCAGTCAAGAAGTGGGATACTAAAAACACGAACTATCACCAACAACGAATAAGCTCAAAGTACGAACTGGTACTAACACAAAGGACCATGAAGGTGGTCTCGGATGCACACTTGCAAAGCAGACAGATAGTACCACTTGATTGGCTCTTTCGGTACAACATCGCGCAAATATACGGTCCTCTCTTGGGATAGCTTGCAATGCAACGAAAGGCTGACAACCGGATGCGGCTACATCTTGCTGTGTTGATTGCCAAATGCGGAAAACTTTGAGGTGCAATGTCCAAGCACAACATCTTAATTGGAAACACATCTACACCTTGAATAACACATAATGTACTTTGAATTGTACATAATCCGCCTGATATCAAAATTTGATTTTCTGCTATTCATCATAGCTCCAAATGACTATCTGAGGAACTGAAGGGACAGATTCGACTAACATCAGTACTACTGTGAAGTCACCAAGTTCCTAAGACCATGGGCATCTAAATGGTTTGGCGGAGAAGCGTGGGTTGGGTGTCTAAATTTCCACTTTTCACAGTGACTTAATAACAACTTGTCTCCAGAGCAGAAATATCTCCACGCTGCCAACAATGTGCCACAGGAATATGGAAACGAACACCCGCGCACGTGGGGGAGACCGAGTAAACAAAAACAAAACTTACCAGAAAGTGTCCTGTTCTTAGGAGCCCTCAGGTTTTCAGAAGAAACGGTGGAAGATCGACTCTTCCTCAAAAAACGCTTCGGCATTGTGAAGGGGAAAAAAGGGAAGGAAGGGAAAGGAACAAGAAATAATAATAGAATCCAGCTACAGACAGGATGTGTTGACGGAGCAACGTGAAGATGCAATTATTCCTAAAATAGTTTTGTTGGCAGAGCAGGCTTGGTTTGGCTCGGCGGGCTGTAACTTGAGTAGATAGTTTAATGCAGGCACGAGCCGAGTGGTTGGTAGAGCTTTTGGTTGCTTTTGGTGAACGTAAATAGGTTGCTTTGTAAGCGGGAGGCGTTTTCGACTGAGGCAACGGAAGGACGGGCTCTTTTAAATTGGATGACTGTTGATTTAATGTATAGGTGAAGGGACTGTAGAGACGTGATATCATCAAGTGATTTGTCGTGAGTTTGCGTGTTTTATTTGTTAATCTCGAAGCTGATATCAGGACATCGTGCTCTCAATTAATCAGATATCAA
Source organism: Ambrosiella xylebori (assembly GCA_002778035.1). Classification (NCBI taxonomy): domain Eukaryota; kingdom Fungi; phylum Ascomycota; class Sordariomycetes; order Microascales; family Ceratocystidaceae; genus Ambrosiella; species Ambrosiella xylebori. Next base: position 1,996,191 of record PCDO01000002.1, read on the forward strand.
GATGGCCGTATTCAAGCTGTGTCTCTGGTGACTATTTGCTGATGTCGTCAGCCGTTGCTGTGGAGTTTCAGAACCACCCACTAAGCCAAAATTAGGATAATTCAAAGTCTCTAGGGCCAAAAAGAATGGTCTGACAAAGGTGTTCTCAAGTGGCTGAAGTATTTGCATATAAACACTTGATGTACTAATGCTTATGATAACCTCCAAGATTATCAGAAAACAAAGAACTGCAACGCTCAAGAATGGTTTGCAGAAAATAAGAAGAGTATGAAAGAAGAAGAATACTTCCCTCGCCAAGTAAACCTTCTTCGTTCCTTTCAGTCAGGATGTCAAGTCAAGTAGTCCCAATCTTGGCGAACCACAACTGAACAAACCAGAAGTCACCAGAGTATGAACCCCGTCTGAACCAGCAAGCTCGCACCAGTGTGACCTCAACTTTGACCAACCAACTCTAATCTGCAATCAACCCCGCCAGTGGCTGGTATGTTTACTGTGTTTTGCAGTGTCTGGCGGCTTGTTGGCGTCACTGGTACCCGATATATGGCTTGCTCGGTCTGTGATGGCTGGCTACCGCTATTTGCGGGCGCCGACGCTCAAGATTCTGGCGGTTCCGCCCAGGGGAAGCAACAGGGCTAGGAGGTCATGCAACCAGGATCACACAGGCCCATGGATAGACAATGCCGTGCACTAAGGGAAAAAAGAGGAAGGCTGATAATGTGTTGTAAATAAACGCCTGTTGCTGATGCAAAGAGAGTCTTGATCGATAATTTGGCAGCTAGCACAAAAGACGGCACAGCTTAAACGAGCCTAAAAGTGGGTTATCGAGGTGGTGATCCACAGATCGAGTTGCTTCGGGATTATCTGGACGCCTGATGTTGAGACGAGATGGATAGGCGAGGGTTCGAGAGACAACAGAACAGAGCAGATGGTCATTAATAAATAAAAAAAAAAGATAAAATCTTGCTAGGAAGATTCAGAAATTTACAAGTGTAACTTCCAGAAGACTTTTCTGTATATAACTAAAGACAAGACAGCCTAACATCAAGTGAGCCAAAGGGATTGCCTATATGGTATGGCATTATGAGTAGCTTTAACTGTATAGATTCTTTACAAGACCACTACTTACATGTTAAGTCAATACTCAATATTGTCTAAAGCTTCCACATGCAAACACTTGCATATCTGTGAGTCTGGAGACAAAAAACAAAATCTCCACTCTGCATTCAATATCGCGATACTTGACGAATGAATCACTTGTCGTAAAAGGGCTCTCGGAAATGCCAGGGAGCTCGCGAAGCCAGGACCCCGGCACCTAGCTCCAGCTATAGCTATTGGGACGGAGAAAAGTCCTATCTGACTTGATGTGACTTGTAAATGTAATGTCGATTATCAAAACTGAGACGAAAACGTCAGGTCAATCTATCTGGTCCCGAGAGAATCCATTTTCCTCTACATTTTGAATTAGATAGATTATCATCTTGAAGGTTTGGCGGTTATACTAAAGACTGAGTCATCAAAATTTCCACCGGAGGATCGCAACGTAAACGACAAATAGAGGGAGAACTATTCGCAGAGCATGCATAACAAACAAATGCCACGCTCTCATGTTAATTCCCAGATTCTTCGTGTTGCAGGAATGTAGCCCGCTAATTTCATACGTCGCTGTGATTTAATAATTCCCATCCGATCAATGTCTCAAAGAATCGAACAGAAAAGTGTAACAACAAACCGATCTATGAAACAGACTGTTTTTGTCACTGGCTTTAAAGGAGATGTTGGATGCCTTCAAAGCAAACACAATTCTGTGTAACAGACTATACCATTCCATTGTTCAATCTTTATGATTCCCATAGAGACTAGCGATCATGAAAGACAGCCATCAAACAGCTATTACAGTGGCTATCCGAGGCATAACCACACCAATAGGTAGAAGGTTATTTGTTATTCCGTGCCCTTGTACATTAAGCCGATAGCAACATGCTGAAGTATACTTCCGATACGACCTTAGACAGTAGGCTCAAAAATCCGCATACATTGCATCCCGGATTGATTATTTTTCCCGTCACAAATCCGCCCTAGCAACCTATTTGGTGCTCCCAACAACAGACGTGTCGAAACCCTCGGTCATGATATTTTACTGCGTGAGACAATGTATGTTGGTTTATTCAAGATATCCCGTATATCATGATTGGTCTTCTTATCTGCGTTATATAATTTAGGCGGCTATAATAGGGTGGGGGACACCGAAGTTGAACGAAGTTGAAGGTTGTCATAACAGGAGCACAGATGTGCGGGAACCCCTGCATGTGCACATGGGACGTCGCCCAATTATGTATGAGATCACCACGGCGGACATTAGTAACATACAAGTTTTAGAGGGAAAACAACATGAAGAAGGCTCAGTTCTAAAGTCTGGTGTGCATTTCCAGCCCCAGCTCCGATGACAAGGCATCGTCTAACCAAGAAGCGATACTTCCGGTCTCGTTCAAAATTTGGATCTCAGCTTTGAGCCCAAGAAGAAGCATCGTTTGAACTTGACTGACGAAATCTTCTAACTGTGAGTCAAATGGAAATCTGGAAATTCGTTCGAGTATTCGAATAGCACATTGGCGATTTCGAGATGACAAAGGCTTGAGCTGACACTCCATCATTTCAGAAGATTGAGATGCAAGGTTGGCGTGTGAAATAGATGTGAGCTGCTGTATGTGCTCCATTCTTATGCCCAACCAGTGTAGTTTAGGTAACGTGAGGTTTGCCTCATGTGATAGAGCGACTGAGCCACTACGATAGCAGTGATAGATATGAGCACCATCAGGATCGTAATCTGTCAAAGCAAACATTGGTAACTCGGGTCTTTGGGATTGCAACCAGTTTAGAAACAATCTGGTGGCTAAATCAGGATATCCTTTGCCCTGTTGGCGTTAGCTATGTTAGACAATCGATCTTTATGGCAGTTGAACTCACTGTCACCAGGAGACCTGATCCAGCACTACATGTTCCCCAATATCTAGTCTCAGCCAGAGTCCTAAATGTAGCCTTACCAATTGTTAGTGGAGTACAGCGTCTGATCACGAAACCACTTACTTCTTTCTCTATCACCAGTACCTACCTGATGGAGGAGACGCTAACACTCATGATATTATTAGGTTGTGGAACAAATATACCCTATTTTGGGGATAGTTAGCCTCAGTTGAATAGCTAATGGCTTAAAACGCATACTTTATCACTTATCGAACAGTCAATAACTTGTCCACTCGTCGTTTTCATCTGCAAAGATCCCACTACTAAACCTTTACCAGCAGCGACCTGAACAATATGAGTATATGTGTAACCTAGCCTCATAGAAATATAGATATCTCAACTTACTATGCCTAGATCATGCCGATTAATTTTGAGGGTTCGAGCTAGCATATCAACTATGGCATCAACAACTGCTTGTGACCCAAATAATTCCGGCATCTCGTAGTAGATGCTTCTATTCCTCTATTAGCATAAGTTATCACAACATTTATAGAGATTGTATACCTTTTAGTTACGACCAACCCATTTGCCAAAGCTGAGTGAGCACATTTCAGGACAAATAATATCCTTGCTATTCAAAAAATGGATCAATTAATTTGATGAATCAGGTCGTGTCAAAGATCAACGTACCGAACTGTTGTGAGGTCCCCGGAAATTTGGCCACAGATGATCGATCAGATAATTTCCCACTGTATGTCAAAGTAAGTGGTTTGTCAGGACGTGAAAACCCCTCAAAGATGACTTTCTCGACGAAATCTTCGATCAAACTGATCACAACTTCTGGTGATGTTTCATCAACATCAGATATAGTACCGGACATATGCGATAGGGTTAGGGCTAGAGACTGAGGTAGATGTGTAATGGAGGATAACAAGTAAGGAATGTCATCCAATATGCCGTAGAGGAGATGTTTTACATGAGAATTCACGAAGGGAAAGGTTTTGAGAGAACTTGTTTTTTTCTGGATTCTAACGAAATTCTTGTACCATTATCAATATTATGGGAAGAACAGAGGCTCGCCACACTCTGCCAGCCACAGTGGCGCTAACATCTTGATATTCACATGGAAATAATTGTGCAGCGCAACCAAGTGGTTGAACGAACCCCTGCATAGTAGGCTGTTTCACTAATGATTGAGTCTTAGGTCCTGATCCTACCAGATCTTCCGAAGAATTGATTGACTTTTTCACCTCTTCTTATCAAATCTTTGTGGTAAATTCACCTAGTTTTTTTTTGTGAAGATGTCTTCCATCAACAGAAAAAGAGTCGCCGACGCTATTGCCGAGCAGGAATGGCCTAAAAGACCAAAATTAAGTGACAAGACGGATGTCACGTGTTGGCGCATGAAGGACGAAGACGGCAGACATACTTGGCATTATCTAACTGACGATGCAGAAGCTAAAGAGTGGCCACAGTCATATGCTGACAAGTGGTATCTGCGATTACCTATGGTAAGACTTGTCTACGTGACAACTCAGACCGATGCACCATGATATTCAACAATTTTACTGATATTTTATGTCAATAACTTAGAATCTGCCCGATCTCCCAAAAGCGACAAATGCCCTCGACGCCGTCCGTAATGGTCTAGATTTCTTTGAAAAGCTACAGCTTCCACCTGGAAACTGGGGTTGCGAGTACGGAGGCCCCATGTTCCTGACTCCCGGTGTTGTCATTACCTGGTATGTGACCAAAACCCGGATTCCGGACGAATATGCCACGGAAATGTGCAATTATCTATTTGCGCGAATCAATCCTGACGATGGTGGCTGGGGCTTGCACATCGAGGGTGAAAGTTCCGTATTCGGTCTAACCATGAACTACGTTGCGTTGCGTTTGCTCGGAGTCGAGCCTGACGTCCCCGAGATGGTGCGTGCCCGAGCGCTTTTACACAAATTCGGCGGTGCGGTATACTCTCCACACTGGGCTAAATTCTGGTTGGCTGTTCTCGGTCTTGCCAGCTGGGATCTTGTCAACCCTATTCCTCCGGAGCTCTGGCTACTACCGGATTGCTTACCGATATCCCCATGGAGATGGTGGATTCACATCCGTCAGGTATTCCTGCCCATGTCTTACATATATTCAAAGAAATGGCAATGCCAAGAGACAGACGTCATTCGCAGTCTGAAGAATGAATTGTTCACTGAGCCTTATGCCTCTATCAACTGGGGCGCGCACAGAAACAGTATCGGCCCCAGAGACAACTATCACCCGAAAACCTGGGCGTTGAATACGGCCAACTGGTTTTTAGCCAAGATCTACAGGCCATACCTGCGCCCCAACTTCATCAAGGAGTGTGCTGAAGCGTGGGTTAGTGAACTGGTTGATGCCGAGGACGCCAACACCGATTTTGCTGATCTAGCCCCTGTCAGTGCCACCATGAACACTCTAGTCTGCTATATCCGAGACGGACCTGGCTCTTACACTGTGCGTCGTCACCTGGAGCGTCTTGAAGACTGCATTTGGGTAAACCATGAGGGTATGTTTGTAAACGGCACCAACGGCGTCCAATGTTGGGATACGGCATTTGCCATCCAGGCCATTGTTGCGGCAGGCCTCGAAAAAGATGAGCGCTGGAAGCCCATGCTTCTTAAGGCTCTGGACTTCCTGGATAAACAACAGATCCGGGAAGATTGCCCAGACCAAGAGAAGTACTATCGTCAGCAACGGCGTGGTGGTTGGCCTTTCAGTAATAAGGTCCAAGGCTACGTTGTCAGTGATTGTGTCTCTGAGTGTCTGAAATCTGTTTTGTTGCTGCAGAATACCGATGGTTACCCCAAGGCTTTGGATGACCAAAGAATCAAAGATGCTGTCGATACTATTCTGGTTTACCAGAATGCCACCGGCGGCTGTGGTTCTTACGAACTTCGCCGTGGCTCACAGAAGCTTGAAATTTTGAATGCTGCCGAGGTGTTTGGCAATATCATGGTGGAATATGACTATCCAGAATGTACTACGGCTTGTGTCACTACTCTGACCCTGTTCCACAAGTACTATCCCGACTATCGTGCTGATGACATTAAGAAGTTTATTTCTGCAGCTGTTAAGTGGATTAAGAAGTCCCAGCGTCCTGATGGCAGTTGGTACGGAAACTGGGGTATTTGTTTCACCTATGCAGCCATGTTTGCTACGGAGAGTCTGGCCCGTAACGGAGAGACCTATTCTACCAGTGTTGACTCAAAGCGTGCTTGCGAGTTCCTCTTGTCGAAGCAGCGTGAGGATGGTGGTTGGTCTGAGAGCTACAAAGGCTCTGAGACCATGACTTATATCGACCACCCCAACGGTTCTCAGGTCGTCCAGACTGCGTGGGCCTTGATTGCCCTCATGGAGGCTGGCTACCCAAATGTTGAGCCTCTTCGGAAGGGTATCAAGCTCTTGATAGAACGTCAACAACTAAATGGCGAGTGGCTGCAGGAGAACATTGAAGGTGTCTTCAACAAGAGCTGCATGATTTCATATCCCAACTACAAGTTTGTCTTCCCCATGAAGGCTTTGGGTATGTTTGCACGCAAGTATCCCGATGAGAAGTTCTAAAAATACTCAACCACAACTACATTTCCATATTAAAAATCAATGAATCAATGAATGAATATATCGGTACCAGCTATAGTAATATCTAATACAATTTACAATTATTCATCTATAAACGTCTAGTTTCCTCATTGTCAGACATGTAATCTACTGACAACTGTCAGAATGCCTATGCCACTTTACTACAGCTGATGACAGCCATGCACACGCGACCGTACTTTCCCTACAATGTCAGGGGTAACCTGGAGAGTCTGGGGCTAGATATGCGATCAGGGAACCTCAAATCAAGACTCAGTGGCTTTTGGGAAGAGCATATGATTTAAGAGTTGATGCTGTATTTGTGTATATATATTCACTTATCTGAGAGCCTGTTTGTTGATTTATCTTGTACATGAGATAAGATCTGGTTGGTGTACTTGTACATTATATTTTAATTTTTGAACCCGCGTAGTGCTCAAGCGCCGACGAAGTAGTAAGCTTGCTTGACGACAGAGCTGCATCCACTTCCAGATCATTTTATAGCCCATGACACAATACAGAGTATTAGCTTAAAAATTTTCACCCTATATAGCTGTATTCTTCTAGAGACATCAACCGACTCACATAACCTACTACGCCGCCAACCCGCCTCAATGCCTCGCGTGCTGGGGCTTTTTGGGCACCCATTGCCTCGACTCGGTACCAAGCACCTCCCGCTTATTCTGACCGGAGTGGTGATCTTCATTCTCTTCTCTATTTTCATTGCTGTGCCACCGGAGGCCTTACCAAATACTAACATCGGCAATAAAGCTGCCAATGTCGACAGCAAGGCTTCCGCGGCATCCAATCACAAGTTTAGTCTACCGAGTGTACCTGAAATTCCTAGCATTCCCAACTTCCACGACGTCAGCAATGCCTTGAACCCATTTAAGCCCCCCGCTCATGCACCACCCCGCCAAAAGAATGATACCGATGGTGAATCGTCCTGGTGGGCCGACTGGAAGTGGCTTGTTCCCTTTTCCTCATCACTCACCCTTGACGGCGACCGATCTTTGTTGCCACCTCTTAAGACTCGGCCACCGATCTACTGCTACTATGACCATACGGTGAAGAAGGATGATGCTACCAAAGATGCCGAAAGCGCCTTGCTGCTGACTTGGCGCCGCGCTTGGTGGGCTAAGGGCTTCCTGCCGGTTATTCTGAGCGTTGCTGAGGCCACCAACAACCCCCAGTACGAGCAACTGCAGCGCATGAAAATTGACAAGGACATCAAGTCGCAACTCATGCGATGGATGGCCTGGGAGACGATGGGAGGTGGTATCTTGACGCACTACACTTTACTTCCCATGGGTCGGGCTGAGGACCATCTTCTGGTCTATCTGCGCCGTGGCGAGTATCCTACCATGACTCGTTACAGTGGATTGGATGCTGGGCTTCTTGTTGGTTCTCAAGGCCTTCTCAGCAAGGCCATCAAGGATGTGTTAGCAAGCAACCAGTTGGAGAATACTAAGGATATCTTTCGTATTGTCCCGGGTGATGTGTTCACCACCGACAAGACCCCCAAGGCGATCGCATACTATGATACTGCCACGATTGAGACCAAGTATCCTGTCATCAACAAGGCCATTCAGGAAAAGGCATCTGCTGGCTTGAAAAATTTGAATGAGCTCATTAATGCTCACTTGCATCAGACTTGGCAAAATGTATTCAGTGAAGGTATCGCTGTTCTCAAGCCGTCTCCAGAGCACACATCTCTTCTCGTAATGAACGCAGTGTCTATTGCCAACGATCTTGTGGCCTGTTCATCGTCTCCATTGTCTACCGGATCCTGCCCTCCTAACTTACCTAACTGCACTCCTTGTTCAGATAAGAATCATATGAAGATGTCGATTCCCGAGAACTGGGTGAACTCTTCATCGCTTTACATCATCGGAACCGTGCCGCACCCATACACCTTTGTCTCGTTGTCTCATGTTAAAGACCATATGGATGTACCATGGCTCCTAGAAAATCAACAGGAGCGTGACCCTTGGCTGGTTAAGGTTACCAAAGAACTTTTTGACGAGCCTGCATCTCGTAGTTCCATGTTGATGCGCTTCAAAGAGGCCGTTGCTGGCGAGTTTGCGCCCTCACACTCACTATGGTTATCCGTCGAGAAGGACCCTCCCGCTGACCTCAACTGGCACTTTGGCTTTGCCATCCCTCATGCCAAGACTGAGACTTTGAAGAATATCCAAGTTGATTCCCCAGAACTGATCCATGATCATTGGGACAACACTAAGTCTTCCAAATCCGAGAAGAAGACTGAGAAGCGGGAGAATGATATGCCCACTCCATTTGGCCATCACCACAAGGGTACTAGCGTTGAGCAGACCAAGAAGGCCAACGAGGAAGCCAGGAAGGCTTTGGCTGACCAAAAGGCTGCCCTTGAACAAGCTAAGGAAGATGAAGCCAAGGGTGAAGAGGCTATTGATTGGCCCACCAAGGAGGCAGCTCTACTCAAAAAGGCTCTTGGCATCAAGGACTCTTCTGACGAGAACGATGTAAAGGTGCGCAATGCTCTGGAGGCATGGAATATTGCTGATATGGAGGCATGGAAGTTTGCCCGTGCTTACCTTGCTAGACGTACTGTTGAGCGGAAGAATTGGGAAACTCAGGAGAGTAAGTATGCTCAAGGTGCCGGGACGGAAGAGGGTCGTCGCAACCGTTGGTGGGATAACATTGAGGGCAAGATCACCGATAAGATCTCGTCTGTGAGTGCAACTATTGGGGAGACTAAAGATAGCACAACGAAGACTGATAGTAAGACCGGTGGTAAATTTGATGCCAAGGCTGATGGGGCAAAGAATGAGGCTGCTCCAGAGAAGGAAGGCACTTAAAGCAACCCTCAGTCAAGGCTGAATGCATTAATTTGTGTATATTTCGTGTTATTTGTGCATAATATCTGTTATAGCTATCGTTGAATACTGTTTGAGAAGATAATCAAAATCTTAGTGACCTCTTCTGTTGTTTCTTTCACGGATATTATAGTCCGTGATGCTGAATAAAGGGCGTGAGGGGAGTTATGATTGCCTTGGAAGTCTTGAGGATAAATCTACGAGATATTCCGCCATACCAATTTGCTGTTTAGGCCTCAACTGTGTCCCCGTCCATTTCTCCGCCCAGCTCCCGTGATATTGGACTGGACTTATCCTTGGTCATGTTACCATTAATCTCCCCTTTCATGTTTCTAGGCCGGTAGGAGCCAGGTGAATCGTATTCAGAGCTCGTGTCGTAGCAACTGACCGCTGGTGGGTGGTTGGCAGATAGGTGAATATCGGTCCGCATTGCATCCCGCTCTTTCAGTATAGTATGAATGTGATTGTTAAGAAAGAGACCTTCAAGTTGTTTAGGAGTCATGTCCTTGGCCCCAGCAATCCGTCTACGGCAGGAAGGTTTCCCACACAAACAGTCAAAGGGTTGGGCCATGAACCATTCCGTAGATGGGTAAAAGAACTACATTAACGTCGTCAGTTGATGACTGTTATTATGGGCCAATCCTGGGGACTAATTCTCAATTAAATGTTAATTGTACCCTACTGTGTCTAGTCAAGTATATAAAATCATGATGACAAGTGAATGATTTACTGAATCAGATAGGAACTTACCGTGAGCTCTTCTCCAGCCTTGAGGCCATTTGATCCTGCCAAGATCTCAAAGGTAGTGGTGTTGAATATCTACGCCACCAAATCTCTGTCAGTCAAGAACTATTATAACAAGCGATGTTATCAATGGCGATGAAGGGTGACATTATTCATGTGAATTCACAGGCCATGAACTTACTAAGGAAGGTTCACACGAATGGTTGATGTACAAAAGATCACTGTTTAAAATCAAATGGCGATCCTTGGCGAACTGAACAGTTGCGTATGAAGATTCCTTTGCTTCAGCACACGGCGGCCATGAAATTTTGGCAAAGAGAGCAAACGGGGGAAGGTTCACACGTGAGAAGCTCTTGGAAAGAAAGCCATCGGGACTCAACTGGACCTTCTGAATATCCGGATGTGAGGGCTGGACCCAGTGGGGCTTAAGGGGCGACGCCATGTTACGATTTTGGTGTTGGTCAAAGGTAGGAATTGGCGACGTGTTGAGGGAGTAGAAAGTAGCAGAAGATACGAAAGACAAGCTTAAGGAAACTACAAGGGTTTTATCATGTCATCAGTTGTTAATTGCGAGATTCTTTGTCATGATATATGTCCAATCGCCTAGTAGCTAGCAAATGATCTTATCTAACGACCGGCTTCAACAGACAAGTAAAGCAAAAATTGTTGCGGGTTTTCTGCAGTGATTACTGTAAAGTTTGATGAGGTAAAGTTCTTAATCAGGTGTTATGTATCGTCAGAAGACAAGATAATTGATAAGGTTCCCACTTCCAGTACGACCTGCTGCAGCTATATCATTAGAATTGGAGCTGCCCTTGAAGTTTAAATTCATTTCCTAAAGCGGGTAATTGACCCAGAAGTTCTCCAATTCTCTTTCTGTGAACTTGGGTTCGTTCCTATCGGCCGCTATCAATCAATGACAAGCCCAAACCCTAGTGAACCTATGATCTTTGTCTTCACGGCGAATATTCACATTTGCCGAATTATTGATGTCACAAAACAGAATATTATGTTGCCCTATATCACTCACATTATGCCAGTTTGTTGTGCCTATTATTTAACGTCACCCTGAACATGTTTTGCTATGACTTGACCTTGGGACTGCCTAGACCAGCTTCATCTAATGGGGAAAATTGCTTCATACTCGGTGACAATAACAATTACATACAGCATAAGGAAATCATAAAAATGAAAATGGCCACTAGAGGTTATGAAATAATACTTACGTTATTGTTCCTCCCATCTGGCTACATAAACTAGTTCAAGAATGTAGATACGACCTGCGAAGTTACAATGTAAATTTACATCAGAGTGGGAAACTTCTGTGCAGTATAGGTTAATTGGTGTGTCATGTCAGCTTCATACGAACTCATACTATTGCGTCATCAAGTGGTGGATGCGAGTAACTGTTGTGGGACTCTTCTTCACATGAAAGACTAAAGACGTTCAAAATATTGAAAGTAACAGTTGTGTACGTTGCTAGATGCGTTCAATAGAGTTATAATTGAGTTAATATACGTATTCAGTTTGCGACTTTCTGGTGTCAGAAAGTCGAGATCAATGTTAGTGAGCATCGGTGAGCCTTCTCCGCATCCCACTAGTATCGTACGTTTTATCTTAATGACAATATCACACGTCATCATCTGGTCTATTAACTAACTAGTGAATGCTCATTCTACATATGGTCTTGGCAGAGTTTAATTCGGATTTTTACAAACATCGATTACTCTCATTTGTCACTTCCGGCTTTTGAGTTAGAACATCAAGATGGTTTCGAGGATTTTGCATACACAAGTACACCTTGATCCTGTACTTTCCTTGTTTTTGTGAAACCGGTATGGATAGGAATTCTGGGAAAGCAAAGCCAAGCTGATAAATCATCAGTATACCGATCATAAACCGATTATCAGCCACGATATTCAATCACTCAGACTGAGACCATTATATGTGATCCAAGCCGATTCCTGCCCATAATGTTAGTGTTCGATTGAGTGTTTGTTCTGGCTCTGTTCATACTAGATTTCTACATTTTCACCTCCATTAGGACTATGAAGTAGGATGCGTCAACTCTTTCTCCCATTAATTTTAAAATTCACGGTTGATCTTTGATCCGCTTCCATAGACTCCTCTTTTTCCCACTTGAAATCGCTTTTTGAATGAAAAGGTTCCCAACAATTCACTGACAATGTAGGTAATGAGGTGACCTGGCAAGAACTCAGAACGCAATCACTTTCCATGTTCAATCATAAATATATTCTTGAATCCAAGGTACATCTGCAGTCTAAAAGAACTAATCGCCGAGTGGCGAAAATATGACTTTTGGCCGAACAAAAAATGGAAGTCGCTGTCGTTTGTTCTGTATATTTTTCATTTTTTGCATGTGGCTTCCATGTTTTTGGGTTAGTCAAAATCTGCCTGTCGTGAAATAAAGGATTGCTATGTGGTTGATGACCTGATTGGAAAGTGCCCACCACTTAACCACATGCCTAACTGCAGGGATGTTGCACAAAAACACAACATGCCATGGCATGATGCTAACTAGCTATTGGTGAAAAACTCAGAAAGTAATTCGACCATTGGTATATTATCATTGTAAAATTTGAATTGTACTTTGGTATATCATCGTAGAATAGGGATTGGCATCATATAATTCTCTTGATACGGGCTTGTTAATACATTCCCGGGCACCAGGCGCATGCCCAAGGATTGATGGCATCGGCATTGGAAATCGAAAACCTTTATACTGGTCAATATAATGTCTTAATCTTGCTCATATGAAAGACCCAGCCATCTGGTAGCGGGGTTATTGATAAATTGATGCTCTGAAACAATAATGCTCATGCTCAGTCTAGGATCTAACAAGGATTATGATTCAATAACTGTCGTGATGATCCCAGTAACTGAAGCTGTTCACTTCGAGGACTGGATAAGTAGTTTTCACTTCTGTGCTGATGTTCGATTGGGCTTTATCACTTAACAAAAGTCGGACATCGAGTTGGGCCATCATTCCACTTATCTAGAGCTCTTACATAAAGAGCTCGGTCATAGTGATGCAATTGGTTTGGACATCGGCATATTACTTCTCGGGATTATCTCTAAACCAACCCCACACTTGATACAGATTCAAGGTGTCTCACATAGCGCTAAGAAATCAGAGTTTGGTATAACTCAGCAACAGAGCTTGTCGTCTATCGACACCAATGTCAGGATAAATACTCCACAATGGCCGATTGCCATAAAACAACAAGTTTCTCTCCATATTCATATTCTCTCAATTCATGTTCGGTAGTCATAATCTTCTGTATATCATGCCATCCCACTTGAAATCTGACGTTCCACGGCCCAAGCCTAGCCCTCCAGTTCCTCGACCAGTCCCTGATAACGGTGACAATTAACTACGGCACCCTTGTTGGTCTCTGCGATTATGCCTAGTGTAACATGGCTTTTAACAACCAACTCCGTTGGTGTATTGTTACGCTTGAATCTTGGTATGTACAGGGCAGTAGATACCTTTGATAGTGTTTTCATGTTTTGTTAACTTATAACAAGAGTTTACATTTGACAACTACCTCTGAAAACCACAATCACATGTCAACATGTGCAATTACGCCCAGAAATCCACAGTTGACGCTCAAACGGAAGGAACCGGTACCTTTCGTGACAGAGACATAAAATTCGGAAATTGATTGTTTGCAGCTATCAACCTTTGAATTTTTCATGTTTATGGACCTGACCTCAGAGATAAATACGCAATCCTTTTTGTAGGCGTAAGTCCCTTATCATGAGGGCATCTAAATACTGGAAGGTATCAGCGTCATCGTTTTAGCCTTAAACTAGGCGGCGAATCTGAAGGGCTTTAGTGATGTTAAAGGCTGATTTAGGTCTTCTTGTGGTGGTTACTGAGGTTTGCTTTGCCTATCACGGGCCATTGTCAGTGAAAGGTAGTCCCTGAAGATTATTGGGGCCATATAAATAGTGGTAAAGAATAGTCTATAAATAACTACCTTTCCCTCCCGGTAGATGTGATCAAATTCCTCTCCTCTATTCACCATAGACCAATATAACTCCTTGTCACCATTCTCCTTGCTTTCATCGTTTCTCTGTCCCTCGTTCTTGCTACACAACTTACTTCAATTGTTGTCCCGACCATCGTGCTTTTACATCGGTATCTTTTTACTCTGTCTTGTACGTCTCTTCGTTACGGTATTCTATCTTCAGACCCCATTTCGCATTCTGCCTCCCCTCAAGACGTTGTTTGTTTTTCATCCCTAACCTTTTGTCTACTATCTCACTGCTGCTATGCCTTATTTCATCTTTATATTCCCATCAACGTCACCCTGCTGTCCTCGTTCGTCATTTCAGACCCTCTCCACGTCAGTGGCTCGTTTGTGAGTATCATGGCATCACCAGTGTGTTGCCAGACTCTCACTGAGATTAGTTCCCATTTCGCCCTGGTCCATCAATTGTGTCACTATGTCTTGTCGTTGAGTTCTCTCATCAGATCACGGCGTTTGTCATCGTCTTTCATCGAGTCACCAGTCGGTACTTCTAGTCGTTATTTCGATACTCAGTTATTGCTATCTAGTTATGGCGCTCTTGGATCAAAACTAATCTCTCTTTTTTCCAGCATTTAGTTCAACGGACCTTCTGGATAAATCCCATAAACTCACGATGTCGATTCGCTCGTACAGTCAAGACGAGCTCTTGAACCTTCAGCCTAGTACGAAGGACACTCTCATTATAGGAGACTTGCTCAAGCCTCTTCGGGAAGCTGGTGTTAGTATGTTTCCCTTCCTGCTATTCCAAGAGATTGGTCTCCAAGATAATTTCGCTAACCCATTTCTCCTTCCCACAGCTGCCCTGATCAGACACCCCAAAGCCACACGCCCCGACGACACCCCGACTGCCGAACCTACGAAATCAAGAGATACCCTGTATGATGCCCAGTACTCGAAGGCGAAGACATTGTTCCAGAACAGTCGTACCCGTTCGTCTTCTAGAGACTCTTCGCGTCCTAACGCCTCAAACGGGTCATCTCAGGGTCTGCGTCCCAACCCGGCCTTGGCTGCTCAGAAGGAGGACGGCTTTCAGAAGTTTTATAAGGCCGTGGTTTCTCCTACTCATGTGCGTGTGACTGCCGGGGGCCGCATTGTTCCGAACACCAAGTTGCCTGGATCCCCCACTGCAAAAGAACAACCTCGTGATATCAACAGCGAGTCTTTGGTTCAAAACATGCAGCAAACTATGCCTCACCTAGGTCTGTATCCTGCCGCTGGCCAAGTTAGTATGCCACCCCACCCGCATTTTGGATTTCCTCATGGGATGATGCCCCCTATGCCTTTCCCCGGGGCATACGGAATGAATGTTCCGGCTCCTGTTCCAGGTGTACCCCCTGTCTTTGATCCTACTCAACTCGGTATTCCGCCTCGACCCCTTGCACCTGATTCTGCTCTGACTGAGCAGCTTTTGGTGCAGAGTCGTTACATGAATCCTTGGGCCGCTCAGTTCCCCTTCGGTATGCCGAACATGCTTCCTGGTGGCTACCTTCCGTCGCCCTTCATGAACCCTGCGATTCCTTCGACTTCTGTCATGCATTCTCAGGGACCTCCCCCTGGTTTGTTCCCCAATGGCTCGAACACTCAACAATCCACATCTATGCACCAGATCCCTCAAGCTCCTTCGCGTCAGCAGAGTGGTAGTGGCTCTGCCAGCCATCAGAACGAGAACATAAGCACCATTACTCCGGCCGCCTCCAGCGTATTGAAGGCCCCCTTGAACCCTCCCGTCTCGTCGATCCGCCCCAGCCAGATCAGTCGCGCCCATCTCGAGTCTCTCCGTACGAACCTGCGCCGTGTTGAAGACCAGCTGCAATACAATATACATCAGATTGATGTTCCGACTATGGAACAGCGTGCCAAAGAGATCAGGGAAGCGATCAAGGGTCTTGAGGAGACTTTGCCTATCCAGCTGGAGTTTGAGGAAGCTCACTACCCCAAGCTCGACAAATCTAAATCAGCCAAGTCTACTTCTAGTACTGCTCCAGCCCCAGCTTCTGCCAACTCCACTACAGGTCCTGTCAGCCGGAAGGAAGTTCGTCGTATGCGGAGCGTGAACCATCAGATCGCTGTGGCCTCTGGGAAACACTCCCGTGATTCTCGTGACTCTAAGGGGAAGAATGTTAGCACTCGTACCGGGTCTAGCGAAAGCGAATATAGCCGGGTCGCTGGTACCATGATTCCCACTGCTCCGCCCTTCAGGCCCAGTGGTTGGGAGGACAAGGCTGATGAAAGCGACTCGATTGAACACGGTCGCAAATCCCATGCTGGGGGCTCTCGTCCCTCCAGTGCAGCTTCACGCATCATGCCCCAGTTTGGCGCGAGTTCGGATGCTCATATCATCAAGAAGTCCGCTAAGCCTTACCTTGAGGGTGAGCTGCTGCCTGGTATGGATGAGATCAGTGCTGTAAAGAACGGGTTCCACTACAGCCGCCCTCTGACGGATGATGAGCTTCGGGCTCGTCACTTGTACTGGGGCCGTGCTCCTCAATCGGCGCTTCGCGGGCTACCCAAGTTCGATGGCAAGGATTTTTACTTTGCTTCGCCTCCCAAAGTGCGCCACAGTGTTCGCAACTCGATGGGAAACTCGCGCCCTTGGACTCGTCGGGCCAGTCGTGATGATGATGCCCCTGTGAAGAAGTCTGCTGTTGCTGATTCTCAACCGCAGCCTGCCGAGGTCTCTGTTGATATCAGCGCTTCCCGTCTTTCGGACAAAACCTGTGTGCCCTCTAGCAACGGCTCCCGAGAGAACAGCGATGCTACTCAAGTGGAGGATGTCAAGAACCAGCCTTTGGCGCAGAAAGTTGATGCGGAGCCCAAAAGCCCTGTGAAGTCTATGGCTTGGGGACCCAACGAGCTGAACTCGATGGCGGCTTAGAGACAGTTGCCCGGGTCTCCCGCCCAACCAATTGAGGTTAAGGCCTCTGAAAAAGGTTCAGACTCCAAGCAAGCCACTCCCACTGGGGTGAAGAACCGCCGTAATATGGAGAATATGCCCCTTGTCCACATCTGAAAAGGGTAATCACACTACCACATTCGGCAAGTAGTCATGTCACATGATCATCACATGATTTATCATCAGCTTCTATCATCAACCCATATCCATTATCATTGTTTTTGACGTTCTGTTTATTTGTTTCCGCTGATATTCAATACCCTTTACTGTATCGTATTACTTCCTTTCTTCCAGTTTTTTTGTTATTACGTTGTTCCCCGTTAGCAGTTTTGGGTTCATATTTAGGCCATTTTTCAGCTTGGTCCGTTATCTCATATTTTGAACGCAATCTTTACCAGAAGTTCAAAGTATCTCGGTTGTATGTCATTCAATATAAATCACCTTTTTTGTACCGAGAATGAGTCGCACAATTCCAAGTGAATGTTGAATGTCTCATAAATGTGTATACCTATATAATCATGAATCGCTTTGCAACTTTGCGTATATATAGAGATTTGTAATTTTCACGATGTTAACAAGTTCTTGGAATCATTGACGGCCATATTTTGAGTGATAGTGTCAATTTTATAGTCATATATTGTGATATGGAAAAGTAACATTCAACAAGCAACTATTGCGTCTACTTATGGAATGTTTCTCAACATCAAAATCCAAACCCGTGGAAGCTAGGGTGGAGAGTCTTCGAAGAGTCAAAGCGGGATTCAAGGTCCATTTGGTGGTTTGCTCTTCGCTATTCGTTTAACTCACAGACTGACGGGAAGTTATAGTCTACAAGTTGATTTATAGCGGCACAAGTCACTATATTACCTACCTTTCTTAGGAAAGCTTTGGTAGGCGCAATTTTGAGGACCCAGAATGTAGAGTCAACTCTATGCGTCAAAACTATGAGTCCGAATACTGAGTACATACATAGTCACAATGCTGGTGGGTTAGCTACACATGCATATACAATACAGTGCAGGTCAACACAAAGCCTAAACAGAGAGCTCAAGATTGACCATTAACGTGGTAGCACCATTCCGCCAGTCTTAAGTCCGAAGACTCACCTCTGGCGATCGATGACACACCAGGTAGGACTAACTTGAAAATGCTCGGCTTCGGGAGGACCTCCCATGGAGCGTTTCACAGTGATGGAAATCTTGATGTGAAACGGCCATTGAGATACTATCTCTGTCAATTGATAAGCGGGCTTCCCCGCTGCTAAACAGGGAAAATAGAAACCAACCCTTTTCCCGACCCCCTCTGCTTTCTCGACGGCGTTTGGGTTTAGGAAAGAAAAGAGGAAAACATAAAATTCCTTGTCCGGAGGAACTGCATCGAATCCCCCTCTGCCTAATCCCCCCCAAACCCCATTTTGTAATAGCCGTTATTTTTATGCGTACGAAAATCAAGCCGTTCATCTCAAAGGAGTCTGTCAGTTCCATCAAGAATTTTGTTGGTTTTTTTGCCATCAAGACAGAAAACCGCCTTTATTTTTGTTCATTCCAAGTCATACCAACCGCTTAAGCAGTGGTCTTGACATTGGCACGGAGCTCACGACCGGTCTTGATGCGCTCAAGGATGGCCTCACGGTCCCTGTCAAGTTTGAGCTTGGTGATAACAACGTTGGAAGGGTGGATACCAACGGGAACAGACTGGCCAGAAACCTTGTCACGGGTAACGCGCTCAACGTGGATGACGTACTTGAGACGGTAGACGGAGGTGACCTTGCCCTCACGACCCTTGAAGGAACCACGGTTGACGATGACCTCATCATCCTTGCGAATGGGGATAGAGCGGACCTGTAAAGAATAATATTAGGTCGATGTTGGAAGCCGAAAATATCGCTCGCATTTCAAAACGTACGTTATACTTCTCACGGAGCTCCTTGGAGAGAGGGGCGCTCATGATAACACGGCGGACGCTCGAGGGAGCGGAGAAGTGAGCCTTGCGAGCCTTGCGGCGAGAGTCGGAGACGGCTAATGAAACAGCATGTTAATCAAATTGTTATCTGATCATCAGATCATCGTGTACGCAAACTCAACATACTGTGAGAGTTCTTCATTTTGGCGGTCAGCTAGTCGTTGATTCTACAAGGAAAAAAAAAAGGAGGAAATTCCCGAATTTTCTACAGTTTCACTACATTTTCTTCATCAACCAATTGACAGAGACTAGGGTCAATTTTCATAGTGGGGCAAAACTGGAGAACCATCTGAGAAAAAGCCCTGTAGTCACGTGATATTTACTTTCAGTAGGTCTGCATGTGGCGTTACTGGCTTTATGTATAGGGTTATTTTAAAGGGTTATATCGAAAGTGCCATATCCAACAACGTCAAACATAACAGAGTCCGCATTGATAAGACTATACTTTTTTTAATTCATTTTATTGTTGCATCTGTGGCTACTAATCTTACAATTTCTTGATATCTATCCTTAAGTCATCTACAGCGGAGGCGTCTCTCGCAGTGGCGCAGTGGTAGGTGCCTTGAAGATGCCATTATCATCATACTTCGCCTCTGCAGTTGTTTTGGTTAACAATATTTCTTCAGTCGGTCTTTGGTAGTCAAACTTACTGAAAAA
Organism: Ambrosiella xylebori; assembly: GCA_002778035.1. Taxonomy (NCBI): domain Eukaryota; kingdom Fungi; phylum Ascomycota; class Sordariomycetes; order Microascales; family Ceratocystidaceae; genus Ambrosiella; species Ambrosiella xylebori. The sequence goes on from PCDO01000002.1 coordinate 2,015,933, forward strand.
AGTGTAGTTGAGGGTAACAGTCTGAACCCCCTTCATGTTGATATCATTCAACAGGTCGGGGTCCAAGTAGAAGAAGACCGGCATATCTACCGACTCACCAGCAGCCAATCTCTGTTCCTCGAAGCAGAAGCATTGAATTTTGGAAAAATATGGCGCCACCTGTGCCGGGGTAACACTGTATGTCGCGACACCAATGATGTCTTGATCACTCTTGTTGGTAGCCGTGTAGAAGGCCAATGCCGTTTCACCCGGCAACACTCTAACTTCTCGTTGTTGAGGAGTAAATTTCCAAGGGAGGATATCCGATACGGAAGAAGTAAAAGTTACTCTGATACGAGGAACATCTGTTATGGGGATGACTCTCTGGCTGATGTCCATCTCACTGCCACCGGGACCGCCGTGAACACGGACGGGTTGACCACCCCAACCAGTAGTTTGGCAGATCTATCACTGGGTTAGACACAGTTTCTTTATAATAATATCTGTTCACATACCATCTTGTACAGAGGAACTGAACCATACGACAGAGCAATCGTCATTAACACCAAACTTAACCCGTAGTTCCTATGCAAAGGTCAGATCATGTCATAGTACAACCGACATCACTTTGCATAACATACATGGCAGTCCGGTTCTTGGCCCGGTAGTAGTCCTGAATCTCTTTCATAGTCGGCTGTGTTCTTCTGCGTATCGACGCACTCTGCGCAGTCCTAGTTGCAGACTGTGCTGCCATACCACTCGGCCCGTTTGGAGGCAAAGTAGAAGTAAACCGGCGCGTGCCCGCGCGGCCGGTCTGACACATGCCACAAACCCACTGCGTGGCAGAGCGCTGGAGTGGTGTCCGCAAAAAAATCATGTTAATTTTGTGTTGAATTCTGGTAGAAGTGAATTGGATATGAGACAGCCGGGATGATGTGAGCCTAGGTACTGTGTAACGGAATACATGTATTCATGATGAGCTTAGGAATACTAGGTAGTGAGGTCTGGTATTATCCAATGGTCTGTGTCACTCCATAATTAGCAAATTCCGCCTGAGGCAGGTGATGACAGCTGCTATTAGGGTCCATAATTAAGGCATCCACAGTAGACCTCACTCCAGTGAAAAGAAAGAACAAGATTCAGACCATGGTGATCACCTATACTTGGTATATCCCTGAATGTTGTTTCTAGGTAAATGACAACCCAATTAGTTACTCATCATTCAGTGTGCTAAATTTGCCTACGCATGCATGCAATCAAGATAAGGTTCCCATTCAATCGTATATCATTCTGAATAATTTCGACCTCACAACCGCACATTTTGGGATATACCTAGCAATATTGAATTTCCCGGAATAGCAAGTTTGATCAAGTGTATGGTATGTCATTGCTGGACAGTATTGGCTCAAATATTACTAAAGCCTCTATTCTCTGCTTGGTATCAATAAATAGGGTTTGTGGTCAAGAGCCCCAAAAAAAATGGCAGAGTCCACTGTAGCGAAAGAGCTCTGCCCTTGCAAGCGAAAAAAATTGCCAAAGGTAAATGATTGAAATGTCGAACACTCAACGGGACTGAAGTTTGTGATAGATCAGACTCCAATTCTTAGAAGCGCCGCGCCTACAGAGCCTCTCATCGGCAGAAGCCAAGTCAAGGAACTGAAATAACATTGGTCTCCCCTTCAAATTCAACATTACCACCAGTGAGATGTAGTAGTGCCATATATTTCTTCAGATCAGGGTTGCAACTTTCATGGAGAAGAGAACAAAAAAAACGCCTAAAAGTACAGTTGGGCATGCGATGTATTTATAGAGGTTATTGAGCCAGGTGGGTCACTGTGGACCTGAAAGCTATGCTTCTGATTGGCTGCTAGCTGGGTTATTCTACTAAAGTAATCATTACTTGATGGATTGCAGCTGTAGATTACAAAATGTTGGTCCTATCTATTGGCTCCTTATTGATTTCTCGATCCTAAAATTTGCCGATAATTATTTTTTTTTATTATATTGACTTATTATACGTAACAAATTAAGTTTCAAAGCAGGGATGCTTTTATGCAAGCTGTTTGAGAAAAATGGATATCGGTAGGGTCTGGATATTTCAGGGTTAAATAGTCGCATGACGCTAGATCTGTTTCTAATAAGACAATAGGGATACAGAAGAAACAGGATTCATGATAATTGTGGTGCAGAATATCATCAGAATCTGAACAATAACCTACCCGTTTTCGTAAAAATTGAATTATCGACTATCCCTTAGTTGAAATCCCGATTTTGCCTGCAAATTGCTTGATTACCATCTCCTCAACAAGACCTAACTAGGACCTAACTAGGGTGTCTTGCTCTGTTTAATCGCTGCCTGCGCCTGTAACTTGACTCGCTTTGCTTTTCTGTTTCCTCTTATCGCCAAACTTCACCTTTCATCATTTTCGCAATCCCGTCCTTGACTGTCAATTGAATATCGCAATCGCCGCCATCCACCTATATACATTCGATTAATTACTGAAAACCACCACTATGGCCAATCCTCTCGACATCGACATTGGTTCCGAGCTCTTTGGCTCCTATGAAGCTGAGTTCAAGCTCGTGCAAACCGATCTTGAGCAGAAGCTAGAGCAAATCCCCGAGCTATCGGGCGAGCCTCGCAAGGCCGCCATTTCTCAAGCAGAGCGTGCGTTTGAGGAGGCCGAAGAATTGGTACGAATACCCGAATACAAACTTCAACCTATCACATCAAGATGATTTCCGGTCGCAAACCCCCCAACTTTTCCACTCCCAACAAGATGACATCACCAGCTACTTACTAACGCCTCCCTCTAGATTGGCCAAATGCGTCTCGAAAAGCAAAATATCCCTTCAAACTCCAAGACCAAGGTTAACCAACGTCTCCGCAACTACGAATCCGACATCGATCGCCAGCGCCGCAAGCTACGCACACTCGCCGATGACCGTGCTGCGCTGTTTGGCTCCAGATACACCGACAATCCCGGTGGTTCTACTTCTGACTTACAGCTGGAGCAGAGACAGCAACTTCTTTCTGGGACGGATCGGTTGGATCGGAGTACCCAGAGATTGAAGGCAAGCCAGGCGCTGGCATCGGAGACGGAGGCACTGGGTGCTAGCACGTTGGCGGATTTGCACAGACAGAGAGAGACAATTCAGCACACACACGACACACTGTTGCAAAGTGAGGGCTATGTGGATCGCAGTGTGAAAACGCTGCGGGGAATGGCTCGGAGGTAGGTTGTGACTCTTGTTATGGTGAAGACTTTAGTACTGACGGGAAACTTTGTTACTAACTCTTGGTAGAATGGCGACCAACCGCATGATCACGGTGGCTATTATCACGATCTTGGCCCTTCTGATCATTGCCGTCATATTTAGCAAGTTCCGGTGAAGGAGACCGTGATGATGACTTGCGATGACACATGTCACAATTTCTTTCCTTTTTTGTGCGTCCTTTTTTACCTTGATTGCCTTCGTTTCTGGATAGCGGCGTTATGGGTGTTTTTTTTCTTTTTCGATTTCTGCCATCGAGTGATGTAGTATCCCTTGATATAGACAATCGATTTTAGTATATATATATATATATATACATATATATCAAGTCCGCAATCAGGACATTTCATAGGAAACCTTTATTTTGAATACCAAATTCTGCTAGCAGATATAAACAATGATTCGTGACAATGACAAATACAGGATTGGTACGATGCTACAATGAAAATCAATCGATAGATACTTTTTACCGCTAAATTACAACGGGTTGAGTCTCGAGCATGATGAGACTCGGTAGGTACAGAGATCAAGACAAAGCAGAACGACCAATATTCTCCATGATGACTAACAGTGTAAACCCGATAAGAAAATTCTAAGAAAGAAAATGCAGCCATGCGTAATGAAAAAGAAAACAAAATAAACATAACGATATAAACACAAATCTAACAAAATCCAGCAAACTTTGAGAACAATGTCATGACAAGAACCCATCATACACCCACAATCGCATTTTACTTGTTCAGCTTTGGTGACTTCGTAACACCATTGCTGAACGCACTCTTCTTTCGTTCACCAAGACCTCTTCGTCTATTGTTACTATCAAAACCACCGTGTCCGGAGCCACGGACACCACCCCGGAAACCACCCCGAGAGCCACCGCGTCCTCTCCGCTGCTGTTGTTGGCGTACGGTAGTCTGGATCATATCAACATCCGCATCATTATCTTCATCATCAGACTCGGTAGTGTTCTTGTGCTTGTTGGAGAACTTGAGCTTACCGCCGCGGATTCTGCGACCAGCATCCTTGGACTTGAGGGCGGCAACATAAGCACCAACACCGGAATTGACGGGCTCTGGAGCATCAACTTCCATATCAACGTCTTCGTAATCATCACGACCGAAGATGAGCTTGCCGTCAATATCGGTCTTTGCCTCAGTCTTGTTGGGTTTGCGAGCCTTGGTGGGCTTTGTGGTGGAGATGGAGGCAAGGGCGTTTCTGTCAAGCAGATCGAGAGGCTCATTATCATCTTCAATGATGTAGGCGTTACCATTCTTCTTGCCACTCTTGAAATGCTGGCGAGGCTGGCCGTCATTTTCATCGGCATCTTCATCACTGTCGCTGCTGTAAAGAGCCTGTTCGTAGGCGTCCTCGTAATTGTGACCATCGGCATCGGCGTCAGAGTCATCAACGGGCTCATCGTTGGCAGTATTCTTCTCGACCTGCTTCCGCTTCTTACTGCGCTCCTTGGTTTTACGGATATTGATAATGAGCTTACGGTCTGTCTCAGGGGTGTTGAGGTAGATGGAATCGTAGCCGAAACGACGAATCATGCGCTCTAGAATGTGGCGGACCTTGCTCTTGAAGTGACCCTTGTGTTCATGGCTCCAGACAATGACATTAGGAACGAGAGAATGAAGACGAGGTGTGATGAGCTCAAAGGGCAAGCTAATAACACAGATCTTGATGAAGCCTAGGACAGATTTGACAATCTCACGGTTATTGCTGGTGAGGAAAAGATCCATGGTCTGGACAAGATCTGACAGAGTCTCAGTGTTGAGGGAATCCTTAAATTCGTAGAGGACACGACTAAGGGCAGTAATGGTTGCAGAGATCATGTGAGGGGTTGAACCAGCGAGACCGGCAGAAACCATGGTGAAGTACTCCTCTAAGGTAGCAGGGACAGCCGGAGAGTCATCGGGCATATGAGGGACCTTAGAGTTATCGATCAAAGTACCGTTAGCATCAGCCATAACCTGACCCATTTGGACGAGCAGAGCGTAGGCAATCCCACGAGCACGCTCATTGTTCTCCTTGCAAGAGATAACAACCTCGGACAAGATGGTGGGGATGAAGTGCAGATGCTCAGAAGGGATAAAAGGCAACAAAGCAATAATGGCGGCCAAACGATCACGACGAGCGGGAGCAGAGACTTTATTAGTGCTATCAACCAAGAGCTTTTGGAGCTCGAGGTTGCGTTCAACTAGAGCAACCTTACCAGTCTCTGACTCAGAAAGACGGGGAATGAGTTTGTAGGCCTTCTTCTGAAGCTGAGGCTCAGAATTACGGGAGATGACAACAGCAGCGATCTCGAACAGAGTACTGAAACTGGTATGGGGGATGTAAATGGACATGGTGATGACTAGATCCATCAAAGTCTGGGCTATGGAAGGAAGAACAGACTCCTTGGCAGCGGCCTTATCCTCCTTGCTAGGCTCTTTTTGGAGCTCAGCAGCGAGCATCTGAGAAACACGCTCAAAAGTTTCAATGACCTCAGACTCGGGGGTGATGCTCAAAAAAGCGTTGATAGTTTGCAGAATAGGGCCACGGCTTTGAGGAAGAGTCTGAGTGTAGACGTTGAATAAAACTGCTAAGAAGTTACCGGCAAAGGCGCCAAGGTACTCCAGGTTCTTTTTGGCTTGGGTAATAGAGACACGGCTCTGGAGAACAAGATCTTCCTCTTCACCGCCATCAAGGTGGATGGTGGCAACGGCCTGAATAGATTCAATCAGCATGCGAAGAGCGCGGCAGATATTCAGACGAAGTTCAGGTTGAGAGTACAGAAGGTTGGCAAGCATCTCGGCAAACTCTTGGTCGAAAGCCTCGGTAACATCAAGAGGCAAGTCACAGTAACCTGGCAGTAGGGACCAACACTGCTGGACGAGGGTCTCAAAGATTTTGACCTCTATGGTGCGCTCACCCTGGTGGTCTAGGACACGCTGATACATAGTCTGAGATAGAGGAACGAACTCAGCCTTGAAATATGCAATTTTGGTGTTGTTGACGTAGTCACGGAGGAGGGGCATCATCCAGGCACGACCGGGTTGTCCCTTGATAGGCTTGGCCAGGTTCAGAGGCATAACGGAAAGGATGACCTCGGGGCCCATGGCGCGGATCGCGCTGCCGATAACCTCATCGGCCTTGTCTTTGTTCTGGAAAGAGCCGTGGGCACGGATATCACCAATAGTCTTGGTGATGTTGATCATGACGGGGTAAGCGGACCAGCGAAGAGTATCGTACATGGCAGAAAGGACAGTGAAGGTCTCCATCCAGGCAGCCTGGTACTGAGCACTCAGAAGACCCTCAGCGGTCTTGGCGATCTTCTCTAGAATCTTTTCGTCAAATACGGAGGGCTCAAGGACAACCTGCTTTGGAATGCAGGTAGAAACAAGAGCGATGAGGCACTGTGAGGAGGAAATGCAAATAGCCTGTAAGTTGGACTTAAGGAACCGTGAGACCAGCGCAAAGATATCAGGAAGTTTCTGGAAGGTCTCTTCAGGCTCAAGTTGCGCAGAAATCTCAAAACCGCGGGCAAGAATGGCGACCCACGGGGGAATAAGTTGAGTATCATTCTCAGCAGGTTGCAGCTCAGAGATGATCTCCATGAGACGTGGCAGCTTAGATGACATAGTGGTATCAGTCATACCAGCAAAGATAAGTTCGAAAATATCAAACACCGCCATAACCATGTACTCGTTTCCGGACTTGGCAATACTAAGCAGAAGCTCGCAAAGAGGCTCCAAAGTCTTGCTGGGCCAGCCACCAGAGGCGTGGGCGACAGTTTTGGTAAGCTGAAGGGCATGGATAAGAACAGGATCATGAGCATCACCCTTCTTGCTACTGGCCTTGCGCAACTGGATGCTCTTGGCGACAAGGTTTTGAAGCGACCTCATGACAGTATGCGCGCACATATCAGAAGCGGGGTGATCCAGCGACGGGCTAGGAGGAGGGGTCTGCAAGACCTTAGTCAGAGCATCTTGAGCACGACGACGAACCTTGGGTCGGGGGTCCAAGGAAAGGTGGAGAAGACCAGAAACGGCTCTGCGGGGAGAGGCCTCGTCGATAGGAAGTTTCCAGGCAGCAGCGTCCTGAGCAAGAAGGAGAGACTCTATAATACCGATGGAAGAGCGCAACAGACTAGGTTCGGCGTTTTCTATGAGGACCGGAGCGATGAAGATAAGGACAGCAGTGAACTTGGAGCGCAGGAGAGGATAAGGCGCATAGGGCGTAACAACATCGAGGAGATAGATAACAGAGGCGGTGATCTCGGGCTTGGGGTTATTGTTAGCTATGCTCTGGTTTAGAAGAGCGAGGAGGGCAGCGAAGTACGCAGTGGGCGTTGGCGTAGCATGTTGTTCTTGGATGGTAGACTCTACAGCAGTGAGAATGACAATGTTCTATGTTAACAAAGTCATATGTTAGTGGATGTGGTCGGAACTATAGGTGTGAATCGAGACCGGAGTGAATTGCGGGCCGTGAACCGAAGTTAATTCTGGCGCCTGAGTGGCATACCTTCTGCTGGCTCTGGAGGCCAGGAGACTTGATTTTGTCCAGCTTCTCCGCTAGCGTCAAGATCGCCATTATTGCGGATGTGTGGATCTGTATGGGAAAATTTGATAAAGAAAAGAATGAATGAAAGAGGCTTAAAAGACAAATCTTCACCACAAACGTTCCTGCCTCTATAATAGCGGCTCTTACTAGGAGGTATTCTCGATTTTTTTCGACTTTTTTTGCCGGGATCATATCATATGTATGTTGAAAATTCTCGAGTGGATTACAGCTGCTGACGGTTCCTGACAACCACCGCGGGGCATACTTGCCAGCCCGATAAAAGCTTATCTGACAAACAGGGATTCAATACAGATTGGTGTAAGTGGTTGGCCATACTCTAATGACAGATCGCGAAGTATGTGAGCTCGAATAAACAATGCTGACTTAGCTTTATGGAAATTTTGATTATAGCGCTAGAAATGTTTCTTATAACCTCTAAACTTCATAAAAGGAATTGAAAATATATATCCAATATAAGAGCCGTTTACTTCGCATGTTATTACATACGGCCATAGCTTGTGGAAAATGCGAAGTCTCATCCACCCCCCATAGTCGAGTCACAGAGCGCCAGATTAGCACTACGGTGAGCGATACACGTAGGAATATCCGGTCTCGTATAGTTTGTAACTTATATTGCTTTTTTCCCTTTTTTTCACTTTTGTTCCCATGATGATATGATTGGTTCATCTTGGTCTCAATATTGGAGCATATTATCATGATATTTTACAGTAAACTTTAGTTTAGAGATGTGCCAGGTGTTGAAGTTATGTAATGTCAGACTTGGACACTAACCGAACGAGCTACAAAAAGACAAGATGACCACCAAGAAATTGAGAGAATGGAATAAAACGATGCAAAGCATATGGGGTATGACATTATCAAAACGCCGAAAAGAAAACAAGCCCAAATGAAGAGATGGTACAAAGTGTTATGTCACAATTCCGAGGAAACAATGACCTCAATCAATCACTCCTTATGATGTTTACGGGAGTTTATGACTTTCCAAGGTACTAGGGGCATGTGCCTGCAAATTCCTATGTGGTTAGGATACCGACCGGAGACGGGATTCAGGGACTGCGGCTGCGGAGGTTCGAGGTACAAGTACCTGATCTGAGTTTACATTATGTGAAGCCGAAAAACATAGTTCAGTTCGAGTTCTTGAAGAGTGAGGTCTACCGTCAAACAGCTTGTCCAGGCCATGTTGCTGATTGTTAGAACCAGGGATAACATGAACAGCTGGTGGAGTTCGGAACAGATGAGATAATATGCCCGGTTGATTCATTTCTCGAGGACTAATGCCATCCGCCATTAAAGTGGAGGAATGGTTGCAATGCGGTCGAGTAGGGGGTATAAAGGTGCCAATATAACCTGTGTTAACATAATACCCGCCAAGAGGTGCTGGTGACAAAGTCACGGAGCTATGAATATCAGGATTAGAAGGTGATATTGCTGTCTGAGGTACTTCTGACACATTCTGCTAGGTCTGTATGAGAGGCACCACAGATGGCTGATAGAGGGGTCGTTCGGGCTTCGCTGCTTCATCAACTGCATGGCCAAAAAGCTGATGGGAAACCCCCGGAACTTGACTAATGGAAGACTGGGGAAATGGCTTCACACTTCCGGAGTGAATTGCTGCTCGATTGGTCTGACAAGATATATTTCGAACCTTGCGCGTTTTTGAAGGTCGATAATTAGGGTCATTGCAATCGAGCTTTCTTTTAGCTGCAGAAGCATTGATATGAGCGCGAGCTGCTTCATTCTTATGGGTCTGGCTGTCGACTTGGCAAGACGATTCGAAAGCAGAGATACCAGACGGTTCACGAGATGCAATAAATCGCCCAACATCTTCAGATGAAGCTGAAACAGTTTTGCAGGGGACAAACCCGTAAATGGCTTCTCCCCAAGAGTCTTCAATCGTTGCAAGCCTCTCATCCTGTTCACAAGACGTGCCATCAACGACTGCTTGCTGCTCATGGTTCAGCTCAACAGGTTCACTATTCTGATGACTCAGTTGAGAGTTATCAAGAGAAACAGTAGTGTCCCCGGAGCTAAAGTCCAAATTCAGTTCTGTTAGTGCAGATGAAGAACATCTTTGAGATGCCTGTTCGATCTGCAACCATGTTGATTCTGCCGATGAAAAGTCGATATGCGACCAGGTGTCATCGGCATCGTAAGGCTTTTCACCGAAGGCTGGCAACACCAGCGCTGCTGTATGGGATGTTTTTGATGCACGCTGTAAGGACCGCAACTTCTACAGCGGTCCGGACAAGCATGAATCCAGCAGCATGTCAATCTCATCGCCACATTCAGCACCATCCCAGGGAACATTGTTGTCAACGTCCATGGGCTCAGGAGCGGGGGCAGGCTGAGGCTGTTGTCTGACCTTGAATGGAGCATTGAAGTTTGTCCCAAACTGGAATTCGTCAGATTTCTCCTTGTCTTCCTTAGCTTGACGATTTCGAGCTTCACTGGGGATTAGGCTATACTCCAAAGTGTTCTCAAGCTCACCGTCACGATAACCATCGAGTAATGTTGTGCTAATAGCGGGGAAGTTGGCAAATCCGTTTTCACCAAGGTCCAGGGCCAGCCTTAAGTCTGCCATGGTCAAAGGCCCACGTTCACTTGCAGCCTTTGCTTCAATGGGCAGCAGTCCACTCTTATCTCGAAAGACCTCACCGCGAAGGGCAGCCTCTTCCTCCTTCATAAGTTTGCGCTTGTAATCTCGAGTCTGTATCCAGCCAGTACCAAGACCGAATCCAGTGCTGCTACCCTCGCCAGGTCCATTGCTCCGTGTTCTTGAGAGAACATTGGCAATTACTGACTTGATGAAAGAGTCAGTGGCGTTTACCATAAGACTGACGGCATCCGGGCTATGTCCTGATTGTAAACCAGCTTGGTAACACATCGGTAGCATGCGACTTTCTATAGCAGCAGCGTCAGGGAATTCACCGGTGTCTGCAGCTAAAGGAGCCGCAAATCGTTTCCGTACTTCGTTGTCAAGATCTGAAATGATATGTTAGTAACTAAGGTCAGTGTTATTGCGGAGCGTATATAAAGACACTTACTCATCTCGATATCTTTAGAGGCTGCTACCCCATCAACAACTGCATTGACTCTACCCTTCCGATGCGTTTCAGCAAAAACATTGGCGATAGTTTCGAAGGGGTCAAACGAAGTCTGCAACCAACTGTCAGCAAAGAAATTAAAATTAAGCTTGTATGACTAAGACGTACTTCAGCCTGAGCCAAGTTCTTTATCCGTCTGCGATCACGAGTGGGCAATTGCATGATTTCACCCTTGAGCTGGCGCTCGGCGGCGTCGGTTGATGAGGGCTTGGCAGGTGCGGCAACCACGGGCTTGTCATTAGCGCTAACCCATGGTGCCAGGCCGGCCTCCGGCATCTCTCGAGTGATGTTGCCATGTATGCCCGCGATTAAACGGTTGTGAAGGTGCTCTTTTTCAGCAGTGCAGAGGATTGGGTTCAGGATGGAGTTGAGCTCGCCGGTACTCATGTGTCCTAGAGGTACAAGACTTATTAGTGTATTGTTCGTAATCCTCAAAACATCATGTCAAAAGCGTACCTATCAAGAATTTGCTGATTGCATCTTTGTAAGACTTCCATTGCTCGGCGGCGATTGCGCTCCTTAGACTGACATAGAGAGGCTCCAAGTCAATTCGTGGTGGAACTAAAGGGTTGGATTTGATCTTTTGTGGCAGAGAACTAGCCATTGTTACTGTGGTCCCCATGGTGCCGGTGGGGCGGCTCAAAGCCGCGGGGTCGATATCGGGCATCAGGATACCAGCGTAGAACCGTCACACATCAAAGGGTACCGACTACTAAAAAATATATTTAATTCCACAGCAGGAAGGAGTATGGGATTGAAATCGAGTATTCAGGACAATGGTCCACAAATTGCTGCAGGATATCAAGAAATCCCAGAAAAAATTGAATGCGACAAGCCACGCGATTGCGCTTTGGCAAGGCTGAGCGCAAAAAGGTAAGGCTGATCTAAAGTTTCCGCGCAAAGTGAAAAGAATGCTTGATGATTGGAGCGCGAACCAGGTTAACGCGATGTCGATTTTTGAAGACCCGAGATGTGGAAGTTGTGAGGGGGGAAAATAGTGTGATAAGATGAGTTTAAAAAATCGCAAAAGATCAGATTGATGAAGGCTAACTAGTAAAACGTCTTTTCTTTCCAACTGGATGGTTGGTTGGTTGAATAGCTAGTGTCTCGTTAGGAGAATCTCTATTTGCAAGTTATGCGATGACGATGAACATTGACCAATAAACAATTATCTTCAAGATCTGCCCATTGATTATTTGGGCAACCTTTGTTTTATTTGAATGCAGCTGGCAGTTCTGACAAAAGGATTAGGTAATCCAGAGCGTAGGGTTGTACCAAGCCCATTATTGCTAGGGTTTATTTCCTATCCTTTGCTTTCAAGGTTAACGCGTGGTTGATTTCATGAGCTAAAACCAAGTTCAAACCTGCGTGGGATACCGCTCCATAGGCCATCTTATGGCCGCAAAAAAAGGACTACCGAATTTACCATCTGCTACCACAAACTTCCTGTTTCAAAGATGGCAGATAGCAAAGTAGAGACGCGCATTACCAACGCAATTGATCGCCTTATTTCACATCTAATACCAAATGACACTGACGAAGATGAAAGTCTTGCACAAGAACGTCATGATCATTGCTTCAATGTGACGAAGGTAATTCTGGCTAGGTGAGTTTTACTCTGATTGAAATGTATCGGGGGTCCAAATTGACATTGTTAGTCCTGCTGCTTCCGCCCCGCTTGGCGATGTCAACCATGCTTCGGATCTTATCAAGCGCAAGTTGATTCAAACTAATCCCAGTCAAGCCCTGCGTTTTTCCAATCTTTACACTAGGCTGCTTTCACTTCCGGTACTGAATCAAAAGTGGGCTATCCTCTATTTATTATACCAGCTCTCCGATTCTCCAGACCCCAATGAGCCCGTGCCCATTACACCCCGGCCACCATCATTGAACCCCTATGATACATTCAGACGACAAGATAAAGAAAGGTCACCAGCTGTTTCGCCATCACTAAGGACGGATGTGGAGATTCAGGCTCAAGCCCAGGCTCAAGCGGCATATGTAGCAGCAAAAGAAGCTCAGTTTGCGCAGACACAAGCTGCGAAGAAACAAGCACAAAAGGAGGCGGCAAAGAAACAAGCAGAGATTCCGAGAGTTCCTTTGGAGCCGGAGCTGCTAAGACGAGACGTCGCTCTGAAGTCGTTATTGTTGGCGGATAACTATTCAGAGATCACACCATCCGAAGTGACAATATTACGAGATCTTCCCTTCACGTTACAAGGTGTACCATCAGAAACCCAGCCAATCAGGGAAGACAATATTCTCAAGATACCCCACTCTCTACCACCACCACTTGTATCTCTTTTGAATACACTGGCCGAACCCTCTCTTCTTTATCGTAAGCTTGACACCTTCGTCAACACTCCCGCACCTGGTCTTCTCCAACAAAGTCTACGAGCAGCTATAGCAACTGAACTGCGTTCTTACCTCAGTCTGATTGCAACTTTAGAAGGCCAGATTCGGAAGGCATTATCATCACTAGATGAGTCGGCTCCAAGAGGAGGGATAGGCAAAGCAGGCGTTACACTCAAGCGCTGTGTTGTCTGGACTCGGGAAGCGACCATGGGTTTGCGGCTTCTCAGTGTCATTGCGGAGGAATCAACGACAAAACATGGGGGTGAACTCATTACTCTGATTCACAACTTTTCTTCGGCTCACGGTGATCCAACTGTCGCCGCTTTTGCTGAACGTTTACTAGTCAACTTCACTAAGCCATTTTACGACATTCTCAGACACTGGATCTATGATGGTGAATTATCAGACCCTTTCCTGGAGTTCTTTATCAAGGAGCAGACAGCTAAGCCCGCGGCTGCTGATCGGAACAAATCAGGAGGTACGAGCATTTGGGAAACCAAGTACGAGATGGTCGATAGCATGATTCCAAGCATCATCACTCGACCATTTGCAGAGAAGATGTTCCTTATCGGAAAATCTCTTAACTTTATCAGACATAGCTGCGGCGACTCGCAATGGGTTGAAGCCTATTCTAAAGCAGCTTCCAGGGAATTGCGCTATGGAGAGATTGCTAAGCTTGAGGCTTGGATCGATGAAGCCTACAAAACTACCATGAAGCAACTAATCGACCTAATGGACAACAAATTCAAGATTTTTATGCATTTACAAGCATTAAAAGATTACATGCTTCTGGGCCAAGGTGACTTTACCACCCTACTTATGGAGTCTCTGGCCCCCAACCTGGACCGTCCGGCAAACATTCTCTACCGACATACCGTGACAGCTCAATTAGACCATGCCATCAAAGGGTCCAATGCTCAATATGACAACCCTGAGGTATTAAGGCGTCTGGATGCACACATGCTTCAGCGGTTCCACGGAGATATCGGTTGGGATTGCTTTACTCTTGACTACAAGATCGATGCACCTGTTGATGTTGTTGTCACTGAGTGGGGTTTGCGTCAATACCTCAAAGTTTTCAACCTGCTGTGGCGCATTAAGCGTGTCGAGTTCGCTCTCACCACCACTTGGCGGAAATGCACTACCGGTGCTCGTGGTGTTCTTCATAACCCTGATCCAAACGTTATGCAGACATGGAAGTCTACTCATGGTATACTTGCCGAGATGATTCACTTTGTCGGTCAACTGCAATACTATTTCCTGTTTGAAGTCATCGAGTCTTCTTGGGACGAGCTCCAACGAAAGATCCGCCGCGAAGGTGCAACCCTTGATGACCTGATCAATGCACACACCCAATATCTTAATGAGATCACCCACAAAGGTCTTTTGGGAGCCAACAGAACTCGGTTCCCGGGTGACTCTTCAGCCGACGCCGATCGTACCACATACACGGCACAACTCAACGATATCCTTAAGGGGATGCTGACGTTTCGCGACTCGATCGATGGCCTCTACAGCTGGAGTGTCTCAGATTTTTCCCACCGACAGGACATGGGGATGCGTACCAACACCGGCATCGACCCCGACGATGAAATGATTGGGTCGTCGGCGGTTGCCTCAGAGTTCCCCGTGTTACAAGAGCGGCTGAAACATTTGGGGTTATATTTCAAGAGCAGACTCCAGATACTTTTGGGCGACCTTGCGTACCAGCCGGACATTGACCTGAGATTCTTAGGCGTGGCTATGAATTTCAATGACTTTTACCAGCCTGTCCGGAGACGGTCCAAGAGTACGCAAAAAGACCGGGATCGAGAAACTGGGGGAAACTCGGGGACTGCATCGGCAATGTCGGGCAAGTAGTTGCATGAGATATGATGTTTACGATATTCATAATACACTTCTTGTCATGAATGAGTTGGTTTAATATACTAGCGGAGATAATTTGACAGATCCGGTTTGGTGTCCTGATGGATCATGAAAGGTTAAATCACGTGCAGGCATGGGGCTAGATGATGGTGACATGCATGCAAGGGCCCGCATCTGCAGATCCACATTGGACGACATTGACAGCAGGGGGGGGGAGGGGTCACGGGCTACAAAATTAACTATATACTTGTATAAAACATCAAAAGGCATGAATCACGATTCTTAAGATTGGGTATTAAAAATGATAAGATTGAATGATGATGAATCTGAATAATGATAAAATTGAATAGCAATAATGGCTTGATGACCTAGCGAAAAGGTTACCAGCGAAACATAATGATATAGATCCAAAACTCCGAGCTATGAAAATCCAAATTCGGCCCTAAGGACCGAGTGAAACTCAAAAAAAAAATCCGAGTCCAGCACTAAAGCTGATGAGTGTGGATCGAACAATAGAGATTAAGAATGGTTGTAAGTAATACTTTATCTGTTGTCTTTTTTTTTTCTTTTTTCCTGATTACCGCTTCTTTTCCTTCTTGGGTTCTTGCTTGCCTTCTTTCTTCGCCATCCACTTCGCGACATACTCCCCCGGCACTTCGCAGTGCGGCTTGTTCATGTCCGGTGGGATCTGACCACCCTTCTGGAGGATGTCAGCGACCCACTCTCGTCGTTCTAGCTCCTTGATGTAGCGGGCTTCTTGGTCACGGCGCTGTTTGGTCAAATGAGAACCACTAGGCGCAACGGCAGTCATGAGGAACTCAGAGTCATTAACACCCGCGTTCACAAAGGTCAAGCTACCGTGACAAACAGCCTTGGGTGGCGGAGGCGCAGGCTTCTTCTTGGTAGTCTTGGTAACTGACCCACGGGGTTGGCCAGGAATGGTGGCTGAAGATCGCCGGGTGTGTGGGGCTGAAGTCTTGCGCGGAGTAGCAACCATTGAACCGCGGCCACAGCGGCTATTGGCGGTGGAGTAGTTCGAAGCAGGAACCGGATGCGTGGCGGGTTGTTGGTTCATCATAAATGAGTTCAAGTAGGACCCCGGAGTAGCAGAATTTAAAAGAGGCATGTGATGACCAGGCGAGCCGGACAGGTCTTCCATCCCCTGAAACCCAGTCGACGACGTCATGTAAGCAGTTCCATTGACAACGGGGGGGCTGGGAGTATCCTTAGAACCAGGAGAGTGAGGCACAGCTGCCGAAGAGGAAGTGGCCTGAGAGGCGCGACGCAACATTTCCTCAGAATTAGTGGACAGATTATAGGAATTCAGCTGAGTCATCAGATTCTGCTGATCGGCATGGTTGGATTGCATCTCATTAGAAGGGACCAGCGGAGTGGTAATAGACTGTTGAAATGATGACATTAAACCATCACCGGAACCACTACCGAAAGATCCCGGATTGAATGTGCTCGTGTTTTCAGTAGTCCGGGGTTCCATTGATGAATCAGAGGCTGCAGTCTGGAAGTTCAATGACTGGTCATGGTACCCCTCATAATTCATGGTGCTCATATAATCATCGATGTAAGAGTTCTGGTCCATCAACATAAAATACCCATTGTGGGGATACCCAGAAGAGCCCGATGACTCCAAAACAGGATTGGGGACAAAAGGATTGAAAAGCTCTAAACTGTCATGAAACAAGGTCGCTTGATCACTAGACTGTCTCTGATGCATGGCAGACTGAAGTGAGCCTGTGGCCGATGACATGGTGGAATGTTGAAACGATGGGTCGTTGAGATTACTGATAGGACGAGCGTGTGAATAATCTCTAAGATTTGATGAGCTAACGCGAAGCCGAGGAGCATGTAGGTTGCCCGTAGAACGCTTCTGCACAATACGACGGGCTTGAAAGCCATCAAGGTCAGAATACTGCGATGGCGATTGGCGATGAATAGAATGTGGCAATAGAAACTTGCCAGCTAAATTATTCTCACTCTGGTGTCTTCGAATGGCCCGTTGTTGTTTTTTAATGGCAAGATTGGAATAGCTCTGACGAGCCTTAATGGATAATGGCTGGACGGAATCGGTAGAGGAATTAATTTCTTCCTGTAGCGATTCCAATTGTGGTGCACCTACATCAATATAGTTTTCTGTAATAGTCGTAGGGGCAGTGGCAGAGTGAAGAGAAGTGGTTGAGGCTCTTGGCTTTATATGTTGGGCAGAGGCGGGGGGTGAAAGCTGGTTAGTGGGGTAGCGTCCATTTCCATGGCCATTTCCCGCTAAGTGAACAGCGCTGCGCGAACTTTGGGTGTCTATCGATAACGAAACACTTCCTAATGCGGGCGTGGGTCTAACGCTCGCCTGATTTTGTCCGCCACTTCCGCTTAACTGGTTATTACTCGGTGGAAGTGGGGCAACTGCTGGACTAGGACTTTTAGACATCCTGCCAGTCACTCTCTTGATGGGTGCTACAAGCGCATTTACAAGACGTTTTGAGAATTTGTTACTGCGCAACCCTGATATCTCGGAAGGCATCTTTGGAGAGGCCACTGCATGTACCTGCATTTCTTGTGGTGGCGAGACGGGCCGGGAAAACTCATGTTGCAACCTGCTGTTTGGCAAGTAGGGTTGGCCCAATGACAGGTTAGTCGAAGAAGATGCAGGTGCGATACGAGGCCGCTGTGGAGTCTGCAGTGACATGCCACTAAGGGCCAGTAGTTCGGAAGCTGATCCGGATGATACTAGCGAGCACGACGTTGACGGCTCTGCCAGATAGGAAGGATTAATCGATTCAAGGCCTAGATGGAGTGCGGGAACTTCTCCACCCGGGGTAACAGGGCTATGCCCGCTTGTAATCAACGAACCCCACTGGCCATTATGCAGGAACGTGTTAGGGTCTAGAGCACTTTCAAAGTTTAACTCTTCTTTCAAGAAAAGTTGGTCGTTGAAGTGGGATTGATGGCCATTTCGATCGGTGAAGATGTCGTAGGAAATAGGATCGACCATAATGGGCAGTAAGAGGGCAGGTTTGGGAAGGGATGATGATTAAGCGAAACTTGAACAGATGAACAAAGGAAAAATAAAACAAGTATAAACTGCAGATGAAAGCGATGATTAACAAAGAAAAGACGAATTAATGGAGTTAATAATGGCCGAGTTTGTTTAGACAATATCGTACAGCGCTGGACAACTATCGTGAGAATCGCTGCATCCAGCGAACTCGACAAGAGAAACAATGCAAAAGGGATCAGAGCATCAACAAGTGGCAAAACAGATAGACAAAAAACAAGTGACAAGAGTTGCAACAGAGGAATACAATTAAGATCAAGAACCAGTCGAGTGCCGGATGCGTCCATGATATAGCATCTTACCAGTCGCTCGTCGTCAAGGGAGACTCAACAACAACTACACACCATTGACTGCAATGTAGCTCATCTTGATTTTACATTGCAGTCATTGCCATAGACACCGACATCTAAACATACTAAGAACCCCACAAACTTTTGTCTTGCCACGACAACAGAGTCAACTGACATTCCAGTTATGGGACTACCCGAATCTTTAGACTTGGGAATTACTAGGTGCACAGAAAATCAGCTGTGCACCGTTCATGACAAAACGATAGGTACTTTTAAAAACTAGAAAAAATTGGCCCTGGTCTCGGTTACAGCGCACTGATAATTTTTGATATATAGTGAACTGCACTTCTGTAGATTTGTCTCTTGTCTTATAATTCATTATATCATTGGGGTTATAACCCTATCGATTGTAAAGTTCAAATGGACTAAGATATCAAAATTTTGATCTTTTTTTTAAAAAAAGAAATTGTATGAAGTATTGTGCATATCAGCAGTAATAGTCTTTTGAGGAGAAAATCAATAAAAATATATCCAGTAGACAATTTAGCGAGGAATCCAAATATAGTCACTATTTTGTAATATCTGTTTTGGTTGAATTTATAGAAAATATTGAAGTTATGAGTTTTGAACTTATATTTTGGGTATTTTTTCCCCAAATTACAGCCCTGGGATAAACAGGCAAAAATGACATAATAGGCTCAAAACACTATATTTTCAAATGCTTATAATTTGAGTTATAGATCTGATGATAAAATAAAAACAGTATCACTAAAATCAGCAGATCCAGAGAAATTCAATAATGCTCATTTCATTTTGTGAGTGTAGATATCTATAATTTTGTAGGCCTCTACTTTGACTAACAGGTTTATTTTTTTTGTGATTTTTACAAGTACCTATACTTTTGCCATGCACAGTGCACAGCTGATTTTCTGCACACCTAGTAATTCCCTTAGACTTTGCTACTGGAATGCAGACGCCACGCCGCTTGCAGCTATGTTTTACTGCAGAGTATTATAGATACACAAGATGCTATGATGAGGCTGTCAATTATGACAAGGCTAGTAGACTTGCTTTCCGTCGAGTCGCGTTTGCATGTACGATGTTTGCTGAGTCCTCAGCTCAACACTCTTAAACATGACCTCATTTATCCCTTATAGATAATTAGCTCTAAGCATAAGGATCCTGCCGTTAAACTTCAAGGCTTTATCCCTACGCACGGAATGATATCGGCCTGCCCGATCAAGTCACCGTTTAGTTAAAGTTCGCCACACAATGTCAGGTTCACGCCGAGAATAAGTTCAGGATTAGGCCAATAGAAATGTATGCTTGTGTGATCAATGATCGACATAATCATCATGCTGAGAGGTATAGACTGTAAGAAATTCAAAGCAAATAACAGGACATGACCGTAACGATGACCATAATACCCAGATTCCAAAATTTACACCAAACTCCGTTGTATCCCGACCAGAACGCCGAATCATAGTAAATCCTCTAGATAGCAAAAAAGATAATCTTCACTCTACCACATCCTTCGAATCTTCTCTTTCAGTTGAAGGAAGGGGATTTCCGGCTATCAAGGCCTCCGTCCTCCGCGTGGCCTGATTGACCAAGTAATCTGTCCTCTTCCGCAGTCTAACCCGCTTCTGGACGAACGCACCTCTCTGCTTCCTCTCCTCTTCTCTCCGTTGTCTAATCACCGAAAATCGTACAAAGGCTTGGCACATATCGGCAGCATCAGTGCTGAAATCCACATCTGGACAGACAGCCTCGTCATCAATCTCTACTGTGCCCGCAAGATTGTGCATGACGGCTGAGGCTTCTTCTGTTCCGAACCTCGGCGGAGACACGGGTATAGTATGAGCGACTGATGATGGAGTTGGGTATGGCTTTACTTTGCCACCGTATATGGATGATGCAAGGGTCGCGGCATCTTTGTATTGAAGACTTGCTACGGGTAATGGTCTGTACTCTGGTTGTGGTGGTGCCTGTGGTGGGGGAGAATTTCCAGATTCTGATGCTGTGGACACGATGTTGGTTGTTGATATCAGATCCGCGAAGTGTATTGAGTTCTCTAGCCGCGGTCTAACCCTTTCTGGCTCTTCGAGTGGGGAGCCGCTCCGTTTTCGCTCCCCAAGATTGATGGACATTATAGATGCAGCAATAAAGCAGGCGATGAGTTCATCGATAAGCAGATAGCATTGAAATCGAGTTTTTTTTTGCTGTTTTTAGCCGTATAATAAAATTCGAATAGCGATAGAAAGCACTAAGAATGTGAAATTCGCAGCGAGACTGTTTTAACTGATGGCGACGGATGCCAGTTGATTGAGGTCTTAAAGAAAAGCAGATCCTGCGACAAGCGGTGATAACTAAAGGGCTAGTGTTTATTTTTTCGATTGCAAAAAAGATTTAGCACTAATGAAATCATAAGTCATCGTCAGAGAATCGACAATGCCAAAAGTGTCACGAGAAAACAATATCCAAAGCCAGGCACATGCAAGATAAATTCAACAACAAAAACAGAAAATCTTAAAACAACTGCGGCGGGCATGAAAACGTCTTTAACTCAATGGCCCCCAGGAAACATCGAAACAATTCATAATCTATCCCCTTGCACCTTTTCTCCCACACGACAAATTCCAATTTAATGTGCGTTTAGCCGATTGGGGTAGACACTGACGTCCCAGGGGATTTTCTTACAGGCCCTTGCCGTCTTTGTGATGAGGCGTCGGGCGGGCACTGACCCGAAAAACCATGATTAAGGTCATGTCAAAAAAATCGATAGTGAGTCGGAATCAAGATTAGTGATTGGTTTTCAAGATTAAAGTTTTGTATATCAAAATTTTTTTTGTACACTCTTTTTGAATTCTAGTTTTCCAGTAGCTCAATTCCATGTTTGCGCCAAAACTTCATAATCACCAATACTTTCCCAAAAAGAAAGGAATGAAAAATACCATGCATGTCCCTCATCCCTTACGATCCTATCGCCTAACAATTACAGCGATAACCCAGTTGTATCACATATTTAACCCAAGTATCACAACAAATGACTTTTTATTACCTCACCGTCCCTTTGGGCCCGAGTATTCCAAGACAAAGATTGGTCACGTCTGACAACAGTTAACAGTGCCGACGATCACCTTTATCAAACCTAATCTTCAATGTCCTAAAGTAAGGGCATAGTGCCTCGTCAGCCATTCGCTCAATGGATCCTATATACATTATGCCCTCACCATAATCTATATCACTAAGACTAAATCCTCTCGATTCACTGATTCACTGCCTCGATCATGACCTGATTGACAGCCCTAAGTAAATTGTACTCAGCAAACAATATTTACCCTTTTAGAAAAATTGCCATTTCCAGTTTGCCTATGCGACATTCTTAATGGCAATCCACGGTGGGCTTTCTCAAAGCGGCTTTAGTACCGTGAGAGTGAAAGGGGGGCTATATGACAGCTCTGATATAAATCACTCGGTCTATCTTCAGACGACATGGCAAAGGCCGAGCGATACAAAACAATTATTTTGGTGCGATTTGAATAGGAAGCGGTTATGCACAGCACGGAAGTTTATGCTGTGCACGCTACCACTGACTCGGGGAACCTAGGAATCGGTGTCCTTGATCTTGATGTGTTGAGCCGTTGGATGATATTGTCAGACGCCAGCCTAATATTTTCGACTTTTTTTTTCGGAATTACAAAATGTCCGCCGCTCCAGTCAGCTAGGCTCTAGAAATCTTCTCGTCCTGTCAACCTTGGTGTTAATCTAAAATGAAAGTACAAATAAACTCGCTAGTTGGCAGCACGATTAGAATACGTCATATGTGAGAAAGAAAAAGAAAAAAAAAGCCATGGCCTGGCTGCCTCAAAGAGGAGTCCGATAGAGAGTTTACATTTGGAGATATTTTGTAGGGATGGAGCCTCGGAATAATCTGCCCGTATACAGTAATTCATCGTCATTTTTAAAATCATTCAAAAGCAATATTTAATTTTCAGAATATAATCCAAGCCCCAACCGCTGTAAGTTCTTCTGTACCTGTCGTTTCATACATGGACATCTCAGTATGTTGTCATATTTGACAAAAACTCCACGCACACATATCTCACAGGTCGGAAGAAAGACATTTTTAAGATCATAAAGTTTTCAAATTTACTCAAGCAAATAAACAGGAACAGAAATCCAATATTCCCAACATGCCGGAATGGTGAGTGTTACACTGCATTTCTTGGGTCAACAAGTATTGAGAATTTGTGAGATTGGGCTCAAGCCATTTTCGCAGCCCAGCCTTTTAACTAGACTTGATTTCAACTTGTGTTCCAAGGGCTTAGATACATTTTCTAATATTTAGGGTTGATCAATTGTAACATACATGTCAGCATTGCATTTCTGGGCATCAGAAAACAGCAAGAGAGTGGCACTATTCACCTTTGAATTTTCTTGGCATATTTGTTTTAACCACAGAATAAAAAATTCAATCATAATTTACACACTAGGACAAAAAAAGAGTGTCTGCAAGCTAAATATGCATCTGGACATATTCCTGCAAAATCAGTAGAAAAAGATCTTGAAGCACAGATAATGTATATGTGAATGACCCGGTCTATAATCAATTAGTGTAAATAATTACATCCACATCGGCATATTAGATCGGCATTGTCTGATGTAAAGTCTTCACTAATCAGATCTCACATCGTCACAATATTCAAGTCTCTTGTAATGGTGCTGTTCTCCAGGTTCTCGGAATTGCTAATCAGATAATTTAAGCAGACGTTTGAAGGTGATCTGAATTTTGGCGTGATTTTCTAAGAAGGGATTTTTTCAGCCCATAAATACATCCTATTAGTTTGTGATCGCTTATGCCATGATTTGGAGATGGGGTTTCCTTGGTATGATAATCTTCAGGATACATGCCGCCTCACTTAACCTCAGAAATCTCGCTATTTCATATTGACTTCATCAACTCCATTTTTAGGGAATAAGATATTTGTGTCTGGGGCTTTTCTAGATCATATCAACTACTATCTATGAAGTGGTATATACAACATTAATTCCGCTTCACATATCCGAAATGCTGACACTTACAAGTTTTGTCATGCTCTGTCCATGTGTGCTAAAGATATCACTATGTGTTAACGTTTCGTAATATATCATCAACGCAATGACATTCATCCGTCATTTTGATCACGAAATTATAAATGGCCCGAACTATTGAATTATATTGATGATGCCAAGCTTAGCTCAGTGGCGTGTATCTAAAGTTGCATATGATCATTGCTGTAGGTGACTGGAGAAGCTGACAACAGGATTTTGCCTATGCGGTCCTGGGACCTGTCATTCACGGCTAGTCCCAAGTCGACTAGTCAAGACCCTCCACCACATTGGAGCTCCCGGTGGATGTTGTTATCCCAAAGAGCCTCGACTTGACAAAGTAACAAGATTGGCCGAATCAACAGATCATAGGATAGTAAAGTCATGATTCAAGAATCTCGAGTTCGTAGTCTCCGACTGGATCCGGACGCCGGCCTTCATTTTGTATATTTATATCCGCTTACAAATCTTCTCTCCATCTTCCAACTCCGAAACTGGGCTTTCTTGGAGATACATCCTAAATGAGAAATTTTCTCGCAGAAAATCTGCATGGAAAAGCAGTGGCAAGAGGCGTATGATCCTGATTGAAAGTCACTTTCCTGCTGGGGTCCAATTGGCCATCCTGAAGGACCGTTGATGGACCGTTTTATGGAGAGAAGTAACTGACTAGCTGACGAAGAATTGTGATCTAGGATAGAACTATTCAGGTGTAAAGTGAGTCGGAGTCAACAAGACGGGGATGATGGCCAAGAGAGCGGAAATTTTCAACACTGAGTGTTTAGTGCGAATATTGTCAGACAACTTAAATCCCAAAGTTACGTTACCTCGTACGATCCGACTTATCAAGGAATAGAATATATCATAGGATTATCAAGGATCGATTCGCAGAATAGAATTGAGGTTACACGAAGTTTTATTACACTGAGTTGCATAATGTAAAGTATGATGGTGATAACCAAATGCGATTGATTGGGGGAATAACAGGGTGTACCAAGATTAACTACCATTAGAATGATTTAGTGTATGTCTTTGTTCTCTGATGATGGTAATTGTCTAAATAGCCGTGGAACCAGTGATTATGGCTGGTGTCCGTCTCCCACGTAGCCAGTTTGGTGACTAAACTTGTTGGAAATCAAAAATTTCATAGGACAAAAGGTATCTACTTGAGTCAACTGTTACGATTGTATAGGCTACTTTGAATCTTATACATACTACAGAGAAAATTTTATGAACTACTGTCTCAAATTAGTCAACACCTGGATGATTTAATCTTATTTACTGCCGACTGGTATCGGTGATCATACCATTGATGGACAGAGGTCCGAATACGCAAGAGTCAACTAGTTGAAGTTTTAGTAACTTATAATTTGAGGCCGCATAGTATCCTACCCAGTACCCGAATAAAAGCATATCAGATATACTTGGTTTCGGCCCCCCTTTCGAAAAGTTACCAATGGATAACCATATCGATCGGCAACAGGTATCTTCTGTGGATGATAAAGTTTGACAGTAATACATAAACATACCTCTTTGTAGAGTCAACAAGCTTGGTCATTTATAAACCCACTTACATCAGATTTCAAATTGTTTCTAGCATTATATCTCACTGGCCTCTCATACCACACGATCAATCTCTCTTACCTGACCACAGGCCTCTCTTTCGCACAATGATCCCATGCTTCACCACCAAAATGTACTCCTTCTCATACCATTAGCGCATTCAGTCCTTTTTTAGAGAAGGGATATGTTGTTATTGGCTGTGCATAAAATATCTCATGGTTGGTAGTGGAAAGAATGTAAACATTGATGAACTTGATGTTGGGTATTGATCATGAGTCAGATCTCAGATCAAATATATCCTGGCGGGTCTTTATGTCATGTAGTATCTCGACCATATAGATAGACATGGAGTGTACATGTCATGACTTAGACAACTTCCAGACTTGCTTATGCATGAGGTTGTTCTCATCAATTGGTGTTGTGATTGTAACATGTGAATATTGTTTATCTGGCATCATTTGCCTTGATATATACCAACCCAATGCCTTCGCATTACCATAATGGCTAGCTCAGTGGTAGGCCTCGATTGTTTTGGCTTATTTTTATTGAAGTTAACGATGATAAAGCATTGTAATGTTGATTAGTATTTTGACATGAATATAAGTATTACATTGCTGTGTCATAGTTTTATGTTGTACAAGTTTGAGGTGTGTAACCTAATTATATTTAAATAATCTCTGGGGATAAGATTCTAATTATTTAGATAATATGTTTTGTAGATTTAGAACTCACCGTCCCTCTTGAGATCGATTAATTTGCAGAACTGTTAAGGTGGGTGTTGCAGAAATCGGTTCTAATAGCCCTGATTTTAGAGAGGCCACCATAGTGTATTTGATCAGGATAGCTCATCTTATGATTGCCCACTCGTACTCGGAAGCAAACATAATTGTATATTTAAACTACGGACATGTCACAATACTGACGTATCAAAGGTGGGGATCTTTCAGTCCCGTGAGCTTCCAGGTCAGTAAAAGCGAATGACAATCTGCTCTATCTGTATCATCCTTCAACTGGATCTTTAAATGTTCCTCACATAGACTAGATGACCATATAATTTAGTAGAGGTTCATGTATTTAAACAAAACTCTCTTGAGTTAACATGTTAAGTATCAAATAATTTGTGAGAATGTATATACTCATTCATGCCTGGAAGACCCCAAAAGGAGTAACCCCTTTCAAGATCTCTCTCCCCTCCCCTTCCTCCCTCCCTCACTCACACACACACACACACAGTATGCAAGATAATCTACCTTGGTAATTAACAAGTAATCCCCGATGAGAACTCGATATAAAAAATCCACATGTATCTGGTTTTCATGGTAATCATCGGTTTAACCCGAACTCACAATATGGGGTTTTACCTATGGCTTTAAGTCCTTAACTTCAAGAGATTGAAGAACGGCTTAATTATTCTGAGGTCTGTTGTTCCAAAAACCTTTGCCAGCAACAAAACCCCTATTAATTAACCAGTGACATATCATACCAGCTAACGGCTTACCTAACAGCTTGAAGTTGTGCAGATTTTGAGAAATCCTAAGGATATTCATACACTGCAGACTGGACCTACATATTCAAATGGTACTTCAAAATTTAAATATAAACATTACCTCTTGGTTGCGTCGCGCAGTTAATAAGCTGCACTATTATATGCGTGGAAACCAAGGTTAAACACATATTTGCTCCAAGAATCAAGACCAGAAAAGCCATACGAAATTTATATTCCATTATAAACAACTAAAGGTATAAGATAAGATTAAGCCAGACTAAGCCCTTTAGCAACAAGAAAATACATACATTGTCCCTGATAGCTACAAAATCGCACCCAGCGTATCGAAGTAATGTTATGTTGTATCCTCTGAACCGCAAGGTAATATGACTAAAGATAGACTTGGAGCCAGACCCAACATGAGCTTCCGAGGACGACGTTGTTTCTGATGTCCCATCTTTTACATCCTCTGACACCAGTATATGTTCAAACGAGTGACTTAATAGATGACGCGGTGTCGATCTGAAAGCCGGGACAACGAAATTAGATTATCCTTTAAACTTTCAATCATTAGGTTAAACCTGAGGTTTACATTATTTTCCTAAGCCTAAGTGACCATATCGTGAAAGCAGAAGATAGCTTATAATTTAACCAATTTGGGTACAGAGGACTTGCGTGTAAGTCTAAATCGGGAAAACTGATTAGATTGCCAAGGTTGATCGCTAGGGTTTGATGCTCGTGCTTCTGAGTTCTAAGCCGTAGCTTTAATATAGTACACACAAGCAATGAATTAGCCATTTGAGGCCTTGATAATTGGTTTTTATCACAATTCCAACGTATCCGATGAGCTCCCCCCACATTTTCATCGTAATTTGGCAGAAAACTGCCTCGTAAATATGGGATCGATAATTTTTCACGCACCGGGATGTTTATATGCAAGCCATGCACCTTCTTTTGTAACAAAATCCGGGGGCTGCGCATGCCAACTGGGAGATAAATGTATGCGGGATTTACCGTGTTAGACCATTTGGTTATAATGTAGTCATCATGTAAATTTGAATAAGGATGGAGGTGAAAATGGTTGCACGTGACAGATCACGCCTCCTCCATTGCAAGGTTGGCTACGTAATGAATTGTTTATTAATAAATTGTTGAAGGAAAGCTGGCGCTTGTTTACGGTTTACCTTGATGTTCCTTCCAGCCTTCTAGCGAGGCCGAGAATATGCGCTCCTTCAAATCCATTAGGTCATTAAACATTATGAGAAACATTACCTATGTATAAAACTCTGAAAGTTTGCATTGATGTCTCAGACTTTATGGCTAACTTCAATGTGTGTATTTAGCTGTCTTAGCATCTATCACGGGTGTTTTGATCTGAGAACGTAGTTAATATTGTGACAGCTTGAAGAGCCAGAGTCTGCAAAATGCCATCATAAACAACTCATCCAAGGATGAGAGCAACTCAAGAAGTATTCAATTCAACTAGAATCCATTGGGCTGGTCTTTGCACTTAAAAGCGGGCCTTTGGGGAAGGCATAGCCAATGATGTCGGAGCTGGTCCCTTGCGTATTCCTAAAGGGGTTTAGTGGGGCGTGCAAGTCCCACCTGCCGTCAATTTGCTACGCAGTGTCAAGGAGCTTAACACCGTGTATAGAAGCTTTGCTACGAGAGAAAAAAAATACAAGCATGAAAAACATCAGAAAGAGCAAGACATAATATATACAGATGACCTTGAAGATACACAGGCAATGGGTAAATGATCAATCCGAGAGTGTAAAGGCAGATGTCATACAAGTGCCGCATTAAATTCGGTATTCGTTCTAGGCCTATGGCTCCATGATTCAAAAGGGAAAAAAAGCAAGTAGTATTGGTTGGTTAGGGCAATGATGCATAAGCCGGGACTGGCAGGACCTGACGCACCACGAAAAACCAAGGTGATGGTTTAGCTTAGTAGGGCGACAATGTTTCTTTTTGCCATTGATGAACAGATTCTCGTCGTCTATATAAGAAATCATGATCATTAGAAGCGCGAGAAAACGGCGCAGCTGTCGTTGCAGATTGTGGCTCGTGACACTAGAAATTCGGCATCTCCAATGCTAGGGAAATGATATAGGGCGGGGATTCTAAACAGGAGGTGAGCATCCGAGCTTCACAAGCGCAAAGTAAACGCGAAGCATCGGGCGGAACTGCAGAGCCCGCAAAATTCTTATTCTCAGTCCCAATAATCAGTCCCATGCTCAGTTACTGATCCCCATCATTATTATCCACGGGTTCCATTTCTTTTCGTCTCCAGTTTGACCCTGCGCCGGCCAATGAGCGAAAGTCTCAATCCAATTGCAAAGCCTGGCCTAAACCTCTCAGTTCCTTCCTGGTTCTTCCTTCCCGAACCTCGTTTTTCAGTTCCTACCTTTTCCTCTTTACCTCGGTCTCACCGTTTGCCGTCCCCCCATCATCCTCCACCACCTAAGCCCCACCATCGATTATTCGAGATTGATGTTTATTTTCGATGTTGGAAAAGAAATCGAAAAATCCAATTGTTGACGACATTTTCCATTTGACTTACTCCGCCGCTCATTTGAGAACAAGTTTTTTCCTCCTTTGTCTTGTTTTGAGTTTTGTTTACTTTGCGGTTACCTGTAGCAGCCCCGGCCTGTTCACAGTCGCTGCATTCATATTCTTTGATATCCATCCACACTGTTGGTTATCGAGGTACATTAACTAGGTATATACTCTAAACTTTCTATTCTGTAGAGCCTCTTGCAGTACAGTGGCCCTGTTATTCCGAGAGCAAACTTCGGCCGAACCTCGCTGTACCTGTAAATATTACCGACAGCCTAACAACCATGTATCCGTAGAACCACCCCGGCTTCTCAGCTCTATTGCATCGGTCTTGACAAATCTACTTCCTATCGACGCCGTCTTATACCAATCTTCACTCCTCTTTCTTTTCTTCCGTCCTTTTCCCTTTTTCTTCCCACATCTACTCGCCCATCATGCTGTCGTCCTCCGTGCTACGGGTCAGCAAGGGCCTGATGCGCTCTGCGCAACCCGTTCTTAAATCTATTGCTTTTCGCAATGCTCCCGCCCCCATTGCTTCGTCTCTTCAGCAGCGTCTGGCCTACTCCACCGCCAAGGCCTCTCCTCCTGCTTCCAATGACAGCTTCCTCACTTCCAATGCCATCAGCTACATCGATGAGATGTACATCCAATGGAAGAAAGACCCTTCCAGTGTTCACATCTCGTGGCAGGCGTACTTCAACAACATGGAGTCAGGTGACATGCCCATGTCCCAGGCCTTCCAGGCCCCTCCTACTCTTCTGCCCAATGCTGGCGGTGATATCTCTAACCTGACCTCGTCTATGGACATAAAAGATAAGGTCACTGAGGACCACATGAAGGTTCAGCTTCTCGTCCGCGCGTATCAAGCTCGTGGTCACCACAAGGCCAAGATTGACCCTCTTGACATCCGCAGTACTGATGAGTCTAGAGGTTTCAAGTATGCAAACCCTCCCGAGCTGCAGCTCGGCTTCTACCAGTTCACCGAGAAGGACCTTGACACTGAATTTAACCTGGGTCCCGGTATCCTTCCCCGCTTCAAGCAGCCAGGTCGCGAGAAGATGACTCTTTGTGAGATTGTCGCTCACTGCGAGCGCATCTACTGTGGTTCTTACAGCACCGAGTTTATCCACATTCCCGATCGTGCCAAGTGCGACTGGCTGCGCGAGCGTCTCGAGGTTCCCCAGCCTTTCCAGTACTCCGTTGATGAGAAGCGCCGTATCCTCGATCGTCTCATCTGGGGCTCCAGCTTTGAGGCTTTCCTGTCCACCAAGTATCCTAACGACAAGCGCTTCGGTCTCGAGGGTGGTGAGACTCTGATTCCTGGCATGAAGGCCCTCATCGACCGCAGTGTCGATCACGGTGTCAAGGACATTGTTATTGGTATGCCCCACCGTGGTCGCTTGAATGTTCTGTCCAACGTCGTCCGCAAACCCAACGAGTCTATCTTTTCCGAGTTTGCTGGTACTGCCACCCCCTCTGACGAGGGCTCTGGTGATGTCAAATACCACCTGGGCATGAACTTTGAGCGTCCTACTCCTTCCGGTAAGCGTGTTCACCTGTCTCTGGTCGCCAACCCCTCCCACTTGGAGGCTGAAGACCCTGTCGTTATGGGCAAGACCCGTGCCATCCAGCACTTCAACAACGACGAGGAGATCCACGACACTGCCATGAGCGTTCTGCTTCACGGTGATGCTGCTCTGGCTGCTCAGGGTATCGTTTATGAGTGCCTTTCCTTCCACTCCCTGCCCAAGTACTCTGTCGGTGGTACCATCCACCTGGTCGTCAATAACCAGATCGGTTTCACTACTGACCCTCGATTTGCCCGCTCGACCCCCTACTGCACGGACATTGCCAAGGCCATTGACGCTCCTGTTTTCCACGTCAACGCTGATGACGTTGAGGCCGTCAACTTCATCTCCCAGCTGGCTGCCGATTACCGCGCCAAGTTCCGCAGCGACGTCGTCATCGACCTGGTCTGTTACCGCAAACACGGGCACAATGAAACTGACCAGCCTGCATTCACCCAACCTTTGATGTACAAGCGCATCCAGGCCAAGGAGCCCCAGATCGACATTTATGTCAAGAAGCTTCTTGAAGAAGGCACTTTCACTAAGGAGGACATTGAAGAGCACAAAAAATGGGTCTGGGACACTCTCGAGGAGAGCTTCCAGAAGTCCAAGGACTACGTTTCCACTTCTAAGGAGTGGACTACTTCGGCCTGGAATGGCTTCAAGTCCCCCAGAGAGCTTGCCACCGAAATTCTGCCCCACAACCCCACTGGTGTCCAGCGTGATCTGCTCGACCACATTGCCACCAAAATCAGCTCTGTTCCCGAGGGCTTCACTTTGCACAAAAACCTGAAGCGTATTCTTAACAATCGTACCAAGTCTGTTCACGAGGGCAGGGACATTGACTGGCCCACTGCTGAGGCTCTGGCTTTCGGTACCCTTGTTGCCGAGGGTCACCATGTTCGTGTCTCCGGTCAGGACGTCGAGCGTGGTACCTTTTCCCAGCGCCATGCTGTCTTCCATGACCAGGAAACTGAGAGCCAGTACACCCCCCTTCAGCACATCTCTGATGATCAGGCCAAGTTTGTCGTCTCTAACTCTTCTCTTTCCGAGTATGGTGTTCTCGGTTTCGAGTACGGTTACTCCCTGTCTTCCCCCAATGCCTACGTCATGTGGGAGGCTCAGTTCGGAGATTTTGCCAACAATGCTCAGTGCATCATTGATCAGTTCATTGCCTCTGGTGAGGTCAAGTGGATGCAGCGTACCGGTCTGGTGATGTCTCTGCCCCACGGTTACGATGGTCAGGGTCCTGAGCACTCTTCTGGTCGTCTGGAGCGTTTCCTCCAGCTCTGCTCAGAGGACTCTCGCTTTTTCCCTTCCGAGGTTAAGTTGGCGAGACAGCACCAAGACTGCAATGTCCAGGTTGCCATGATGACTTCTCCTTCTAACCTGTTCCATATCATGCGTCGCCAGATGAACCGCCAGTTCCGCAAGCGTAAGTTTCTTAGTCTTTTCGTGTATATGTATCTTACTACTAACTATAACATCCTTTAGCCTTGGTTATATTCTTCTCCAAGTCTCTGCTGCGTCACCCTCTTGCCCGCTCCAACATTGAAGAGTTCTTAGGCAACACACAGTTCCAATGGATCATTCCTGATCCTGAGCACGCCGCTGGCACCATCAAACCCAACGATCAGATTGACCGTGTGATTATCTGCTCTGGTCAGGTCTGGGGCGCTCTCCACAAGTACCGTGCTGACAACAACATTGATAATGTTGCCATCACCCGTATTGAACAGCTTCATCCCTTCCCTTGGCAACAGTTAAAGGAGAACCTAGACTCCTACGTTAACGCCAAGACCATTGTCTGGGCCCAGGAAGAGCCTCTGAACGCCGGTGCTTGGTCTTACACGCAGCCCCGTATTGAGACTCTGCTCAACGAGACTGAACACCACAACCGGAAGCACGTCATGTACGCTGGTCGCAACCCCAGCGCCTCTGTTGCCACTGGTATGAAGAAGATGCACCTCAAAGAGGAGAGCGATCTTCTTGAGGCTGCCTTCACCGTTGTTCAGGAAAAGCTCAAGGGCGAGTAAACATGACTCAGATCCTTGGCTCGTCCTCAATGGATGATGAGTTGGTGACTGTTTGTGATGCATTTCCGATCTTTTATTTTAATGTTCTGTCACTTGTCCTCTTCTTCGAGTTGGCTATCACATGCCGCCAACTTTCTTCTTAGCCCTAATACCCTTTTATCTTTTTTTCTTTATTGACGAATGCTGTTGGTGCATGTAACCGAATGCCATTCTACTTGGCACACTATAGAGGATGGCTTTGCTATCAAATGACACAAATATCAGGGTCTTGGGATAGGGCTTCTGAGAGTTTTTGAGGATTTCGTTTGCTTTTTTTTCTTTTGTGTGTGTAATTGACTATTTCCTTGCATCCTACATAGGATCATGATGTCTGTAATTATCAGAGTGGCGGTCATGCACCTAGTGATGATTGGTTTGTTTTACTCTTATCTAGGTGTACAAATAGAGATTTTTGGTACAAGTCTTGAAAAGTTTAGGGTATGGCAGTGGTGACGTAATTTTAGGGTTATATACGTTTCTAGTATTACAAGCCAGATGAAACTCGGGAGGACGAACGGGATATTGACAACGAATATGCAAAATAGTAGTTGATACAGGTCAATTGGACATTGTGTGACTATTGACACAACATGACTAGCAATAGAGACAGGGAGCAGCCATTGTTATAATCACGCGAATCCGAATGTGAATATTGAGATACTTGGGTCCAGCCAATTATTCAGTATTGTTGCAGAGGGTATGTATTCAACAATGTAAGGTATGACTACAATTTTATGTAGCCGTGATATGAGTTGAGGTAGTTGGGATGCTTTTATTTGTGATTAGCGTTGGGGAGGTGGGAAATGATAGTTGGTTTCGTAGTGTTATCTTATTCGAAAGCGTATGGTGTTTGGCGGTGGGCATGATGCCATGCAGAAACTGTGGTGACTTTGAATTACCTTTGATATCTTAAGATAAGCTGAAATCTGTGATAGAAACCATCCAATGATAACTAATGTTCTAAACGAAGATGTTGCATCGTGACTATATCTATAATCTAGTGATGATATTTGCCTCAATAACATAAGGATGATAGAAGGAGGTCCCTGAGAGATGGTCAGTGATTGATGATTGGTTATCTCTGGTTTATCTCGTGATCATCTAGGAGTTTGCAATCACGATTGACTTTGGATATATTGCCACAGAAATAGTGGGAAATAACTGTGCTACGCTCTCTAAAGTTAAGTTCACTCCTGTTAGTTGACGATGCCGTTGATTGAAATGATCCGGTAGAGGCCAAATATTTGGCTTTTGCATGCTCAATTATGAACTTACATTTGATGGTTAGTTTCTTTTGTAAGTCCCAATTGTGGTACTCAAACTATTATTTTGTTGGGAATGTCTTAAGAACATGAAGCTAGAAACTTTATGCTTCGGAAATCGAACGTGAAGAATATTCACTAGAAATAATCCCACAGGAAGAATACGCATAGGGGGGATCTCACCTTGCCCGCTATAGTGAACCATATTTATTCAAGCCATTGCCATGCATTGTGCGCTGGCAAGTATTTCTTAGGAGACCAGAGGGGCGGAATAAGCGGTGTGATGAGACCTAGCCTAGCAACTGGATGGAGATTACCCAAGGGCGTGTAAATATCTACATATATATGTGACTATGTATGGAGGTTATAGGCAGCTAGCTGGTTAGTTGGGTGGTATTGGGGCTGCAGGACGGATGAGGAAAGGAGGAATCACTGGAGAAAACCAAGACGATTGGGAACATCGTGCGATCATTATACAGTGTGAGGAATCTGGGAGTGTGAAAAGAAGGGCCTTTTGATGGGTGAGATGGAAGACCTCGTGGGTACCTGCATGTCCTGACAAATGAATGGTTAGTGAATGGCTGTGAGTTGGGTGTGGGTGGATTATAGAAGGGACAAATTTGGATAACTAGCCATTGGGAACTTGCAGGATAGGGAAAAGAGAGGGGTCGCTGGTGGGTTTAAGTCGCATTTAGAAATACAGTGACAGTTGGAAGAGACATGTGTCTGATGCTTACGTATGTATGTATATATGTCGGGTCTGTAGTGGTGGTGTTCCATTGTGTGACGAAATCGGGCATGATTCCGAGAAAATGGTAAGTATCTTTGTTCTGAGCTCCATAGCAGGTGTGCTGCAAGCGGGAAGGTCATAAATCAGCGTTATGATGTAGATAATTTCTTACAAACAACATGTTGCTTTTAGCTCATGTTTGTGTTGCCTTGGCGAATATTTAGCCGCTATGCTCCGTTAAAAAGGATAATTTACCATCATCTTCTCTCAAATGGTCCGTGATTCTACATTGCCCGAGAGTAATACCGAGCCTCTGTCGTTTCCATTTTGCATATGTGCACTATATCAACATAGTCAACCAAGCAGCCAAGAACAATAGACACATGATTTGGAGAAAGCCTCTCTTGACAATAGACAATCCCTTTGGACTGGAGACTCTTTCAAGCGTGGGGGAACTGCAATCCTATCTCAGGGTTACATTGCTGCCATCCGATGGGAGAGGAGTCCTTGATATTCGGGTTAGGACACCTTATGACGTGTCGTGCGCAAGACTCTTCAAATTGAGGTTAAGTCGAACGGGGTAGAGTGATGGGGTGTGAGGGGTTCGAAAGCTGTTACCTGCACCGCCGGCCGCACATCGGGCATTTGTGGTCCAGAGCACTCCGGACTCTGGGAGGCTGGAGTTGCAGTAGTAGCATTGTGGTTACATGTCAGTCTTGGTATTTGTTTAGGGTCAAGGGATCAGAGTTTGTCGGTTTGGAAACTTTGCATTTTCAATCTTGGAGCAACTGACCAAATGTGTAGGAGAACCTTAAGTTTTTTGTTTATGCATTATATGTCTATATCGTATACATTATCTATACACCCTGCTCATGCTTTCTGATTCACTGTCCATGACCGGACAATGCCATCATCACCGGTCGTAATCAACATCTCCTGTAATTGCCCGTCACTGGCTGCAGGCACATCGAACCGGCGGCTCCAAGTCACGTGGTTAACCTCGTAGGCTCCATGAGCCTCTTCCAAAACCGCAATAATTTTCCAACCGCCTGTAGATAGGCCAGCTTCTTCGTCGACAACACTTTCACTCTTATCTTCTTGTTCCTCTTCATACACGACAACCCGGCCATCACTTCCTGTGGTGGCCACATAACCAGAGATATTGCTCCAGGACGCAGAGTATACTTCCCGAGTGTGTATCTGCGGCAAAACAGCTACGCAAACCCACGTCTCAGTCAACGCCCGTCTCATAGTATTCGGAATGCCCCCCAATGCACCACCAAAGCCTTCCTCTAGCCCCACCTCATCGTCATCCTGTCTCAACTCCCACACCCTAACCATCCGGTCCGCCGAAAACGACACAAGACGCGGAAACTTATCATCTCCCCTCGGCTTCCCCTCCCATTGAAGCCCCCACACCGTCGCTGAATGGCCTTCGAGAACCGAAACACACACCCACTCCCCGTCAGAGTCCTCGCGCCAGATACGGACAGTATTATCGTAGCTGCTACTGGCGAGGACCTCGCTGGAGTAGCTACGGCGGGCGTTGCGCCCGGGGATATCCGGACACCAGGCGACGGCTTTGACGTCAGCCTCGTGCTCGTTGAGGACAGCGACGGTCTCCCACTCGTCGTCGCCTTCGGAGGCCCCGATGTCTTCCCAGATCCAGATGGACTTGTCGCGGCTGCAAGTGGCCAGGTAGACACCGGACGGCGAGAACTGCGCCGACTTGATCTCAGAGTCGTGACCTTCTAAGACAATGCTGAAGACCCATTCCTTGTCACCGTCACCATCCGAGTCTCCCGTTATCGCCACCTCCTGTTCTAGTTCCTCAGCAGCTTCATCTTCCCAGCGCCAGATGCCAGCGGTTGAATCAAAACTGCCCGTCACCAAGCACATGCCATTGGCGGCGAGATTCGGCTTCCATGTCAACGACCTAATGGAGCGGGAGTGGCCGCCGCTGAGGGCACTGTGCTTGTGGTAGGAGTTGAGGGAGAAGATGGTGACGTTTTTGGCGTGGGCAGTGGCGACAATGGGGAGGGTAGGGTGAGGGATTGTGCACCAAGCTCGTTCGTAGAGATCAGGGGAGAAGGTTTTCAAAGAGGTGATGGTAAAGGGTAGGGGCCGTTGTTGGGCGGCGGGCTGCCGGGGGGTAGTTGTTGACATGGTGTGAGATGTAGTGGTGTGAGGGTTGTGAAAAAGAAGGATATAGAGAAAGGGTTTACACGGATACGAAGAAGTGAGTATCTGGGGTTGGCGGGCGGGTGTAGGTGATTAGATGCTCGAGTTGAGCAGGTATCAATGGGTAGAGGTATTGTCTGGGGACCCAGAACACTAAGCTCACAAATGCGAATGTCAATTGTGTGATAAAGGTCTTAGGGTTTGATCCTGTTAAGTTGCCCACAATAACAGACAATGAATCAAGAAGTACTGGATAGTAATGGTCAGTGAATGTTTCGGTGGCTCAACTGCTAGCATATTGTTGCTGAGATAAAGTCTATCTACTAGGCCTTACACTATCTTATTCTTAGTCACACCTGCTTTTTCAATGGGAGCACAAGTTCCACTTTTTCTATGAGGTTATGGTCCACTTCTTTGCAAATTGAACAAAGAATAGAGCCAGGGTTAACAAGGAGCGGACCCTGGCCCCGAGGTTTCCTGTTTGGGAAGAGGTGTCGATTTCGTTTGTTTACATGATTCCACACCACTGATATATAGGGACAAACTTTAAATCTTCAATGGAATCGTTGAATGAAGGGATATACTGAAGCTTTGATGAATATGACACTATTCTCTTTTCTTTTGATTTTGTCTCCATTAATTTCAATAGTCAATGCTAACATGCTCTAGACACAGCCTTTATTATTGCTTGGCTCCGCTTCATATCCCATATCCACGATAATATCTATTTCCCCATACTTCCTACCCCAAGCCCTACTTTGTACCATCCCACTCCGCTCTCTAGTCTCCATGCAACCCCATGTTGTCCTCCCTACTTTGTGTATATGTACACTACATCACACCCCACCACACCCCCCTTCACTGTGGACTGTGAACAAGGATGAGCTAACTGATATCTGGGCCCCATGACTTTGGGTTACCGCGAATGCTATGACCTATGAAAGGCTGGCCGCTTTTGGAGGGACAGTGGATATGAGTCTGTTAATGATGTGGAGAGACTGGAGTCATGCAATGGTAGAAGGTTGGACGTAAGGTTACTGTGGAGTGTAGCACAATGGCCTTTTGTTTAATATAGGTCATAGCATTGCATTTTGCAGGCATTCTTTTGTAAATATATGTACGTATACATGTACTTGTTTGCTCTGTGGTCCACTTCACGACGTGTGGCGTGAGATTCAACATGTGGTTAGATTCAGAGGATTGACATATTTTTATGATTGTGTATGTATAACCCTGGTTGTTGACTATGTTCGGCACGCCATTAGATCACTACCGGATCCGGCCATCTTCTCCGGGTCTCGACCAGACATTTGCGAGAAGAGGAAGCGAGGCTAACGTCTTCCACGGAATCACAGCCAAAATCAACTTTACAATCAACCCCCGCGGAAATCCTGCTGCAATCTTACTCTTCCTTTCCACAACCTCTTTTCTTCTTGACGCAGACCAAGACGAAAGTATATACATAACAAACATGTAGCCCCATCACATGACAATAAGACAGCAAATTCCATGTTTGTCTCTCGTTGATCACTATGTAGTATTTGACAGCATTGTTCATTTCCCACGTCATGCATCTTGTCGACTCTACTACGCACGACATCACCATTTTTATTGTCTGACACGACAAAGGTGCCTCAATGTCCTGGTCGACGTCTTTGCCTTTTGTGAAAGTTGCTCGAGGTTAAGCGCCCAACGGCTAGTACGGCAAATGACAATGAAGTTGTTGAAGACTAGGGTGGCATTTTTTGTCTCTCTTTTCGTGAATTACATAAGAATATGTAGGGACATAATGTTGCTGGATACCCTTGGTATACATATTGGGAAGAACGCAGGAAACAGGCTGCAGATGGAGCTAAAGCTCGCTTGAGGTGTTGGAGGGGTTTCTATGTCAACGTTTATCGCACTGGGGTATTCCAATTCCATATGCAGAATCAGAATTTGTCATTATAGACGGAGCAAGTAACCCCTTTGGTACTTGACATCAGGTTTCGTAAACTCAGTTAAGTTGTCTCTAGAAGCCTCAGATCGTGAGTGTGTTAGTAGGCTTGAAGAAAAGAAGAGACAGAATGACTTAGCGAGAACGAGCTGAGTGTGATTTGCATTCCTGTTGGATTCTTCATTGCGGCTCCAGGTTTACACCAAAGTTTGGTTCCGAGAGGATTACAAGCCCTACGAAACCTTACAGAAAACATAACTATCAAGCTCCCGAAGTATGTTCAAAATTTCAATGTTGTAGTGAAGGCAAAGTGGACATTCAGCGGAGATTAAAGGATACTCGCGGATTGTGAACATGAGATACCCCATTCCATACCTATTGGAAATGGATTCTCCAAGAACTTTCCATGGGCTATGTCTTCCTGGAAATCCAGGCTTGAGTAATATGCAGAGATGAGAGTTTTGAGTTGTTTGTGTCGTTACGAGTCTTTGAAGTGGATACATCGTTTTTTTAAGGCTAGATTTTGCTTTATGGTTATAGATTCGTAGAGAATCTACCCCAGACAAGCTCATTGTTTGGTCCGCATGGCGAGAAACTCTAGTTGCTGGATCTGAGAATCGCTATTCGTGCACTATACCAAATCAACACCTTACTTTAGCATCTTTTGCTTGACCTGGTTTTGAATCCTGCAAAAAGGGTACAATATAAAAGCATTGACCAGCACACCCTTGTTTTTTTATGCTCAAAAAACATTTTAGTGGACTACCCACTATAAAATAAGGGCTAAAACCTTATTGAAGATGTTTTAAGATACGGGAAGAGGCAGATGTTGATTATATTGAAGATTTATTTATGATGAATTCAATTAAGTTGATACTCTAAATTCTAAGAAAATATCACTAGACAGGAAAAATTCGATGATTCAACGAATCGAGTCAAATTTTAATATCTTTATTACTAATAGGGTTATTAATTTTTAAAGTTTTCACACTTTATGTGTTGAAATCTTGTTAAGAAGCTCTTGATCATAGGGCTGACTTTGGAAATTCACTCCACCCTCAAATATTAGGCAATATATATATATATATAAATACCAATTCCATCCTCTGCTTTAAATTATATTTTTTACATCATTCTGTATCATGATGGCTTCTTGGATTTTACACTTGACTTCTCTATCAACATTTGGACCATTTTTGGTGGTCTTGAAGTCTAATGGAGATGTATCTTTTTAGATTTTTACCATCCTAGTCCTAGTCTAATCCCTGAGGTGAGAGACTAAAGTAGTGCGTAGGATTGGTAATGCACGAAGAACGATTCCCTTAGATCCTAAATACCACAGATGTTCTTTTAGCATGTGATTGACGAACATCATTGCTGTGGATTGAGGCTAAAATTTATGGATATCATGGGTTGACATTTGCCTATTCTTCCTGTGAGCCATGTTTTCAGTTGAACTAATCTATGGACCTAGCATGACGTGCATTGTCTAGTCTTTGAAATCTTGACTTTATAGAAACCTTCGGTGTGTGAAGGGAGTATCTTTAGTATAGAGGCATTAGGATGGCCAAGTCTTTGGTGCCAGAAGTTCTGGAGTTTGTGCCGGCTATATGAGGTATTGAGGTTGTTTTTGATATTTGAATTTTGAGGTTTATGAAGTCTGATTTTTAAGAGAAGAAGTTAGTGTTTTGAGACTGAAGTAGAATTGCATCAAGGTAATATAGGCCCTTATAGAGGTGACTATATGTGATACGTTTATGGGGTTTGGAATCAACCAAGCTGAAAGAGCTATGGATAAAGATAGTAGTTTTATGGGTTAAGCAACTAAGGCTAACAATATTGATGCCAAAATTGGATACATAAAGACAGCTATTTAATGTATAAGTTATATTTGTATCTTGGAAATCAAAGTAATTGAGCCATATCCCCGAGACTTCAGAGAAGCTGCAGGCCACAATCTTGCAGAAGGTTAATTAGTGCTCAGATGTTTTTTTTTCTAGAATAGAATTGTTTGTTTTCAGAAAGGAATAAAGGGAAAGCTGGGGAAGAAGAGGGCGGGCGGCAGAGGTGTGAGTTCGGAGCTACAGATATCGAGGATTCTCCGAGGGCCGGAGAGAGAATTTCTGTGGTACTTAGCAATTTGTATACACATGATGAATACATATAAACTTGGTTAGTTGAGTGTAAGTAGAGTTTGTGGCCAAGATACTGCATAACTTATTGGAGCCTTGTTAGAGAAGATGTAAAGATCTCAGTATTTGATCATATATATTCGCCATGAAAGTATTTCCTTGCATCTCGGAGAATAGTGGAGGTAATCGTGAATGCAAAAGGCTTGAACCATGTCACAGAAAAAAGACGAAAATTCAGGGTCGGTATTTTAACAATCTGGCCTAGTAAGGCCAACAGCAATCCACACCCACATATTTGACAGACAATGGTCGACAGCCTTCCAACTAGGTGATTGCAGGCTGCCACAAAAAGCAAAAAGGTGACGTACTATATTGAGTAAAAGAGAGATTATTCAAGAAATACATGTCAACTTTGTGTAAATTGACAGTTCCATGAAAACCGAAGCCGCAAAGCCGCATAATTCAAAGCGGATATAAAATCTCAATGCAATGAAAGCCACTAGGAACTTCCGGACTACAGTTCTAGTTGGATAATTGGGTCATAATCAAAGGGTATGTAAACCTCAAGTTCCAGATCTATCCCCCGCTAGGCAGTCTTTCTAGACCGCCTATGTGAGGGAAAACAACAAACTCGGATAATTTGAGGACTTTACTTGGTTGTTGCGAAGTGTAGCAGCCACGATGGCAATTAAAGATGGACAGATGGATATTGAAAACCGTATGTTCAGCCTCTACACCTCTACTTCCGGAGGCTCCATTTAGGCATGACAACCACGTGATATGTAAATCCACTCAAGCTACCCTGACTTAACAGGTCCACGGCAGCCAAACCCAGAAATCATCAAGTTCAAACAAGTCATCTCAGGTCTCGGGGCTCCGCAAAGGAATCTACATGCGTAATTTGCTATAACCAACCATATAAGGTAGGGGCTACTACATAGAAAGGTACTATAAAGTCTTGTCTCTTAGGGCTATTTAAGATAGAAATCACATATATATTAGGGTTATGTGTATAATAAACCCTATATGTTGGACACTAGGAGTTGGAGATAGTTATCTGGAAGTTATTTATGTAGGCTATTCCCCCGCGATAATGCAGTCGTAATGCATAAAAGGCACTTCCGGTACCTGTTTCAGCGTCACATAGCAGTCGACATTGCCCATAATGCTGTATATAACCACTCATAACTGTCATATATAACTGCCATATTGTCCTATATTATGGTGTTGATGTATATCCAACATGCCTAGCATACCACCCAACGTTAGCCAATGACGATGATTGTGATCCACTTAATGTTGGAGAAATGCAGTATTTTGCTATATATAAAGACCTCCAATCACTCACTCCGCAATGGAATAATAAAGCCCAAACCCTCTGTGACACCCGACAAAGGCCCGAAAAGACACTCGTGTTTGTTTACTTTTTGTTTCTATTTTCTTGCAACTAACTGCATATTTTCTTCTTTTTCGTCACCAAAACTCGCCGTCACGACACATTTTTTTCCAGCCACTTTTCCAGTCCTACGCTTATTCGGTCTCGGCTCCCATATTAGGCCACCTACCGCGCTCTACAGCACGAAAAAAAAGTCTCAACCCTATTGTGTACGTGATCATCAGCTAAAAAAAGACTCGGAAATCACACTATATAGCATTCCTTTCACTTGTTTTCTCCTCTTGATCCTACCTGACAATCTCCGTGTGATATTTCTGAGAAAAATTTTGCCAAAGCTAGCCATGATGAATTAAATATGCTTCGAACTTTAGAAAACTATGCTCATTTTGCTCTCGCCTCTCTCCCCCGCTTCCCGACCCTGACGCCCCACCCCCACCAAATCTGGTAGTCTGCCGCTGGGGTACATATCGATTGTTACCTTTCTCGGTGCCTGGGCTGTCCCATGGATCTAAGTGAGATAGACACCTGTGAATTGTCCTTTGCCCATGCCATCTAGTGGCGTCAAGGTCCCACAAAGTTACCACGCCACCCACATTAGCAACCTTGAGTGTTACTTTGCCCTCCACCGATGTGTCTATAGACACCTACAGGGTACTTAATCTAGACTCATCAATACCACCAATGGATTCATCGTCAAGCAAGTCATTATTGTTGTCATTAGAATCCTCTTCCAGGCCATGATGAAATACAACATTGTACACAATGCCTCCCAATCAAAGGCCCGGGATATATACCTGCTGCCACGAGTGACAAACACACACACCCCCAACCCAATCTGGCCCCCCTCCCCCTTCATATTTACCGGACTTGAAAGCCTTCATGCCTTGTTTTCTCAATCCAACAGTTGCCAGCCGTTCAATGCTGCCCTTCCATTCCATCTCGGCTTGACTAGTGACCAGAGTACCGCCGAAGAGAATACTTTTCTCCTGTATAACTGAATACATATATGCTCGCATGTATAACATATATGTTATGTCTGTTTTTGGCTCAGTGTGGTCAGTTAGACAGGACGACTATGATCAG
This sequence comes from Ambrosiella xylebori, assembly GCA_002778035.1. Taxonomy (NCBI): domain Eukaryota; kingdom Fungi; phylum Ascomycota; class Sordariomycetes; order Microascales; family Ceratocystidaceae; genus Ambrosiella; species Ambrosiella xylebori. Next base: position 2,059,498 of record PCDO01000002.1, read on the forward strand.
CGAGGAAGCGGAAGCCGTTGTTCTTGCTATACTGGGCGACCCTTTGCCACCGACCGACGTGATTTGAGGATGAGTGGGTAAATGGAATGTCAAGTGTTGCTGTTTCCCCGTGCTACCTTGGATTTTTGGATATCTAAATATGTATGTAGGCTGCGTTTCTTTTTTTGGTCATCATCTATTGTTCCTCATCTGAGAATGATTGGGCAGAACTCAAAGTGACCGTGTGATTATTCCTTCTTCTGATGCTGATGACAACCATCCACTGATTTAGCATCTCTCGGTGGAACTTTCCGAGTAGAATAGCCAAAGTTGACATTTCTGTATCCGGTAATAGCCTCGGTATACCTTGACGTTAGTGCTTTAGTCATGGATACCTCGACACTTCAATTCTGCGTTACCTCTTGTACTGAATTGACTGAGTTGAGGGGGTTACCTTCTCGGCATTGAGTCAGCGCACTTCTATGTAATCACGCACATTTCTTGGTCACGGGCCAAAGAAAACCGGCGTAGAGCACTGGTTGTCTATTTACAGAGACAGGAAAAATATGAGGCTACAAAAGGCTTTCTGTGGAACATATATCCTGCTGAAAAGTCACCTATGCAACCATTTCTTTGTCTTTGTGGATGTGAAATATAGTGACAAAATCATCACATGTGGTTGTATATATGCATCATTGTGGTCCATGGTGATATAAAGTTTGTCCATGCGTCTCCCCACAATCATGCAGTAGACTATACTCCTGCTAAGCTAAATATTATTCTTACAAGTTTGCAGTTTGCAGTTAGTTTGCCTTCCTCCAGGACCGAAGCTTAGCTCTATTTCATTTTGACTTTTTCATGAGATTTCTAACAAACTCTAAAATCCCTCCCGCCTCTCCCTTCAACTTCCCCCTGTCTCATATACATATATACATTCTTCACACCCCCTTTGTCCCCTTGTCCCATCAAAATAACGACATCCTGTGTATGTGTGTTGCTTGAGGGCCGCTTCCCTTGACGAAACGATGAACAACTGTGCGGCGTTTCGACTGCAAGAAACAAATCTATGTATGGTGTACATCTCTGTTCATCGATGTATCACATGAAAAACTGGACAAGGTGCTAGAGAATCTTCATATGGACCTCATTTCCTGGCTGGTGGTGGCCACTCTTGGGGTTATATGGGTTGTTGGTTGTTGGTTCTCAGTTCTGCATTCTTCAACTTATCACAACAAACATAAAATTCTCCATCTTCCCCGCATCGGAGACAAGTTTTAATTGGCAGTTACCATTAGTGTCAGGAAGTTTCCTATTTTCTTCTATGATTTGCTTTTTTTGGCAGAATAAAAATACTAGCCGTTATTATACAATGCAACAAGAGGAAAAAATACGGTTCGCCTTTTGCACCGAAGCCTGACAGAACTATAAACGGGTGATGATTGAGAGAGAAATCTGGTGGCAGCACTGTATTGTTGGTCAGTTTGTGTTCACTGTGACCAGAACCATGGATGCATACACGGCAGTAGTATGTACACAAGTGACCCATCATCAACCAAAGTTGCGGACATTCACAGACTTCCTTTCCAGCAAATGCTTTTCCTGTGTACCTTTTTTTATGATTCCTTTTTCCCCATCTTCCTCCATGTTGCAAAGCAGATCAACTTTGTTCATTTGTGTTGTGCAACGAACAATGATTGACCCGCTGTGATTTTCATCATTTCCATCGAAAGTTTCTTGATAGAAAAATTCTTGCCCGTGTCACTTTTATGTAATGTGAAATTCCGAGCGACTGCCATGTTGATTCGGAATATTGTAATTCCGAGGCCTTCCATGCCAAGTAAATATTCCGAATAGTGGACCACTCTCAACCTTACTTCATCAAGGTTGCCTTTTAATCTCCCTTTTTCACGCAAGTGTGCAATTTTGATGCGCAATTTTCTTTCAAAGTCTTTTATGTACAATAACAAACTGCTGAACCGGCTGAACATCCCACGAAAATCACAAAAACAACAAAGTGACCGCACCCGCACTAACCACATGTGACAGACAAACCGTTTATTTCAAATTTCACACAAACACCAAGCCAGTCAGCCATCGTACAGTTTTGATAACCTCATCATGGCTACCGAAAGCACCCCACTCCTCTCTCACAACGACCATCGTCAGCATCACGGAACCACTTTCTCCAGCAAGAGCCATGAAACCCGTCGGCCAAACAAGATTGCGTCCTGCATACCAGGGCCTTTAATGTAACACACCCCAAGCATCGTGGACCTGGAGAAGCCCTGATATCGGTCCGTTTCTTGTTATTTATTTCTTGTTTTTTCTTTTTTTCTTTCCATGTTTTTTCATCCGGGACCACGGTCAAGTGAATCTGGAGCACAACATCTGGGGAAAATGGGAAAACGAAATCCCCAGATGCGTGTGCTTGGACGACCCCTGTTATGCGGAACTTGCTTTTTTTTTTTCTTTTTCCTTTATACTCCAAATTTATCAGTACCTAGTTGTCTCCATGTCTCTTTTGGGTTAGCCTGACTTGACACTCCTCCCCTCCATCAACGCCACACCTCACATTGACTTACATGATGGACATTTGTAAAAGTTCAACACGCCCCCTTCAAGTACTGCCATGTTGTCTGATCCCTACAACTCCGAAAGTAGCAGTGGCACTGGCAGATGGCCGGTATATCTATCTCCAGGAACTAAACTCCGTCTGTTCGCCAGACTGAGGCCACAAGTATGCTATATAGAAGCTACTGTAGTATCGAGTGAACTTACACAGCAGAATTTTCTTTCTTTCTTTTCATGTGATCGTGAATTGGGACAGAAGCGTGCGAGTCTGTCAACTTGTGGCTCAAAGTGATTGTTGTGACCTGCGGCATGATTAATCCCGCTTGAATACATCATGAACACGGATTCAAGTAGTGGTCAGCCGACTTTTCCGAGCTTCAAAGAGGCTAGTCTATGGGTCTATATTATGGAGGCTCTCCCCACTAGTGGTGTACCATACCCCCCTCCCTCTCCTTTGCCTGCAATAACATAATCAACTAAACATCTGCACTGCGAAGCTAGCCAACCCATCTATACATTCAGGACCCGCTTGCTATGGCCGGCTCATAGGTTGATGCACCCAACCACATCATCCTATTGAAAATTATTGTAGCTTGCATACTTTATACCCCATGACCCCAAGTGGCCCGCCCCGATACCCCCCTAGTCATGTCTTGCCTTACTAGCAACCACGTCCATGCTCTCTCTCTCCTCCCTATGATGACACTTCAGGAAAATGCCGTCCGCCTTTTTAAACTTTACTCCCCCGGTCAGGCTGGGTGTTCTTCTAGTCGGCCCGTCTAGTGCCATGACTTCATTCTATCCCGATGGCTTTCCCCAAACGAGACAACATCACGGGATTAGGCAGCGTGCCTTGTCTACTCCAGTACCCGGAATCACCAAATGGGCCGCATGTCAGCGCGTGTTACCCGACCCGCCGCTGAGATCCCATCTTGAATCGGGCAACCTCTAACCAAGACTGAAAAATCTATATCTAGGGCCGGCCTCTTCCTCCTTCTCACCGTCTTCCTCCTCTCTCCTTTCTTCACCAAGCACAGCTTCTCACTCAGCTTGCCTACTCTCTCTCTCTCTCCAGCCTACAGCTTATCAACTTATTCGTTATTTCCCTTTGAACAATCTTTCAAAATGGTCTCCATGACTGCCATTGCCGCCTCTGCCTGGGTTCTGGCCGCCACTGGCGCCGTTGCCTCTCCTCTGGCCAAGCGTGCCACTCTCGACGAATTCGTCTCTTCCGAGCGTGACATTGCTCTGAAGAACCTTTTGTGCAACATCGGTAACACTGGCTGCCGTGCCTCCACTGCCTCCGCTGGTGTTGTCGTGGCCTCTCCCTCCAACAACAATCCCGACTGTAAGTATTCATCTGAAGCCAACTCTCTCTGAGCAACACGATGCAAAGAGCCTCTAGATCCCCACCGCCACAGTCAGATCATTCCTCTTAGGAGTCCTGTTCCAGGGGCCTACTTCAAAGTAGGCAGGATCTGACTCGGTGTAACTTTGGGGCTCTGCTCTACCGCTCTTTTCCGACCCAATACTTAAGCCCACCGGACCCATGTTTGCAAGCCACACATAACTAATATCTCTCTTTCCCCTCAGATTACTACACCTGGACCCGTGATGCCGCGCTAGTCTTCAAGGAGGTCGTTGACAGTGTCAGAAACAACACTGAATTGCTGCTCCCTGAGATTGAGAACTATGTCACTGCTCAGGCCTACGTTCAGGGCGTTTCTAACCCCTCTGGTTCCCTTTCCGACGGTTCCGGCCTGGCTGAGCCCAAGTTCATGGTCGATCTCTCCCAGTTCACTGGCTCCTGGGGTCGCCCTCAGCGCGATGGTCCTGCTCTGCGTGCCACCGCTCTGATCGGCTACTACAACTACCTCCTCGAGAACAACCAGACCACTGACTGCGGTCTGTGGCAGATCATCCAGAACGATCTCAACTACGTCGCCCAGTACTGGCCCAACACCGGCTACGATCTCTGGGAGGAGGTTCCCGGCAACTCCTTCTTCACCGTTGCCGCCTCCTATCGTGCTCTGGTCGAGGGTTCCGCTCTCGCTGCGAAGCTCGGCAAGGCTCACTCTGCCTACGACACCGTTGCCTCGGCCATCCTGTGCAACCTCCAGACCTTCTGGGATTCCTCCAAAGGCTACATTGTCTCCAATGTCAACACCGCCTCCTGGGTTTCCCGCTCTGGCCTCGATTCCAATACTCCCCTGACTGCCATCCACTTGTTCGACCCCGCTCTGGGCTGTGATGACAAGACTTTCCAGCCCTGCTCCTCTAAGCAGCTGGCCACCACCAAGAAGCTGGTCGACTCTTTCCGCTCTATCTACACCATCAACTCTGGCAAGGCTGCCGGCACTGCCCTAGCCGTCGGTCGCTACGCTGAGGACTCCTACTACAATGGTAACCCCTGGTACCTGTGCACTCTGTCCGTCGCCGAGCAGCTCTACGACGCTGTCATCACCTGGAAGCAGCAGGGCTCCATCACCGTTGACTCGACCTCGCAGGCCTTCTTCAACGACCTGATCTCCGACATTGCTACCGGCACCTACGCCGCCGGCTCTGACACCTTTGATAAGATCATCTCCGCTGTCACTACCTACGCTGATGGCTTCGTTGCTGTTGTCCAGCAGTACACTCCCTCTGATGGCTCGCTCACCGAGCAGTACGCCCGCGGTGATGGTACCCCTCTGTCCGCCTCCCACCTGACCTGGTCGTACGCCGCTTTCCTCTCCGCCACTGATCGCCGTGCCGGTACTGTTCCTCCCACCTGGGCTCCTTCTGACGTCACCGTCCCCAGCTCTTGCCCCGGTACTACTGTTTCAGGCTCCTACACCGCCGCCTCCAACTGCGGTACTCCCGGTGCCGGCGACGGCAACTCTGGCTCTGGCTCTGGCTCTGGCGGTGGCTCTGGCTCTGGTGCCGCTGTTACCTTCAACGAGCTGGCCACTACCTACTACGGTGAGAACATCAAGGTTGTCGGTAACACCACCGACTTCGGCTCGTGGAACCCCAGCAACGCCATCCTCCTGTCTGCCAGCTCCTACACCTCGTCCAACCCTCTCTGGACCATCACCAAGAACATTCCCCAGGGCTCCGGTCTTGAGTTCAAGTTCATCCGTGTCGGCTCTGACGGCAGCATCACCTGGGAGAACGGCAACAACAAGGTTATCACCATCGGTTCCTCCACCACCTCCGCCACCGTCTCCGCTTCCTGGAACGGCGGCTACTCCGTCTCCAGCGCTTAAATCCGCTGTTGATGGACGTGTCTCATTCGGCAAAAACATCTGAAGTAACGTTTGCTGTGCTTACTTTTGGAATCTGTCGCGTGATTCAAACCTGATCACACTCATGGATATTGTATAATGTCCTTTTTTTATATGAAGTTCTAGTGTAATGATTACTATGAGTGTAATAATGATAGCTGGAGTGCGGAGGAAACATGTTTTGATTAATGTTTTGGGGTTTTGAAAATAGCGAAAATACAAAGGTCCGTTGGTCCTATTTGAAGCAAACTTTTGTTCTCAAGATACACCTGTGAATGTACCAAACTATGATAGAACCTCTTGTACAGAATATCAAACAATCAATGGTAAAGTGCTTAGTTTATTGAGCAGTACTTAGAGCTTTTCAAAGAACCCCTCGTAAAGTGGCCATAAGATGGGCAAGCAGCTCCTTTTGTACATGTGATAGCTTTGTACGACCTCACTACTTAATGTACCTTTTAATATAAATTTTCCTGTAATACCTTCCATTATCGCCAGTACGTGATTACCAGATTCTACATCAGGTGAAGTCTGCTCAAAGAGACAATTACAACTGTGACATTGCAACCTCGCGATGCAACTTTTAGGTGAAATCTGGCGAACCATCACAAAACGGGAGATGACCTATCATTGCATCTGGCTTGTTTGATGTGGGGTACGATATAATCAAATTAAACAATGTCAACTGCTCTCAGCAATGACATTGAATCATCAGCCCATATGCAATTACAAGCCAAGTCGAAACATTAAGTGTCTAAACTGCAGTTCATGTCAACGACGCCAACATCACAATTTCACAGGGACATTAAAAACTAAATTTCAGTGATGTGACCAGCTATGGTTATCCTCAACCTCATAGGCCTTTTGACCTCGGAAAAAAGGGGCGGAATATAGCGGTCTCGGGGAACCCTTCTACCAAGTCATGCTTAGCTTTTTACGGCGAATTCAACAAGATCAAGCAAAGGGCACCACTATTCACTCTTGGAACTGTCGATCGGAGGACACCATTATTCAAGGGTGATTCCATAAATGATCGAGCTGCTGCTATGTTCGACCCTGAAACCATCAAGCAATTGTCGCGAAAACGCTTGCAAGTAGCCAAGGGATCATAGAGCACAAATCCGTGGATTGAAAAGAAGGAAGATGAAAAGCATTGTAACGACGGATACACACGACCTTATATAGTCGCAAAAAAAATTAGGTGGGGCTAGATTGGGTCGCTGTGATTGGCCAGGAGTTGTAATGAGGCCTGCGGCTCTGCCAACCTCTTACTTCGAAAAACTTCTGGGAGCTCTTGATGCTGAGGTTGCTGAGCAATGAATATTGAAAAAGAATCTGTGACGGAATGCAGACGAAACATTTACATGGTCTGGGTTTATTTTAGTATCAGAGGTTAGCAACCAACTGTACCTTCACCTATACGGCATTGAAGACATTTTACATATTTTCTAACTCAGCAAAAACGGAGCTTGTATGCAGGTACATATCTTGGAAACATTGGACTAAAACCATGACTTTCTCACATTATCAAAAATATTGTACAGAGCACTACAGTGGCCAAGTGTTTCTAGATTCTATTCTTCATGAACATAAATAAAAAAATATTATAGAGTTTTGGTATTGGATTTCGGGTCAATTGATAACAGAACCCTAATACTAATCAATGACGGTGTGAAATAACCCTGACCAAGCAAGGCTGGAGTGCAATCTTGCCCAATGCAGTAACTGAGGCCTGTGACATTAGTCTTGCGCCCTAATTTTGAGATTTCCAAGTAATCCCATAGTTGGAAATAGTCGCATCAACTGCGCCTTCTACCGTTCGTTGATACAACCCCCCCAAAACTATTATGGATACCACAACTATCGAAGAAGCCAACAAGCTCCGGGTGAAGATGGGCATGAAGCCCCTTCCCGTCCCCGGAGCCGCTCCCGCCGACCTTCCTTCCAACGACGACCGCTCGAAACACGAGTCTGACGGCGAACCCGAAAGCAATCTCGAAACCCGCGAGGCTGCCGCCAATGATAACTTCCGCGAAATTCAGAAAGTTGAAGCGGAGAAGCGCGTCCGTGCCGAGCGTCTGGCAGCTCTCAAGAAGCAAATTGAGAAGGAGCAGCGCGAGAAGAAGTTAGAGGGCATGGGGTTGGGCGATGAGACGTCCGTTGACGTGAATGCAAAGGCGTGGTTAATGGGCCAGAAGAAGAGACAGAAAAGAATTGAGAAGGCCCGGAAACTCGAGGAGGAGCAGGCAGAGGCAGAGGCGCAAGCTGCTGCGGCATTGGAATACACCTCCAAAGATTTGGCAGGTATGAAGGTTGCGCATGATATGGCGCAGCTTGGTGATATGGGGGAGCAGATCTTGACGTTGAAGGATGCGTCAATCGATCAGCTAGAGGAGGAGGGTGACGAGCTCGAGAATATTGACTTGCGCGATGCCGAGAAGCTGAAGGAGAGGCTCGAGCTTAAGAAGGGCATACATAATTACAACCCTCTTGATGATGATACCGAGGTGAGCCTGCTTGCCAAGTATGACGAAGAGATCTACGGAAAGAAGAGCCAAAAGTTCACTCTCGATACCAACGGCGCCGTTGCCGCACTAAAAAATCTCCTTGAGGGTGAAGCTTTTAAGTCAAAGCCCCAAGAAAACAGCAATTTTGATGCTGATATGATTGGTAAGTATACAAATTTATACTCTATATTATCAGACCTGTCTTAACATTTTCTTTCTAGATGGCAATGGCCAACCATCCACTGATTACCTCGACGTTTCCGAAATTAAAGTCAAGAAGCCCAAGAAGAACAAGAAATCAAAATCAAAACAGAAAGGTGATGATGATAGTCTCTTCCCTGTTGATATTGAGCAGATGGAAGTCGATCCCGTTCCTGTCAAAAAACGCAAAACTACCACCGACGACCTTGACGATGATGATCTGCAAGCGGCCCTTTCCAAACAAAGACGAGAAATCCTCAAGAAGCGGAAGAAGATGAAGCCTGAGGATATTGCCAAGCAACTCAAGGATGAGAATGAGAAGGAACAATTATCAGAGCCCACTGGTTTAGTTATCGGCGAAGTATCTGAATTTGTCTCAAGTATTGGCGTCGAAGAGAACGAGGTTAAGAAGCCCAAAAAGAAAACGCTGCCGCCGTCGCCCCCTGCAAAAGATACCGATGGTGATGCCAACATGAACGACGCTGAGCCCGAAACCTTCCGCGAATACGACCTCAACTTAGTTAATCCCGCCGATGAAGAAGAAGATGCTCTTCTCAATGAAAAGACCATTGGCGGTGGCATGGCCGACGCCCTGTCTATTCTACGCGAACGCAACCTGATCAAGGAGACCGAAAGCGCTGAGAAACACACTAAGAACCTTAAAAAGGAAGAATTCCTCCGCCGCAAAGCCCTCATCGAAGCTGAACACAGAGCCCAAGCTGCCGCCCAACGCGAAAAGGACCGCAAGAGCGGCCGCTTTAAAAACATGAGCTCCCGTGAAAGTGATGAGTACAAACAACAACAAAACGCCCAACGCGAACTACAATTCCAGCGGAAACTCGACCAGCTGTACAAAGAATACCAGCCGACATTTGAAATCAGACATGTTGACGATGAGGGTCACGAGTTGGACGAGAAGGAGGCTTTCAAGGACTTGTCACATACGTTCCACGGGAAGGGATCGGGACAGGGGAAGACAGAGTTGAAGGCGAAGAAACATGCGCAGGAAAAGAGACGGGAGGCCCAGCCAATTTTCGATGCCAGTCAGAATGTTGGGTTAGGGTCGGCGACGGCGCATCAATCGAAGAAGCGGAAGGAGGCGGGTGTGAGATTGGGGTGAGTGAGGATAATGCATGTAGGATCTTGTTGAATATTAGAAATTTGGGGAAAAGGTTTGTTTTATACCATGGGGGCGTTTTGGAGTGTTGAGGTTGTAATTTTTTGTTCTTTTGCACGTTCACTGGAAATTAGATTTATCTTTCAAAGTATATAAATTCATTGATGAATGTAAACAATTATCTAAGAAATAATTCAATCTGTAGTGAGAGATGGACTCGCAGCGAGTCAACATGATGTAGAAAACAGAAGGGGAATCTGAGGCGTGGGACCTCCATGCTATGATCCGGACTAGTGCGCCACTGGGGGAATATAACTTAAGTAAAAACAAGGAACTGATGTGGGAACCCACTCAATGCAACCAAAAACAAGAAATAAATCTAGAAAAGATGGATAGGAAAGAAAGACAAAGGAAAAGGTAACAACATACCAAGGTAAATAAGCATCTCACAGGCGGACACTCGCCCCAATCCCCTGTCCAAAGTACCAAATCGTTTCTTCATAGTGTCCAACCTTGACTGTCACATTTGCCGCAGCATCAAGCTTCAACTGGCCACCTAAAGCACCCAAAACTTTGTCGTATCCGACAGACCCCACACTCCAGTCCACAGGAAGTCTGGGAGTAGTGGAAGCACCTGGAGGAGCCTCAAACGGATAATCGTAGATGATCTCACCCACACGTTCAGTGTGGTTCCAGAAGGCTGTGGCATTGATACTCTTAAGGACAATGGTATCATACTGGAGTGGAGACATCAGAGTGAATGTTGCGGTAGATGTGAAAAGGTGGAAAGTAGCATCCCGAATAAACTCGTTCTTAGATTTGCCATGGCCATCATTGTAGTGATGACCATGATCCGGAGTCTTCAGATGAGGGACAGGCACAGTGATGTTGATATTGGATAGAGACCGTCCTAGAATAGGACAGGCAGGTACTGATTTGTCATGCATCTTCACATCAACCGTGGTGTTGAAGCCAGAGATGTACTGAGAAATCAGATCAACACCAATCTGCTTAGACTCAGAGCCCCGAGGCCCAGGAGACCAGACAACAGTGACAGGGACATTGAGGTTAAGACCGGTACTAACATTGACACGACGAACCGTAGCATCGCCGACAATAGAGCCATTTTTGACAATATGGACGTTAACATAGGGGATGATTGCCGAGTACGGCATGGGGTTGGTGACGTTGACCAGGGCCGAAAGCGTCATAGAGTCTGTTGTAGATTCCACAATACGTAGCTCGCTGATCTGAGGCTCCAAGCCATCTTCTAGAGAGCCACCCGGGAGATCTGAACAGAACAAAAACAAGAATCAGTAATGATAACTCCGCGAACACCAAAGACAAAAGAAAAAGGGCTGTGGTGGTCCTGGGGCCGGCCAACTAGAGATAGTTGGAACAAAATGCTGATGGTGGAGGCTCCAGGGAGACGCACAGTTATAACACAAGACAAAAGAAACATTTTAGAGAGACGGACGTTTTACCGGAATCTTGCCCGAAGCGGCCACATCCTTAAGTATAAGCTCTCCAAGTCCAGTGTTAACCTTGACATTGACAAGGGCATTGACGTCAAGATTAATGTCGGCATCACCGAATAGTAAACGAGACACAACATCAGAGAAGACATCCGAGTCGGTAATAGTGAGGGGTGCGTCTTCAATTCGCGATCTAATCTCGAGACCCATATCACCAGTCTTCTTGTCCTCAATTTTGGAGGAGTTAGCCTTGTGCCATTTTTCGAGGTGCAGTTCGCCAAACTTTTGGGTATGGAAAAGAACATCAGCACGAGCGCGAAGCTCAGTCACATCAATGTCAATGTTCAGTTGCTTCGGAAGAGCAGCAAGAACACGGATACTACCCGAGACCTTGGGGTCGGCATCCGGATCACCGGGCTCCGCAAAGGGATCCGGCAAAGTGAAGCTAACATCAGTCAGCGAAAACTCTTTTATGAGACTGTCAAAAGAGTGTCCTGGAAAGGGCACCGGTACAGTAAGCTCCCTAAGGATGGTGGCGATCCATTCCGGAGTTCCCTCGCTGGGGATAGAGCTGCCACGCACAAAAACGGTCGCATCTTCGCCCTTCATATAACGTCTAAGGAACTCATCCAGGGGTGACTTAGACGACTTGGGGCAGATCCGAGTGATAGATTTCGGAATCTCACGAACGACAGCGTGAGCTGTGGCGGTAACGTTGGACCGCGGAGTGACTCGCACTTCGTCGGTCGTAGTACGCGCAACATGTAGGTATTCATCTAGAGTGTTGCAACCCGGAATTAACACATCGAAAGCCAGCGATGGAATGTTGATTTCAATAGGGTGCTTGTTGTAGGCAGTGACTGCGACATCAGCGGCAACACCAGAGCGGCCACCGGCATCGGGCACATCGTGAAAGTTAAGCTTAGAAATGCTGTATTTGGGGATCGCAGGAACGCCACCAGCTATAGATACAATAAGGATTAGCACATAGCACATTGAGCATTATGGGGATTGCATGCATAGAGGCGCAGCATATTTATTAGACAAGCGGGTCGCTGCATATAGCGATGCTAAGCAAGAGTCTTTGTGCCAAAGTACGCAGAGGCAAAGGTTTTGTAGAGAGATTGACCTTCAATGTTGATGGCCTTCGCCACCAAGTGAGTACCCAACGGAATGATACCAGACTTGACAGTGATGTTGCTCTTGGCCAAGACCCGAATATTGCCTAGCTGGCCGTCAAGCCACTGATTGGCAAGACTTCTGAAGACCTCAGCGTCACCAAGGACAATGTCTGTGACAAAGTCAAGTTTGGTTATGTGTCTATCAACCAAGTCAATAGTCAACGGCGGCACCGTGAGAGATCCGAGATGCTGGTGGTCCTTGGTCCCGGCATGGTAGAGATCGAGGCGGGTTTTCTCAGTACCGAGGGTACGGACGAGGGACGTCGCAAACGAACCGACCTGGCGAGTAGTATCATCGGAGACACGGCCCGAGTCAAGCTTAAAGGTACCCTCTACACGGGCACGGATACCATCGGAAGTAACAGATTCGATGGCAAGGTTTGTAGGTTCAAGGACGATGGATTCTTTGACATAGACTTCGACATTGTGAGGAAGGATGAAGATGCCTACAAGGATGAAGACGGTAGTCAGAGCCAAGATGGCAATGATTGATGGTGTCATGGATCGTGATTTCTTGCTTGTGATCTCAGTTACAATTGGCTTGCTGTTCTTTCGTGAAACGAGCGAGGCACCATCGTAGCGACGAGATACCGAGTCACCTAACAGAGGCGATACTTCATCGGAAGGAATGTGATCGTCATCATCGTCGAAGATTGGGCGCGGTGGCGTCGCTGTCACGTCCGCCGCTGGCGGTGATGATGATGATGCCATAGGTACGATGTGCAAGATTGTAAGTTGAGATATAGTGATACAGAACGATGAGATAAAGCGTTGGCGCAAAACGCTGATGTAGTAGAGAGACGATCAAGTGCGCGATAGGTTAAATAGGAGATATAGTGGAGCTTTTAGAATGCAGTAGATGTCGTTAATGCTGCAGCTTAGAGGCCAAGGGTTATGGAAAAAATATAAGATGAATGTTGAATCAACATAGACTAGTGATCGCGACAGGTTTTATGGACAAAATGATCTAGAAATCGTTGTTTCGTTTCAGGTTTCAACTGACGGTTTCGGCCCAAGAAGGAGTTGCCAACGTCACGATGTCTGTGCCCAAAAGGGATGTATTGGGATGTATTGGGATGCAACACACAACAGAACCAGATTTTATCTAGCGATACTGCTTTATGAAAGGCCAAGTCGACCAACCAGAACCAGCCAACAGAGCGGAGAATATAAGGCTTTCGGTGTTATCAGGCCTGTCAGAAGCCCTGCAATCGGGGCTTATTGCCGCCAGTTCCTGCCCAAACAGATCAAATAAGCTGGCGGTCTAGGTGGGACCATTAAACCCTAGGAACTAATGTGCTTGACAGGGGTATGGCGAGTACGAAGATCATCAGTGCACTGTCGCGCATACGGTGCGGTATTTGATCCCCGTTGACAGACCTGGAGATCTGCAGAATAACAAGTGTAGCCAACAAGTGGGAACACAATAACGAGCATGTAGGGACCCGATTTAAGTCTAACGCTACCATAGCTAGAGCTCCATTCCACCTGTAACATCCGGGATAGAGCTCTTGAGTCGCTAGAATACCATAGTTATCGAAACTCTTGTATAATACCACCGCTCATTGGCTCGTCAACATGCCAATGGCACTGTTTAGGCAACTTTCTACAAGTCATTAATAACTAGGCAAGGCTCCACTAACTCCTTGTGCCTGGATTGCCATTGTATGACCCATAATTTTCACCTCCCGGGCTATATAAAGAAAAAGACATAGTCTCGCGTCAAACTTATTGGCACCTGTAATAATTTCAATCATACATCTTCACACATCACCATGAAAAATACCGTCTCTAAATTTGCCCAAGTGGCTCTCAACGGCGTTCAGAAACGCACTTACTCAGTTGCCTTATCAACCCCCCGCCATCTGATGACCATCGCGAACCTCACACCCGCTGAGTTTACCACTCTCGTCCGCAATGGTGTCACCCACAAGTCTGCTGTCAAGGATGGAAAGATCCCCGCGCAGCTTGCTGGCTCCTTGAATGGCCAAACGGTTGCTATGATGTTCAGCAAGCGTAGCACTCGTACTCGTGTGTCTACTGAAGCGGCCGTCAACATGCTTGGTGGCCACCCTATGTTCTTGGGCAAAGATGATATTCAACTGGGTGTAAGTCTGAACTTATAGAAATTGATCTATATTTCTTACTAAAATACATAAATAGGTGAATGAGTCTTTGTATGACACCTCGAAGGTTATTTCATCCATGACCTCTTGCATGGTTGCTCGTGTCGGTCCTCACTCTGATGTTACTGGCCTGGCCGCCGATTCCTTAGTCCCCGTCATTAACGCCCTGTCTGATGACTTCCACCCTCTGCAAACAATTGCCGATTTCGTAACTCTCCACGAGACTTTTACCCCCGGTGCTTCTTCTGGGCTTGGCCTTCAGGGCCTTAAGGTTGCTTGGATCGGCGACTCAAATAATGTTCTTTTTGACCTTGCCATTGGCTGTATCAAGATGGGTGTCGACATTTCTGTTGCTTCCCCCAAAGGTTTCCAGATTCCTGAGACCATGAAAGCACTTATCCTCTCTGCTGCTGAAGGTGTTGTTTCTCCGGGTAAACTAATCGAGACCACTGTTCCTGAGGAAGCCATCAAGGGTGCCGATGTTTTAGTTACCGACACTTGGGTGTCCATGGGTCAAGAGACCGAAGCCCAGCGTCGTTTTAAGGCGTTTTCTGGCTACCAAATCACTAACGATATAGCAAAGAGAGGTGGTGCTAAGGAGGACTGGAAGTTCATGCATTGCTTGCCCCGCCATCAGGAGGAAGTCCACGACGAGGTCTTTTATAGTGATCGCTCTTTGGTATTCCCTGAAGCCGAGAACCGCCTTTGGGCCGCTGTTTGTAAGTTACTTTATGTGATCCATAACTCTCAACACACATACTAATAAAATATTCAGCTGCTCTCGAAAGTTTTGTTGTAAACAAAGGCAAGATCTAAAATCGCGGATGCTCATTTGATACTCAAAAGTTATACTGTAGATCTACAGACAGCAATGTTTGAATGTATTTCTGTTTTTGGCAATTGATAACGCCACCCTGTACCAACGGATAGATGATGATACCAATCTAATGATGCGCATAGAAACATACATATATGCAGGAACCAAAAATTGTGCTCGTAAAAAATGGCCGGTATTTTTGAAAAGAAGAAAAAAGCGCCCTCAGAGATATGTAGGGTAGAGTTAGCACACTTACATACATGATACACTAACCCATGAAAATGCCACACCATGGCATGTTTCTATCCTCTAGCTTGATCCTCCAGACATGCAAACATCATATAATGGCAAAAAACACATTCTGTTGACTTGTCTCCTTTCTAAACCTCCCCAGACTTCCCAACAACGTTCAAAAGCTCCGTTTAACCGGGTGGGAGCTGAGAGATATCGACGACATCATCGGCATCCTTAACTAAGAGCTGCTCCTCTGACTCATACAGAGGAGAACGGGTCAGGGCAGTCATGCCAGTGCGGGCAGATTCGAGGATTCCAAAGGGAGCGATGAGTTTAAGGAAGGTGTCGATACGGGAGCCCTTGGCGGAACTGTGTAGAAGGGTAAATAGTTAGTACATAGGCAATCACATGTCAATCTTTTTCATCTGAAAGTTATTTACATCTCGACAATACAGCTGTTAGTAGAGATATCAAGAACCTTGCCACCGAACTGGTGAGCCATGTAAGTGATGTCCCGAAGATGCTGGTGCTTCTGGCGCAGAGCCTCACTGGCAGCCAGCTTGCTCGGGTGGAAGTCCTTGGCGGTCTGCTCCAGCGAAGGGGGCTCCGTGCTGTCACTAGCAGCTAACTCCCGGTGGTGAGCCAGTAGCTCCTCAAAGTACTCAGGGCCAAGAGTGTTAATCTTAGCAAGCAGCAGCTCACGCTGGATCAGGGGCGCATTGGTGTAGTCAAGGACGGCCCAAACGGGGACAAGATCCTCAAGCTGGCGCCGGGCCTGCTCGACAACGCCGTCCTGGCCGGTCAGGACAATGGTCATGCGGGACAGATCTTCAACTTCGGTGCTGCAAACAACCAGCGAGTCGATGTTGAAGCCACGCGCAGCCAGAATACCAGACACCCGCGACAAGACACCAGGCTCATTTTGAACTAAGCAATTCAGAATATGGCGCTTCGGCGACGCAGCGGACGGCGAGGGAGTCTCATACAAAATATTGGAGACAGCAGCAGACGGGGTCCACGACGGAGTTTCGGAGACGGGAAGAGGGGCGGTCCGGCGACGCAGAGCCTTGTAGGCAATGGCAGAAGTGGAGCTAGACCGCCAGCGGCGGGCAGAGGTGGAGATGGCGGAGGTGCGTAGCGAGAGCGGCGAGGCGGCGGACACGAGCTGGGCCGCGGGGGCCAGCAGGCGACGGGATACCATTATTTCTTTGGATGACGCAAGATTATCGCGGGCACGCGGAGGAGCTCACGATAGGACTCTTGGGACAGCGGAAGAAACAAGGGGAGAGAAGAACAAGACTCGAGTGGGAGCGGGGCAAAAAGATGTATCAAAGCTCTGATTTCGCGGTAGTCGATTTTTCTGATTTTTTTCTTAGCAAAATTTAGAGGTTTCCTTGGTTCCGGCGCCGGAACAGGATCAGTTGTGGGGTACATGGCTCTTGTTGCTTTAAAAACAGTCACAAGTATAAAGTACACCGTTTTCTGCAGAAAGTTTGCGTAATCACAAGTACTGAGTACTTGGAAAGTTGAGTCGACTGTGGGCATTAGAATTAAATTATGTTCCTTGAAGGACTGTGTGAATATGTTAATAGTGTTCTGCTACTTTTTCCCTGTAGCAGCACTGAGAATCGCTATAGCATATCATAAAATACAGTGTATAGACTGTACATAGCTCCTACGATAATCGTCAATTCTGTCAGTCTGCCAATCGATAACAACCGTTTTCAACCCAACCATTAAGGGTGATATGTCCAGATCAAGTGGCCATATTCCCAAATGAGAGATAATGAGGATGGTGAATGGAACAAAGCTAAGATTGTGTTTAATCGAAATTTGATCGGGGTAAGATATTTAGTTAGCAAAAACTATAGACGTTACTATGAGCAGACCTTGAACTAGTAATAAGAGAATATTTCATTGATAGTATCTTGGAAATAGAAAGCAAATAACGATATGAACTCGACACCGAGACCCAATATATATGGTATATCCCAAACAACCCGTAAGAAAACATGACCGATGAACCAGACCAAAAGATGACAAAAGAATGACAAGACAATAGTAGTGATACAAAGACAAACGTAAATAAGCAAACAAAGAAACGGAAAACTCTGACATAAAATGTCATTGATTCAACATCTTAGCATATCGTATTTATATGCCCTAGACACATGTGCCAAAGATGTGACATGCTGGTGATGTTTAGTTTCATGCGACATGCCGAGTCGCTGTGACCCGAGCATGGGATATATGACGTTGGTGGGCGGTAGTGTTAGAAAAAGGTAAAAATGATGGAGGGAAAAATGAAATAAAAAAAAGGACAAATGAAACATAACGATGGTGCATGTGGCAACAAAAAGGCTAGATAAAAGTTACGACAAAATTTAAAAATCAACCACAAACTCAGAAGTTTATGTAATGGTCGAAAATCACCATAAATTCAGTATTGGACATTGCTGTGTTGCATAGTCCAGACACCGTCCGGTGGTGATTGCGGAGAAATAGACAACACATGTTGACCGTACTGATTTTGGGTTTGGTGATAGTACATCTGATGTGTCGTCGTGTGGATGGGTTGCATGTAGCCACCAGCATTGTAGTCGCTATAAGCTAACCCAGGTGTTAAAGGAGAAACTTCGCCTACCATGTTGTTAGATATTATGCGTTTAGATTCCAAAATCACAAACGGGAACTTACGCATTTGTAACTGTCTCCGGGCACCTTCAATAAAACCTCCACAAGCCCCCTGACCGCTCTGGAATGCCAACTGGTCCGGAGTCCTTCCAAAGTCATCTTTGGCATCAACATTGGCGCCATGGTTAATCAGCCACTGGCACATTCTGACACATCCGTGAATGGCAGCGATGTGAAGTAGTGTCCGGCGTTCTTCGCTACGAACATTATCGCTGACAGACCCACCTCGACGGACTAATTCTTCCATGACTTCGGTGTTTTCAGTAGAGGCCGTAATTACGACACAGGTAATGATGACTTCCTCGCGTTCTGGGTCAAGGGATGTATTTGGCTCGGCAGGTCCCACAACTTGGTTGAGAGCATGTCTAACGACTTCTATATCATCGCCAGTCTTGCAAAATTGGTATAGTTGAAGTTTAGCGGTACTCGGATCTCTGCTGACTCGTCTGCTTGCCCGACTGTTTCCTCCATAGCTACTGGCAACACTAGGCTGTGAAGATGCACGGCGGCCGCCTTGAGTAGGGCGTCCCAAGGAGTGGACGGGTGATCGGGCTTTAAGAGCTGCACGGAATGCCACAGGATCAGAAGTATCCGTTCCTAGACCAATCCTTTGTGACATGTCCGAGCCCCATGTGCCGGAGCTGGGATCTGATGAATCTTCGTCGATATTGAAGTTGGATGGCAGTGGTGACCATTGTTGCGACCGAGGAACGTAGGACTCGGATGTTGCAGGAGCATTCAAATTGTAGTGTGCTTGCTCACGGGCAAGGTAATCGGCAGCGGTGTGTTTAACATGTTCGGGTGCCTTGTTTTTGCCGGATAAGGCTCCGAAGAAGCGCTTTATAGATTTAGGAGCCATGGTGGTTGTCTGTAGGGCATGTTGAGATGGCCGATGTCAAGGGTCGCAATAGTGGCAGTTTGTCGGCTTGTTAATTAAAAGACAAATATATGGCGTATTCAAATTGTCAAATGAAATGGAACGTGCCGAGGAGTGTTGCAATGATTAAATGAAAATTAAAGGGAGAACAAGATGGCTGATCAGTGAGCGCGAGTCCAGTGAGTATGAAGTCTTTTAATCAACCACACTTCCTATCCAATGTTCTGTTCGCCGTGGTAGTGCAGTACCACTGGACTAGATAAGACAAGGTCCAGCTGTAAGAAAATTCGCAGTGCAGGTGGGAAGAAAGAAATGAAAATGCAAATAGTCTAACGATTAGAGGAGTGGTGTTTGTGAAATCAGATGTCGGTAACAAGTTCAAGACAAGCATAAATGACCAACAGAAAACATCAATATATATATATATATATATATGAATTAGGAATCAAGGCCTGAGTGAGGAGACCCCGGGAAATCAAAGTACCAGGCTTAGGGCGGAGGTGCAAGCAGTAACATAAGTATGTGACGAGTCGTAAAATGTCACCCAAAGTGAGCTTTATCAACTCGAATAGAAAGAATCAATTGATATGATGTGAGTGCGATTCCAATGCTCAAAGAATATTTATGGCTTCAATTGTTATTCAAAGAACATGAAGTGGGTTGAGTCTAAAGGGGAAACTACTTTGTGATTTATGCGAGAACGAAGTCAAGCTAAAGAATCACTGAATCCGCCCAAAAGGGAAAAGAGGCGTGAAACAGAAAGAAGTCAACAACCATGCACACATCTGACATTGGAAGAAAGCGAGGTGAAGATTTTCTCAAGAGGAAAGAGTGCAAGAAAGGATCTAGGACAAGCGCATATGATCAGTTCCGATGCTTTCAAAGAAGCAACCATTACAGCGACAGGACTTTAGGATTAGCGGGGGTGTTCTTCGATAAATGGATGTATGAATGAATATACTGCCAACGTTTGTCGGATCAGGCTCAGTAGGCAATATTGTTGTGGTCAGCGTTGTATACCAGGAATACTTGGACTTCCGGTAGGGAGGCCATCCTGGGTATCAATGAGGAGTTGCAGATGAAGTGGGCAAATGGTACGCAGGATAACTCTCTAAGCGCGCTTGTCTATGCATAATATGCCTACTGCGCTGGAAAACTGGGCGGAATCTGCATTAAGCTGTCTGCCATCCGGAGCCTGGGACTCGGAATATGATGGCAGTGGCATATTGCCCATGTCACAATTCTAGGCCTGTTTCGGTTTCGAAATCATGCGATATAATTAATTACTTATATCTTTGTGGTTGTATAATTGGTTTAATGACCAATATCACTTCTGATTTCAAATGCGTCTATGTACTGCTGGAGATGGCTGAATGGTTTAATCTTTACTCATCTCAAGGACCCTAGTACAGCAAAAAGCTGTATGTGACTCATCACCAATATTTTCTGTCAAAAGTCCAGAAAGCCGTGGCGGAAACAACGTCTTTTTATGTCTGCCCTTTTATTCTTTCGATAGTTCTTCACATGACTGATTGTAAGAGAATTGAGAACGTAGATATAGGTGATCGCTATTGGAGCAGAAAGGGTCTAGTTTTTTTTAGACAGGGTCACAACACTATATTAATTGGTCATCACATCGGATAGTCAACCAATCGCAATATCAGAATCTACTTCTCTTTGTTTGTTTCACGAACACCTATTTCAGGCACACTCCTGATTAATGGTGGCAAAGGGTAGAATAAAAAGAAAAAAAAGGATAAAAGCAAAAAGAGATGGAAGTATTGACTTTTACAGATAGGTTTGTACATCAATTAATTATTATTTCATCACTCATGGTCTTGGTAATGATGTCCGAATACCTACAGAAAATCATAAAATCATCAACGTCAGAATACTGGAAGGATGCAAAACTCCCCGAAGAGGAAAAAAGCATACTAAAGTGGAAACCAGGATCGAGTTTTTATAGTCTTTGTCAGGTGGCGGGGTATCAGACGGCCGATAGTTTTGCTATAATTGTCCACATCCTTATCACGAGTCACTGTAATACTCGGTGCCATATGCGTTTCTATTCCAGAGCTCCATTTCATATGGCATCAAGCAATTTTGTTCCGGTGACTCTCAACCTCCGTTCAATAAAACTACCTGTACTAACTGGAATGTCAAACAATAGATTCGCCATATTCTAGAATGCTACCAATACACCTATTGCATCTCAGGCTTGTATCCAACACTTTTGGGGGCCAAATTCGAATTGTTAGGGCAGCAATCCCATGACTCGCACCTCCATCTTCCGATTAATGATACCGATCGCTATATAAATGAGGATCCCACAAGTGGCAGTACCAACAGGAGATCATGACCCCTCCTTTATGTAGCTCTTAAGCAAGGGCAGGTTTGTAATGAACAAGCGAGGCGTTGCAAAACCGATATGTGCCGCGTTTTTGCAGCTTGAAAGGGACGATATCCATGTGGATGTGCCCCACCTTTGGTCCTGGGGAAAGAATGCTAAATTGGAGCATTTAATGTGTTAGATGTCGTCGATAATGATAGTGTAGTTCTCTTCAATGCAACATACACTTTGGCGCTCACTGTACTCGAGTGCTAGCTCTGTGACATTTGAGTTCATAAAAATGATCTTTTGTAACAAATTAGACATAAGCTATTGGATTACCTTATTCTTCACTAGGAGTTTATAATTGACTTTGATAACAATTTTTTTGGGATTCTTGTCCTAAATATATTATCCTATCAATGCGGTTCGCAACCTATTGAAACCGTCTAAGATCAAGAGAATGACTATAGCAGGGTTAGGGGTTTGACAGGGCCACTCATTTACAAAATACCCACTTTAAAGATACCCCGTATGTCACGCTAGCGTGGTCATTTTCCTTTTTTTTTTTTTTGACAAGGCCAGGGTCTGTTAAGTTGCAGCGGCAAAATTGTCGATATTTTGCGATCGCACTGCAAATTGTCAGTGCATCCAACAAATTTGTGAATCGAAACCCGGCTTTGGGGGTTTGTTTATTACGTACACATACCAGATCACCAATCTGAGTTCTTTTCTCTCTCTTATCGATTATCTTATCCAGACAGTACCACATTCGTGTACCCATTTGTGTGTGTGAACTTTGCACTCATCTACCTGACGCGATTGATCCTTTCACCTGACTATCCTCGACCCTAAACTCTGAGCAAACATTCAAATCATCTCAACGATGGCTGACTCTGAAACTCGTCCCAAGCGCTCGCGCTTCGATCAAACTCAACCCGAACCGAAACGCTCCTCAAGATTCGATCGTCGCTCCCGGTCTCCGACCTCACGGCGCTCCGAAACCAGAGAGCGTAGCCCTCAGCTTGATAGAGATGAGGGTAAGAACGGCGCCGATCCTGCGGCTGTTGCGGGTATGACTCCCAATATTATATGCTACCAGCACATATCATGTGACAAGCTCTGCAACCGCCATACATGCTCAGAGTAATCATCGTATGCTGCTCGGCTGTCTCAAATCAATGCGTGCATGCTGTGTACAGACCACATTATTAGATCATGATGCTAACAACTTCACCTACTAGCTGCTGCTGCTGCCAAGATCAATGCTTCTCTGCAAGCTAGGCGTGGAATTCAACATGTAGAAGTTCCTCCAATCAATAGCAGTGATGGTTCTACCACGCCTTCTGACAACCCCATTCGCCAGGAGGTGTACGTTGCCGATGGCGATTACATCAAGGACATAGAAATCAACGATTACAAAACTCGTTTCCTGGTGACCAAAGGATCTGTCCAAGCTCAGGTACGCCACATATCATGTTGTGTTCAAAAAAGTACGAGAACTAACCAGTTGCATCAGATCAAAGAAGAAACTGGCGCCGATATCACCACACGAGGTAATTACTTGCCGGACAAAAGCATGGCCTCCGCCACTGTAAGCCACGATCGTTGTGAAACATGGTTGCCTACTACTAACAAGGCCTAGAAACCACCTCTTTATCTGCATGTCACGAGTAAAACAAAGGAAGGGCTTGAGAAGGCTGTGGCTAAGATCGAAGAGATGCTTAAGCAGGAACTCCCAAATCTCGTAGATGAGCGGCGTTTTAGAAGACGGGAGCCCCAGGAGCAAGTTGAACGTGACGAATTTGGAAGAGTAAGTAAAAATATTGTGGCGTAATTCGACCAATCAACTGGTAGCTAACATACTGGTAGCGCAAATGGCCCGAAGCAAAGATTTCTATCGCATTGGATCCCTTGCCTGGTTTTAATCTGAGAGCTCAGGTTGTTGGTCAAGGTGGTCAGTATGTGAAGCATATTCAAAATGAGACTGGGTGTCGTGTGCAAATCAAAGGGCGTGGCTCTGGATATCTTGAGCAAGCAACTAACCAAGAGGCTGATGAGGACATGTTTCTTCATGTTGCTGGTCCTGATGCTGTTAAGGTTGAGGAAGCTAAGGCTCTCTGTGAGGATCTGGTTTCCAGTGTGAAGCAGCAGTATGAAGATTTCAAGAATCGTCCTCCTAGACATCGTGGCTACGATGATGACCGTCGTAATGGTAGTGACTCTTACCGTGGTGGCAGAGACAATGATTATGGTCGTGGATATGGTGGTGACAAAGGCGATCGCCGCGGTGGATATCGTGATCGTGATGATCGTGATGGTCGTGGCGATCGCGGTTACCACCATGATGGTCATCATGATAGACATGACCGCAGTGACCGCGGCGATAGAGGCGGTGACAACTACCGTGGTGATGGCCACCGCGGTGGCTATGGCAACTCGTACCGTCCTGGCGATGACCGGCAGGGGCATAGCCAATCTGCTACTCCCAACCATGGACCTTCTGCTAGTGATGCTAATTCCGGTTCAATGGACCCTGCTGCGCAGGCAAATGCTGACTATGCTGCGCAATACGCCCAGTACTATGGCGGTCAGGATCCTTATGCTCCTTATGGTGGTTATGCAGCGTAAGTCCTTTTTTTTCTGGCAGTTTGATATTCTTATCACTAACCGAAACAGTTATATGCAATGGTACTACGCTGCTGCGGCGGCTGCCCAACAACAGCAACAGCCGGACGTTCCTTCGGGTGGAGTCCCCCCTCCTCCTCTATCGGAGTCTGCCCCTCCTCCCCCTCCCCCTTCAGCCGCGCCGCCTCCCCCTCCTGGTGCTCCTGGTGCTGGTAACAGCTATGGCTCGGTATGTATTTGAATAAACTATGGCCACCCCGTTTGAATACTGACCCCAAACTGTAGGCTCCGCCGCCCCCTCCTGGTCTGTAGAGATTGATTAGGGGGAAATGGTAATGACTTGTTGTATCCCGAGGGCAGAACACGGATATAATGGCCAGAAAGATGCACGTCATGCGGTGGAAAGATTGACTAGTAGAAGTTCACGCTTACCTATTGTCCGTTTGTTATGACCTGACTGCTTGGCGTCTAGGAAGAATATCCAGTAATTCTGGGTTATTTGCTGTCGGAGACCTGGCTCAGTTCTGGGCCTCCGTCAACACATGTTGCGTTTTTGCATGTTAGGGTTCTCACAAAGAACACACGGGTATCTTATCGTTGATTGTTTTAATACTGAACATACAGCCTCTTGTCACCGTTTTGTTATGTCAAAATTGCTGATTACAGATGCCAACCATCATATTTACCCTCTATGGGATATACGCTCTGAGCGTATCAACTGGATTGCTTATCATTAATACCATCAAAAACTTGTGGAAGTTCAGTTAGTTGGATATCTTGAACCACCAGACATCGGTGAGTCGAGTCGCTCTCAAAATCTTTCAAGTATACCTGTCGCAAAACTATAAGATTGAACATGACTGAACTCTACTCACTCTCAGATCTTGAGTCATCCGGGAAAAGGCATGAGAATTGGGAGAATTCAGTGCCATATGTGTCAATATCGTAGCTTTTTTTGTATGCGTATTTGTGATGATTGTAGTCCAGCCTTGTTTTGCGCGACGTCTGAAAACTGGGCCCATTTCTCCAAACGGAGTTGTGATGTCAGAAACGCCGCAGGAGCTGTGAGTACCTCTTCGAGAACCAACCAAAGATGATGACGTCTTTGGATCTTACTTTAGTATCTATTGCTCTGCTTATAAATCCAAAATCCATAATCGCAGAATATTAATTCGGGATATTATCTTTAATAAACGCCGTTAACAAGACGCACCTTTTTCTTGACTCTGTCTCGAAATTGTCTATTTTCAATGGCCTTCAAACAACAATCCTTTACTCGCCTGATTACTTGGTCAAAGCTCTTTTCATTTATTAACACGCGCCCATTCGCCGCTCGCACATCTCATATCGCACATTCACGCAAAATGCACGTTCAATCTATCCCCATCTTCTCGGACAACTACTCTTACCTCATAACTGATGATGCTACCCATGCTAGCTTCATCGTAGACCCCGCTGAGCCGGAACCCATCCACAATATCCTTTCTAATGCCCTCACGGCTGCCGAGAAGCCCATCACCCTGTCTGCCATTGTGAACACCCACCACCACCATGACCACGCCGGTGGCAACAATGGATTAAGATCCCTCTTAAAAATGCCATCACTGCCGATCATTGGTGGCTTTGATTGCCTGTCGGTCACCATCACGCCGAAGAATGGAGAAAGGGTTAAATTGGGAGAGAACGTGACGCTTCAGGCGCTGTATACTCCTTGTCATACGCGAGACTCAATTTGCTGGTATGCGGAAGATGTAAAGACTGGGCAGAAGGCGGTTTTCACGGGTGATACTTTGTTCATTGGGGGGTGCGGGCGGTTCTTTGAGGGGACGCCGGATCAGATGCAGAAGGCGTTGAATGAAGTGTTGGCGGGATTGCCAGATGACACGGTGGTTTACTCTGGGCATGAATATACCGCGGGCAATGCATGGTTTGCTCGGAGTGTAGTGGACAGAGAGGCATTCCAAAAGCTGCAGAAGGTAGCAGAAGATACGAAGATGACACAGGGCAAGTATACCATTGAGGACGAGAAAAAACACAACATTTTCATGTTGGTGAACGACAAAGAGGTCCAGAAAGCTGTTGGAGAGACTGACCCGGTCAAGGTCATGGGGAAACTTCGTGCTAAGAAGGATAGCTTCCGTGGGTAGATTGAGTGCAATGTACATATACCATGAACACTATAAATAGACAATGTTTTTATGATGGTATCTGGTTGATTGGTCACAAGGCTTTATGCTTTATAACCCTAACACAAACCCTATTTTTTTTATTTATGACGTTAGCACATCCTAAAGCTTGTTCATAGACGCAAAAAGCAATAACCATCAATTAACAATTACTTTCCGCCATAATTCGCGACGTCCCCCCCCCCAGGGAAAATCAATCTTATTGCCAATCAATCGTGTCAATTTACCACGACCTGCGAAAATGTCAAAAACAAACCATCAACGATATCCCTCAATGGATCCCACCCGGGAACCCCACGCCATCTCCCTTAAAGTCCTCCGGTCCGTCCCGCCTCCCTTGTCACCCCACCAAATCACTTAATCCTACTAACGTTGCCCTCACTAGCCTCTCCCGTCCAGGTCTCTCTCGTCAATTCCCACTCAACAAACCCACCACCTCCGCCCACCACAATGATCTCCCAATTCCTATGGCCGCCTCCCTAGCGTCGGCAACTCTCGACTCCGCCGACCCCGCCGCCGCCACATCATCCTTGTTTTCACCCATTACCAGTCTGCCGCAATCATTTGGGGCAGCTTATGTTGGCGAGACGTTTAGCTGTACTCTGTGCGCTAATAATGACACAGTGTCCGATGCTATCCTGGCGCCCCTACCGACGGCTGCAGGAGGTGCCGGCGGGACTTTGGGAACGGGGAGGCGGAAGCAGATTCGGAATGTCAAAATTAAAGCTGAGATGAAGACACCAGGTACCGGTGCGCCGGTTCACAAGCTAACCCTGCAGCCTGCGGACCCTGGGGCAACTGACGATGGCAAAACCGAAGGCACGGATCTGCCTCCTGGCAAGACGCTGCAAAAGATTATCTCGTTTGATCTACGGGAAGAAGGGAACCATGTGTTGGCGGTGTCGGTCAGTTACTACGAAGTGACGGAGACTAGCGGGCGGCAGAGAACGTTTAGGAAGTTATATCAGTTCATGTGCAAGTCGGCGCTGGTGGTACGAACGAAGACGGGGCCGCTGGGGAATGTCCCGGGGTCAGCACGGCGGTGGGTTTTGGAAGCGCAGTTGGAGAATTCAGGGGAGATGCCGATGATGTTGGAGAGGGTGGGGTTGGATGTGGAGGGAGATTTGTTATATGATGATTGTAATTGGGAGGTGACGTGTGACGAGAAGGAAGGGGCGAAGGGGAGGAGGCCAATATTGAGGCCGAAGGAGGTGGAACAGATATGTTTTGTGGTTAGAGAGAGTGAGGCTGGTACAGCGGAGGTTAATAAGGATGGCAAGGTGGTGTTGGGTGGATTGAGTATTGGCTGGAGAGGGGAGATGGGTAGTCGTGGGTCGTTGACAACGGGAAAGCTGAGCGTTCGGTCCCGGTAGTTACTATATTCTTAATTTGACTAACGAACTGATGCCTTGGATAGAGGGTATATCTATATTAAGCCCACAAATCCTCATTGTAGTTTATTATAGCTCATATTGATGTCACTTTAATATTCGCAGATCCTCTTTCTCTTAATTCATCTATTACTAGGCTACAGGTTACCTCTTGATTGAGATCTATGTATTCTATTTATGTCCTTAGGAATTATATTGGACTTTGGTTTCTGGTATATGAGTGATATTCTTGAATTATGTTCAAAAAGATAACATAAAACATCAACTGATGGTATCATGTGATCTAGGCTGTCATGTAGGTTGCTTCAACCCATATGCTCTATTCCAACTCTGCACCTTTACCCAATCTCCGTTCGTACAACATTCTGAATCCATCACCGGCCGTTCATATTCCGGTCCCGCCAGTCCGTCCGCCAATAGTTCGTGTTGCATACCTGCCAATTCGCTTCCCTTTCGTATCCAGCTCGCTACCACAATTTTGTTCTTGCGCTCCCGTGCTTTTTTTTAGGCTCTTGCGCATCGACTGTTGTTGAAATGAAGTTGAATATTTACATGTCTGTATAGAGTCTGCATAATCTGTCACCCCCAAGACCAAAAACACAAAGAGCGACAGCCACCAGTAGCAAGATAATCTCGACAACATTTCTTCATATGTATGTATGCATATATTTACCAATGATCCGGCCTCAATCTCATCATCGTGTTTGCTTTCTAAAAAGAAAAACACTGTAGCCCCATGATATCCCCAATATAACCGACTATGATCCTCGTGGCAAGTAAAAATAGCTTCTTTCTCCCCGTCTCTAGTTTGCTCAGATTCGACTACTTGACAAGTGAGACAGAGACAGAGCGATATATAGCTAGAAAGAGAAGAACTGAGCAGATCGTGATCGGCAGCCGTTAAAATTTCCCAAACGGTATATGGTGTCCGGTGGCACAGGGCAGGCAACATCGCGGATTCTTATGGGAGGGGGGGCATGGGAAAGGGAATTAAGGGTTAGTGGGAGTAAGTATTAAGCAGTGCCAGTGTATAGATCAATGCAAGAGATTATAGAGGCCGGGATTGGGTTGTCGTGAGAATAAAGCTTGCATCCTGAGGCCAGGGATGGTAAATCTGGTGATGATGTCAGTAGTTTTTTATTTTGTTTTTCTATCTATTTTGTGTAAAACATTTGAAAAAAAAAAAGGCAATAGGTGTCGGGCATGTCTTGCCAAAACACATCATTAGTATTTCTGATCAAGAATCTCACATCCAAAACACATAACGGGAGAAACATGTCACCACTTTATACGAAACAGGATCTTGAAATTTTTTTCCCTTTTCTCTTTCGTTTTTGCCTTTTGCTATGACCCGTTCTCTGTCGAGTGTCACCTCTGTTAATCTATTGCGGCTGCCATGGGCAAGTAGTATTCCCCAGAAAGGGGGCGTGTCCTATAGAAATGTGTTTGAGAATTTTTAAGTGCCCGTCTCATAAATATGTAGCCTGTTCTTTTTATAGAAATGTGGTGGAATACCTGGCACACTACGATTCGTGGCCTTGGCGTATATATACAACTAAATTGCGACGATGATGACTTGGGTATGAGTAAGTTTCTTGCGAGGTGCTTTGTGGTTTTTGGTTTTTGGGTAAGCCTCGCTGCGGATGACGATGTTTTGCCAAGATTGTGTTTCCAACGTGACCAAAGAAGACAGAAAAACAGCCAAACATCGTGAGGTCGAGGTATACATCATCAAATGGACCGGTAGCAGCCAATCCTAAACCCCGTTGACCGGCTTGAATATGTTCGGCCGCTCAAATTATTTAAGATATATATATGTGCTATTGTTCACCTGAAGCGTCGTAATCTAGTGAGAGGCACAGAATTCTCGAACTTTAATCTCTAACCTTGACACGCTCACTCGAAGCACAAGTCTATATTGACACAACTTCACGCCACTTTTCTAGATTTTGCCCCTCCGCCTCAACTTCGTCAATATCGCAGCAACCAGCTGTGTCTTTAGTCGCCCGAATAGCAAATAGATACTTATAATCCGGTGAAATAATGGTGGACGGGACTGATTTCTGACGATGTCCAGTGAATTGATTCTCTCTGATATAGAGGCATGGAGGCCATAGTTTCCCAGGGCACATCGTTACTGTGTCTTGAAATACCAGAGCGAACAAACCCTAATTTCCGGTGCCCTGTCACAACTCACGCAAGAACTTTTTCACGTATCGAGATTGCGTGGCCAAAGATCAAAAGTGCGGCTGTGGAGATAACATGTAGAATAACCCTGGTTCACTAATACAATATGCGACACTAGAGAGTAAATACAGATTCACATGGACTTTCGATGCAGAGCCTGCGGTTCGATATCTCTCGCGGTTGAGCGGTAAATACCGTATCACACAACTTAAGCGGAGATAATTGTGTTTGTCCTGGTGGGATATTTGTTTGAAGCATCAGTGAGACAACTGTGAATAGTCGACGATCTTTTAATAACCCATACTTTGTGTGTGTTTATTTTAAAGTTAATTATCTATGAAATCTCAACTCAGAACAGTTGTGATGCGATGGTGATTGTGACACAAGTTATGTTTCCTGCTTATGCAAGTTGATGTGGGCGCAGACTCCGTCCGGCGGCTGACCACTTGTCCAACTTGAGACCCCCGGGCGATGATGACCAACGCGATAGTGGTGGGCGAGTGCGTAATTATGTATATATTGCGTCCAATGTGCATGTACAGCTCTAGACGTCACGTACAGAACAAGCGGGCAAACTGGATATACAGCACATGTATTCTGCAGCTTCGTGCATGGCTTTGTGTCGGTTGAGTTGGCAGAGAGTTGCGTTTCTGGGTTTCTGGGCGTCAATATTGCGTTTATGGGAGAAAAGCGGATAGAGTTGCGGAGCCACTTTGCTCGTTCAAACGTTCATGATATGAAATGTTAGTGTTGTTTACTAAACACTTTTGAAATGTTCACGCATCGGAAGCCATCAGCGTTGCTGCAGATCAAAATTGTGTTCGTGCGCCATTATATCGCAACTTCTCCCAGCTATATCACCGGACTACGATTTACATATGATTATAAGCATACATCCTAAGAGGTCTATTTAGTATTACGCTGTCTCTCATGTCTGTCAATCTCAATATCAGATTGTTTTCATACCGATATCGTGGTTAAAATCAAAGTTTAATCTGTATTCAATGCTACCTAGTGTATAGGCAATAGCCGGAGAAATCCCGTGGCATAAGCCCTATAACTAGCTAACTGGTATTTTTCTATAGTATGCGGATAGATGACGGGTGTACTTTTCACTATTAAGTGACACAACTCCCTGTACTCCAACCGGGCCACCAATCTACAAAGTATATTTAGATACTTACCAAAAAGACACATCCACAATGCAAACTCACAATGATCTTCAACTCGCAGTTTGCCTCCCCTCTCCCCTTATCATTTACCACTCATCATGATCTGCTTCTCCATGCTGCTTGAAGATCTGAGACTAATCGCCTAGATTGAGTTGGCCCCTCACGATATTTATGCACTCAACCATAATATATACTCAACAAATCAATAATCCGTGTTCTAGACCTGGATTATAACTGGGATGTAGCGTTATATAACTGCCGTCGACAGCATAGTCTAGCTTCATATCGGGGTAAAAAAAAAGAGGGCGAAAGTAACACTGCTTTTCTGTTGTGGACCTGCATGATGGAGGAAACAAAAGTAGTATCTATAGTTTTGTCGGGCAGTAAATGTTACTTTGTTCCTACATGGTCTCACAACGAATTGTTGGGTTTGTATTCTCTATTATCGAGGGTCTCCAAAAATGGCGTCATTTCTAGGGTTAAATAAAGTGAACACAGAGTTTCAAGGGTTAGACCTACTAAAACTTGAAAGGTTGTTTCGCTTTGACCTTGATCCATAAACACCATGAAGCACTAAAGCAACCGGCTTCTCCTATTACCGTTGACAAATGATATGCACGAGGGTGTCAAAATATTTACATGATATATATAAAGGGAGTGTTTCATTGGGCCTGAGAAGGAAAGATGATGTGTCAGGGAGATAATAGTTAGCACTCAATATTTTGCTACCGGTAAATTGTAGGGCAGAAAGGAAAAGAAATTACAGGGGAGAACAAGGCTAGCGATGATTGCAATTTCCGGTTAGAGGGGAACGTGTTTGTGTAGTATGCGACTCAGGTACAGAGCTTAATTGGGGTTAAGTATCAATGCCATTGTCCGGGACAGCAGGGTCGTGAGGCCGGGACGATCGCGATGTTGTGGCTAGAACGAAATAAAGAGTA
The DNA here is from genome assembly GCA_002778035.1 of Ambrosiella xylebori. Taxonomy (NCBI): domain Eukaryota; kingdom Fungi; phylum Ascomycota; class Sordariomycetes; order Microascales; family Ceratocystidaceae; genus Ambrosiella; species Ambrosiella xylebori. The sequence continues at coordinate 2,091,377 of PCDO01000002.1, forward strand.
GATAGAGTGAAGTCTGTGGTATGAAAGAGGGGAATAAAGAAAAATCTGGGGTGGGAGGGATAGAGGAGAGATGGGGGTTTGATGTTTGATGATTATGATCATTGTCTCATGAGATTTCAATTGCATAAAGCGGAGAATTTATGAGGGGAAATCTCTTTGAAGTGAGATGGTGATTCAGAAGGGTTTGAATATATCACCGAGTATTTACTTGATGCTTATGTGACGGGGTGATACAGGGAAATATATGTACATACTGATAATTAATTAAACAGAAAAAAGTTGTGGGGTCGACTTGGCCTTGTTGTTATTCAGCTTATCCGTTAATTCATGATGCCATTTTGTGGGCTTTACCTGGTCTTTGGCATCACATCTGGAAGCAACTTGATCACAAGTTCTAAATGTTGATTCTTCCTATAGAAATGCCTGTAACATTATGTCTCGGGTTGTGATATGTTCACTCACTACAAAATATTTCATCCCAATCATCCCATTCATCACGTAGAACTCGATAATTCACCAGCCGATATTCCAGTATAGTCTAGCTATGACGGTAGTCGAAATTTGTCTTCTGAAGAGAAACCCAACGACGCCATGCTATAACTCCATGATCATAATAAAATTTCGTCTGAGGGTATTGTCTTAATTACGAATATCACCATGAAAAAAAAGCATGAATGACAGATGCAGAAGGCAATATTCGCTAAATTTCGCCTATAAGAGAGCCATGATATCACAGCGTCAATGCTTTATATACTCACATGATAAACAACCCTTACATTGGCCTCTATGACGATATTGACGGTTGAAAGTTGGCTTGAGCGCTAAGTTTTTGCCTTTGAACGCCCTTTTGACATTCATGTCGATAATGGGTTACCACAGGGCTGAGGAAAACCCAGCTAGTAGCCGCTGCGTCCTAGAATACCGTTAAGAGCGGAAGAGCAGTAATAAAGAAAAAAAAAAGCCATCAGTGCATAAAATTGTGTGTTTCTCATTGATTCTGGGCTGCTAGTGGCTGAGTCGTGGTTGTTATTGATGATGATGATCATCATCATCGTCATCATTATCGAGACAAGTTATAGAATATGCAGGACGGACTGTAAGATAATTTCGTCGAGGTGGGCGAGGGACATTGCATCATAGAATTGAGGATTGCAAGACAGTGATAAACGTGGGCGTGAGCAGGTGCGTATTATGCAGGAGACCCGTCAGACGAAACTAAACTTAGCTGGTTAGGATTTGTATATTTACATACGTACATAGATCGAATGTCACCGAACTGATGACCTGGAGAAATAACACAGATAGATTGTTAGGACTAAACTCCAATCGGTCAATAACCATTGGGTGACTGTGCGAGGCAGATCGGGGCAAAAAAGACAGAAGAAAATCCACGATAGGCTTTCCCAAGTTTTCTAGCATCAGGGCACTTGTTCTGGGAAGGGTAAGCCCTTGATTCAGGCTGTGCTTCCAGACAGCATGCACTGTAAAAAAGATGTAAAAAGACCGCATGAATACCTCTGAGAGGAGGGATTAAAGTTATTTAGTTTTAGCTGTTGTTGCTCTGCAGGGCTTCTTTTCAGGCAGCAGAGCATTCCACAATATAGAGGGTGGCTTCCACTGGATAAGAGCTTCTAGAAGGGGACAAATTCTTGAAGTGAGAGAGGGTTTCGATCGGAAGGCACCTGGCAATGCTGAATATGTACGCTGTAGTGGCTGAGACCAGTAAGAGCAAGTATATGTCTTGGCTGAACCATTGTAAGGAGTACTTGGTTACAAGATACATATCCTCATTGACCATAAGCAGAATCGGGTAAGATGAGTTTTTATGGTGTATCTATGGGAATTTTCCAAATAAAAAAAAGGCATCCAAAAGGGCCCTTGATTTAATTCATCAGATACCGATATCCAAATATCAAGGGCCGCCTGATTCCCTCGTTCGTCGATTACAACGACTTCTGCACTTCCTATTGGTCACATGCACGAAGAACCCCACAATTATTACCCGGGCGCTTGCAAGTGGCCCATCACCAACAAGCCAATGAAACCCTAGACCACCTCACTAAGCCAATGAGCGGCGATGGGAAGCCAAACACTCGCGTCTAAGTCAGGAGTAAGCCGAGGATTTGTCCCGTTTAGAAAAAAAAATACCGCTGTAACAGTTGGTTGTGATGTGATTGGCGTACTGAAAAGGCTGAAAATGGTCACGCAAGCAAACATACAGCATATACATAGTAAGATAGACAATATCATATTGGGAGATGAATAAATACACGCAATTTGCTGATTACAGAGCTAAAGCTGGGTGAGCCGCAATTTACTGCGGCTTGGGCTTCAGCATAAAGGATGAGGCCAAATAATAGGAGTCAAATGTATGGTTCTTTATACCTTGGGGGCATATTCAGCCTTCGTCCTTTGTGATGATATGGTGGGCGGTCAGCAGGCGGGGGAGGAGTTTTTGCCAGAAGCATGTGACTAGTAAATACGTTATAATCTTGCGCCAGCCCGGATACTTTATGCATATATGTAACAAGTAAATAAATAGTCGGTGATCAGCAGGAGGGGAGAAAGGACGGATGCGGAGTCATTTTGGCTCACTGTCGTAATGGGTGCCAATCTTGGTGTTTAAATGCGCAAAAAAGTGGATGGAATTCGGCTCTCGCAATGTACGGAGACAGGCGCTGATTGGCGGGACAGAGGGAAAAAGTACTCGTGGGTAAGCTTTTTTGATTTGGTATCCTGCTGTAATTTTGTGTGTCCATGTAAATATATAAAATCCCCAGTTGGAGTATCTAGGGCACGAGGGCGAGAGCCAAGTTGACGAATTAGGTTGTTTGGACTTACTGAGGATGGTGATGTTTGCGCGGGGTAAGAGCTATCTATGGTATATTTCATGAGGCGGGGTTTCGTTGGCTTGGGGCTATTTACAGTTCTAGTAGGAACCAACAAATCATGATAACATTTATTGTTGACAAGTAAACAGCACTAAGAGTGTCAAGTCTTTTTTTTTCAGTGTTAGATTGTGTTATTGGCGGGCTGCGGCCTAACATCTATTCATCCTGTCCATAACTGAGGCCGATATTTAGTGGCAACCTGTTATAGCAAGCAAGCAACCAACAATCTTTTTTGACTTTTCATTGATAGTGACCGCAGATTTTTGAGAGCGTTCCTTGGTGGTTCACATGTGTCGTTGCTAATTTTAGAAACATCTGCTTCTTGCATGCCATTTCCTATTCAGATTAAGTTGATCCGGGATGTTTGAGCTACGGGAGGGGGGAGGGGGCGTGTTACAGATTTCCCTGTAGATTGCATCTCAGAGACTTGGTGGCAATTCTCAATGAGTCTTGAAATCGGATAATTTGTATGTAAATGGAGCAATGTTGTCGTTGGGCGGTGTAAGTCTGTCCACCTTCGTCAATGTTCAAGTACGAGTTACGCCAGCATGACTTCTTACATAGATACATCATACATTTATCGTCGTGCAAGGTAAGTGTGGAGGCACGCCGGTTTCCGCTCTCTCCACGGCCGGGTTATCCACGGTGCCGAGGTCCACGGTCTGATGAGAACCACCAACATTTCTCATTTGCCTCATCATACAGAATGCATACAAAACCGGCTTCCCATGACCACCTGAACAAACAATGTGGCTCGCCACACAAGAGTGAAGCTGGGGGTATCAGATCTCTACGTGCCTAGATACGAACTGTACGGCACGACCATTTATACTTGCCAACATGTGCAATATAAACTTAGCATCATGTTGGTCCCCTCTTTCTCTGCGCCAGCTGACAAACGATGTTGAATATTCGATTTGACCTCAGCGCCGCTTTCAGAATAGCTACTTGGATGACATTTTCGAAGGCAGTACGTTGCGGCTCGTAGGCTTCTGACGACTGTCTCCCGGAGCATAGGGCAACTAACTGTATCTAAGATCGGACTTGTGGCCAAAAAGAGAAAGAGGTGGCTCCAGAAGTAAGAAAGAGCAAACTGAGTGCGTGGCCAGCACATAAAGTAGAGTTCAGTGGATTTGATGTGATCAGTATATATCGTACCCCTCCCCCCCGTAGTATATATATACACATTTGGCCTGGTTTGCTGTCTTAGCTCTGAGAAATATTTTCAATCTAGATATCTGGATCTATTGTTTAGTAGAAGAATAATTTTAGTTCTGGATCTCGGAGGAACGAAAAGTTGTGATTGTGATGATGCCACGCTACCGTCAGAGGGAAACGGTCACTGGCGGACAGACGGAGCATGCGGTGTTAAAAAAAGTATAGATGCTTTTAGTAATTGCAGTTGTAAATAAGTTTAGATCTCAATCTCATGGCAGTAATTACTTCTTCACCAACAGCTGCGCTGTGCACAAAATAGAGAAGGCACTTGCGTCTGTCTTTGCTTTCCTCTGCTTCTTTTTTTTCTTTCTGTCATAGCCACAGGATCTGCTAATCACGCCCCTACCCAGTTCTTGCTGTAAAATCCCGCCAATCCTCTAGTGGCACCCCCTGGTCCCTTCCTGATCCTACGGCGTCCGGCTTCTTTCCTTCCAATCTTTCTGACTAGGTTGGACATAAATCCAAGCGCTCGCCCTCCTCCCATCCTCTTCGCATCTTTGCCGTCATCCAACAGAGTTTCTACCCTCTTGACCTCTAAGCGACCAGATTTTCCAATCTACAGAATACACATATACACACATCGCCTCCGCATCTCCAACAACCGCCTTACAGGACCGGTTTTCACATATTCCATTCTTAGCAACCTGCAAGATCTTCTGTCACCGATAAACTCAACACGGTCCTATTTGCTCACCACCATCACCTCTTGGCATCTCGTCCTCACAACTCAAAGCCCACAAAAACGGAATTATCACCCTTTTTAGTGATTTCCCAAAGTGTTCGTGTCTCATCGTCCTCATCTTCTTGCTCCTTTCCGGCCTTGTTTCTGTTTTGGACCTCCTGGTTTCAGAATCTGACCTTGCAAGACCGAGTCACCCAGAATTCTACTTCGCCCATTTGAGAATAGAAAGAAAGAAAATAAAAGCCCTTGATCTTGTCATTGTCTGTGTGTTATACCATTCACACACACCTCACCGCACCCCTCCTCACCCCAACGCGCAATCACTGCTACTTTAACCTTGCACCTGTTTGTTCACTCGCTTGCCGCTGTGCCTGGCTCAGATTTTCACGCCAAACCAAACATATATCTGCGGGGCACCTCTTCACTTCCGGAGCCACCTTTGTTCTTCTGGCCTCCGTTTATTTCATACCCTGACGTCGCCCTTTCGACACACACACACACACACACACTCAACTATCTGTATTATTGTATCACACTTTGGCGTCCAACTTCCATCATTACTTGGCCTCATTACTACTACGCTATTTTTAAATTTTATTTCACATATCCACAATGAACTGCACCATGCAAAGACCACAGCCCGCGAGGGCTTTGAGACCAAAGTTGTCTCTCTCCACCAACATGGCTACTCAGCACAACACATCACATGCAATCTCCATGCTCGAGCCTTCATCAGCAACAGCTTACAACACCATCGCCAATGCTTACGCCGCTTCATCACAAAACTGCGAGCTTATTACTGCCATGAACCACAGAGCCTACCGCCCCGGTCCTTCATACCCTGATACTCCTCTCACGGCGCATTCTCTATCACCAAATGTGAAGTCCAATTGCTATGTAAATCCCATGACCGCCACCCCTCCACTATCTGCCGGCCCTATTGAGCAGCGCGGAGTCTTTAGCTTCGCCGACACCAAGCCCTGTCCAAAGCTGACTATCAACACATCACTCGCCAACACTACCTCTAGCAACTCTCCCCCCCGCTTGGCTGATGCCCGCTCTCCCAGAAGACCACGGGTCATTGACCCTTCTGCCATTGCTGCTAACAATGCCCATGGTGGCCACACCCGTGGCGGGTCTCTTCCCCTTCCGGCCCCCTACACTCACCCCCGGTCTCTGCACAGCATTCTTCGCAACTCTCCCTTGCCTCCTTCTACCGCCCAATTACTTTCTCCCCGTCACCAGGCCCGCCGCTTTACTGATCGATCAAAAAAGCACGTCGGCTACAACAGCCCTCTTGAGCAGACTATTGTCAACGAGAAGTATACTATCTCTCACATCGACCTTTTGGCTGCCGACTCTCCCATGTCTCCCACTGCTAACAATGACTCCTCCGATCTGGAGCCCAACACCCCCATTGACCCCTTCTTCAGCAGTGAGACCCGCGATGGCGGCATGACTCCCGGTCCCTTTGAGGAGATGCGCCGCCGCATGGCCCACACTTCTGTCAACTCGGGTGCCGCTCCTAACAAGAAGCGCGAAAAGAAGCGCCAGTGGAGATGGACCATCGGCCAGGACGACGACGAACTTGATATTCCGGATGAGGAAATTGGCGGAGCTATCTGGACCACTCGTGCTGCTGAGCAGTCACAAAAGAAGGCTCGGTTCTCTGATGACGAAGAGGAACCCAAGTCAGGCAAGGCTCACATGCTTCTCACTCCTCCTAGTGGTACATCATCTAGCACTTCTCCGGCTGTGTCTCCCCGAACTGTTCCTGCGATTACCATCAAGGTTCCTGTTCCTCAACCCAAGAACATGAAGAAGCCCGTTCTGTCTCTCAACATGAACTTGGGCGTACCGCGGACTGTTTTGCCAGTCCCTCAGACTACTCTTAACCAAAGCCCTGATATGGAAATGTCTGATGCCAGCGGTGTTGTTGACTCTTCATCAGTGACGGGTGCTGACACTGACGTCGATACCGACATGGATATGGTATCCGACGTCGACAGCAGCTCGGAAGCCCAGACGCCTGTGGCGCAGGCTCGGGCATCAAAAGTCACCGATATTACCAGACCTCAGGACTAACAAAAAAGTCTTTGATTTAAATCAATGACATCTATCATATAATTGCATCTACTTCACTTCTTTGCTACTTATTATCCAGGGGACGTTTGTGGAGGAAAGACTTACGACTACGGGGCTCTTAGAGGCCAATGGATTTATCAGGTACTGTTTATTACAGCGAGCGGCATTTATGGGAACGGATTGGTTCATATATTGGCAGGTACGGGTTCTTTTTGACTTTGGTCAGTTTATCTTTTTAGAATTGGGTTAAGTTGGGTTGGGTTTTTGGGTTGGAGTGGGATTCTCCTTAGTGGGTAGCCGCTTTATAGCGAGGTTCTTTTTGTATTATCTACTTTACATCGAAGTTGTTGAACTTCAATTGATTAATTCATTCTCATGAACTACCACATTTCTTTTCTTTGAATCTTGCAGTGAACATGGCATCAACCACTTCCTGTATGGAAAATATATATACTTTTAAAGTGATTACAATCCCTCTGAACTTAGACCACTGATAGTAGCGTGCGTAGGATCTTCCAAGTCTTTGTCTGCACGCTATAGTGTGGCGTTAAGCCGGACTATATTAAGGAGGCTAATAATTCGTGCGTTCATGAGATCTTTAGACTAGAGGGCTATCAGCTTCACTTGCTAGGGATAAGTGTGGGATTATGGATGAATGGGGTAATTGGGGTATAAGTCGAGAGGGCACGTGCTAGGTAGGGTAAGGCTCTTTAGGGGTTGGAAGATTATGATGACATAATTGTGATGTTTGTGGATGGAGGTGCAGGTTGCTTGGTGATGATCATGGATGGATTGAGGGAGATAAGCGCAGAATGCTAAGAAATTAATTGTAAAACGTTGTACGTGGTCATTATGATTGATTATCATGATGATGCAGGAAACATGAATTGGAAAATGATTGATAATCTAGAAGCTGGCGAGGATGCGTAATAGTGGGGAAATCGATTGCATTCATGGTTCCACGGGAAGGAATCTCTCCTCGGATCATAGAGGACATTATTGTGCAGATGTCAGAAGGAAGATGAATAAACAAGCGACGAATGGTTGCATGCACCTAAGATATGCGAATGTAACTAAATTGGCCGATAGTTAGATTTATTTATCATTTGGATTTCTATTTTTTTTCTTTGTTGAAGCAATGCAGCTTGACGGGAAGCCGGTGTCAGTCAATTGGATTTGAACTTGGAATGTTCAGCTAGCGGACAATGATGAGAGGAGGATGGGATGGAGGATGTTGGGAGTTGCTGAGGGTTACTCGGATGTGCGGTGCGGAGATGGTGGGGCGGGTTAGAGATGCCGAGGGGTCATCCAGGGCATGGTAAAGCAGACTGAATATTTGGGAAATGTTTGGGAAGGAGGTTATGTAATGTCACGAAGTTGCAGTTGCGTGATATTTGTGGGGTGGTGTAGTGGGTATGTTAGATTTAGACAATTATCTCTTTTTTGATGAGTTGTATGAATACAACCAGAGCTTCATATCCTGTCATTGCAAAATTGAGACATTCTTACATTCTTGGTCTTCTTCTATCACAGAAACGCGAAAGTTCAAGGTAGATATTGAAGGATTCCGCGGTGGCTCACAGATGATGCCGATTCCGTCAACTACGTCATAATCTGGTAGTTGCCACTAACAAATGACAGAACAAATTTGCACGTATGAAAACAGCGATTGGCAGCGATTGAGCTTTGTATTTTTCATCTTTGTCATCTTGATTTGTGCTATCGATTCCGGTGGCATTTTGATACTTATCACATTTATCTGCTCGAGATTCATCAAATATATATTCATTGCTGTCCGCCTACCATCATCTAAATCTACAATTTTACAGCGGCTTCCTTTAACTCGGACTCGTCTCAGATACCGGGCCATAGATCTACTCTAGTGCATCGGAAGTGTCTATCTAAATAAGATTGATCATCTTTATTGTCATTTATTGTTTCACAGAGTTATCGGCGCATTCTTTGTGCATCCCACAGTCAAGATGAACCAAGATAATATTACTACCCCTAAAATAAAGGGCCAACAATATTACAGCTCGCGCAACCAAATCCCTAATATCGGCGAATTCATCAGCCGTCTGGACCGCGAAAAAGCCGAACGTGACGCCAAAATAGAAGCCACCGAAAAAGAGCAGCTTCAACGACAACAACAAAATCCTTCTGGTGCCCAAAGCACAGCAGCTTCTACCACTGCCGATAAGAAGGCGTCCGAGAAATCTCAGAATCCAACATGGGCATTGCTTAGTGGATTGACTAGGAATCCAAACAAAGAGCCACCATCATGTAGTGAATCGAGTGAGAAAGAATATGAAGCGATGAATGGAGAGGCGAGGGAACATAAGCCTGAAAAGAGAAGAAAGAAGGGGTGGCGGACGGTGAGAGACCCGGTAACGGGGACGGATGTGCAGATTCAGGACATAGATATGGATTACAAGAAAGTTGTGGATAACCCTCAGGTATGTTTTGCTTGATGATGGCTTCCAGCGCCTGAATGTCGTGATATGTTTGACTTCCAGGCGCACGAATATATGTACTCCGGTCCAGCTGACCGAGGTGTACCACGATCTAAGATGCCATGTTGGACAAATTACTGACATCTAGGCTCTGCCACAACAGATGTCTGTTCCTAACGAGAGCCTAGGCAAACCCACAACTGTATCTGTTACCTCCTCAATGTCCGGCGAAGAATATCGCCACGCTCAGGACATCACGGCCCCACCAGATCCTATCCAACCAGGCTCCACTTCTGATGTCCCCATCCGTTCGGAAAAGACATCCATCCTTTTCTACAAGACTCCTAGTATCAGTTACGAACCGATGTTTGAGCATCTCGAGATGCGGGCTTCGTTTCTGGCCGGTGGACTGTTCCTTGGTATTACATTCCTGGCAACCTTGTTTGGAGGCCGGATTTGGTGGACAGTGCCGTTGGGGGCTGCAGTCGCTAGTGCAGTATTCTTGTGGGTCAAAAATTTGATTCAGATGGGAAGAGAGAATGAATGGTTATCAGAAAAGGACCGAGGAGAAATGGCGACGGCTAATTTGATCCCGGAATCGGCTGAGTGGATGAACACTATGCTTGGGCTCCTGTGGGGCTTGATCAATCCAGAGATGTTTGCCGGAGTTGCTGATACGTAAGCTATTATCACATCAGATTGTAGCTACAGTAGCCGAAGATACTAACCTATTTATAGCATCGAAGATGTCATGGTTGCTTCCGTACCGGGAATCATAGAAAACGTTCGCATTGCCGATATCTCTCAAGGATCTAACCCTATCCGCATCATCAGTCTACGTGCCCTTCCCGATAACCATATGCAAGACATTAAAAGCGAACTGCACAAGCAAAACCGCAAGATGATGGATCCCGAAGAACTCGCCGCTATGGAAAACTCGGGTGCTTTCTATAACTTGGAAGCGTCTGTAGCATATCATGCACGGCCCTCGAGAAGCAATATATCGTCTAAGGCAAAGAACATGGGCATGAGACTTATATTCTATATTGGCGCTAAAGGATGGTTTGGGGTGCCTTTCCCTGTTTGGGTGGAATTGATTGGGCTGGTGGTGACGGCGCGGATGCGTGTGCAGTTGACTCCCGAGCCTCCTTTTCTGAAAACTCTGACATTTACCTTCATGGGGATTCCTAAGGTTCAGGCCGGGTGTACTCCAATGGTCCAGAAGGGTATTAATATCTTGAACCTACCTTTGATTTCTAACTTTGTCAACTGGGCTATCAAGACGGCGGCGTCCATGTACGTTGCGCCTAAGAGTATGACTCTGGACATCGCCTCTATGCTCTCTGGCGACAATATTGTTCGTAACACCGAGGCCATCGGTATCATATACATCCGTATCCGTTGTGGCGTGGACCTCAGCAAGCAAGATCGTCGTGGCAGTCACGGTGGAGGTTCCGATCCTTATGTCACTGTTGGCTGGAGCAAGTTCTCGAAGCCGCTCTTCTGCACCCGTGTAATTCAGGACTACCTTAACCCTGTCTTTGAAGAGGCATGTGGTTTACTGGTCACCCCTGATACTATCAGGGCTGACGAGAAGCTCTCCTTGGAACTTTGGGACAGTGACCGCAGCTCAGCTGACGACGTTGTCGGAAAGATTGAACTGAGCATTGATACCCTCATGGAGAACCCTAACCATATGTTTGAGCAAAAGTCCAAGCTTACTGGTCTCAAAGTCGACTGTGAAATGCCCGGTGCCTTGATCTGGGATGCTGGTTTCTTTGAGAAGGCGCCCTTCCGCGAAGCTCTCCGTGTTGCTGCCGAAGAGGACATGGAGCGTGAAAAGAAGCACAAAGAAGAGCGGGCTAAGGCCATCGAGACACAAGAACAACAGCAGAATTCTGAGCAAGAGCATGTCTCTCACGAGCAACCAACCAAGGGACATGATCGTCATGACTCAAAGATGTCCAATGGCAGGGATTCCTGGGGGTCCCAGCAGGCCGAGCCACATGTTGAGGAACTGCCTGTCATTTCCCATCATAGTTTGGGCGATGAGGCCGATCTTGGCGCATCAGTACCTGTTTCTTCTGCTGCCAACCCTGAACCACAGGAGGACCAGGTTCATCAGGGCCATGAAGGTACTGACACCGAGCCGAAACCTGCAGCTCTGAATGCTCCCGTCTCTACTGCCGTTACTGCGTCTTCACTGATCGACCCTTCTTGTGTTCTAGAAGCCCCCTTTGAACCCATTCCTCAAGCACAGAGTTTGTCACAGAACCTCCCTAGCAAGAAGAATTCTTCATCTAGCTTTCGGCCCGATGTGAGAGCTGCCTGCCAACCTATCAAGGCTGATCGTGCCGCCGAGATGGCCTCTGCTGCTACCGAAGATGAAAAACATGCTGTCCTTATTCCCCCAGACCCTTGTTGGCCATCGGGTATTCTCAGCATTGTGGTTCATCAGATTGTCGGCTTGGAACTTGCTAATATCAAGGGCTCCAATGGCAACCGCAAGGGCAAGGAATATGAGCCTGGTCGTCCTGAAGCTGGGCATTTCAAGGAGGAGCAAGGTGGTGATTTGCCTAGTTCTTATTGCACTATCCTGTTGAACGACGATCTGGTGTACAGAACCCGTACCAAGGCTATTTCATCGCAGCCAATCTTCAATGCCGGAACTGAACAGTTCGTGCGGGATTGGCGCAGCTGTATTGTTACTGTCACCGTCCGTGATTCTCGGAACCGTGAACATGATCCTATCATTGGTCTCGTTCCCCTGCCAATTGCTAATGTCCTTCACAACTCCAGTCAGGTCACTCGCTGGTACCCTCTTGATGCTGGCCTTGGCTTCGGGCGGGTCCGCATCTCATTGCTGTTCCGCAGTGTCCAGCTACAATTGCCTCCTGCCCAGCTCGGCTGGGATGTTGGTACCTTTGAGTTCACGTCCAAGTCTATCAAGGCTATCAATTACCAGTCTTCCCACCATCTGAAGCTCCGGTTGCGCACCGGGGGCTCCTCTGCTATCATTGGACGCAACGTGTGTGTTGTTGACAAAGTAAACGGCGGCGCTGAGTGGGACATTGGACACTATGGAAAACACAGTGATGCGAAATTGAACGGTCTTCGTCTTCCTGTCCGTTATCGCTACCGGTCACCTATCTTCATTGAGTTCTGGCAGCCGCGTTCCCGTCATCCTGAGGCCTTTTCTTCTTTTTGGCTCCAGGATATTGTCGATCTCGAAAACAATGACTTTGATATTCCTATTTGGAAGTGCAACAATCCGACGCGCCTTTCGCAGAATTACATCACCGAATCAAATATCAAGATAATTAAGGATCTAGAGGTCGAAGAAATTGGTCGCTTGCGTTTCGCGGGACGTTTCTCAACGGGTACGGATATGGATCATCTCCGTTTTGTTACAAACGATGTTATTCGCGAAACTATTGAGACCTGGGAAGCCTGCTATGCCAACGGGGCCCGGACTCAGGAGGTGGCTGTTGAAATTCCAGAGTCTTCACAAAGGCTACATGAGGCTACAGAGAGTAAGGAGAAGAGACGGTCGATGCATTCTTCTGGGTCTGATCTAACGAAGAAAGTCATCCCAGAGGAAGAGAAAGAAGGCGAGGAGGACGTCTACCAGGACCATGAACATGGACGTTGGATTATAAAAGATGACACGGACTGGAGTCGAGCATTTAGGGAAGATCCAGCATACATGGCAGCAGGTTATCATGGCCAATCTGTATCTTCTGATAGCGGCATTACTTCGCTATTATCGCATGGCAACTCTAAGACCTACACAACCTCTATCACTGGTGCTGGCCAAAGTCTGAAGGATTGCAAGTCCTGGATGACTACTCACTCTCAAAACCCCTCTGCTTATCCCAATACTGCACCTTCTGCTTCTGCTTCTCTGATTCCTTCCGAGCCACCTGCTGCCGGTTCATCTTTTGGGGTTGTCGGCTCTTCTGTTCCAACCAACTACTCTACCACAAACGCATCATTTAAGGCTGGTCTTCTTCCATCTTGGAGTCTGACATCCCCTAACCAAGGCCACAAGGCTGTGGATCCGGAAAACGGCTTGGAGACCAAGAACCCAATCAAGATGTACAAGTCGTACAAGGAGAGAAGTCGCGACTTGCATCGGATGCAGAGGGGCATGATGCAATGGAAACCCGTGAGGAATATAAGATTTGCCAAGAATGAGTCGGCGTATGCAGTGAGAAGGATTAAGAATATGGGGTCATTGACGGGGCGGACGCCCGATGTAGAGACGGAGATTTCGAATAACAAGTGAAGATTATATGTTTGGTTGTTTACAATTGGGATATAACGACATGAATAAATAAAATATAAATGTATTTAATAATTAACGCAATTACAAACAGAGTAATAATATGATGCAAAACAAAGTATAAAAAGGCAAAAAAAATTAAATAAAAACATACAACGTCGGGTGTTCCAAGTGGGAACCCATCGTAGTACTAATCCGGCGCTCTATGGCTTGACTATGAGGGAGCAGACGGGACCCCGTATTTTCCACAGGCTATGGTCGTATGTAGAAGGCTATGTGGTTAAATAGCACTGTAACTTTTGAGTTAGGGGCCATGTACATATGGAGAAGTTTGATGTCTTATAGTGGTGGGATGGTTGTTGATTATGGTTGGATTTGGGAAGGCTTTGGCTCTGAGTTTATGAGTGAGTAGCTGGTGATGCAGGACAGTGTAAAGTGGATTATAAGGTACAGGACATGAAAGTTTAATCACAGCATATGAACTTTTATTTCAGCTCAATAATAATACAAAAGACCGTGTTCTCAGACTCATTCTGATTGCCGAGATTTTGTGTCACCTTTGTGTCACCTCGGCGTTGAAGGATCCACTTGGCCATATCCCATACCGTCTGCCCACACATATAATGGGTTATGCTACTAACCAAGAAAGCTTAAAAATTATATTCATATATCTCGCGTGTAGAAGGTATATTCTGTAAACTGTGTTGCGGTTTTAAAATGATGTTGGAGGTCAAAGTGAAAGACGGATCAGCTTGTTGCTTATGGTGTTGGTACACCATCATGCAATATTCCTGCTTGACACATTCTAGATTCAATTATTGCTTTTATTAGTTGACTCTTGATAAACCGTTATTTCTCAAATTTCAAGAGCACTGATATCATGGGCTGCTTCACTAAATGTGATAGCCAGCCCTGTGGAGACAAAACAAACAACCCATGTTCACTGTAATAAACCGACAATAAAGTGTATACAAAGTAGCCCTTTAACTAATGTATTCAATGGCGATAAAATACAACACTAACAAAAAAAAACAAATAAATATGCCCAATTTAACAATTTCCCACCCACGACGCCTTTTTTCAACATAAAAGAGCAATTCTGGTGGTCCTGTGAGATGCAGATCACCATTCGGCGATCCTGCCAACTCCCATCAACCAATCAAGAAACCAAAGTCATGCAACTCATAACACATCTGATTTCTTAGTCAAGACTCCTTCACTAATTTACGCAGCATCAGCACTGGCGACCGGCGCCGCAACCCGCGTAACCTGGTCACCGGCGCGGGTAATGCGATGACCGGCGGAGTCGTACAGAGGAGCACCGTCCTTCTCGGCCTTCGTCTGCTTCCAGATCTCAACTTCACAACCACCGTGAAGGACGCCGACACGCATGGTGGAGAGAAGGTTGTGGGCAGCATTGGAGTGGAGGTAAACACCACCGTTAAAGATGGAGGTGGCATCCTTACCAATGGCGCTGGAAATCAGAGCCTTACCACCAGGGTGCTCGGAAATGAAGTTGGTAACATCATGAATGACACCAGCAATGACAACGAGGCCACGGCCGTTCTTAACCTCATCCTGGAAGGCATCCCAGGAGAGGACAGGGAGCTGGTCAAGAGGAGTACCCCAGTTGAGCTGAGCGCGGCGCTGGTCAAGTTTCTTCTGCAGCTGCTGGACACGACCCTTCTCAATCTCATTGGTGCGGAATTGCTTCAGGTCATAAGCAAGACCAAGCTTACTCCAGGTCCAAATAGCCCATTTGGTGGGGTCGTACTGCCACCACTCAATGGCGTTGCGGTAGTCGGAAGGGAACTCATGGTGAAAGTTGTGGTAACCCTCACCGAGAGTAACCAAGGCAGTGAGGACGTGATCACGCGGAGAGTTGCGGTCGTCGAAAGGCTGGTCACCGAGCCAGTGGGCCAGGGAGTTGACGCAGAAGGTAGCCTGCTGGACGAAGAAGGTACGGAGAATACCAGCGTAGATAAGACCGCCCCAAAAGTCATTGAAGAAGTAACCGCAAACTAGAGCGGGGAAGAGGAAGGCCATTGAGATGACGCAAGTAACGTAGTTCTTGTGTTGCCAAACGACAACGGGGTCTTCGTTCAAGTCGGTAATGTCGGTACGGCCCTTGTTGCGGGGGTTCTGCTTCATGATCATCCATCCCATGTGAGAGTAAGCCAGACCCTTGCTAACAGCGTAGGGGTCCTTGATAGTGTCGGTGTAGCGATGGTGAACACGGTGCTCACGAGACCACCAACGGGCGGAGCCCTCAACAGATGCGGAGCCCATGGCGGCGAGGTAAATGCGAAGAGGGAGGGTGGCCTTGTAACCACGATGGGACCAAAGACGCTATGAAACTGTTAGTTTTCATGTTCGAAGCAGCCGCTAGAAAAGCCCAATAGTATACACGTACGTGGTAGCCGGCAGTAATACCAAGACCAGTATGGAAGTAGTAGAACTGTATAATGTGTTAGCAATGTCGATGATAGAGATTAGATGTCATATCTAAAAACTTACGATAGCAAATAGAACAGTATTGCGTTGAGCAGGAACCCAGTAGGTAGAAATAAGACCAGCCATAGGAATGAACAGCACAAAGACACAGTTCAGCCAGTTGATGTGCTTCCACCAGTTGGTAAGAGTCATGGGCTGCTCAGTGATGTGAGGCTTAGAGAGATCGAATTTCTTCCTGCTACGAAGAGGAATGTAATCGGTAGTCCCGTCAGGGAATTCCTCGGCCTTGACGGGGCTAGAAGCCGTTGCAGCCATTATGTAGTCAAAGAGGTTATTGATGTATATAGAGGAAAATGTTAGGTCGGATGTGCGAAAGCTTCACGGAAGCCAATAAAAGAGACCTTGAGCAGACGGTCTAGCTGTGGCTGCTATCAAACAAGCTAGTCAGCAAAGAAAGCTTGATAAAAGACTGAAGACAAGATGAATGTCTTTGGAAGTGGATAAAGAAAATAAATGGAGAATGGGGGAATTGAGCAAGATTGCTCGAGATGTGTTGTATATGTATCAACAGATCTCAGAGTTATTATTGTTGTGGACTGGCCATATTTGTACAAGCCTGAACCACATCCGGGGAAAAAATCCAACTGCTCGAGCTGGTGTTGTTGGGGTGGAGAGCCAAATATGGTGGGCGACCGGGTATGTTGCGATGAATTTATCAATATTTTCCCCATAACTTTTTACCCCTTCTGGAGCGTTGACTTGCGACATATACGAGCCCACCCCAGTAAATTTCCCCCAAAATGGAAATTTTGTTACCAGACAAAGCTAAGCTAAGATTCCATAGGAGCAGAGCCCACCAAGAAAACTCAACTCGCAATTAGCTTTATCATTTTGCCACTTTGCTTAAAAGTTAAGGCAGCACCGAAGAGGACGAGAACAAACGAACAAGATACGGGAGCGGGATTTAAATTGCCGTGCATAATGGAACGAGATGATTCGATTTCGCGATCCCAATCCCAATCCGATCAACATGGGAAGGTGGCAGGATGTCAGTTTGTTGGGTTTGAAGGAGAACTTGCTTGCTTACCTGATTACCTCAGGGACAAGGCACAGAGTATTTGGCAGAAAAAGCTGGCGATGGATGGGTAATGAATAGAAGTTCGTATATCAATGGAACTGGCGGGGAGGTCAGACGAAAGGCGGGATGAGGATGATCCGCTAGTTACTACTAGGCAGAGCTGATGATGGCGATCAGTGATGAAGAAGTGGCGAAAGGCGAAGATAAGCTTTTGTGAGGAAGTCAAGATTTTGAGTGCTTGTCATTTGTCCAGTAGTACTGGACAAAAGTATGGAGCAGGAAAGAGTGAAGATTCTTATCGCTTACCGAGTTCCTGCTACAACTCTTTGCGCATTCTACCATCAAAAGGTACATTGTCACCCACCCAAAACCAAAACGTTTACTTCCCAAAATTCAAATTCTGAATTGAGCATTACCATCCAATTCCGTATTAGTTCATCCATCAACCCCCTAAAGCCCTAGAACCCACTAAACCTTTTAGCACTTACATTCCCTTATGCGCTATAAGTCACCCCCCTTGTCACTGCTGCCATACGCAGTATTTCCCACTATTTTCAGCGGCTTTGACTGCAGCTTGCGTGCATTTTGCATTTCGCAATGCTGGTCCTTCCCTTTTTTTTTTTTCAACTGTTGGTTGGCTCAGACTCAACAACGACTGGCAGCTTGCGCTTGCTGCCGGGAGAAATTCATCCCCAACAAGTTTATTTTTTTGTATGTAGTTTGGGTCTTGGTTTGATTTGGTGATCCAACTACTGTTTGGGAACGCATAATGTTTACTGGATGCATGACTTCTTGTTCCTGGGCTACGTGGTGTGGCTTCATATTTGGGAATTATTTAGGTTTTCATATTCTTGCTATTGATTGTATCATGATGGTGGATGGTGGTTTTGATAACTGAGAATTTCAATATTTGGAGCTGCCGTGAATGTATTTCTACATCTTCACTATCGTCATCAAAAATATGTCAAATATATTTACAACGGTAAATTTCTAATTCCACCTCCAGATCCAACCTTATCTCTGATCTCTTAATCCGCTCCGTCCCTACATCAAACTGCAACTTCTCCGGAACAATCATCATTGCTCTAGCCAAAGCTTCCTCGGTTGCTTCCACTTACAGAGATAATAAAATTGAGCCCCGGACCCGAAGACCCAGTTGAACAATCCACAAATTAACCAGACAAATAAAACCATTATCTGTCAGCAACTATTCAGGTGGCTATCATTTTTCTTTGCCATCAAACAGCTCCCTGGTATCATAAGTCTAATTTCGGATCTTGTACCGCCTGCATCATTCCAACCTCATCCCAGAATACCAATATTTAACTCCCCAACGTCAACCTTACGAGCTCTCAATTCCAGCTAACTCAAAAATAAAAATTTTATCATCAATCAGTTCAATCAATGAACATGTATTAAATATTCACCATGCATCCAAATATTAATTCGTCCATCCCGCCTTCGCTCACTCCGGTCCGTGTTATCAAATCCAACAACAAAAAAATGCTAAAACCGCTGGTCAGGAACGGATTAACAAACCCGGCCACACGGCTTAGCGTTATCCCTAAATGTTGGGGATGGCGGGGTGCAAGGGTTTAAGTGGTTACTTAGGGACTATAAACCTTTCCAGCGGTTAACATAAATAGGGTTTAATCACAATGTTGAGATTTCCAGATGGGCTGGATTTAGCCCTATCAGTGATATCACTGGTATCCTGGGAATCTGGCTGCAACAAAAATTGGTTCAAATGTATTCATGAGTTCATTTCTATATCATAACTTTCGATGCTTAATCGCTAGATTCTCTCTCTTCCCATACAACACATTACTCACCAAATATTTCAATAACATATGATACTATATTCTACCCAACATTTAAACATAAACATAATTTTGTCGACATCAATTAAACCTCGATATCGCGATCCACCAACACGCCCTCCTCAGTCAGTGTCAGACACGATTCATGAGGGCCCATATACACAATATCTTTCTCAGCCATAGTTAATCCTAAACCGGTCACCGGTTCAGTAATATCAGCCAATGCTCGCTCTTCAGGAGATCTCTCCCTCCTAATAGTCTTGAACATTCCAGCTTTTGAATGCTCCTCTTCATCAACTGCCAGTGTTGCGGCTGTTGACGACGAATTCGTCCGGTGAACCTCATGTTCATCAAAGACAACACCGCTATCCTCCAAAAACTTGGTGGTAGGTGGGTTAGTCGTTCTATCAGTTGTCACGGGCCCAGTGTGTTCGTTCTCCTTGTTAGAGTCCTCGGCATCACTCGCAGGGGGGTCTTCAGGATCTTCCACTGGTTCCTCTTGCTGTGCTCCACTAGAGACTGCATGGATTGATGTATCTGTCACAGCAGATATATCATAATTGCTTAGTCCCGTGTGGATGGGTGAAACTCGAGAATCCTCATCTTCGTGAATGTAGTCAATGTCAGACAGTCCAGTAGATTCCCGGGCTCCATCGCCTTTATCGGTAAAAACAGACATTTCTTGAAACTCGAATTCGTAATCGAAATCATGAGGCTTCATTGGAAAATCTACCGGTGACATCAAGTTATGGCGTGTGGTAGGTGCAGCACTCAAGGCGCTGAGGTTGCTCTCAGCTTCACGATCCGCAAAATCACTGGAATCAGCTAAACTAGGAGGGCTGGTCATGACTAAGGGGTTCCGAACTGTAGGTTGGCCAAACTCCATAGGAGACCGACCACGACGGTCCTCAAGCTCGGAATAATCAGAAGCGGCGTAGTCGTAGATATGTCCCTGGGGGGTGTAGGTGTTGATTGTTGGGAGAATAAGATCTTCTTCACGGGGGAAAAGAGACAGCAGACTGGTAGCCTGAAGACGATTCTTAGGGTTTGGGCTGAGACAAATGCTCACGATATCGCGGTACCATTCGGGAACGTCGGTGTTGTGATCATCGAGTTTCAAAGGACGTTCGAATCTTTCGGGCTCATCCTCCTGAGTAGCCAATCCCCAAAGAACCATACCAAGCTGGTAGATATCAGACTTAACTCCGATGTACATGCTGAGACGTTGCTTGGTACGAATGATTGACTTGGCCTCCGGAGGTTCCCATCCCACAGGGCATCCTCGTCTGTTGATATCAATGATCTTGGCATCTTCGTAGTCGTCGATAACAATGTTGGTGAGAGTAAAGTCACCTTGGACGAAACCAGCCTCGTGAATATCCGAGAGACCCTGAACAATCTGACGAGCCCATTTCAGGCGTAGGTCGAGGGGAAGACCGGTGCCTTCGATCTGATTGTCATAGATGACGTCGACAAGTGCACCGCGACCAGCGTATGCTATCAGCAGACTGGTGACAGGCTTGTAGCTGACATCCTGGTATTCCGGATCGTCATCGTCGTAGACAAGGCCCAAGAAATCCACCACGTCTGGTGAGCCAATTAATGAGTGTAGAGCATTAACTTCGTACAGGAACTCATCGACAGAGTCACGGCCTGGAATTTCCTTTTTAACCATCGGCCGGCCATCGACAGAAACCCGGTAGACAAAACCGGAAGTATGGGCTTCGAACTTTATGTCGCGTGAGTTGATGAAAGGGCAGCCGAGATATTTGAGTTGGTGGGTCGTCGGATAGGGGATAATTTCCTGCGTGAGTGGTGTTAGTTTAACTGCATTCGCTTATGCAGTCAGCTGCTTGGCTTGAACTTACATTGGCATCTTGAGCCACATGAATATGCAACTTCCGATCCTTGGTTTCCAGGCGCAAGTTCGTCACTGTGTCAAAGAAGTTGATCTGATCCAAGCTTCCTCTAACTTCCATATAGATTCGGCGACTCTTTTCGCGTTGACTGTGGATGCGAGACAAATCGTCCTCGAGAGAGCTTTCTTCACAATCTCTGTAGTCTAGAGATATGGTGACTCGTCTCCAGTGGTAGTTGTCGAGATATGTCACAAAGAACTTCTCTCTCGGTGTGCCATCTCGGAAAGTCATGCTAAGGTTCAAGATCCATTTGGTCTCGAGCTCCTCGGCGATGATGTCGCTAGTTACAGACGTATAATCGTCTTCTTCTTCCTCGACAGGCTGCTCATCCTCTGGTCTAGGACTCTCGGTTTGTGATTCAGGTTCTGATAACGGGGTATCCAAAAATGGCGAAGACGGAGCAACGGATACTTCAGTCTGCATGAGAGACAGCTCGCTTTTTTCTGGTAATTTGGGAGTAGACCGCTGCCTCGAGACCTTGTGTTTTGTCTTCAAAACATGATCAATTGAGTTCACCGGCAGTTCCAGTTTTCCACTGGCCCCCGGGGTCACATTTGCAGACCGAGAACGCCCTGGGCGGAATAAAATTGGCTCACTCTGCGATGGAAGCTGCTCCCGAGATGCCACCCGAGAGCTAGCTCGGGAAAGAGCAACCCGCCTGTCAGCCGAGATGGCGCGCTTTTCAGCCAGTGTTTGCACAACCTCGGAAAGGTTTTCTCGGCGTTCAGCCAGTTGGCGGGTAAACGTCTGTTGTCTGGCTAGTCCAACCGTTGGCGGGAGGTGATTTGAAGGGATGCGGCTCGGGCGTTTCGGCGGAGCTGGCGTAAGGGGTGTGTCGAACTCGGTTTGTCTTGAGGAGGCCAATGAAGAGGGCGTGAGCGGAGCCACATCTGTGAAGTATACCGCAGGCGAGACATCACGAATGATCTTGTCTTCAGATTTTCCACCCGTAGCCGCAGTAACTGCAACTTCGGGCACACCCCGGGCCACGGAGTGCTGACTTGAAGCCTCGGTTACCATAATCGCTGGCAAAGATTCTGTCACAGCAGCGGCTGTGATGGAAGAAGTAACAACGGGAGTAGGTGATGGAGATGCCATTTCTTTATTGATTTCAGTTGTTACTGGTTTCTTGGGTGAAATTCGGGGTCTATGCTTGAACAAACGACGGAATAACGATTTAGTTAATCGCCGCAGAGACCACCGCGGTCGTTTGCGTATTTGCTCTTGAGCACAAGAATTGTTAGACGGGACATCATTTTGTAACATTCAGAGGGTTTTGTGTGGGGTAAGTATCTGTAAATCTCAGATCGAGCCTGAGAAAGAAAGGACCAAAGCTGATATTCAACCTGATGTGGTGACACAAAAAAAAAGAAATGATATATGCAGTGCTGGGTGGGTACGATGGTATTAAGCCGTGCGACAGGGCCCAAGTGGATTTGGAAGAATAGAGCCCAAGGATATATTAATGAATCGTATTGTAGATAGAGAAGGGCAGGACGATGAGCCGGATATTATATGTCGAGTTCCTTCAATATAAAATGCAGGGGACTGATAAATATCGACATGCGGGGGTTGTAGAAATCAAGCAAATGCTATGTAATCGGCAAGATGCATGTGGAGTGACTAATAATGAGGGATGATTAACTAAGAAAATGAGGTTATAGTTGGCTGAGGGCAAATCGAAAAGAAGGGAAGTCTATCAAGAGTCAGATATATCTGGAACTTGGTGACTTTATAAGAGATAGATGAGAGAGAGCGGGAACAGGGCCGAAGACAGGAGTTAAAGCTAAGTTATCTGCTACACGGGGTCCTATCGGTAGAACTGCACCGAAAACGAAGGGGAAATTTTCGCCTCAAGGAAAGAAGAAAAGAGAAAACAGAACAAGGAGTTTAAATGAATCGTCAAGGAAAGGCAATAACTATGAATGTGATGTAGCTTGATGAAGATGGCAATGTACAGACTTCATGTATGCCATTTAAAATGCACACAGTACGAATAAAAGATTCGACCACCGGCTCAAGTGCGAAGTGAGAACACTGAAGGAGGGTAGGAGATGGAGGTAGGTGGATGGAGACACGACGTTTCCTAATGGCCGATATAAGGATAGAGTGGACGAAGGGGGGGTGAATGTAAGAGAAAAATGATTAACAATAGTGTAAATGAGAAACCGAGTATGTATAACCATCACGTTATGAGTAAGACGTCGTGATACAGGATGACTATTCCGAGAAGAAAAGGCAAGGGATTAAGTCAGTGCAGGATAAATGACATGCTCAATGACAACACTTGAAGGGAACGGCGTCGGTCTATAAAGAATGATGTAGAAGCAGGGTAACAGCACGGCATTAAGATCAAAGGAAGGGTATCATCGGTGTCTTATACAATAGTTCAAAATATATATGTACTTGGAAGTACTTACATTAAAGATGGAAAGAATGACAGCACAAGCTCGCAAAGCTCGGAGGAAGACAATAGCTGGCTTGTGCATCCAGATGTCAGGCTGATCTACAAGATCTGAGCACTTTGAGTTGGCGGGAGGATGTCGTAATAGAGGACGTAGTAGAAGCGCTGTTTATCTGTTGGGTGGCAAGTGTTTGTGTCCGCCTATATAGCTTCAGCCGGATATGTGATGGTATTTTGGCGAGGCTATGACAGAACGAATGATCGGTGAATATGTACGGATAGCCGATGTACAGATGGGTACTGTCTATGTGAAGGGAATGGTAGATACCACTACGATAATCGAATCAGGATAAAATATTGGGACACCAGTGGCTCAGAGTGGAGTAAATTGTAGAAAGTAGCGTAACGTCACACACCCTCTTAACGGGAACAAGCTATGTAGTGACAAAGCACTAAAGATTCAATCAGGAAAATGTGATGAAGGATGAAATGGTATAGTGCGGTATAATCTCAGTATAGTATAGAAGCCTTTGGGACAGATTGGGACTAATAGATATGTACCCTCAATGGTAAAAAGATAAGAGTGAGAAACAGAAGGCTCGAGTTTCTGTTAGCCTAAGAATGAAAAAGTCAAAAGGAGCTTGGGTATTATGTCAGATAACCTGATGTTGACAGTGTGATGTGAGGCTACAGCGTGTACATGTGGGTACTGTGGAGGAACTCAAGGACAATATTCGTGTTTGCGAGCAGATGATTGTTGAAACAAGCCAGAGATATTTGACTTACATCTCATAGAAAAGACACGCAGCAGCCAAAGCCCCGTTTTTGGAATTGGGCTCCAAGATTCTTATCCCTTACAGGTATCCCAAACTAACTAAATTCTAGGTAGTTCTGGCCCGATATGTCGGTCTGGCACCAATCACAACCTGAGAAAGAACACGGACGATGAAAAAGGCCAGGCCTAGCCAGACTGGTTACAATGAGGACAGAGGAAGACGACGATCCAACTTTTGAGTCAAAGGGTAGAGAGGAATTGATGTTCTCTGAGAATGAATGCAGAATGTCACCTGAGCTAAAAGCCAGAGAAAGGGTGCGTCAGGACCGTATCTGACAAAAAAATGCAGTGAAATGTGTAAGCAAACCCAGGGTTGAGGGGAGAGCCGCAGTTAAGATGCAGATGCAAGATGCAAGAGGGTATGGTTGGTAATGTAGTGAGTGGTGCAGTATGATCAGTTCAGTTCAAAAAAGAGACGATAGACCTGGCCTAGAGAAGAACAATATGTGTGCGTGTGTGTATTTGTGTGTGATTACAGTATGTAATCGACTTGTTTCTGCGTGTGGACGCAGCCAGGGTCCCGCTGGCAAGTGGATTCTCGAGACGGGATCGTGGTATCAACTTGCAAAAGCAGACCCTTGAGCAGGAGGTTTCTGAGCTGGGCCGCAGGTGACAGAGGGATCAGGCACGATATCTCGCAGTTATGCAATAAAAAGAGAGAGAAAACAAAAATAAACAGAAAGCATCTATCACAGTATATAGTTCGAGTTGAGAAGAACTGTCGTTGCAATAGAGGGGCGGAGGGGTGCTAGGGATCGAGGAATACCGTGGCTTATGCTTTAGAACCCCGCAATTTCTAGTGGCAAGAAGGAGAAGAAAAAATAGTCGACGATGAAACAGCAACCGCAAAATACCCCGCCAACTCTAACGTCGTTTAAGTTGCGGACTAAGCGCCGAGGTAAAAAAAACAGCGCTTCCTGGTAAAGACAGATGAAGATTTACCTTGACTCAAGATCGCGTAACTCGTAGCCTTGTGCTGCCTTCCTTTACATCGTGATTTCCTTTTTTTTAATGCGCGTTTTTCTCTTCTCGTAAGCTGTGAGAAATTGCTGTGAATTTCATGAGGATGATGGGATTTCTATGGCAACTACTGCGTGTCGCATATCACTCCTGCAAGTTGTATGCATGGCTGCAGCAAAGGGACTGAATACAGCCAGCCAACTTGGACTGACGACTTGAAGTGAACAAATTCCACAATTCAATCCCCCTTTCACTCTCATGATTCTTTTTGGCGGCGTTCAGTAGCCTGGTACATGTGTCGGCCAGGTCTTTTTTTTTCATTTCTTTTTTACAAGGAAAACAGGTACCTGGAATATTTGTCCGCCAAACATCAATCCTCAACACCTTGAATGCCGAACGCCCAATTGGCTTGCCATGAAACACGCATTTTTCGCTAGCTGTCGAAGCTATAATGAACCGTCTTTTCCAGCTCGACGTCTTCTTCATGTGCATATTTCCTGCCATTACCCGCTACAGCCTCACCTGTACTCTCCCACCGAATTTCCAGCCAACGGCATACGCCAACTCGACATGTATTGTGGCGTCTCGGCTTGTCATCCGTGAACTTGCAAAATTCAAAGAGAACGAAGATATTCGTTGTATGTGGCGCTGAATGATGACGGTAGTTGACTGCTTTTCAGGCATGAGAGATGTGCTCGGTCTGGTTCACAGTGGACTCAACGCCATGGTCAGCCACCAACAAAATACAGAAGAGTTGATTGCGATATGTTCCTGTGCTCCTTTCACTCCCGATATGGCTATTTAAGTGCATTAGTGACCGATAACAGTATCGTGTTTAAAGAGATTGGAAGATGCGGGACTGATGGATATGGAGTGTAGGCAGAGGATATGAGGAATCTCATGATAGTTGGAGGCATTGACTATATCTTGTCTGGATGCGACATATTCAAGATCCAACCCGTACTATCGTTCTGGCGTTGTCGCTGGAATTGCAGGATTTGGCAGCTCTAAACGATGATGTCATATCTTGAATCCTGTTTTCCCCTGTTACCAAGATCTCATATGATACAAGCATTGTTTAACTAACCCAGTTAACCCCATTAAGCGACACAATGAGAACCAATAACGGAACCAATAACAATAACATCTCATTAGTATATAAAATAATGGAAATTGTCCATCTGAACTTTGATTCAGGCCGCATAAACAGACCCTCGATATTGCCACCTCCACTTTCGAGTGTTCCTACCGTTCTCCCGCTCCAGTCTGAAACGGCCACATCCCGCAATGCTTTAGTCACATGCGACGACGGGTATAGCCCGTCCGGCAAACTCTTTTATTGCAGATTCAGCTTCAAGCATGCTATCAAGATGGAAGCAAATCTTCGTCTCGGTTGGCGGACAGTTTCTGCGGGAGCCTGCCTTTGGGCTCAAAAGTATATCATAGGGAACTATCTTACATCAGATATTGTGTTTTCTTTTTTTCCTCTTCTGCACTGTGATAATATTGTTGCTTACTGATTAAGTCATGCATGGGATGGATAAAGGAACAAAAAGTTGGATAACCAAACATTCATGGACAACAGGGATAATGAGAGCCTCGGCGCTTCGCAGGCGCCAATACAGGAGCTGGTTGTTGGCTGGTCATGTCAACTGGTACAACGGCAGAAAATCATCGTAACATGGATCTCTTTGGAAGTTCCTACAGACATCACAAGCCGTCTTGACCGCAAGTTGCTGTGCATGGCTGCACTCGACAATATCTCCGATCTTCCCCGATTTTAGCATCTACGACAGGAGATCGTCCGACTTCTGATGTTACCAAAAGCTCACCTGTACGAGAGACATTCTTTGGCGATCCCAAAATCTAGGTTTTTCCATGCCGTTTTCTGGATGTCGGAACTTATTCGACATGTGCTCTGTACCACCTCAGAAGACTGTACCACCTCAGAAGAATATGGACCGCTGTAATAAGTACTGTGTTTTTTTTCACTGCATATAATCTCCGCTATAGCCCAGTACCAAACTTCTTGAAGACCCGATCCATAATCGGATTCAGGAAAGGATATCATAGACTTGCATCAACTCCTTGTTCTGTGGCCTTGCCTTTGTCTGTCGCGCTACTGCAATTGCTCCTGGTTGATGAGTTGGCCTTCTCCATCTGTAACTTTGTCCGGCCCCCTTGATGAAAGCGAGTGCAGAGTCGGCCCATCATGACAATCAGGACTAGGACTATCCAACGGCACATACATATATGCACCTATTTTCGAGAATTACTAGGTGTACGGCAAGACGATAGATACTTATAAAAACCACCAAAAATAAGCCATGGTCTCAGTTATAGCGCACTGGTAATTTTTAAGCTATAGTAGGCTACCTTTCTGTATATTTGTCTCTTGTCCTGTAACACCCTATATGTCTAGGGTTAAAGCCTTATGTTGTAAAGTTCAAATAGACTAAAATTGATTATTCTTTAAAAATGTGTAAAGTCTATTTAATATTATCAACAAAATACTCTAGAGGAAAATGTCAATGGAAACATATCTAATAGAGAATTCAATAAGGAATCCAAATATGGTCACTGTTTTGCAATATTTGCACTACTTTAATCTATAAAAAGAAAGGTTAAAGGTGGTAGTTTTGGACTTCAATTTTTTCAAGATTTGAAGCCCTGGCACAAGCAAGAAAAATGACATCATAGACTCAAAATGCTATGTTTTCAAATAATTATAATTGAAGATCTAGTATAGATAGAAAAATAAAAATAACATTACCAAAATCTATGGATCCGGAACAATTTAATGATATTCATTGCATTTTATGAGCATAGAAGCTCATGATTTTGTAGCCCTCTACTTTGACTGACATGGGCTCATTTTTAGTAATTTTTACAAGTACTTTTTTCATTTTGCTGTGCACCTAGTAATTCCCCTATTTTCTGGGTCATTTCTAATTTTGTTTTTTTAATTTGTGAGATAGGCAATGGAGCAAAGCCAGTATTGGTCGTCTTCAGCCCAGCAATGCACTCTGCAACGAACAGACAGTCTGACAAGGAGAGATCCTGTCCGGATCCATACAAACATACAGGTGCGCAAGCGAGGAGAAGAGAAGCGCAATGATATCATCCCCAAAGGAGAAGCTAATCATTGCTTCTGCTGATGATGCTATTACATGTCATTATAAATATTTGAAAGCGGTCAACTTGGCTGATCAGTAGGGTTAGACCCTCGGTTGGAGTGGAACACTCAGCATGCAAATGGGAGGAGGTCGATGCGAGGTTAATGCAGAAACTGACACTCGAGGTTTCACGGGCTTTAACAGGATGGCCTCACTTACTGGATTTTGGAGAGTAATTTTTTTTCTTTGAGAGATGAATTGTCTTGTGTCAATGCTGATATTCTTCCGACCTCCAATCCCATCTGAGTTGGTAACATCACCACTTGGCACACGCCACGACATGTGCAATTTCCTCCTTTAGTTGCAAGCATATAGAGAGGCCTCACCAAGCCCACGTGCGCTAGTGCATGTCGAGCCCCCTCTTTCCGACTTGAATAACAACATGCTCTTCTATCTAAGCACGCGTACCCAACTCAACTCAACTCGCAGGTCATATATCAGCCCGTCTTATCTGCGAGTCCATTGCAAAGGAAACTTGGAGGATAATGCTATGTGATGTAACGGTTACATTTCCGTCCGGTTCGGGAAAGAATAGCTTTAGACCCTGGTCCTGTCTCTGCCCAACGGGCGGGCATTCCAGCCCAGCGACAACACATCGTGGATTGTTAGATGGATGAATGGTCGAGACCAATGAGGGTGTTTTGAGGGGACGAGGGGAAGGGTTGGTGGATTGGAAAATGGGTATGGTCACGGAAGCATGACGACGAGTCACGATAGTTTGGGGGATGGAAACCAAGGAATGGGCGGTTCCTGGTGCCTGATCACATGGCCCGTTTGTTAATATTGTCTCTTGAGATAATGTGAGTTTGGATTATGGACTCTACTCTTGCAAGAGTACAACAATCCAGACCGGATTGAAGATGTCTGCGAGAGGTGAGAAGTGATGTATAGACTGTCCGTGTGCTGACGTAGTAACAAAACCCGCCCATAAAACCATCATCTCTAACATCACTTAGCAACATTTCAACAATATGTCTAACGGACACTATAGATAGTCTCAAATAAACATATTCGTCATCATTGAAATCATGTCTTGCGTGTGTCACCCGCCATTATTTCTTTCCTTGACCATGCACACGTAAATACATTCACTCATCCATCCGTATATACAGTTATCACATGCACTCCATCACGTCACATAACACACATACACCGGGCTCCACTAACTGAATACTTACATGAGCTACCGACGGAGGCCCGGCGAGAGTATTCCATTGCAGAAAGCCGTTGGGCAGGAATACATGATGTGACTGCAGCCACCTTGAGACCATCGCCTTATTTTATTTATCAACATATCTGGCTTGTTATTTTGATGGAAATAAGATGTAAATTGTATATAATAAGTTATAGATGGCCACAAAAGTCAGGGGTTTCTATAGGCTAGAAATCAAGTACTGTGCGGTTGTTGAAGCGCCTCGTCACATCACCATGCCAATATCATGAGAGTTAATCTTGAGACTACATCACCATACTTGTGGACAATACTATTTAGCTATTGTTCTACTGTACAAATAGATGCCAGCAGTATATTGTAAGATTAGTCATGATATATTGAGTCTCATGTTGTAGATATGTTATGTTGTTATCGTATTGGTTTCACCTACCTGAGGCAATTGCTCCCATGCCGATGAATGCTCGGGACATCTTCTGAGAAGAGCATACAGACTTTGCTTAGCACAACATGGATACAAAATTTTGACAAAAGTAGTTGCCACTTTCGAGATTTCCGCAAATTGAACTAGTTGGGTTTGCGTAAGTGGACAAAAGATACACCAAAATTCACAAATTGAGGATTAGTGATGTTAGTCAAGTGGATCTCGACAAAATATGTCAGTTCTTCGACAATCTGCTGGCACTGAGAGCTCACATATCCAATTAGGCATATGCACATCCGCACAGCAGAAAGCCTTATGCTCGTTAACATTCTAAATCACTCTCAATAGTCACGAATCAATGTATCTATTATACAACTGTGCAAATTCTCCATCACCAATGCCACCCCCATCGTCAATCTGTCAATAAACCGCCCACTCACCCATCCGCCCAGCCACCACGCCAATCTCTTCCGTTAGACAGGTGCCTTATGATACATACTTAAGTCACGGTAAACAACAAATGATAATTGCCATTGTGATCCCATTGTTTTTCTTTATCCACCTGCCACGTTACTGCCAAGTCACTCTTCATCCATCCACTCCCAGACACGTCCCTGAGTCTAACCGTCTTCATCACTCCACCCGAGGTGACAGACTCTGATATCAAAAGATGGATGACTCTTGTGGGTGTATTTGTTATTTTGGCTCGCTATACGACTGAGAGGCTCGGTGTTCGATTATGTATGTATGTGCGAAGATGTTTGATGGACAATATATTCAGAGATGCATTGTTGGATGATGTAGCTAATTATGCAAAGATATATCTGTACACCATTCCGAGCACTATTGTGCCGTTCTTTCTTCCGGTGGCGATTATTCATGCCTTTTTGTTAAAGCCTGAACGAAGCAATGTGAACAATAGGCACAATGATAACACAGCATCATTCAACTTTACCAAACCACAGGTATTTATACAATTACATATCCAAGCAACATAAAAGGGAAAACTTCTTAGTGACAATACCAACCGTTTCCGGAATTCTACATTCTATATACGAACCTAACCCCTAACAGTCCCAACGACCCTAGCATTGGCCTCCGACGTCGTCCGCTGTTACTATGCTTACTAACTTCACGGCCCCGGTATCTGGCCCTGTGTAGATTGCCCTGTTGTATGACCAACCGCTGGTTAAATTCAGCATGTCCAGCCAACATTACACAGCGGCTGGCATGAACCAGTTAATGTGCTCCTTGCATCGTCTCGCCATAGCAATAAAAGCCACAGCAAACACATAGGAGATCCAGATACGCGATGTCATACCAGAGGGAAGTGGGCAGACATAACCTTATATATTAGCAATAATGAATAGTCACCTAGTCACGTGGTCTTTATAGATGTCTCAAATGACAAAAGCCATGATTGCCTATGTACCGTACACATGCGGAATTCTGATATACACATTAAAAGAGAACAAATAAGAGAAAATAATGAAGTATGTAAACTCATACCAGAGACGTAGAATCATCAATAATATTGACAACAAGAAAAGAAAGCGCAATGACATGTGACATAGAATTACAGCGGCACAATTTTTTGTGTCTTGGCCGAAAAGACATGGAACGATGAACCCGATAGCAGCAGAAAAATAAGAACCAAAAATGATAGCCCACACAGAAAAGTATAAAACAGAAAATGGAAAGAAAACTAATGAAACAAGGAATCGCCGGAGATGCGAGATTGAAAGAGAGGAGATCAGAGATAAGCAGACAGGTGTAATACAACTGAAGTATATGGCGCCATCAGTTCCACTATGGACCGAGAGATATGGGATATCTTGGGACTAGATGCTAGGAAGTTACTCGTTATCCTCGCTCTTGTCCTTCTTCTCCTTAGGTGGCAGACGAGGCTTGTTTGCCACCTCACGGTTCAGGTTGGGGAAGATGATTTCAAAGACTTCATCGTACCATCCAACAGGCTTACCCTCAATACCTTCTTTGATGTTCTACAGAATATTATGTCAGTATATGCCAGCTAAAAAAGTCGTTTCATGAGATAGGACTATAACTTACCTCGGGCAATTCCAACCAGTCGTGCATACAGTCCTTAGGGAACAAGATTGTGGTGCAGCCAGCACGTCTAGCAGCAACAGTCTTTTCTCGCAATCCACCAATACGCAAAACCTTTCCAGTGAGCGTCAACTCACCAGTCATGGCAACAGTAGCAGCGACGGGCTCGTTCAAAGCCAGAGACAACAGAGAAGTAGCCATGGTGATACCAGCAGAGGGACCATCCTTGGGGACCGCACCATCAGGAACATGAAGGTGCATGTTAGCCTTATCGAAGAATCCGTTTTCGGGGAAATTCTTGGTCATAAAGGCCTTGGCGAACGAGTACGCAATAGTCGAGGACTCGGTCATGACCTGCGCCAGGTTACCAGTAACAGCGAGGTTAGGACGAGACGAGTGACGGAGGGGAGACTGGAGGATGGATTCGATGTACATGGCAGCACCACCCATTTGAGTCCAGGCAAGACCCATGGAAACGCCGGGAGGGTTCACCTCATACAAACGGTCGGAGGTGAAAACGGGAGGACCAACATAGTCAGACAGGCTGTCCTTGTCAATGATAACCTTGACATCATCGGGAAGTTTGAGACGGGGACGAAGCTTCTCAGCGGTGACGGTGGGTTTGCCGGTGGCGGACTCATCCTTGAGTGTAGTCTCTCTCTCAATAGCAACAGGACTGGAAGCCTCCTCAGATGGGATTGAGGATTCGGTTGAAGTCTCCTCAGTCTTGGCAGCTGTAGCAGCCTCCTCAGCAGCGGGGGTTTCAACAATGTTATCACCATACTGTTGGACTATCCTAAAGGCGGACTTGCGGTAGAGCTTCTCAATGTGTTTCTTGAGGTTACGGACACCGCTCTCGCGGCAGTAAGATTTGATGAGTTCCTCGACAGCAGCAGTGGTAAGTTCGACGTCGACATTTTCAAGACCAGCCATTTCCTTGGCGGCCGGCGCCAAGTACTTTTGGGCGATGGCCATCTTCTCGTCGGCAACATAGCCAGAAAGCTGGATGAGCTCCATACGATCAAGTAGAGGACGAGGAATGGTGTCAGTCATGTTGGCAGTGCAGACGAACAAGACCTTGGATAGATCAACAGGGACGTCCATGTAGTGATCCAAGAATGAAGAGTTTTGCTCAGGATCCAAAAGCTCCAGAAGAGCTGAAGAGGGATCTCCTTGGTAGCCACGGCCAATCTTGTCAATTTCATCAATGAGAATGAGAGGGTTCTCAGTTTGGCACTTCTTCAGAGCCTGGATGATGCGACCAGGAAGAGCACCAACATAAGTCCGGCGGTGACCCTTGATTTCCGCAACATCGGTCAGACCACCAACACTGAAGCGGTAGTACTCGCGGTTGAGCGCACGAGCAATGGATTTGCCAATACTGGTCTTTCCAACACCGGGAGGACCGACAAAACACAAGATCTTGCCCTCAACAGTGCCACGTAGCTTACCAACAGCAATAAACTCCAAGATACGGTCTTTGACATCTTTGAGACCGTAGTGATCCTCGTTAAGAACCTTCATAGCGTGATCAATGCCAAAATTCTCCTTGCTGCTCATGCCCCACGGGATCTGGGTAAGCCAATCTAGGTAATTGCGAGTGACGTTGAACTCAGACGCTGCTGTCTCAAGGTGCGCAAGTTTATGAATTTCGTCATCAAACACCTTACGAACGGCCTCCGGCATTGCCAATTGATCAGCTTTCTCTTTGAACTTCTCTACCAATTTATCCTTGCCATCAGACTCCAACCCAAGCTCGCGACGGATGCCCTTCATCTGTTCCATTAGCCAGTACTCGCGTTGTCTACGGGAGATCTTGTTCTCAACATCTTTGCTAATCTTGGATTGAAGCTGAGCATTCATAAGCTCCTTCTTCAGGACGGTAAGAGCTTTGCCCATACGATCTCTAACGTCGGTGCAGGCAAGAATCTCCTGTAACTCATTGGCCTCACCCGAAGCAACGGCAGCGGCGAAGTCAGCTAACTTGGCCGGGTCCGATGTCACGTTGCCGGTCTGAGACATTGAGAAAGTAGAGATCTGGTCACGGAACAAGTTGTTCATACTAGCCACCTCCTTGAAAACGTTGACGATTTCGGCGGTGACGGCACGGATGTAAGGATCCTTAGGGTTGTTGTTGTGGTCCTTGAGGTTTTCAACGTTGACAAGACTGACGGGGTACTTGCGCAAGAATGAATTGGTCTCGGCCTTGGGGTCTTTGTCGATGGTAGCTAGAGCACCCTCTTCAAAAGAGGCGACGACGTCACCCTTAGCCTCTTCGGCATCAGGTCTGGGAATAGGTTTCGGTTCCACCTCGGTCTTGCCAGTTGCTGGGCTGGCACTCGGAGGGATCAAGCTAGAGAGCTTAATACGGCGATGGGGGTACAAGATGGCGGTCAATCCACCTTCCTGGCCATGAATGGGAAATGCGCTAGTGATCTGCGCAAAAACGCCAACATCATGCACGTCATCTACATTACGGATGACATCCTCGTCACTGTGCTCATCCTTGAACATGAAAGTACCGATGTACGGTTGGCCACGCTTGATCGACTCAGTGATGGCTGCGGCAACATCGGGATCCTTCACAGTGATAGCCTTGTAAAACCCAGGGAACAATGGTCTGCGCGAAATAGGCAAAGCCAGAACCTGCGGATAGTTCTCCGGGACCTCTGGTTTGGAGAGAGCACGCTCGCCACTCGACCCAGAACCTCCTTTTCCAGAATTTTCCGGGCCCTTTTTGCCATTTCCATCGGCTAGTGCTGACGCAGCACTGCCTGTGACCTCTTTGGAATCTTTGGGAGTAGTTTCTTTAGGATCCTCTATTACGGGCTCCTTGGGGGTGTCCTTCTTAGGCACTTTGGGGTCCTTTGGGGTCTTGACATCTTTAGGAGTCTTGGTATCCTTTACGGTTTTGGGCTTGGGCTCCGCTTTGGGACGCTTAGATGTTTTGGTGTCCGCAGATGAATCGGCAGATACGGGATCGGTAGCTTCAGCTTTCTGTTCAGCAGACTCGGTAGTGGCATCAACGGACTGGTCAAAGAACCCCTTAGGTTCGTCGTCCTTGGGCTTATTCTTCTCGCGGTCTAGGCGTAAGCCGGTCGAGAAAAGAGCATTCTGTTGTGATAACCTAAAGAGCGGCGCAGAGTGGTCAAGAGATCGTGAGGCGTTGTGCGGGGTAGTTCGAGATATAGTAGGGGTCGCGAAGAACGCTCTGATAAGGCGGTTGGGGGTCGAAGAGACAGCAGCACCAAGATGCAAGAGGCCAATCCGCCGTGTCTTTGGAATAGTTGTACGCGGAAGCATCGCGGCGGTTATATGCGCAAAGTTGAAGGGCTGCGCAGTTCGGAGCAATGGGGCGATGACAATGGCGTGAAGTGCACGAGGGCAGGCGGGGTTGAGATGAGTAATGGAGGGAAAAATAGCAACACAACAAGTTTAAGCTGTACAAGAAAACGGAAAGGATAATTGACTATGAACAATGAAGGCCGAGAGTGGCCTCGTCGTGGCTTCCGATTAGTCAAGGAAGTTCAGAAGATGTGTAATTCTGAGGATTGTGGAACTGGTGAAGTTAAATCAAGGCAGACCTGGGTCCACGTCAAGTCGTGAATCCAGAGCTTCAGCCATGAATCTCTAGAAGGATTCACCTACCTTGACTCCCTGTATTTTACTAGCCCGACCGCCTGAAAATCACTAAACCTTGCCATCAATATTGGTATTAGTGGGGCACTACTTTACTGACAAGCCTCTTTCTACCAGCCCATGCTTACAAAGCCACAAAGCTTCGTAGAAATTTCCAGAGTACTTAGTTACTAAAACGGTAAGTGTTGATGCCGACTAATAGTGGACGTCCGCGGATGATTATCGGTTAAATGGAGCTATGGCATTGTTCGACAGAGCCTCCCATCATAATGACAGACACAAAACAAAAACAGGCACATACAATGGCCCATGCTTACTAATGTGATAGCCAGAGACGATATCGGTGTCACAATTGAGATACATTGTAGATTTCTAATAACGCTATTTTCACTAACTCCTACTAATTCATAGACTACCTTTAGCCTAAGATCTGATAAGGAGAAACTCATGCATGTAGATTTAGTGGTAAATTTCTTATATAAGCCTTTTGCAGCCTATAGCCATTGGCCACATGTGTATCCGTTCATCAGGATTTTGTATGTGGGGTGTTCTGCATATAGCATTAATATGAACAGAGGAAATTGGTTCCTACCAAGGGATATTGCCATATTGCCCATATACCTTCCACTGACTTGAGTATCATCGTGGCTAAGCAAATATTTATACAGATTTAATCAATATCACTACATCTAGCATACGATACGGGATATTGAAGCATTACACTGTTGTCTAATATAAATTTAATACATAGCAACTGTAGTCATTGTGCCATCCGAAATCGCCCTATCGACCCTGATGTATTTATTCCACTAGAAGCCTTAAGCACTAGCCTCCTCAAAATGCATACCTGGTGTCAATTTAATGCCAACCCAATAACTGCCGTTGTTTTGACATCAGTTTTATCAATTTGTGTGGGATTTATAGCAGTTTGTCGGCAATCCTTGTGCGGTAAAGACCGGCATTGTTGGTACTACAGTGGGGGAGATCAACGACAGTTTTACTGATTGATAAGAATACTGGGCGAGGGTGTCGTGGTCATGGCAGTAGGGATGACAGTCTTTGTAGTATTTACTGGCAGATATGATAAGCATTTGATTGCGTTAAACAAGAACCTCGAATTCGTAACTGGAGCCGTGATTAAGTATATTTATATCGCAAAATAAAACAATCATCATGATCTTATAATGTTCCAGCTTTATTATTGATCGACTAAATTCTGTTGTGATTCCGTTGTTGCTAATGTGATTCTGATGTTTGTGGAATATGAGCTATCTGCCGGTTAAACGGCGGGTATTTGTGGACATAGATTTTAGATTAAATAACGATATGATTGATGTAAACAGTTCACTCATACATCTCACAAGATTGTGAGCAAGGCCCTCTTCCTTCATTAATTATCCACCATGAATTTCTTACGTTTACAAACTTTTAGAGCAGCACCATCAGTCCTGACTGGTCTCCGACCATTCGCTGTCTGCAGAAGAAACTTCTCAACAGACCTTTTCCCCACTCTGGTCTACCCAGAATCAAATACCAAAGCCCACAATGATTTGAAAAGTTTTGTGAACTATGCGTCACGGACTTCACTTGACGTATCCTCCACTGTGTTTGTAGGAACATTCTATGAATACATTGTGGGCGAGACGCTTTCCCGATACAATATGTCGTTACGACGCATAGGCGGTCAGTCTGATGGAGGAATTGATCTCTTAGGGGTCTGGAATAACCCTTCGGGTGGGCCAGGACAGCTCCGTGTACTGGTTCAATGCAAAGCCGGTGCACAGAAAACCGGGCCCAGGGCAATCCGAGAATTGGAAGGAGCATTTGCCAGTGCACCTGAGGGGTGGAAAGGGGACAATGTTTTAGGCATCTTTGTCAGCCAAGCAGTGTCTACTAATGGTTTACGGACTGCTTTATCTAAAAGCAAATGGCCTCTGATGGTGGCCGCTATCCGGATGACGTATGACTCGCAAGGGAGAACGATACAGTTATTATGGAATCGCGCAGCGGAAAATGTAGGACTCGCGCCAATGGGTGTCACAATTCTTCGGGAGGAACAAGAAGACGATGTTTTGCTCTTGACTTGGGAAGGAAAAGTTATCCCCTTAAGAAACACCACCCCGGTACATTAGGAACTCTTATACATAGTTTATAATGATAAAAGAGAATTTCGAGAAAATTAAGGAACATTTTTAGGGTTCTGAGCTGTATCATAAAACCCATGAAATTTGTGCAATGGGTTTGCGATAACACCAAGCCTTGCGATAATTGGTAGCAGCATCAATCAACGCGATAATTTTTCCATGCCAATTGCACAAGATGAGCGATAACCTTACCCAACTCCAGGATGCAGTTGATCAAGTATGTGCTATTTTTTTTTTAGAGACTAGCTAGCTTCTAATGCCCAATGACCAGCTTGCGCAACAGTTTGTCGCCTGCATCCACTTCGTAAATCGTCGCCACGATCTCGAACTCCTAGACGAAAAAGATAAGATCCGGGATGTCAAAAATGAGAGTGCCGAGAAAGAAGGTATGTTGTGTTTTATCAGAGCCAAGATATATAACCCAAAATTAACAGTATATTGTTCTTGCAGTCGACCCTTTGCCCGCCGAAGAATTCAGAGCCGGCCTTCTCGAACTTTCTCGCGACCTTATCTTGACCGAACAACAGATCGAGGTGTTAATTACGAGTCTTCCCGGATTGTCAAGCACAAAAAGAGACCAGGAGATGATCATTAGAGATCTGGAGGATGAACTGAGAGCAGCGGAGGCTCAGAGACAAGAAGCTATCACAGAGAAAGATGCAGTATTGGCACAACTTGACAAGGTCCTCCGTGATGTTCGGAGACCATAAGCTGGATGTGTAGACTCAAGTAGTAGGGACGCTTTCGAAGGTGAGAAACTTTTTCACGTCGTGTTCTCGGTAAAATAACAGTACGAGCATGGCAAAATATTAGAATTCTATGTCATTAAATTCTCAAACACTAAAGTAGTACAAAAGAACAGACTATGACATATGAAGCGAGATCTCTTGCTCCACGGGTGGGTATTATGCGATAAATGCAAAAGAACATAATCAGGACAAGACAGTCTTAGACTTGAACAACCGTGGGTAGATGGCACGGAGTTCTTTCAAGCACTTGATCTGGAACTGCGAATAAGGAGTTTCAGGCGATGGTTCGCCTTCCTCGACAAGATGAGCGGCGGTCCAACCAAGCTCCTTGGCTGCCTTGCAGTTTCTACCAGCATCATCTTAATTGTGTTAGTAATTTATCTAGGGATCAAGGGGTAGAGCGAGGTAATAATACCAACAAAGAAGCAGTCAGCGGGATTCTCAACACCGGCCTCTTTCATAGCCTTGGTGTAAGCATCAGTTGCAGGTTTGCAAACAAATGGACGGCTACCATAGTCGCAGTAAGTGAGGCCATCAACAAGATCCTTGATACCGAGGATATCAACAACTCTCCAGCCATGGGTCTTGTAGGCATTGGTGAATAGCCACACCTTGACCTTGCTCCTGTCAATGTCCTCGAGCAAAGCACGGAGCTCGGGGTCGGGTTTGAGGTAATTCTCCAGAGGAACGGCATCATCAACCTTACTGTTAAAATCGAGAGCATTGACTTGGTGGTGGCAGACGAGGCCTTCAAGTGCCAGACCATACTTTGTGTAATATTCATTGTGCACTCTGACTGCATCATCCCATTCTAGGTTAAGGTGGGCTGCAAAATACTGATCGATGTTCCGGGCCATGTGCTTCATGATACCGGAACTCTTAGAATAGAGGCAGTTGTCGATGTCACCATATACAGTGTCAGTCACATGATGTGTCTCATTATAAATCAAACTACTTACAAGAATAGGACCTTCTTGGGACCTGCGGCCTCTGTGGTGGATGACATGGTGGAATGTGTGTTCTGAGAATATGGTAAAGGTCGAAGTGACAGTACAGTGTGTGTTAAACGGAACCGAGCTGACGAGCTGTATGCAGAAGAGAATGACTCATGATCCAATGAGAAGCGAGGTATGTAGATTATTGATGATGGTTGGGATGTGGGCTTGGGAGCAAGGAAAGTAGTGGTAGAAACCCGCTTGACGAATTGGTGCGGCCGCATGTCTCTTGCTATATAAATAAGTTTATTTGGTTTGTTATATCAAGACAAGAATGGCTGGGCTATTGTTCCTCTTTGCTCGCCAAATATCGTTGGTCTACATACTCCTATGTTTAATCATAATACTAAAACAAACCTAAAACGCATTACCGCAGCTGGAAACATAATGAATCAAATTGATTATCCCCTCAAAACAGTGCTGTAAATCACGACAAGGGTTTGCTCCACGGCAGAACGTGCTCGGTATCTGACTGCATCCGGATGAAGATTGGTAATTGTTATCGGAACTGAAAAGTGCCTTGAGTCATTCAGCAAAGTATAGGATGAAAGAATCAGACATTACGCCCAATTGCAAATTTATATAATCATATACAGACAAGATTTCGGTATGTCGTGCGGCTGAGGCTGAACTTGTAAAATAATAATCACATTCTTGTACCGAGTGTTGCCGGGCGCAATCTACGTTGGCAGAAGGAGTTGGTTTCCACTAATGCTTCTAAATTGAAACTGCAAGAAGGCTCAAGTACCTGAGTGGTGTGGGTTACCGGTTGTGACAGTGGAATCCGTCTAAACCCGGACGCGGGGGCGAAGAGTGAAAAGCGCGCCTTGACAATACAGTGTTGGTTATACAGTAACACGCATTATACACACTATACCATCCATTCACTGGTTTAAGCTAGCCTAGTTTGCTCGGATTGGATTTTCTCGCTGACCAACTTCATTCATCCCGCATGCATATGCAAACTCTGTCAATGCCAACTTCGGCATCTACATATATTAAAAACCCTTTGAAACTATCACCTTTGCAACGCTCGGTTTATCATATCAAAAGATCGTACTGTGAAACTTAACATTGTTGGGTAAACACTCGCAATCGTATCTGTTTATCCCCGCACTTGAGTACGGGAGATCAGTAGATGGATCGCGCGTCCATCGAAGGGCTTCCGAATTTAAATTTTCAATATCTGTGTGATCGTCTCTTGACACGGCGTGCATCGCTATCATCTTGACTTCCGAAACATTGATTTCTAATCTGACAGCTTTATCTTGTTGATATCTATCGCATCTGTTCTGATCATCACAGATTATCATGACATCCGTCGTTATACCGGGGCCTTCGCGCCTGTCTGAAAGAGAACAGTATCGCCTTGAGCAGTTCAAAAAGATTATTGCTCTGCGTGACCAAGTTCTTTCTGGCACCCATCACCGTATTCGCATACCCGATAGGTTGGTTGGCAAAGTACCACCACCCAATTCATTTCCATCACCAAAGTTGCAACCCGCCAGATCATTGGTTACAGGCTCTGAAACGACATCAACGAATCGTGTCGAACTATCAGAGTCTAGCTCTGCATCTGCCTCAAATGCAACCAACAGAAATGCCGTTGAGATAAATCCAGTTTTCCTGGAAAAATCATCGCACCTTATTAGGGCTGAAATCCAGATACAGAGACAGCGTCTCGAGGCATCCCTAAAGGTCGAAGTTGATTCAAAGAAGCAAGCTAACAAAGCTTCCATACATCCAGAGCAAGATCTTGACATTGCGTTCATTTATGACCAGGCACAAACTTTAGTAGCTGTAGCTGACGGACAAGCAAACGGTCAGAGCAACGCTTTGACTACAGCTAACCAAACCATCGCCGATGTTGACAGTCATTCTGAAGATACGTTCTATTCATCACAGCATTCGACGCCACCGCCTCATGAAACCCACAATGCCAACGAAGATGAAGATGATCAGCCTATGAGTATTGATGATGCTGCTTCTGTTGGTGAGCTACCGAACTCTCTCCCCACACTCAACACCAGTGTAATAGCTACGGTCAACCCCAGCACTGCTGGACAAACACCTATATCTCAGTCACAATCTTTCGAATCGACATCCGGACCTCCAAATACCTCACAGAGTAACTTTCCTCCCCATGATAACCCTCCGTCATTACAGCCCTCGGGCTATGAGTCAAGGAACTTTTCGATATATGCCACTGCTGGCCATTCGACTGGATATAGTTGTCAATCTGATGCAGACTATAACAATTCTGCCTCCGACTATCCATGCTCTAGCCACGAGGGCCTATCACCGACAGCTTTCCCCGTTTCCACTCGAATTGATATTGACCAAATTCCAGCAAACATTCAACCTGCACCTGTGCAATACGTTCGCCCCAGAAGAAACTATGGTGATCTGCATGGTAATTCACCCGTAGTACGCCACCATAACTTGGTTCCGGCCGCTCCTCAGCCGCATCACGTATCAACACTTACTAGAGGTGGTGTCTCTGCAGTTGAAGCATCTATTACCCAACCAGACACTTCTGTAATCGAAGCAACCAGTAGTGGGGCAGAGCCTTCGCCTCGTATATCTGGTCGTACTAAGATCAAGCAAAACAAGAAGCGTAAACAGGAGCGAACTGAGGAGATTATTGTGAAACCTGAACCTCAATCCCCAGAGCCCCTCAAAGGCCCAGTCTATGCCCCTCGGAAACGACAAAAGAGTAAAAGAGGTAACCAGACTATCGATCTGGACGCTGTTCCGTACTCACCCAACAACCCTCTCCCAACTGAAGGCAGACCGCAGCGAAGACCAGCGGACCCTTATGCAGCATACGAGGTTCAAGACCCGTACGCTGCTCAAGAACCGTTGTATGTGGACACCACGCTGCAGTCTAGAGCACCACAATATGTGCGGCCTGGTTATGTAGCCTACAGTGACGAATACATGCCTCCAGAGCGTCATGTAGCTAGGTATTATCATGAAATTTCGGAGCCAGAGTATCTTACTAGTCCAACGGTGGTTGAAAGAGAACCTGGATCCATGGCACCTCCACGGGCACCCGGTGCTCTTGTCATGGTGGACGCTTATGGCAGACCGTACTATGAGCCGCGTCGTAGTGCTACAAGACAACTGCCACCACCTCATGAAAAAGAAGTAATTTACGAAAGGCCAGTTCGCAGAGCCCCGCCTCCCGAATATTATGATAACAATGTCGTCTATCGTCGCGTTTCTCCCACTTACGCTGTTCCGCCTCGGCGTGTAGTTACTCAACATGATCCTCGCAACGAAGAGCTTCGCCGTGAGTACTCTGTGCGTCCTACTGAAGAGTATGTTCCGGTGCGTCCCGTGGAGCGTCGTGTCTATGCCGAAGTTCCACCCTATGCTAGACCAGTTAGTGCTCGCCCAATGAGCGTTCGTCCAATTGAAGCAGTTAGATATGAGGTTCCTTCACAATCATATCAGCGGTTGTCGAGTGCGAGGCCTGAGGTTAGTGGTGACGTTCATCACCCTCCTGCGCCTAGAGGGCACTTCATGCCACCTCCGCCCCCAGCTCGGGCCTATAGTGTTGTCCCGACAGAGCATGTCCAGCGGCCATATAGCGTTGTTCAAGCGCCATCTGAGAGGTATTATGAAGATGTGGGTTATGCAGAGAGACACCCAGGTCATGCACCTGGCGCTGATAGGTATGGTGACGAAGGTTATAGACGTTGAGTATCCAAAAGATGGAATTTGTGGACGTTATCCTTTTTTCGCATCTAAGGTTACAATGGTATTCAGTTTAATAAATGTGCATTTCATCTTGGCTTATATTGAAATTATTTATTGATTGTATGATTTCTCTACGTGACCTTGAACCAATATAAAGATTCATGTGATATTCGAGTTGTGGAATCCAGTTGTCAGATACCTTCGGTGTTCATGGACGTGAATGGTTCGCCCCAACTTGAGCTTAAGGAAACAAATCTGACAATTGGAATGAAGGTCCTGCGCTGTTCTGGAATAGCTGGAATATTATCAATATCAGATAAGAGTTTCAGGAACTTATCCCTTCATGTTCTAGTCATGACAGATCAATAGATTTATTGGGATACATTGACTTAGTATTGCACCTTTTTATATACCAATAATTTGATATGAATAATCTCACCATGACTGCTAGATATTAATCATTTTTAATTTCTATTTTGTTGCCCTGTGGCGTGGGTTAAGAGGACCCTGCGTCTTTCATGCATGTTGGTGCAGATGTCCTGCATGATTGGAATTGATCCATTCGCCTCGTATATTTACAGGGAAGTGCATGTTACGAACTTTGGGTTCCGTTCAACCCAAGTATAGCTTGCTCCTATGAAGCCATCAGCCTCAACTCGGGTCGATTACAATCAACTGGTTTGGTGACGGCTAGGCTGGATGTTGGATAGGTGGAGTTGAATTTTGGTTGTGAAAGGTTGAGTGCGGTGGTGGCCTGGAAGGTTGAGGGCCAGCTTGCTGTGCCGTAGACACATTGTTTTTTTTCTTTTTCTGCTGGATAGGCGAATGATTCTTTGTCGAGACGCGGCCGTTGTAGATCTCTGCGGAATATACTCTTTAGCTACATAAATACTCGAGTTGGATTGGCTCAGGTACATAGAATATTGTGACGGATGTGAGGGAAGTCATGTATCCTTTGCTATGGGAATTACCGGGACCCACACCAGACGTCAGGTTTGGCTCATGTTATCAGAAAGGCAGGAACCGTGAACCGTGGCCCAGACACTTTGGATACTTCTGATTGGTGAACAGCTACATATTGCTTCACTCTGCAGAAATTGGCTCTCCGACCTCTTTGTAGTGCCTGCTGAGCTTATATTTATCTCTCACATCTCGTCGATAGTCTGTCATTTTAGCACAGCGCCGCGGTTCGGATCTGCATCATAGCCTGGCATAAACGGACCTATATACTTGCCCTCGCTATGAATACTTGGGAACTTGGCTGTAGACTAAACTGGGGTTTGATATCAATGATCTGTTCCCTGAGTTCTTATATTTTTATTTTGTCCTTTAACAGAACATGCAGTTTGGGAATGTCTTGGGTATTGAATTGCGGCTGTGTACTAACGAGCTGGCTACTGGGGTTTGCAAGGGACTTTCTTTAGTAAGTTCCAATGGGCTCTATTTATTTGGTAATGTGTCAGAATGGTCTGAGGCACAGATGTGACAGCATTCCTCAGTATTCATTAGTGTTGATAGATTTTATGTATCTGTACCTTCAAAACAAATTGGTTGGACTTCAAGAAGACTGGTTCTTTCTGCTTCCAATAATTTTTTTTTTTTACAAGCTATATATACTGTGTTTCCCCTTTCGTCTTGCGTAACGTAATGAATATTACTCGCTTGATAAATTTCGAATTG
This sequence comes from Ambrosiella xylebori, assembly GCA_002778035.1. NCBI lineage: Eukaryota > Fungi > Ascomycota > Sordariomycetes > Microascales > Ceratocystidaceae > Ambrosiella > Ambrosiella xylebori. The sequence continues at coordinate 2,136,211 of PCDO01000002.1, forward strand.
CTTTCCCAGCTGCTAGTTGTTGCTGCAGTAGCAAGTTAGAAAATTTGTCGTAGCTAGAGGGCCTAAAGGGTCATGCATCCGCTCGGGGGTCTTGCCATCCAGCTACGGACGAACCAATCAACAACTCTCGTCCCGTAAGACTCTAGCCGTTTCGGGCGTGCGAGGGTTAAGACAGAAACCCAGGCGGGTCATCTGAAGATCATGTGGGTGAAGTGACCTTGTGTTGTACTTCGTATGGCCCCACAACTCAAGTTATCGATAGAAAAGTGCTGGTGGTGAGAAGATTCTAGTGACCGAACACCCCACTGGTCAGATTTACGTCGAGGATGTTGGGGTTTGTGTGATGGCTTTTGATTAGTTCGAGTAGAAAGACGTCTGCCCTAGAACCGCACAATAGCGCCGTTTTACAGGCCTTGTTTCGTGAGTGTGAGTAGTAAATAGTAAATGCATGTAGGCTTTTTACTCACTAGCACAATCGTAACCTATTCCTATTGCTGTACCTATTGCTACCCTACATGTAGATGGACGGGACACTTGCGGCCCTAAGAAAAAAAAATCTAAGTACAGGCTGGGGTGACGCCTTGAAATACTCTGATACATCACTGTGAATAACCCATTTAGCGCTGATGGTACTGCGCGGGGGTGCCCAGGCGGGTATGCTCGTCACCTGAAGGCATCGCAAGTACTTGATTCAAAGCTAAGGTTCAGTTCATACCTTAGCTAACACTGGAAAATTCGGATCCCTCCATTCCTTCCTCGTCAAAGTCGCTCAGAAAGTGTTCCTACTCTGTACGCTGACTGTAGGTTATTTTCCGTACTTTCCTCAAAGCTGTCCGGGTGTCTGATTTCTACCTCCATCTTCCGATTTTCTTCTGATCCTTAACACTCCTCACGCTGTCTCTTTATTCTTTTGCATCAACGCCATTGATCGCGATTGAATATCCCTCCCCGACAATTGGACCTGTCAACATATTCCCCCTCCAACCGTTGTCAATACCTCCGACCTGGCTATATCGAGGCTCGCAGTCCTCTGCACTCGCTATTGCAAACCATCTAGGTTCGATTCAATTGACACTGGCAGCTTTACAGCAATAATTTTTACATTTGGCTTTACATCATCGACTTTGACTGCCAACTGCAATTCGGCCAACCATTTTTTGAATGCGTTGTTCACGACGACATCACCTGATTAATTCCGATACTTTTCCCACATTAGCCATTTGCCTTGCCGCCTTGTGTCGTACTTGGGGTATTGCCCTGGACCGAATCCAGCACCAACATCCCTTCACCTTGAATCAGAATTCTTTCGTTCCAGTTCCTCCAAAGCGACATATTCGGCATTCCTAGGTGCCTCCGTAATTGCCTTTGAGGATTGTCACTTGGATACGTTACAGTCTGCTGCTTTTTTTTATATCGTTATTTTCTATCCCTTCATTCTATACATCACACATTATCTCATTGTGTGCGGTTATTTGCTCTGTTGCTGACCCTCGAACGGAATCAGTCTAGTGCTTGCATCTGACTCGCTCTCGAGGGTTGTTAGCTTTTCTTCAAACCGCTCTTTTGGATTTTTTTTCTTTTACGTTGAACTCTTTCAATTCTTGTTTGTCCAACTCGTGGTTACTGGTTTCCCACATTTCCATTTTTGTCAATATCCACTTGGCGAACTTTCTTCGAGGTCCTCGATTGGCCGACTACTCCGCTTCGTGACCAGTGTTTTGCCCTCTCTGACTCGGCCTTCCCAAACTCAGTACACAAAGCCCTCGCCTTGCTACCTGCATACAGCACGTCCTACTTTTCCATTAAAACACGATTTCATTTATTAATCACGACACTACAATACGAAAGCATCTTTTGATAACGTCTACTGTCATTATTCGGTCCCACAAGTCCATCCTTGACATCATTGCAGACTCGTTAGTCCGCATGTATCATTAGACACCGCCATTTCATCATGAATAAGCTCACCAACGGGCGTTGGTCCGACAGAATGCCACCGTTACCTTTCCGCCCACCACCACAGCCTCAGATGAACGGGCATATACCGCCTAATGGCCCCATGAACGGAGGTATGCCGGCCGGCATACCACACATGGCCATGCATCCCCAGGGTGGCCCGATACCAAGTGCCGTTTCCGCTCCCACCAGCGCACATCCGATGCCGATCAACTCCGCTCATAGGTCGCCCGAGAGCATCTCTTGCTCGTTTAACATTCCCATGTCCAGTGGTCTTGCTGGCCCCAACACCGAAGATATCCTTTATGCTAGTGAGAATGCTATTTTACGGTGGACCCACCCTAAAGATGCTCCGGATAATATTCCCATCTCAGCTTTACCTGTGCATGTGGAAAACCTTGCGCATCTACAGAAACTTTGTCATGACTTGACACAGTCGCCTCTTCCTGTTAAGGCCCACGCTGAAGCGACTATCCACATCTACAGTGGCCGTAGCTACCAGGTTGTCACTTGCCTTCTCTCAGGTCCTCCAGATCTGGTGCACAAGAGCCGGGAAACTATTCTCAATGGGTGCCCTATTCATATGGTACAGATCCCCTTCCCTTGGCTGTTGATATTATACCAGTAGGCTAACCATTAATCTAGACTTGCGCGACTGTCGACATTGACGGTAAGCTCGTCTGCGACTTCAAGTCTGATGAACTCACCCCGGAGGTCAAAACCATGATGAACGATATTAGTGCTTTTTGTGGGGTGGACATTTTCCTCTTGGGACCTAAACTTTCTCTGCTGAAGTTGAAACTTCGTGAAGGTCCTGTTGATGAGCGTTGGAGAATTGCCATTTACGGCGATGTCGGGTCTGTTGAACATGCCAAAGTTCATATCTTGCTGCGCATTGATCTAATGCTTCGCCGTACGCTGGACTTGGTCAAGCTGGATCCTACCTACCACCAACTCGTCTCTGGACGCCACCGCAAGAACTTGAAGGTTATCGAGTCCATGACTAACACTTCGATTTACTTCCCACCCCACCTGCTTCAGAGCAACCGTTACCACCCCCGCAACGCCCATCGTCGTGATCCTCAGGATGTATACATCACTGGTGAAACTCAGGAAGGTATCGACAGGGCCAAGGCTAAGCTTTTGGAGCTCACAATGACTCGTATTGATTCGAAGGAAGTTGAGATTGATGCTGATAAGCTGGACAATATTCTCTTCAATCGTCTGGCCAAGGTCAGAAAGATTGGAGACACCTATGGTACTCACATTGCCCTACCTATGCTTGGTACTCGCCGTAAGACTATCACTGTTCATGGCAGTGATACCACCCAATGCGAGCGTACTATCCGTGAAATACTAGACCTTACCGGTCAGTTTTACCATGGGTTCTGGCATATGCGTCCTGGTGCATACACTCTTCCCAGTCAAGAAGAAATTGATACTCTTCTGAAGCACATCACTTCTCATTCCAATGCCGATATCGTGTTTGATGGCGAAATCTTCGCCATCAATGGTACCGATGAGTCAGTCAAGAAAGCTATCAAGATGATTGCCGAATCTCCAGAGTTTAGTGACAAGCCTTTCTCGGCCCACATCAAGGTTGAACTGGCCGTTGAGCACAAGGAGTTTGTTAGCGGGAAGAAGAATGGCAAGCTTAATAAGATCATTCACATGGTTCAGAAGATCGGCTTGATTCATATTCTATTCGAGGGCTATAACGACTACAACTTCAATATTGAGGTTATCAGTCACAATTACAAGGCCCTTGAAGCTGGGATTGGCTACGTCGAACAGGAGATGCCTGCTTCCATTTCGTTCCATGTTCCCGATCAGTACCACAAAAAGATCATTGGTATTGGTGGTCATCATATCCAAAGCATCATGCGCAAACACAGCGTTTTTGTCAAGTTTTCTAATGCTATGGATCGTGGTGGTGCCCGTGAGGAAGATGATCTCCAAGTTGGAAATGTTGTTTGCCGTACTCCTGCTCGCAATGCACAGAATCTTGAGGCTGTCAAGAGTGAAATTCTGGAAATGGTTGATGAAGCAGACTCCGAGTATACCACTCAGATTGTTGAGATTGATCGTCTTTTCCAACGCCGCCTAGTCGCCAGACTTCGTGATATCGACAAGATGGAAAAGAAGTACAACTGCAAGATCTTGTTCCCCAGTACGGAGGAGGCCAGTGACGAAGTAACTGTCATTGGACCCCAGTGGAATGTGCCCAGATGCGCGGATGAGCTTCTTGGGATGGTTCCGGCTACACATGAAATGATTTTTGAGAAGGACGAAGCACTTTCTGAGTTCCTTGACTCTGCTGCTTTCTCGCAGACTCTTATTGAGTCTCTGAATAATCAGTCCTTTAACGTAACTGTCAAGTACGATTCTGAGAAGACTGATGAAGGCAATGACACTATCTGCCTCGAGCTTTCCTTCACCCGGGCTAATGCCGCTGGGCTAGGCGAGGTTATCGATCAAATCCAATACGCCATGACTACTGCTGGTGTTGAAGTCAAGCTTATATCTGGCAATCTCCCTCGTCCAAAGTCCAACTCGTTCGAAGAGTCTATGAACTTCTTCGATAGCCGCCTTCTCCCTCGTGCTTCTACCGTGGCTTTGCCCACACCAGAGAAAGATGCTCCTGTTGAGTCGGAGTTTGTGCAGGAGGTTACTCGTGGCAGAAACAATCTGCTTGAGAAACTTCGCAAGCCCAGCATCCATCTTGTTGCCTTCCTCGAACGTCGCAAGAACAGTTCTCACCAGGTTGCCAATCCTACTCTCTTCTCCTCATCGACCAACGTCTCCAAGACTAGTCTGATTTCAATCGAGTCCACTCGGAGTTTTCCTGTTGTCCGCGACCCTTGGAATGATAGCGCCGTCAACTTGGATGATGATGCATCCAGCATTTTCTCGACTGGCGGTGGCCTTGTCCCTCCTGGTAGTAGTCAAAGCTCCGTTGTCAATCCCTGGGCCATCAACCACAACAACCCGAACGAGGCCAAGCTGGTTCCCACGATTACTCATCCTGGAGACATCAGCGCACGACACTTGCCTCGGGCCTCTGCTGATAGTGGACGTCCTTCGACCTCGCACTCGATTAACTCTGGTCATTCGATGTTCCCTCCTGTCGGTGTCAACGGCAGTAGCCCTCCTTCGGCTCTCAACAGGAATGGTGCCGCTGCTAGGTTCTAGTTATATCACCTGTGAGTTTGGTCCAATTCCAGACGGGATGCTCGGGCTCTTTTTTTTTCCTTTTTGTTCTTTTTCATTTTTGTTCTTTTTTTGTCTGATATTTTGTTTGTCTTTTATTGTTGAGTCAACCACACTTGACATGAGTTTCGATACCCAATTCCCCTTGATCACATCATACGATTTCTAGATCGCCTCTGATACCCACTGCTGTCACGACTATACGCAAGCACGCCGCCGAATCTTCGGCATACTCTACGATATTCTCAATGTCCCACCATTCATGTACACGCCTATATTTTTTTCCCTGGGCGTACGATGTCATTTCTACTTTTGCTGTCTTCTTGTTCCTTTTGATAAGTTATACCTATACCCCTCATCTGGCTGGATCACAGGCGCTTAACTAAATACCCCGGGCCTAAAGGTGCTGTTTGTTTTTTTGCTTTTTGTTCTGTTGTTTTACTCGATATCACAATTCTTTCTGGGTGTCATGAGTCTGATGGTGACAATCTGGGCTCTTTCTTTGATGTCCACAGGCTGCTACTGTTACGATTTCTTGGCCTCTTAGTCGACAAATTTATGCTTTTTTCTCGCAATGTTATTTCTCCTTTCCAGTTCTGTTTTGTTGATTGTTATCTGTTACGTTATATTTGTTACGTCCTTTCAAAATGTATTGTGTCCAAGACGTTGTCTCTTGACCTTACATTAATTATACCCAAAACGAGCCTCTTGTTTTTGCCCTAGTCTCTTTATAACCAAAAGAAAGTCCAATACCATTGTTCCAATCACATCTTTATTTTCAAATATACCATCCACTGGAGCATCCGTTGATACTAGTGTTGTCCAAGAACACAAAAGTTCACCTATACTCAATGATATAGTAGGGTCAAGCTTTTGCTTTTGTTTTCCTGTGTTGCTGGTTTCTTGAAAAATGTTTCTGCGTTTGTTTCTGCATGTCTGCCGGAATAAAACCCATACACTCATTTACGCTGGATAGGATCATGTTGGAATCATGGGATTATGTCGAAAATATGCTAGCAAAACCATCACTCGTTAGATGATGAATAGAGAGTGGTTATAGTGATGTCATGCATGCCACAAAATCCAGTCAGTTAGCCGGATAACAGTAATATAAAAAGTGAAGTGTGTGTTTAATATGTTGCCCATCGATCTCATCTATTTAGATTGTCCAGATTGTCTACACTAACATTCTACCCTCCTGGATAGCCTTTTTGTACATAATCTTCTGAACCTCTCTCTTCGTCACAGTGGCTATCTCAGCCTCTGTCTGACTCTCCACTTCCAAGATCGGCCCAACCTTTGTCTGCAGTGCCTTTTCCCTCATCTTTTTCAACACTTTCTTCTCCGTCTTCTTCCACTGTCTCTGATACTCCTGGAACCGCCCCTTGGCCCCATGTTTATACTTTGTCAACATGTCACCAGCCATCCCCTTGGTCAGATCGAAGATGCCCAAAGGCCCCAATTTCTTGGCGTTGAAATGTTTCTTTGCAATCGGCCCGTCACGGCCTGTTACCTCCTTGTACAACGCCAGCTGCTCATCATAGTCAAACGATGTATCAAACGGGGTCCCGCGAAGCTTATTCAATAGTATCAACTGCGCCTTAGACGGTGGCCCTACCCGCCACGCTGCCATCTTGTTGATGATTGCCCCCGGTAGTTTCCTGGACGCAAACGTGTCGGCCCCGGCCACAACAGTCTCAAGACTCCCGTGGGACAGCGTCTGCGGCTTCCAGTTGATGCCACCGTACCAGTCAACCATGAATTTCTCGGGGTTATCGGGGTTCCGGTAGAGTTTTAGGTAAGCGTGGTCGAGGGCGGTGAGGATCCAGGTGTCTTTGCCGACGTTGACCCAGGCGTGGGGAGAGTATTTGCGGAAGATGTAATCGTTGCGAAAGTCGGCGACGAGGTCGAAGATGCTGTTGTAGGTAAGGACTTCGAGGGCCAGTTGTTTGTGTTCGTCATCGGCAAAGTATTCTTTGACTTCGGATTTCATCTTTTTTTCCAATGCGAGTCGAGCCCGCAGTTGTTTCTCTTCGGCATCCTCGTCGATACCGTAGCTTTTTGAGTATAGTTCCTTGATTCTTTGGGCTTCGAGGTCTTTGTCTAGGTCGGCGGCTTTTTCTTTCTCGCTGAGGAGATTATCTGGATCAAGGCCCATGAGATCATGGGCAGTTCGAATCCCTTCCTGGGCCACAGACCCAGACAGGTCCAATAGATAACAATCTTTCTTGCCGGGTGCCAGTCTCATTCCTCTTCCAATCATCTGGGCCAGCAGATTCTGGCTACGGGTGGGTCTGCAGAGAAGAATACAATCAATTCCGGGGATATCAGTGCCCTCTGTAAACACGCCACAGTTGACCAACACGGGGAATTCCTGTTTCTTGAAAGCATCCAATGTCTCCTTTCTGACTTCGGGACGCGTGTTGGCTGTCACATATCTAGCATCAACCCCATACTTCCGGAACTCATTTATGAGATCATTAATATGGTCGATATCGACACAAAAGACAAGCGTCGACTTTCTGGTTGGCGCGGCCAGCTCGAGCCATGTGCGAACTGCAGTAATATTGATGATTTCCTTGTTGACCACTTTGGAAAGCGTCTTTGTGTTGTAATCGCCGTAGGCTGTGAGATTTACTTGGTTCAGGTCGAGATCAACCGAGATATTAGATATCTTAATGTCACTGAGCCACTTCTCCTTGATCATTTGCATGTAATCGCGATGATAGACAATCTCATCAATAATATTACCCAGCCTCAGACCGTCTGGACGGGAAAACGTTGCCGAAACTCCAATCAGGGTGGGTACGTAAGTTTCAGTTTCCCCAGACTCTCCTGATTCTTCTGCGTCTTGAATAGCTACATTATGATCATTTGGCTCGTGATCTTCTTGTTCCTCTGTAGATCCTTCAGATTGTGATACCTTTGATGGTAGTTTGGCCAGATTGAAATGCCCCAAAACTGCCACATAGCTTTTGGCAATAATGTGATGGGCCTCATCCACAAGAACAAGCTTGAAGTCTCTAGGGTCAAACTTAGATAGTCGTCCATTACGAGATAACGATTGGATTGAGGCGATGGTGATTTCGGCCTTGCCTGAGCTATGAGATGGCCCCATCTCAATCTCAACTGTCTTGTCCGGATAGACATGTCGACAATGGCCCGCAGCCTGCTCAACAAGTTCCTTGCGATGCGCCAATATGAGAGTCTTAGTTGCCCTCTCATTCGATTCGGGAATACGAGAGGCTAATTGTGTGAATATGACCTATTAAAGAGTTAATTCAACCGTCTCATCCATTTGTGTGGTGGGTTACATACTGTCTTGCCGCCTCCAGTAGCAAGAGAGATGCCCAGTCGTTTTTTGCCCATATCAACGGCCTCAAGAACTGCTTCGATACACTCTTCTTGGTAAGCGCGAAGCTTTATGGGTCCCATCGGATCTGGAGCCGAGGGAGTGAATTTATCCTCATCATTTTGAGATTGTATTTGTTCGGGCACATCGTTTTGGGCAATGGATTTATTGAGAGAGATCGGATCCAAAGCACCTTGGTCTTTTTCTTTGCGAGAGAGATTTTCAATCTTGCGGGTCTTGCGTTCGGATTTGGCATAAAAGCGCTGTTGTCCTGGTTGCCCTAGTGGTTGCACAAGCCGCTGGAGTAGTTGATGTGATGGCCGGGATATCGCCAGTCTCAATAAAAGACAAGTCTTGTACAAACAAACAGAAAGGTTTTGAGAAAGCCTATAATTTGCAGTTATTGTCATGATGAATGATCATTCATCATTTTATCATATCTTTGCTTGTCATACTCATTTCCATGAGATAGATGCACTATCCAAAATAAGTAGCAACAGCCCCAGATTTCAGGGTTTCAAATAGAAAATTCATTAGGATCTGCAAAGAAAAGTTATGAAAACCCTAATTTGACAAGGTTCTTGCTTTACATTTTTTACTAGAATTAGAGTTGATGTTATATCCGTATGTTGCCAAAAATCGACGGCAGATGCGGATGAAAAAAAAGAAGCCCAACCCAAGTTTTCTAGTGTCTCTAGTATCCAAGAATGAGACCTCAATCCATACAAGCCTTAAGAAGCATAGTTTCCTAATTCAATCATCGTTCCTGACTAATTCTCTTTCTGCCGAGTAACAATCCCCAACAATTTCTTGTATAGTCTGTACCTTTCCTTTATGTACGCGACCTTTTGATCTAGAGCACATGTGAATTTCTACTTTTGGTAGATTGACGTCAGCTTTTCCCCTCTTGCATTCAACTTATCTGAATCTACATATCACAAATCATCATCTTGTGCATACAAGCAACTTGTCAGCTGGTGCTCATATTGGGCCTATCTGATTTATGTGTGCAGGCCATGCACACAAACTAGAGGTTTGTAGCACCTTGTCCGCTTTGAGTTCGAATGCTGGTGATTGTTCAATCAAGATTACTGTGAATAACGTTTGCTACTATGGTGTGGATGTCTTGTGCTTACCAGGTCTCGTGATATTAATACAGGACAATGCTCATTCTTCTAGTCAAAAGTCGTTTATTTACGTCTCTAATCGTCATCGTCTTTTCTCCTGTTTACTGGTTCATTCGCTGTAACCAACCTCGCCGGGAGCAAGGTAAGCCAACCTCCAGAGCTTATGGATATTTCTCAGATCCCATCGCTCAATCCTGGTGGTATTATTGGATTCCACTTGCATACTTGCGGGACCTGCGGGCTACCCGCCTCTGAATGCCGCATCGTCTTGAGTTCGACCCTTGGCCTGCAGCTGTATAATGACAGGTACTGCCCTGCCAGTATTCCAGGAGCATCAACTCGACATGGCATGGACTCCAATCTTGAGCCCAAATTGTGTCCCAAACATGATGTTTTGAGCATTGATGTTAGTGGCGCCAATGCACGAATGGCCTCTTGTAGAAGAACGCATGATAGGCCATGTCAAGAATCACAAGCCAAATGTATGCGCTAACTGCTAGTGGGTTGGCTTGACGTCTTATGGTCCACGATATATCCCCACATTAGTTAGTTAACGATGACCTCGTTCTTAGGTTGAAGAGAATCCATCGTTTCTCCTATCTCTAGTCTTTTGCTCTAGCACATTTCCAACTATAGAAGCATTACTGAGTCTATATTTCCATCTGAGGTTTCCCTCATATCGGTGCCTATATTGACCCTTGCTTGCATCGCTTTGCTCATTGATCTTTGGAAAGCCCCCCGCCACGACAGAAAGAGCTCCTGGATCTTGACCATCAGTTTTTGATCTGTCTGTCCACTTCAAGACAAGTGAGCGCGTTTCTGGTTCTTTATCTAACCTACCTTGCAAAACCGTCACGGCTTAATATTTAATCTTTTGTATCCATCCCTCCAAGTTGTACCTATCCCGAATCGTTAAACGTTCGGACGTCGCTGACGCTCTCACAACCAACCTGGGCTCGAACCCGAATCCAAACTTGAGCCCAAAATATACGTCATTTGTGACGTCCACATTTCCTGAGTCCTATGAAAACGATCGATAACTTGCCCAAGACTGTGTACATCTAGTAACCTGTCGCTACTCGCATCCTGTCGCTTGTCATGCTTCTACTTCTACAGGCCGGTAGCGTCAAGCTTGGCGACATGGTGCGTTACACCATCACATACACACCATCATCAGATCGTATCCTGCCATCTCCCTCGAAGCTTTTCCTCCGTATCCGGAATACCTCGACAATCGCCCTGCGTGCCGCTTTCGTGCATGGTCCCTACAGTCTATCTGTTGCGGCCTACCCCTCCACATTTGATCCAAACAAGAAGTTCACACAAGCGCGCAAGTATGGCATGTCCGAATTTGAGCCTATGGTGAAGGCTGGTGGATCATGGGAATGTGAATTGACTGTACCTGAAGATATTCGGCAAACTGCTGGCCTGGGCTCCGACGGATGTTTTGGTGAGGGACCCCAGAGCAGTTCAGTAACATGGATTGTTGAAGTGGCGTCACAGGTACTTTTCTCGAATTCTGCCTCAGTAGGGTATGAAGTGGTTGTCGCAAGAGACAAGAAGTCGCTCAACTGGAGTTATGCAATGGCGGTCGCGGCTGCAGACAATATAGAACACAGCCAACATCTGACTGGTGGCCGTCCTGGATCTTCACATAAGCAAAGTAACCAAGTTCATGGGCTTCATGGCCACAACAAGTCCGTCGGAAGTGCGCCCACCAAGGGCGTGTTTTCACGTGCGGTTCAAGTTATAGTCGAAGATACTGCGGCGCTATGGAACAAACCTCATGTTGCGGGATGGTCAGATGTCGGCAAAGATAGGCTGCGGCTGGCGGATGAAGTTCGTGAAAATAGACGACAGGCTTTGGTTGCATCTAGGAAGTTGACGCCTGATGCACCAGCCCCCAAGTTCAAGAAGAAGAAGATCCATCTCGTCATCTTGACGCATGGATTACACAGTAATACCGGTGCCGATATGCTGTTCTTGAAGGAAAGCATCGATGCCGGAGCAAAGAAGGCTCGCGCTGATGCCAAGGCACGACGAGCCAAAGAACGCCAGGAAAGACGGCAACAAGAAGCCGGTGGCTCATCTAATAGAAGTAGCTCACAAGACGATGACTCGAACAGTGATCAAAGTTCACGGACAGAGAGTCCGATTCGAAAAGCGACTGCCGTGGATACTTTCGGGTATTACGATCCAGATAAAGATGAGGATAGCGATGATGATGATGAACAAGTCATTGTCAAGGGCTACACCGGCAATGCTACCCGAACCGAGCGCGGTATCAAGTTTCTCGGGAAGCGGTTAGCACGGTATGTGTTAGCCTTGACATATCCAGATCAGCCGTATCACCCAGAGATAAATCGAAACAATGGTCAGAGCATGGCGCATGCGCTCAAAGTTGGCCATGGCATCAAGGCTGACGAATCGGATAAGAAGGATGGGCCTAAGGCAGATAATCAGGCCTCGATCCACTTGACGACTAGTCATCAAATCAGTTCGATTAAGCGCGATGAGTTTCAACCAGACCTTGACTTGCCTTACAAAATTACAAGCATTAGTCTCTTGGGCCATTCGCTTGGTGGTCTGATTCAGACCTATGCTGTAGCCTACATTCAGAAGCACTCCCCCCAGTTTTTCGATTTGATTAAACCTATTAACTTTGTTGCATTGGCTACTCCGTTCTTGGGTCTTAGCAATGAGAATCCGATGTATGTCAAATTTGCCTTAGACTTTGGATTAGTAGGTCGTACAGGTCAGGATTTGGGTTTAACCTGGAGACCACCTACTCTTGCCCGTAGTGGTTGGAGTGCTCTAGTTTCCAATCTCGGGGAAACGGCTCACAAGAAGGTACTTGGAGAGAGCCAGCCTGAGTCCAAGCCGTTACTCCGGATCCTACCGACAGGACCAGCCCACACAGCACTTCGCAAATTCAGGAATCGAACAGTGTACTCTAATGTTGTCAACGATGGTATTGTCCCTCTGAGAACTAGTTGTCTGTTGTTTCTGGATTGGCAGGGCTTGGGCCGAGTGGAGAAAGCGCGCAGAGGGGCTGGCTTGGTGGAGACTGTGGTTGCGGCTGGTTGGGCCGAGCTAACAGGTACTGGCATGAACAACCGTGTTGGGGGAGCGGCGCCACCGGACCTTGATGATGACGAAGACCAGGATGCTTCGAAACAAGGTGGAAAGATGATCCAGGAGGCCGGCATCATGTCGGATACAGAGTCTCAACCTCCACCCACTCCTCTATTGGGTGGTGAAGGAAACCAGCATGAAGTCCCCCAACCCCCACACTCGGCCATGGCCGAGGATGATAGACAGAGCTTGCAGTCTGTCCCTCAGAGACATGAGGCACAAACTGATGCTGCTTCTGCAGCGGCAGCAGGTCTACCAAGCCTATTTTCGGGGTTTTTTGGGTTATTCAAGAATCATGAGCCCCCCAAGTCCCAGGAACCTTCAGAGAAACAGAAGTTAATTTATAGAAGAAGTCAAACTTTGTCGCTTGAAGATGGGGATGGTTCAGGACCTTCCAACCCGGCCTCGCCCACAATGACCAAGGGATATAGCCAGTCTCGCGTGACCACGGGGGCTGAATTTGAAAATGATGCTCTGGCTGCGCCACCTCGCACTACGGTGTTCGAATCTGCTCACGACATTATCAACCCGAAGATGCCTGATGTGGCGTATCTAATAGACCCGTCAAAACGAGCTCGGACTATCTTCCACGATCGTGTATACCATCCAGAGGATATTCCGCCGCCTCCGATGAAGAAACGTACTGCAAAACCACGTAGGATTACTAGAACTTTCTCTCACAGCAAGAAGGATAGTGCGGTTTTTGAGTCTCCGATTTCCCCACTTAATGCGCGGGCTCCCACAGCGAATACGGAGAGTACTGTTCATTCTAAGGATACAAAGGACAGTTCCCCTGATGACCAGAAGGAAATTTCGGCCTCGGACACTACAAGCATGCAAGAAGCTAAGCTCGAGCTTGTTAAGGATAATGATGATGTTGACTCGGCTAACATGCGGGTTGAAGAGAAGATTGCCCGGGCGTACCATCGTGGTCTTTCTTGGCGCAAGGTTTTGGTCAAGTTGGAACCCGATGCTCACAACAACATCATCGTGCGCCGCATGTTTCCTAATGCCTACGGATGGCCCGTTGTGCATCACGTTGTTGAGGCTCATTTCAGTGACTCTGTCACGGCTCGCTCACGAGTTGATGAGGATATCTCTAGAGAGAGAGCTTTGGACCCCAACATGCCGCCCAACAAGGATGGCCGCGAGACTCGTAACGACTCGCCAGCTCCAGGTCCGGTGGAAAGTCCAAACAATCCCCATCTTACGCTGACCACTGATCCTCTTGCCCTTGAGGCTGCCGACTCTGTTCCAGATCTCCCCATGAGCCCTAATGCTGGATCTCTTCGCAGGTGCTCTCGATCTAACCGTGACCCTGCGTCACCCATGAGGAACTCTACGTCGTCCTGTTTTTCTAACGGTGAAGGAAGTAGTGATGGGGAAACTGCCAGACGGGACTCAATGACCTGGAGTGAACGCGACTGGCACGATAGTGAGCCGGATAGTGACTCGGGCCCTTTGAGTCCTGGTCTTGGCATTAGGAATGAGGCACTAACATATCCACCCGTGAACATGACAGCGGCAGGCTCTACTTCTTTGGAAGTTCCCAAGGGGCGAAATATGCTTAAGAACCCTCCAGGGAAGAAAGAGAACAATAGTGGCTGGACTACGTGGACGGATGCCATCGCTGGCAAGAGAATCAACAAGGGCAAGGGAAAGGATACGGAGATTACTGTCTACAATACTGTCGACAACAACGCAGAGGTCGGGAAGGAGAATATCCAGTGAGCTACAGCTTAGGAGGGGGTCGTGGTGCTCTGAATAGCCGCGGCAATAAAGACGACAAGAACAGAAGAGACGGGATAAAGAGAGATGGAACATACACATACATATATTATCATAGACGGATGGCTAGTGGCTTTCTGTAGGAATAGTAATACCCAATGCTTATTTTTTTTGCTTCTACAATATTTGGCACTAGGGGTTCATGGTGTGTTTGGTGATAGTGGCTTGGTATGATTGGGGGACATGGTCTAGTGGTATGACGGATCCTTAGCATGGTTGAAACTTTGACTATCCTATCTTGGATCAGGTCCGGGGTTCGATTCCCTGTGTCTCCATTTTTGACTATTCTTTTTCTTTATGTTTTTGCGAGACTTTCAAATGCTTCAAGATGTTTCAATTTTGGGTCTTTATTTTTGCATGAATTATTCTAAATTATCTTAGATCTCATACCTACCTACTTAAATATCGCATTACTCTTTCTCATTCCCCTCCCCAATCCACTCCTTCAACACCTCTTTCGCCTTCCAAACTCGCCAACCGACCCTCTCTACACACCCATCAACCGCTACCGTCCCCTCAGCAAACTCCACACCAAACATTCCTCTGACTCCATAGACTACTCGCTTTCCATACTTTGCTTCCCTCTCTACGGCATCTCCAAAGGGTTCAAAGATGGTCGAAGGTGCAATGTCAGGGTTCGAGTCGAAGCAGCGGATTACCATGGGGAGAAGCGAGTTTGCAATGGCGATGTGCGGAGGAACCGATGGGTCAGAGACGATGGCAGGCGGAGTGATCTGGAGTTCGAAAGGAGGAGTCAAGGTAAGGACCGAATGCGTGTTATGGTGATGGTACCGGAACTCATAAAGTCCAGTAGTCCAAAATAGCTGGTCACCCAAAAACTGGGTCTCGCCCTGTACAAGTTCGGGATTCTCCTGATGCTCGACATCGTGAGTGATAATACTCGCTTCAGAAAATACCTTGTCATAAAATCCGGGGGTGATCGGTGACCAGCGACCACGGCTGGAGATGTCAGTGGTCACAGTAGACCGGTTGACAGAGACTCTATAAAGACCGATCCAATCGGCACTGCCATGGTTCTTCGGTGCCCTCCATCTAAGTCTAATGGGCTCACCATACTCGAGAACCATAGGGCCTTCGCCGTCTTCATCAGTCTGTGACTTGGTCCCGATGATTTCAATGCCATACTGCATAGAATCATGTCCCGCGAGATCATCTGGGACTCGAGTAACGGTCAAACGGGTCGGGTACATATGAAACAGCTCGCCGGCCTCCTTGACAATCTCGGTAACCCCAGCGGCCAATCTGGGTCTTGCAGAAGCCAAGAATTCAGCCACAAAATTGATAGAATCATCCATAGCCTTGTCCACCGTCTCAGTAACTCTCTGTACTGGTGCCGTGATTGGCAAACTCTTCCGAATGAATTTGGTCAGACCAGCCTCTCGTCTCAGCTTCTCTCCGTATATCTTTTGCATGTGAGGCTTCTCGACAGCAGCAATGACAAAAAGAACGAGAAGCTGAGTGACAAGCGCCATGCCAAAGATGGTACGGGACCAAGTGATCAAAGCGGCACCCCAGACACCAGCAGTACCAAGAACACGTTCGGGGTTGTTAAGAAAGCGATAAATATGGCGGTATGACAATTTTGCTTCGGCATCAAAGAAGAAATCACCAAAGAACCAACCAAACTCTCCAAGCTCGGCGTAGATGCTAAAGGCAGTCCATGCTTGCAGGGCCATGAGGCCAGCACCGAGAATATGACGGAGAAGAGCAAAGCCATAGGTCCAGTCTTCAGGTACAGTATAGAGCTTCCAGCAAGCAGCCATGAAAGAGGCATAGCAAATATGCATAGAGATATGAAAGAGATACTTCCATTGGCGCCAAGCTTCATCTTTGCCTTCACCATACTTGACAAAATGGCGAGTCCAAGACTTGCCAGTGGATTGTGCCCGGAGAATGAAGCCGAGGCCACCAACATACCAAACACGCCAAAAGGCAGCATGTGCAGCAAACAGAACCTTTGTCAATGGCGTTGTTGGTGTAGCAATAGTTAGGATGAAGATGTAGAGATGTAGCAAGAGTATAGTGTAGTCAGTACTCCGATGAAGGTCAAGGAACCCGATCAACTTATAGACCGACACAGTCGGCTTCTGGATATCCACCGGCACCACCAGCTTTGTGCCATTTTCAGACCCAGAAGCAGACCGCACACGGGGAGCAGGAGGGTTGTACGTCTTCTCAATATGCGGGTTCTCTACAATGACTAAAAACCCCATTTGTGCCAGATGTGCCGCAATTGAGATGAACAGGACATCGTAGCTGGCCGCCATCATGGAAATGCCGTAGTAGCCGGCATATCCAACCGAGTACATGGGATGCGGGGCCATCTCGAAAACTCCATCAAAGGTGAGTTCCTGGTCAATGAGGTAGAAGAAATCACCCCAGTACCAGGCGTAGTCTTTGACGACACGGTGAGCATCAAGTTTGACCCAGAGGTTGAATCCCACAAGACCAATACCAAGCCCCCATCTGACCAAGGCCAACAAAGTCGTCTCTCCTTCAGGAGCCCGGGCACTAGCGATAGCAAATAGACAATACGATACAAAATCGCACATAAGAATCAAATCCACAACCCTCCTAAAGACCAACCAAGTGTTATACTCAATCGGTGCCTCATCAATGTTGTAATCTTCAGGAATCTTGATCTCAAGTTCGTGCTTGAGCAGCCGGTAAAGCCATGGCCGGGGCTGTTTACCACTTTCAGGGGTTTCAAACAGCTGCCAGCGGCGAGCCCAGGTGACGAGACGTTGATAGTGTGACTGGATCGTGAGGAGAATACCAATACCAATGTTGTACGAGGCGCGCCAGAAGATGAAGGAGGCGGCGAGGATAAGTCTTTGGATATTGGAAGGCAAATAGATGTATGCCAGGATATGCAAAGCTAGGATACTCAGGACAAAGATATCAGAAGCATTCTTTGGTTGTCGAGGGTCGAGAAGTTGAGACACCATGTCATGGGTGGTCGGGACAATGAAGACTGATTATGTTAGTAGTCAAGTAGAGCCGAAATGGTGAACATAACTTACTAGTGCCATCGGGGGTTCGTCCATATGTCTTTTGGGGCTTTGTGGTGTCGAGTTGAGAGGGAACATCGACTTCTTTGGAAGGGTGAACTTCTTTGGGGTTAAGTCGATTACGGGCAGGACCCAGGGTTTTGACGGCGGACGAACTCATGGTTGAAAGACCCGCCCGGATGATGTCAAGATTGATGTCTGTAATCAATTCGTATTATGTGGTGATTAATGTGGAAGTTCGATTACTCCAAGTTTCCTGAAGGCGACACTACATTTAAGTAGTTGCCTTAATACTTGATGAAAATCACGAGATTATATAGGTCGATGTATAAATGGCCACAAATGTAGAAAGTACTAACTGATAAGACAACAGAGGCAATTACACTCTTTTTAAATTCAAATCAGTAGTTACCGACTCTTTTCTATAAACAATATCAAAGTCAATAATGAGTTCATAGCGTACAGCTAGTTGACAATCCAGTGTTCCATAGGCTTTTGTCATCTTATATGCTACAATTCATCCTCAACATTTTCGACTAGCAGTATATGCGTCCATTAAAAAGGAGCATTTTCACATGTCAAGAAAATGCTCTCAATCTGCAGATGGCTGGAAGTGAGGTGTTATCGACATGCACATATGCTGTGAGTGGACTCCACGCGAGAGTCGGAACCAGGGACGTACCTGTCGATGTGACGATGGGATTCAATTGCTATTTGGGAAGTGCTAATGTTGAATCGCAGCACTTGGTGGTTGAAAATGAGTGGAATTTTAGTCAAGACATTGAATTCTGCAGATTAAAAGAAAAAAGAAAAAAAAGTCTTACGGTTGAGTTTCTTCAGCCGCACTATTTGTGTGCCTACAGGCGGATGTGATGTCATTAGCCGTGTTAGTCAGCAGCTGCTTTGGGAATGGTCATGTGTTATCAAGAGACCCTAGGGCAAGGTAAACGAGCCCCGGAAAACTAAGACAATAAATCAATATTTTCAGTTATGATTGTTTTACAGAATGAGATTCTGTAGATATGGAAACATTCAATTTGTAAAATGGTCACAATGTCTGGATTGTGACCTTTTACACATTACCTATCCACAACTTACAATACACATGTGTGCCTCTGTTACTTGTTGAATGTTTTACCAGTCCATTTGACATGAAAATGCTCAGAATAAGTCTCTTACTCTATTCACATAAAAATCTATAATCATCTCCCTCATTTTGTTCACATGCTAAATACAAAAATACTGCTTCCCTCACATTCCATGCATACACATCCCCAACAATATCTCCGGCGTCAAACATTAGTCGCCCACAGCCACCCCGCAACTTGGTTGTGGTAAACGATAATTCTGTTGGGATCCCGTTCTTTCCCTGAGTGGACCCTAGGAACGATAGCTGCGGGGGTCTTAGGAGATACATTACATTATGTTGATGTTGAGAGTTGATGTGATGTTAAATATTTGACATGTGAAAGTGGAGTGAAAGGGGTTATGCTTTAGTCAGTAACTTAACCCTAGTATTATAAGTAAATCCTAAAGTGGTACTTGATCCTAACCCTATCGGTAGTCATGCTAAAAGACCCCTTACTATCAACACATTAATAACGACAAATGTCTATGAAAATACTCTTGCTAACAAAACCACATCATCCACTGTCCTTCATTTATAACATTGCCTAGTGCCCACTAATAAATGCTGCTCCTGCCTGACTCATTTAAACCTTCCACAATGCCCCCGGCGTAAACATCTGGATTCATTGACGTCTTACTGTCAAACATCACCAGAGCTTAAATGAGTAATGTCACATCCACTATGCCCAGTTGATCCCTCCATGACAATTTCAGCTCAACAGGGCCATCAACTGTGATTCTAGAAGATCACTGGGGCTGGGGGTGGTAGGGTGTAAGTGGTGAGCGCTTGGACGTGGCGGGGATCGGTGAGGTGAGTGCATAAGAGATTTTGGACATGTTATATTGGATGTTTATGCAAATGGAGGTTCTCAAGAGTTAAGAGAATGAGACAACGATGGAATGATTGGGCTACATTACTGGGCTTGAGGATGTTTTCAGGGCAAGTCCTATGGTCCATTCATGGCCAATTGTTCTGGAAGGGTTTGAAGGATGTCGGTACCTGAAGATTGTTTCATGCATAAAAGAGTCATGACGATAGAACTGAGAAGAAGCAAAGCGATGCATGAAAATGGTTCACATAGGAGAAGAGTCAATCGGTCTTGACGAGGCTGATGACTCCATTGTGACCAATTCGTTTATATGCCCACCGGACGAGGGAAAGCCCCAGAGCATATAAAAATGAATAATGGCATATCAAGCATAGACCACTGTTGACATGCAAATCATGCGTACCTGATCTACCTCCTCCGTCCTATCAAACTGTTGACTTATTTCTCCCTCATTATCAACACAAATATAAACCGTGACCCTCTCAACCATCCGACTACTAGTCACTTGATCCCCTTTCTGCCCACCATCCACCTCCACTGATAACTCATACTCACTTAAAAGCCGGCCCACGACCGCGTCCATTCGTTACCCATCATCTCTATGCCCATTTTCAACATGGCCCGTCCCACCGCTGCTGCCAAAGGCTCCCGCCGTCAACAACAACAGCAAGTCCCCTCTTCCCAGCACTCGCGCACCTCCTCCGTCGACTCCACCCACACCAACTCTGCTGCTGCCGGTTCTGCCACCGGTCGCCGCCCTGGCACCTCGGGCACCGAGAACATCCTCATGTCGACTCGCCTAGCCGCTGCCACTCAGTACAAAAAGGCCGAGCGGGCCGAGAAGGAATACGTCACGCGAAAGCGGGCGGCCAAGGGGAGGCAGGAGCTGCGAGAGAGCAAGGAGCACTGGAGTAATGTCTTCCACCACCTGGGGCAGGCGCTTAAGAAGGGGGCTAGCGGGATCCTGGCGGTGCAGTATATTGTAGGGGAGAAGAGGAATAGCATGAAGGCGAAGAAGGATCAAAGAGAGGCGAAGAAGGCGATGGAGCAGAAGAAGAAGTTGGAGGAGAAGTTGCGGAAACAGGAGGAGTTGGCAGCGAGACATGCACAGGAAAGCGGCGAGGAGTCGGTGATTGAGGAGAACTAGGCTGTATATTCTTCTGATAGAAGTATTGCTGTGATTTTTTGAAATCTTTCCTTGGTCTAGGCAATTTCGCTTTTATCCTTCTCTACTTTTCCCTTGGCGTTGGCGTTTCTCTTCTTGGCTTTTGTTGTCTATGAGCGTCTTCGTTTCGTTATGTTTTGACATCGACCGGTCTTTACCTGATACCCATTTTATTGCCAGTTGGCTCCGACACTCGTTTATTTCTTATCTTGTCCGTCTTATTGTTTCCCACCTCTTTACACTATTCTATTTCCTATCTGTCGCTTATTATTTTCTTTATTAGCTCCTTTATGACCTCTGATGATCACGATTTAACGACCTGGGTTTGTGTTTTTCTTATAAGCTCGGGTTGTTCTATGCGGAGGCTCAAAGGGGCGTTTTGTCTTTCTGGAGTTGTTTCAGTTGTTAGATATATATCACTTGAGATGGCTTTGAAAACAGGCCATAATCCTTATACCTACTATCATAAAATGCAAAAAACAAATTTTTATGTATAATTTGTTGGTGTCTTGTCGTCGTTATGTGAAACCACGTTTTTATTTACTTTGTACGGTAATTACTTGATAAATTCCTGGCAGCGGCCACTTCTTCCCAAAGAAGTAGGCGGTTACATACTAGCTCCACTTTTAACATTAAGCTTGCACCAAACAAAATTTTGCCAAAGTCCGCCGACTGCCGATGAGTGCATATTAACAATGACCAGCAGATAAGATATCCGATTGTTACACCCCATTGAAACGCTAATTGCACTGCGGTTTTTATTCTTGCATTTTTTCTGTGCCTACAGACCTGAAGGGTGTTTGGAGTATCTTCTTTATCGAACGGGAAGACTTACAATTAGCGCATCTTTCATGTTAGGGCGTCCGGCGTTGAGGAGTGCCGGGGTGTGCAGTGTGCCATTGAGAGCGGCGTTGGCATTGAGACTAAAGTCCTTTGCTCGCTCGGCGTGTAGAGTTGCTTCGAGAACCTGTCCCAAAGTTGTGGTCCCGACATCTAGGGTTTACTACCCTGGCACCGCCAGATGGTAAGTTGAAAACTGTACATCAACCACAGGACTTACACTGACCCTTTCCAGCGCCTCAACCACTTCGACAGGTCCCTCTATTTGGTGGCGCGGCTGCACAACCTCGGAAGAATTCGTCCAGAAAGCCGGTTGGTCACCGAAAGATAGCGAGGCCTTCTGTGCTACCTACCCCAGCAACTCCCGCAACCCTTGGCGCCAAGGCGGCCAGTGGCTCGACATTGCTGCCAACGAGATCGGTACTGCCATCGCCCATGAGAACCCCGCATTTAGCTGGTCCGACTGGCGGACAATCGTGTACACCAAGCCGGGGTTTGAGGATTTGTTGGTGGATTTACTCATTCAGATGTGGCCTTATCGAGGTGATCCGACAGCATCGTTTCGAATCGTCAGCTCATTGTTGTATATCGATGAGAGATTGGAGGGGATGGAGGCAGTAAAAAGATTTCAGCAGGACTTGGCACAAGCGTTTGAACAGGAACAGTTGCCGAGTCTCTGGCGAGAACTGCCGAGTATCAAGCTGGACAGTGCGATTACAGAGTGCTACGTGAACCACAAAATTAATCCAACCCGGTACATTTCTCCGGTAACAACTCTTATTGGCCCCGAAGGTATTGGCAAGAGTCACACGGCGGTACAACTCGGCATCACACAGGGACTTTGGCTTTCATATACGTCGTTTGTCAGTGGAGCGGATCGGGAGACCTTTCCATTACGATCACCAATGGCCGACTTACTGATCAACGCAAAGGAAGAAGTGTGGATCTCTTACTTCCTTTTTCACATCCTTGTCGTCCAGGCTATCTCCTCTTTTCAGATCTGCGCCTCCGGGAACGCCCGCTTGCAATACCACGAAGCCTTCCGGTCGATTAGACAAAGACTCGCCAATACGTTCACTCGCATGGCCGGCGACCTTCGGATCTCGGTCAAGGAAGATACATTAAAATCTGTATGCGATCGGTTTCCCCAACAATATGTGGAAATCTTGGCGATTATCAAGCCGGTACGGCAGATCCTGAACGCAAGCGGATGGAATGACAGAGTCGTAAAGAAAACATCGGCTCGGAAGAATCTCAGAAACATATTGTTCTTGGATGACTTTGTGCCGAAGAATGGCGTAGGCGGTATCAGTCAGGCCAGTATTGCTGCCTTACATAGGGCAGCTCAGGCCTTATTCTTAAGTATTGGCCACACGGATCCATTTTTTGTTGTGATGGCGACGAACGCCATCTCGGCCTCGGAACAAGCAATAAAAATGCAAGAATTCACCTACGGTGACGCACATCCACCACTGTTTCGATTGCCCACGTACGATATCTATGCCACCGACGAATTAGTTGAAGACATTATGAAGCCGAAGAATGCAGACGGGTCGCCACAGTTTGCTGCGGAGATGTTCAAAAAAGGTCGGCCTTTATGGGGTGCCCTGTTGGCATCATCAGACACAGCAACAGCCGGCGACGTTTTGAGAGTTGCATCGCGCAAGTTACAGTG
This sequence comes from Ambrosiella xylebori, assembly GCA_002778035.1. Taxonomy (NCBI): domain Eukaryota; kingdom Fungi; phylum Ascomycota; class Sordariomycetes; order Microascales; family Ceratocystidaceae; genus Ambrosiella; species Ambrosiella xylebori. The sequence goes on from PCDO01000002.1 coordinate 2,159,449, forward strand.
GCGGGGACATGGACTGCCATCCAAAGCTTTCTACTTGGCGCTTTTGAGGACGAGGCTGCACTTTGACGTGCTACATCCCGGGCTGAAAGAGGAGATGACCAGTGATTGGTTGAATTACACAATTAGGGTAAGCCGGAAGAGAGAATACACGGAGACATCGCAGCCGTCGGAGCCAGTGTTGGCACATGCCTCGGCGCAGCATCTTACAAACATGCATATGAAAATCTCAGCCGCACAAGCCCTCATCGACTGCATCCACGACCGCACTATCTCTGTAGCCAACTGTGAGGAGGCTACGGCTGGACTCATTCTTCTCTTCGCGGTGGACCGGTTACTCGACCCCGTGAACACGCTGCCAAAGGCCTTTGGGACTATTGACTATGTCGAGACCTTACTAGGGGGCGAATTCTTGTTAGCAGAGAAAGAATTGCGGAGGTTGAACAATTCTGTGAGACATGGAAGGGTTTTCTTCAACCATTTTACGCAGGCGGCTGGAGAGCTGACGGAGGAGCATTTAAAGGAAGCTTATTCGAGGGGAGCGGCTCTCTATCTGCCTCGACAGTTGGGCGGGGGGTTCTTGATACCAGTGTCCATGAACAGTGGTTACGAGATGTCTGGGATCATTGTGCGCACGCAAAGTAACGGGAGGTTTGATATGGGGTTCATGCATAAGGAGTTAGCGTGCCTTAAGTCCAAGTCGGTGATTAACATAACAATGGAATTTAACCCAGAGTTGGATGAAATTACGCTTCTTTCGAAGTCTCAACTCAGGCCGATCGAGACCCAGATGCGTCTAAGATCTGTCAACGTGACCCGTAGCCCTGACTCTGTCTACGACTTTCATATCTACGTACCCGGCCTCTCTACTTCCCTATATCCGGCCCTCCGCGTTATCCCTGATTCAAAGCCTGTCTCCTCTTCAACCATGACCGGCTCGGAGAGGCTAGTCGAGAAGGCTTTGTTGTCAACTCTCCGGCGTCTTTCTACAGCCTCAGCTACGACCCACAGCGTCATTTCTCAGGACCGGTTTGCAGGGCCATTGGTGGATCTGTCAGCGCGAGTGGCGGCGAGCAGGTCGCAGAGGGAGGTGGACAAGAAGGCAGAGGGGGAAAGAAGGGCGGCTGAGGTTGAAAGAGAATTGGTATTGGCGAGGAGGGAGAATCGAAAACAGAAGAAGAGGATCCGGGAGATTAAGGCGTTGGTGAATAAGGAGCGGAAGGAAGACCTTGGAAAGGAATACAATGCTGGGGTCTCGGAAGATATGTAGGGGCGTCAAGAAGGTGGAGGCCAAGGGTAGAGAGGTAGAGGTCTGTCAAGTTACTGAGCCAATGGAGCTTATGCATGAGATCAACGGGGAGGAGACTCGGGAAGGTGGCAATAGAGGGGGTGTGTGTGCATAACCAGAGCCATATAGACAGATAGACAGCGGACGATGGTGTGTGTATACTTGTATACTAGATTTGTAAGATTACGATATTTGATGACATGCTGCAATTCGCACTATAGAACTCAACATATAGATAATGCGATTTTGATTATTCCCTTCTTTTCTCCGGTGTTTGTCCAGAGTTGATGGTCTTCCTATGATGTTTTTAGAGGCTTAGCTAAGATCCCATGAAAAAAAAAGACAAAAAAAGTAGGGCGATAGATAACGAGATTTATATGTGAACCCTTAGATCCTTACCATATTAAGGTTCCACAGCCCATGCCGCCATTGTCTGGGATGTTGATGTCATTTTCTATCATGCGATTTGAAGATTGTAAAACGTGGTAAATGATCAGGGGTGGCGAAGATTGATGGCTTGTTTTGGCGAGGTGCGAAGAGAGGAGAAGGAAAGGCGAGGGGAATGCCGGTAGGAGCAAGATCTGAGAGAGGGTATTTTTTTCCCATGTTAATTATTAAGTGGCGGTGGTGGATATGCATATATGTGCACACATATAAAATGGGGAATGTATGTAAATAAAAATGTGAGGCAGGAAGAGGAAGGAAGGAAGGAAAGGGAAAAAATTGTATGTATGGAAGGAGCGTTGCTAAATGAGTGAATAAATGTTTTCCTTTTTGGGAAGGGTGTCATTGGGACAAGAGAAGGAGATGATCTACGATAACGAGTTTGTAACTTAGATAGCATAGCATTAACGTGATTTTTTTCATAGAGAAAAAGAAAAATATATATATATATAAAAAGATGACAATCTTCCGTTACATTTTCCGAAAAAAAAAAAAAAAACAAGATGAGATTCGCGACAATCTCGCCTAGATCACATCGTCTATCTCTTTCTATTTGTCTGTCTCTCCCTCTCAAATATGTCCCCCTCCGAAGACAAACTCGGTACCCCACCCACCACCGATGACGAAAAAACCGGTGTCCCCGACCCCTCAGAGTCTATATTCTCCGTTCCTGTAGCCCAATTCTGCGATGAAACCCACGACCTCGTCGCCCGCTACGGCGGGGAGATCTGCGAGGCGACGCCCGAGGACGAGAAGAAGGTCAAGTGGAAAATTTACGTCTACCTCATAAGCCTGCTGCTGCTCATTGACTTGGTCCTCTTTGTAAGTGCACTGTACAAATCTGATGCTTCATAGCAACAATATGTGACTAACCTTGTCTTCTCCTCTCCTACTTTTTAGGTCGACAAAGGCGGCCTCAGCCAGTCCACCCTCCTCGGCCTCATGGAAGAAACTGGTATGTCCACCCACCAATACAACAACCTCAACACCATCTTCTACACTGGTTACGCCGTCGGCCAGATCCCCGGCAATTACCTTATCCAGCGCCTGCCTGTTTCCCTCTTTGTAACCCTAATGATCACCCTCTGGTCCATCATCACTTTCCTGCATTGCCCGGCCACGTCGTACGGCGGGTTGATTCCCCTGCGCTTCCTGTTGGGCATGACGGAGAGTTCGTTGGTGCCAGCGATGGAGGTGACAATGAGTATGTTTTTGGAGCCCGGAGAGCTGCATGCGGTGCAGCCGGTGTTCTGGGCGAGTTGCATGGGGGCGCCGATTCCAAGTGGGCTGATTGCCTTTGGCTTATTGTTTGTCAAGTCACCAGTAACGCCGTGGAAGTTCTTTATGATTATCACCGGTGGCACCACGCTGTTGTTGGCTGTGGTGGCCGGCTATTGGTACCCGGCGAACCCGGCCAAGGCGCGCTTCTTGTCGCTGGAGGAGAAGATCTGGACGATCCGCAAGGTGCACCGGGCGACGCGGTCGTCGATTGAGCAGAAGCACTTTAAGCGGTACCAGCTAGTGGAGGCGCTCAAGGATCCGATCTCGTGGATGTTTACGCTGTCGACGTTCTTGCTGATGCTGGCGAATAACTTGGCGTACCAGCTTGGCCTGCTGTACACGTCGCTCGGTGTCAACAACAAAGACAGCACGCTGGTGTGGATTGCCGCCGGTGGTTTCTCGGCGTCTTGCTGCATTATGGGGTCAATACTGGCGAGCAGGTTCAAAGGGCTGACTGCGTACTGGGCAGCCTTTTGGTGCATTCCGTCCGTTGCCGGGTCTATTGGCATGGTGGCGGTCCCGTGGGATCATAAGCTGGGACTTCTGGCTTCTCTGTTGCTAGCGGCCAACACTTTTGGCATCTGCTACATCTTTACGCTGTCGTGGACAACCTCTTCATGCGCCGGGCATACAAAGAAGCTAGTGCGCAATGGCATGTTCATGGCGACGTACTCAGTGGCCAATATTATCGGGCCTCAGATGTGGAACCATGGGACGCCAAGGTACTATGCAACGTGGATTGTGCAGATGGTGCTGAGCTTTTTCGCGGCACCAGGGATCCTGGTGGTGGTGAGGTGGGTTTTGATGGCGCGGAATAAGGAAAGGAGAACGTGGCAGGAGGGCGAGCGGAGGGCCGGTCGGACGGGGAGAGGGTGGCTAGAGCAAAAGGGCAAAGATGGTGAGGTTGTACGGACGGAGGTTGATGTTTGTGAGTTGGATCTGACGGATTTGGAGAACAAGTGGTTCATCTATCCGATGTAAGGGGTGGGACGAGAGGAAAAATACAAAATAATGTATATATCACATAATTGTTAAAGTCGAAGTTCAGAAGCGAAAGTGCAATGTTAGGGTTATCTATTTAGGGTCTCTTTGTAATACATGATGGTGTCACCACCAACCACAATCTCATCACCAGCTTCTTAAGCCAATTATAATCTCTGAAAATCCATAAAGATCATCACCACCGCAACAACACAAATGCCTGCAACCATCTTGCTGTAAACCCCCACTATGTCACCGCCCACTGGAACCCTGCGGTCGAAGTGGGACCCTCGGCTTATGTAAAAAGGCCCCTCCCCCTCCGGGCCCTCCCGCATCTTCTCAGATGCCTGTGCAATTGCGACATCCGACTCAGAATTTTTTTTGTTTTCTGTCTCTGCGGGCATGATCCTTTCCTCATCTAGCTATCTAAATGTCAACCCAGGATATTTTCCGATATTCCCCAACCGCCATATGAAACGTGGGTGACACCATCTTGCTTTGTCGCCATAGTTGAACGTGATGATCACAGACAGACATCGATGGTCGTCCGTCGTCTGAGACCAACTATATAAAAGCCTGGACAAGATAATAGGATCCCAAATATCGAGTTGCCTCTACTTGCCTCTGGCAACAGTAGACTTTTTCTTGTAATCATTCAATCTTTTATTATAGCTTCCGATAATGCCTAGAGTCGCTGTCATCGGAACCGGCGCAAGCGGATACTCGGCCACCCGCGCGCTGGCCCTCGAGGGCCACTTCGACTACATCCGCGTCTTCGAGCGCAAACCCTACGTCGGCGGCATCTGGTAAGAAAAGAAACCCTCCTCTCTTGCTGAAACCCTTATTTCATCCCTCGGCACTAACCATCATGTGTTCTTTCTTTTTCTTTCTTCAGGGCTTACGAACCCACCCCCGACCCCTTCCTCCTCCCCTGCGACCCCGCTAATCAACCCCCTGCCCCGCCGAAATCCCTCTCCCCCGCCACCCCCGCCTTCACTTCACCACTGCCCCCGCGTCCCAATATCGGCAACGCTAGCTATGCCACCCTCGACACCAATTCCGGCGCCACCACCATGGCCTTCACCCACACGCCGTTCCCCCTTGTGAACTCGGCCGACTCCATCCGCACATTTGGCCCCGGGAATGAAACGCGCCCGCGCCGGACCGTTCAGGGGTACATTGAGAAGTTGTTTGAGCCGTATTTGCATCTAGTGCAATTCCGTACACACGTTGAAAACATTGAGAAAATCGAAAACATTGATGAATCTCCAGTTACAACGCCTGAGTCATCACCAGGGTTAGGGTTATTGGGCGACGGCCATATGCCGCCACCAGCGACACCCAAGATTAAATGGCGTGTGACATTGCGCCGGGAGTCTGTACCCATTGGCGAGAAACAGATTGTCAAGGACCACTGGTATCAGGAGGACTTTGATGCCATTGTTGTGGCTACAGGTCATTACACGCTGCCGCGACTCCCGAGCATCGATGGACTGTCGGACGTGCTCAAGACTTTCACAGACGCCCTAATCCACTCAAAATCCTATCGTGACGTCGAGGACTTTGTCGGCAAGCGGGTTGTCATCGTCGGCTCTAGTGTGTCATCGTCAGATATCGTTGAGGCACTTCACGACGTTGTCTCCGGGCCCCTCTACGTCACTCAGCGGTCCTCCAAAATCTGGCTCGCCAACGTCTTCCGCCTGCCCAATGTCGAGATCAAGCCTATAATCCGCCGTCTTCTCGTCAAAGATACAGGCATCACCGTCATCTTCAACGATGGCACCGTTGCCAACGACATCGAGAAAATCATCTTCGCCACTGGCTTCTACGCTGACTACAAGTTCCTCCCTTGGAAAGACGCCGTGACGCCGACAAACCGCCTTTCCGGCTTCTACCAGCACATTTTCCGTATCGGCGACCCGACGTTTACTGTCGTCGGGCAAGCGCGTGCCGGCGTCACGTTACGCGTGTTCGAGTACCAGGCGATCTGTGCCGCGCGGTATCTCTCGGGCCACTCGCAGCCGCTACCGTCGATTGAAGAGCAGGAGCGCTGGGAACAGGATATGATTGCGCGGCGCGGAGACTCAGAGGCCTTCCATACGATTAATCCTGATTACCAGGAATACTATTCGTGGATGCAGGCGTTTATGAAGCCGGTGCGCGGGCGGGAAAAGTACCCGGTGCCTGAGTTTGAGGAATGGTGGGTGGAGAATGATCAGAGTGTTATGTGGGAAAAGACAAAGGTTTGGGAGGGAATGTTGATTGGTGAGCGGAGAGAGGAGGCGAGGAGAGAGAGGGAGGAGCGGGAGCGGGAACGTGAGGCGGAGAAGCGAAAACGACAGGGGGACCCGGAGGCGGAAGTACCTGTTAAAAGAGCCCGGATCACGGCAGCATAGTTTGTCTTTTGTATTCGCTATTATTGATCAAATTGAACAGTATACTTCTCTCTGTTTGAATTTTTCTTATCTCTTTCCCCTACAACCTCAACCTAACCACCAGCTTATTCTCCTTCACAATCTCCTCCTTCCGCCTTACTACCTCCTCCATATCCCACTGCGCCATCACATAGCGCCCCCCCAACCACTCGCGGCCCCCCTCCACCAACCAAACCACCGTATCCGCACACAATCTCGCCGTCTCTGTTAACGCACTATGCCTCTCCACCGGCAAGCTTCTCCCCAACCTCGTCGCCACCCCGCCCGGATGCACCGCATATCCCACCAGCCCTTTGTCCCCGTAGTCTCGCGTGACAAATTCGGTCAGCCGCAACTGGGCCAGCTTGGACACCTGGTATGCCGAAGCCCCCGGGGAGATTGACTGGCTGGCCAGCGAATTAATGTTCACCACGGCCCCGAGGCCGCCGCCGTTACCCGCCACCCCCGCGGCCAAAATTGGCATGAAATAGTGCATACAGTAAAACGTCCCCTTCAAATTCACATCCACTGTCCTCATCCATTCCTCCACATCACACTCCCCAATCTTCCCCCTCTTCTCTAAAACCCCCGCATTACAAACTAGCACATCTAACCTTGGAAAGGCCCCCTTAACCCTCTCCGCCGCCTCCTGTACATCCTCCTTCCTCGTCACGTCCACCCTCATCGCCAAAACTTCCACTTTCCCCTTCCCATTCCTCTTGGCAACATTCTGGATCTCTCTCTCAAACCCTGCACACTCACTCCGGGACCCCACTGCAATACCTGCAGCCCCCGCCTGCGCAAACGACAGCGCAATCTCGTACCCGATCCCCCGCGATGCCCCCGCGATAAACACATATCTCCCGCTCATATTCCGGTCCTTGGAATCAATGTACGGATATGTGTCGTGTCGGTGAATCTCTGTAAAGTAGTATCCTATAACACAAAAATGTCTGTGAGTTGGTATATATATTCGCCGCCTTCCGTGATAAAAGTGGGGAGACCTGGTGCTACCATACCCGTCGTGGGATCCTCTGTTTGTTTCTCCGGCGGCGGACGTAGAGAAGACATTGTGATGATTTATTATTAGTGCTATTGATTATTCAACTGATTGTCAATACTAAAAGTGAAAATCTAACAATCATCGTAGAAACATTCAACTTATTATATACATTTTCCTTCCTCTCTACTCCTCCACCCTAAGCATCCCATACCGGTACCCACCAGACCCACTTCGACCAGTGGCGTCCTGACTGCTTTTCAATTCCGCCAACCACATCATCCCTCATACAAACCAACCCAGAGCCAATTCTACGGGCCGCTTATCATTTCTCAAAACATCTCTCTTCAATTCCTTCTCTACATGAACACCTAAATCCTACTGTTCGATACTGCAGCCTCACTTATATCCGGTAATCCACTTGCCCCGTATCTCCGGCCCACAATTCATAATACACATCATATTGGATCAATCTCAAACAGGAACAAATGGACTCAATAGTGCCAGCACGTACCGAGTCTTATCCAATGTTATTTCTTATTTATCTACTGACTCTCACTGCTCGCCAAACAGCATGACAAACTCGGACAATCTTCCTTCTCAACACTTATGGCCCCAGATCAGCAACCACATTGACCTTGAAGTCAATCAGAAACCAATCATTGACAAAGTCCACGACGCCAACGTCCATCTTTAATCGCAATCCCATTTCTTTCGTCTGTGATAACAGATCCCCCAATATCGAACAACAAGAAAAAAAAGAACAAAAAAAAGATGCATCGAAATATACCAAAAGAGTAATCAATACTGTCCGCCCGGTTGGGGATGTTCATGCCTAACAGTATACGGTTGATCGAGAGCATTAATATAGCGAATCCACTTCTTCTCTATCCACTCCCGGAGGTCAAATCCGTCCTGGTGAGCGTCCACAAGTTGCGCGTTGACGCTGAAGTACTTCCAGGTCTTGACTTTCCATGCCTTCTTAACATTCAAGTGCGCGACATGTGGTCCCATGGAACCAAAATCAACATCGATCACTTCACCTTCACCGGACATGATGAATGGGTGACAACCGCAGTCCTTGCAAAAGAACCAGTGCTTCCGGACATTATAGTCACCTAACTCTGTCACCGGATCGAGTGGTGAAAGAAGATAAAAGTCTTGCGAAGGGTCGGAAATGCGGAGGTGGAAGAACCCCATCTTGTGACACCAAGTACAGTTGCACTTGTACATCTCAAGAGGGCGAATGTTATCATCAGGCTTGGATTCAGACCAAGCGGGAGGAGGGAGCTCCAAACTGACAACAAATCTGACGGCTCCACAAGTGCAAGATCCAGTAAATGAAGGCATCCTGTGAGAGATTCAGATAAACAACGGCGCAGACTAACAAAACAAAAGAAATCGTGAGTATCCTAGACAGCAGGACACAACAAGAAAAGTGAAAATTGTAGATTCTTAGGCAAGAGAGCGGTTTCAATAGCAGCCTTCGTAAGATAAAAATGACTACATTGTCGCACGGAAATATGAGAACATGATACCTGTAGTGAGAAATCCCATAGGATGACGGAACCCGGTGCGAGCAACACTGTGTCAGACTTGGAGCGTAAACGAGAAACTCCTAGCCTAACATATTCAGCCCTCAAGACTTAGACACTGATAGTAGGCCGATTTTGGGTAACAGACATTGCTCCAACGCCGGTGACAGGCTTTTCTTCTCGGACCCGGTTTTGCTGCTTCACACCTTGACCTTGTATCACGGCTCAGTCTTCCGGCTCATGGTTCTCACTTGACACAGGCTGCTGTTGTTGATATAGCGCAAAACTTCGCAAATTCCTGAATTTGATAACCATTCCTAAGCAATAAACGAGGCGGGAATTCTCCGGAGATACTTCACCAATCGACAGGCATCAACAACTTCGGCCAAAGCAATGCGGATAGCGAGATTGTGTTCAGCTGTGACGGACGTGATGTTATCATACTGAAACTCTCAGGCAGTAAGCTGGTCATCGGCGGCAATCTCTCGTACAATGTAGTACTTGTCTCCCGGGGCATCGTCCTTCTAAGTCGTCGGGGCAATCGTCAAGGCCTGGTGAAGATTACGTGAAGATTACGTGTTAGTCAATAATCAGGGTTATAGTGGCCGGTCTATATGAAGTAAAGGACCACAAAGACGAAGCGTGAAAGACAATAGACATCAACTTAATATCAGTGTTTGTAACTTACCCGCTGTCGCCGGAAAGACCCTTAGCATAGGGCTCTTTGCAGATCGAAAGGTAGGGAGTCTTGAGAGAAGATCTCGACAAACGATTAGCGATCAACACAGGTAGTGTTAGGTAAATGAATAATATCCTAGTTAAACCGACATATACAGGTGATAGTGATAATAAGGTCAAAGTAATGAGAAAAATAGTGACAGCTGATACTAAAAGTAAAGCTGGGAAGAAAAGAAGAGAAAGATGAAAATAAGAGGGATATATGGAGGAAATCACAACTTATAACGGCACTGCTGGCATTTAGACAACTAAAGGAAGGCATTCACAACGATAAATAGAAGTAACTATCTCGAGTGCGCCGTTATTGGTGGTGCATATGAGTAACTATAGGGGAGATATTGCAGAAATAGTGGTGGTAATGCATGTACCTACCTTGAGATTTCAAAGAAAGTGACATGGATTACTTTTGTAACATCGTGGAAACATCAATGGTACGGAAAGAACAGTAGTTCCGTATATGAGGAAGTGGGACCAGTTGACTTTTACATGAAAGGTGCCGACGTGAGCACTTCAACAGAATGACATAGTGTTGACATAATCTGTGATTATAAAGGTTAAATTAAAATCTTAGTACTAAATCAGTCGCTCTTTTTATCTAACACTTCTTCCCATCGTCCACTCGTCGGTAATAAATTCCTCATCCCGCTCAATTTTTCACCGGTCTTCATCTATGATATGCTACAACTCTTCGAAACTCCCGGTCAAGGATTCAACGCTGCTACTATTCATATCCCACGGCTTCTGTGTCATAATAAAGTAGACATGCATCTATCAATGGTATCGATTTCAAATCATATATCGACAACAGTTTCCTCGGGCAAATTCCTCCCGAATCACGCATGTTCTAATGCCGGTTCTATGATTTAGAGTGTACCTCTGCTACAAATGATCTGTGCGATATACACATTCACCTGTGGACAATACTATTCCAAAAAGTAAAGGACCATCGCCACCTTTGTGGTCACCCGACATCGTCGCATTTTGTTTCTCCCCGCTAGACATCAAACACCCTTGGACAATAGACTCCACTCCGGAGCACGAGTCGTTTATATACCGGTATCTCTCAGTCCGCTTTGTTATCTTCAGGATGATTTAAACACAAAGCGACAGCTTCCAAGGATTGTTCAGTGTTAGTGGCAGGTCATCCAGCCCCACTAATCATGGCGCCCCCACAAACAATCCCTCATGCAATCACGACCTTCACAAACCAACAAAGGGCAGTAAACGTTGTTTTTGCGCTCATGACAGAACCAGATCATCCATTCCGCACGCTTCTTTGTAATAGTTGAGCTGATTTCTGTCGTCGGCAGCCATGTCCATTATCAGTTTTGTCGAAGGACGTTTACTCATGACATTCGACACTGATCCGCTGATATGGGAATCTGTGTAGTCTAGTGTAGTAATTTGTTCAGTCACCAAAAAGACAAGCCAGTTACTCAGCTAGAACTATGCGGACGGATATAACGCCATCAGTAGGAGATACTGCAACATGATCCTCTCAATGGTATGGCTTTGGCTGGTGCAAAGGGTAAGACTGTGCGGTGTCACAGTTCCGGACCGTTTCTGAATCTAGAAGATGTAGATAGTTTACTGTCTTGCTGAATATATCATACTACATAGCAATATTCTTAATGATTTCCCGTAGCATCACGTGTTAGGACCATGAAATAACAATTAGTGGTTTAGGTTATGAATGCTGTGATACCTGGCATGAGATACATATACAGCGTGAGTGAAGCATTGCAAAATCACAGAACTACTTGTACCTAGACCGCAAGAAACATGTTTCCTACTTATTTGTCATCATGTTTATGTCAAAGCAAACTACATGCACCTATAGTCTAGTCTCCGGTCTCTGAAGTCTTCCTTCCCTAACGTAACGATGCTGTTCTCACAACACCTACACCCCTGTCTGTCTGATAAGATAAGAGATAACCCCCGCTGTAGTTCGAGATTCCGCTGCGAGCTTTAGCGCAACCGCAATCAGGCACAGTTCAGGAACTAAAACGTCATTATCAACTACTAGATTGTTCAATCTTAAAATCGCACCTTACAAAAAAACGACACACCCTATACATATATATCATCATTACAGTGTCATATACATTTCATCAAGCCTACATTAGGCAACATGGCGCCTCCACACATGACCCCAACCTACATCGTACGTCATACCCCGTTCCGTCCGTCCTCAGCTCCCCACCTCCCACTAACTCTTCTTCCCCTCACAGACCAAAATCAAAGTCCAGCTCAAACTTGCTATCGCCCGCCTCCGCATGCTACAAAAACGTGACGATGCCCTCTCCAAATCTGCCCGCCGCACCATGGCTCAACTTCTCGACCAAGGCAAAATAGACTCTGCCCGCATCCGCGTCGAAAACATCATCCGTACCGACATCACCATCGAACTCCATGAGATCCTCGAGCTCTTTTGCGAATTGCTGCTTGCCCGTGCAGGACTCCTCGAGGGCACCGGACCGTGCGATCCCGGGCTAGAAGAGGCGGTTAAAAGTTTGATTTATGCAGCGCCAAAGACGGAGGTGAAGGAGTTGCAGATGGTGAGGCAGTTGTTGGCGGAGAGGTTTGGGAAGGAATTTTTTATTGCGGCGACAGAGAATTTCGGGGGTGGTGTCAATGAGAATGTGGTGAAGAAGTTGATGGTGACACCACCTAAGCCGGAATTAGTGCAGGGTTATTTGGAGGAAATTGCAAAGGCATACGGCGTGACTTGGCCGCGGCCAGCAACACCAGAGGTTATGCAAGACGATTCTGGTGAGGATGTAAGTAATTATGGAGGCGAGGGTGGTGCAAAGGAGCTCAAAGAAGTCACTACTCCTGTGAAACCACCAGTTGACTCTCCTGTGAAGATTGCCCCGCGAAAGATGTCAACGGACAACGTGCATCCAAAAGTGACTCTTGATTCGCAGGAGATCGGTGTTGCTACCAAGCCTAAGCCACCAGCAGGGAAGAAAGGCCCTGGTGGCACTGTTCCGGATATTTCAGAGTTGGAAAAAAGATTTGCTGCGTTGAAGAAGTAACTCTATTATTAAATAATGTCATGATACCCATATTTTACCGGCGTTAGGGTTAAGTCTGTCACATCTACATTGAGAATTTTGCAATATTGTAATGATCTGAGTGAAAGTATTAGAAAAAGAATTATTGGATCTCTTTGAATATATGTCTCAAGGGTTCCAGTCCTTTCAGATATATCCATGTCATCGAGAACTGCTTTGAGTTGTCGAATGCAATATTCTGAATAGACCCTTTATTTAAACTAAATACCCTAACCCTTATCGGTTGAACCATGGTTGAACCATCGCGGCCGCGTCGGGAATCACATGCGACATCCGGCATCACCAACCCCAGAGTATTTACCAAAATTCCGTTTGTCGGCAGCAGATAGTGACAACATCCGGCCTCCGCAATTCAGTCTTCACTATGCTTTCCTACATCTTGATCCAGAACCGACAGTATGTATTCTATTTTCGCTGCGTACGATGCGAGCGAACGTTTGCTAATCGATACACAGGGGAAAGACTCGGTTGGCGAAGTGGTATGTGCCGTATAGCGACGAGGAGAAGGTGAAGCTCAAGGGCGAGGTAAGTTTTTTCTAATAATAGCGACATTTATGGCTTTTCCTTTTATTGACGATGAATCTCTTCAGATTCACCGCCTTGTAGCCCCCCGCGACCAGAAATACCAATCTAACTTTGTCGAATTCCGCAACAACAAAATTGTCTACCGCCGATACGCCGGTCTCTTCTTCTGTGCATGCGTCGACACTAATGATAACGAACTGGCCTATCTGGAGGCCATCCACTTCTTTGTTGAGGTGTTAGATGCGTTTTTTGGCAACGTGTGTGAGCTGGATCTGGTCTTCAACTTTTACAAAGTTTATGCTATTCTTGACGAGGTGTTTTTGGCGGGGGAGATTGAGGAGACGAGTAAACAGGTGGTTTTGACCCGATTAGAACATTTGGATAAGCTGGAGTAAATGTTGTTATGAGGGTTATATTTTGCTTGGGAACTTGGCGTTTTTCTTGTCATATTTAATGTTAATATCTAGAGTTTTAGATTTACGCAGGATAATATTTTTTTTGTTCATACACTTTCAATTGCTGTTACAATAGAAATATTTTTTCACATAAATGCCTTTGTGGTATGGTATAGCGGTCACTTTAGGGTGCACCAGGATTTGCCGGAGATTTACCAGTGCGAACCGCATTAGTTCAGGGCCAGGCGCACCAAATTGACTGGCGTCCTAGATTTTGAACCATGAACCTACAATGCACAATATAAATACCCTAGATGATTAGTTTTCAAATATACTGTCATTCCAAATAACATTAGTTAATTATCCGGGAAAACTGTCGCGTGACGTACACATTATCCATCATGTCGACCGAACGGACCTACAAATACCGGCAAGAGATTACACAGATGATGTACGTCTCTGGAGAAACCGCCGAACCCTCCATTGAAACTACTGGCCTTATCGAAGACATTGTCCGCCAACAAGTCGTTGAACTTGTGAGTATCCTCCCGTACCTAATACCATAGTACTTTCCCCATCGTTAACCACCACCACCCCTCCCCTTTCAGCTCCGCACCAGCACTGAACTCGCCGCCCGCCGCGGCTCCCGCTCCATCACCATCAACGACCTCATCTTCCAAATCCGCCACGATCAAGCCAAAGTTTCCCGCCTTCGCACCTTCCTCAGCTGGAAAGATGTCCGCAAAAACGTCAAGGACTCTGACGACAAAGGCGGCGCCGATGATTTGGGCGGCGCTGATGAAGCAGTGGCGCCCCCCGTCGACGAAGCGGCTAAGAAGAATAAAAAGGCAAAAGTTGGCATGCCGTGGGAGCCCGCGTCGTTTTATAGTCAGGAGGTGCCCGATCGCGATGATGAGGAGGATGACGAGGAAGAAGAGTTGAATTTGTTGACGTTACAGAGATTGCGCAAGGCTGATGAGAGGACAAAGGCCATGACCAAGGATGAGTATGTGACATGGTCTGAATACCGGCAGGCGTCCTTTACGTATCGCAAGGGAAAGCGGTTCCGTGAATGGGCGGGCTTTAATTTGGTCACTGATAGTAAGCCCTCAGACGACATTGTCGATATCTTGGGTTTCCTGACCTATGAAATGGTCCAGTACCTGACCGAGAATGCCCTGCGTATCAAGGAGCATGAGGACCAGTTGAAGGCACAGAGTGGCGGTGATAACCCCAAGAAGCGCAAGTTGCATCAAGGTGGGCTGTTTGAGCTTCCTAGTGAAGGGCGGGTTCCCGTTGAGGCGAGACATGTGCAGGAGGCATACCGTAAGTTGCAGGAGAGGCCAAAGAAGAGCCGAGCCATGCTCAACAGCTCAAGGCTGGTGCAGCACATGCCGCTCAACATCTTTTAGGTTTGTGTCTGTATTTTGATCTGTTGGAATATTTCGGAATGGGTGAGGTGGATCCGGGACTGTTTAGAGCGAGGCGTTTAGGAGTTGTCATATTAAACTATTGTCTTTCTGGGTATCAAGCTAGAACTAGTCGGTTTCCAATAAAAAGCTTATCACCAATAATCCACCAGAAACCAATACAATAATGTCTATAATCACACTTTCAACTCCTCCCACGCACTAAACCCTTCTCCTCTCCACCCCCACGCCACCAAATAATGCCCCGCCAACAATTCCCACTCCTCCACCTCATCCAATATCTCCAACTCATCCACCCTTTCTACCTCCTCCTCCGCCACCCATCCCTTCCATAACTTCTCCATCGTCTCCGCCGTCGCCCCCACAAACCCCAGTCTCGATAGCCGTTCCACTTGATCCCCGGGCTCCCTGTAACTCTCCAACGTCGGCATACGGATCTTCCGCGCGGCGAAATTCTGCACCATCATTTGGCCAAAAGGGTCGTCAGGCTTTGTGGGCTCGTAGAGGGCGATGCCTAGAGACGGGATCCGCGAGGTGAAGAAGGTGATGACACGGGTGGCGGCTGCCGTCTCAAGGTAGCAAAGGCAACATTCGGACAGGATAAGCGTCGGGATATCGGTGCGGAGGCCCGCGATGACGGGGGCCGGGGTATCTTTATCAGTCGTCGGTTTCCCAATATCTCGTAGGTCGACACCGTGGCAATAGTAGGTGCTACTGGCCGCCGGTGTCGCTTTCCAGAATGCCGGGATCCCAGGTTGTTCTAGCGACCTCTCGATGGTGCCCATGAATTTGAATTCCGGATAAGACACCTTTTGTAACTTTGCGTCCGTGGCAACCGGGAAGTCCAGCTCATGGTACGTCAACCCTTTCCCCTTGCTCTCTACAAATAACTTGAAGGCTCTTGTATCCGTGCCCGCTCCCAACGAGACAATCTGCCTCTCCTCCCCGCCCTCTGCCCCTCTCAGAAACCCCTCAACCAACCGATCCAAAGCCTTGGTCCGAATATAAGTCCCTACAAAAATCAACAACCACTAAAATCAGCATCAACATTCAAAAGTTATCTCGTAACTCTTAACTTACCTCTGTTAATAATCGGCAACCTCTTCGACATCTCCACCCCCATCACCATATACTGCGCAAACCGATCCTCCAAATACCCCAATCGCACCGCACTCATCCTTGAAACCGCCGCATCATTGTCTGTATCCTGCACTGCCTTATCCTGCAACGCCGGTCTGCCCATACGGGAGCCACCGCGACCCCCATGATGAGGGCCACTTCGGCCTCGGAGCGTCAGCAAGTTGGGGATTGACGGAGCAGACATGTGAGGTTTACAGGACTAGACGAGAAAAAAGACAATGTGAATATGATTCTACGAGATATGGAGAGTATACAGGCCTAAGAAAATATTATATGAGGTTCTGGAACTTGGTTGTTTACGTCCAGATGTCATGTTATGGCTACTAATGACGACGTTGGAGCTTAGGGAAGGAACTTGTTTAAGGTTCAGAATTGAAAAGTGGGGCAGTGATCTTCACTGTATCTTCACTGTACCCATACACTGTTAAATGTAGACATTCACTATATGCAAGAATTAATAGCCGCAAATGTTGCGCACAATACATGTCATGTGCTTTAAACCTGATACTGATGACAGCATCAGTTCGCTACGTCCTCTCCAACTCCATCCTCAACATCCTTCTAAATAATCAGGCGCGAGAAACTATCGCTGGTGGTCCGGACTCCAACTCAGAATACACAAGCAAAATTTCCTTCTATAACCAGACAGTGTTAGTGGCGGTTCCTGGAGTAACTTGGTAAAAATAAATAGCTCAACATACCGTATCTTTGCGCCATGCCAATGCATCCCAGATGATGTACCATCCGCGCTCTTCAGTTAGGCTTATCACAAATTGACTGGCCATGGAGTCATCCTTAGTAATCCAGATTTGTAGTCTCTTATGCCACCTCCAGTTCCGTGCATGTCTAATTGACACATAGTTAATATCAATCCATCAAGATCTCATGAATTTGAGAAGCCACCTACAATTCGACAGCAGCCATATGTTGACGAATGTCACCAGGCATGGAATAAAACATGTGGAACAGAGCCTCATCATTAAAGCTGTGTACTACTTGATCGATACTTTGCGTGTTAGTTACGCTATAGCAATCTGGTAGTCTGAACTTGGGAGTCGGCGGCCGAGGCAGGTTGTCATCAAACAACGAGTACTTCTGTGTACTGATCATACTATAAAGACGTCAGTCTTGACTGCAAAGGAGTACTATCGTCTTAAAACACTATATACCTTGGGCTCATAAGATCCAAGCCAAGATTGTTGACATCAATTCCACTAATCATGGCATGATAATCAGGATATCTGTCCATTAGAGTGATCAGGCCCTTCAAGCCATACTTGTCATCTTCGGCCATCCCTTCTAATGGATCACGGATAGTCGATGATAATTCCTCCAAGCTAACTGTGGGTTCATCTCCCGCCATTGACTTCTGATCGTTCGCGCCTATAGCGCCATCTGCCTTCACCTCTGTTGAAGCGCCAACATTGTTAGATTCTTCAGGGACACTTTGCCGAGATTCTTGGAGTCGCTGAGCCGGGTCTAAAGCGTGGTCAGTCAGAAGTACCAACCAAAGACGAGAATTTAGTATACATACTTGGAAGCCCGGGAGCCCCATTCGCCAAAGAAGCATTGGCTACCCGGATGTTAGCAGATAAGGCATTCAACAATCCGTTACTCGTCCTAGCTGAAATACCCCCAGCCTGAGCCTGAGCCTGGGCCATCTGTGTAAGCTGAGTAGTAGATTGAGATTGGCCTGCCACATTCTGGGCCTGAGGGCCATTTCGTGAATTCACGTTTCCAGAGGAATTCCCCAATACCGGAAACCCGTGATTTCTACCTTGGCTAGCAGCCTCTCTACTCAATGGGGGGAACTCATCAATGCTAGTTGGTTGCATTTGTTGCGCGAAGTTCATACCTCCCATGGCAGCTCCATCTCGGAACCCTTGTGATGCCGACATTAAGCGGGCGGCATTTGCTTGGGTATACTCTTCTGATTGTTGAGGTTGCCCCAAATGAGAGGCGATAGTCGCGGTCTGGCCTCTACCTACGGGGCCGCCATTGCTACGTGCTGTCGGTCCATTGCCCCACATCGTCTGGGCTTGGTTGTGTAATTGTACGTTGGATAGCGACGGAAATTCACTATACAAGATCGATGTTAGCATGAAAGATTAAGGTGCCACACAGAGCTGGCCCGTAAGACTATAAAGGCATGATATCGAGAGCTCGTCAGACGCATCAACGAATACTGAACACTAAGGTGTACTTGCTCTTCACCTAGATTTGGCCGTTGAGCTGTCACAGGCGCCGGCTTGGGAACATTCTTCAGCACTGCAGAGTATGCCAATGGAGTTAGACTGCGCGATGAGCTGAGGGGAGTGGAGTTGGTAGATCGGGAGAGGCCAGGGTTTTGCGAAGACTCAATGGATTCATGGGATCCATTTCCCCGTGACAATGTGAAGGACAGCTTAGCCTTCGGTCGAGAAGTGAGTTGCCTCATGATTGTGAAGATGGGTTAAATGAAAAGACCGGTTGAGCAACAACACAGATGCAGTCAGATGTCAACAATCAAAAATGCCTTTGCAGAAGAATCTTCACTCCAGGCTGCAACCGATCAACTTTTTTTTCTCCATCCATGAGTTTCCACCAACCGCTTGCTGAAAACAAAGGCAAACGCAGATGAAAGCTGAACCAATCCGTCCATTGTATCAAAACGAGAAGGTGCGCCGGTATTCTAGTAGGTCAATGAGTCAAACTCTGCGCGACCTGAAGTCAAAAGCAGCAGAATACTGCAAAATTGATAAACCAGTGTCATGACCATGACAAAAAATTTCATGACCTCCAGAACCTTTCTTGTTCCGTACAGGAGCCCGAAACCAACCCTTTTTTTTATCTCTGGACCAGTTATCACGATGCATATCGAAAGACTTACGAAGGATCCAACTGGTTGGTTTGCTGTGACCCTGCCGCAGTTTGGGCAAAGCTAACATTACCCATCGGTCTTTGTGACGGCATTCCGGCTCCACCCATGGGACCACCGCCAAATGCCCATTGTGGCGTCACTGTTAGGCTATTGTCAGTAAACGATAGCAAGTCTCGATAAGTCAACAATTCCCTCAGGTTGGAACTCTATCTCTAGTCACTCGAGTCAAGACTATCCGATACAGCCATATTCAGTAAGCAAATCCGATTGTTCATGGAACCAAGCAAGATCTGATAAGACAGTGAACCGACTGATCCATAAGTCGTGGGCGATCTTCAACCAAACATAGCCGGGTTGCTTCAAATTGGGATATCTTCCGGGTGAATGTGACAGAAATAAGTATGTCGGAAATGGTTTTCAGACAGGATTTAGTCGGGTAGAGAACCGAGTATAATTTTGTTCTCTATCGAGTGTTTTGCCCAGAGAGGGGTTTCCATAGTGAGGTTCTGCGATCATCAGATTTTTTTCCTTGCCTTTGCGACTGGGGAGTGACATCATGGGAGCGTAGTCGCAAATGCAAGTTTACGATGGCAATTGATACACCAGTGTTCAGGCAGTACTTTGAATCATATATGTCCTCAGATCTTCAGGTTTTTCTACGCTGAAGCAGAACAATGGTTGCGCGCCGATGACCAATTCATTTGTTCTACAGAAATCGTACCTCTGTTGTTCATGATGATCGGTATATCGTTTCGTTAGTTCTCGCAGAAATTGGGGAGCCAGATTTGTTGCAAAATTCGGTCGAGATACGAATTGCTGCCTGATGATTCGACGTTATCGTGGTTGTGCCGGGTTCGATGCTAGCGATCTAGAACAAAGCGGATGCGGGGTGTTTATATCGGACCAGGTACACCAGAAGATTGGGTGTAAAGAAGGATAAACAAGCTCTGACTTCCTCCACGCAATCATAAGAATAGTCTCGGAAAAGTCAAGACAAAGGGGAGGGGAAGATTTTATGGTGGAATCCCTTTGACTATAATGCGTTGTTGACGTCTAGTCTCGATAATTCGACGCTAAGTGGTGAAGTTGTTCAGAATTGGACTGGAACCCGCAGCTCTCATTGGCTGGTTTGTCTAACCCCAAGATGGCCTGTGCACGAGGCTGTAGTCAGGGTTCTGGTCGGTAGTGTGGAAGTCAGAGTGACCCTTCCAAATTTGGTTAATGATCCACCCGTTCCAACGACATGCCCTTTGACAGCGGCTACTTAAAAAGTCGCATACAGCTATATCTCAACCTCGACAATAGTAAAGATCAAATCCGGGAACATTTTAGATTTTTCTGATTTTTGAGTAATCTATGTGCTGAAACTTAATGCGAGCCTCAAGCTCTCTTCTATCACTTTAAGATCTAGATTCCGACCGATGATCACCATCTTACCACTCACGCTGGCCATGTTCTCCACCTTTTCCTCAAAATCAATGATGTCGAAGATCTCTCGAACACCCTGGATTAGTTTTACCTGGCCTGATTTGAACACTAATCTGCCCTTCAATCTGTGAATTTCAAATATTGACTGGCCGTGATTCTCTGGAAGCTTTGATTCCCACAATACCGATCTCAACCAGGAATCAACAGCAGTCAAGCCAAAGTCGCTGAGAACTGGTAATTGTATGGCGATTGTGGAGATGGTCTGGCCGTGTTAGCAGTCGTAGATTCATCTTATCATAACAGATATACTTACAGGATCTATGTGACTGTAGCCATTCTTCACAACATCAATGTTATTGACATTATCATAAGCGTGAAGATTCAGGATCACACCCTCAAGAGTAGGCACCTGTCCATGGGCAGTAACGGAAATTTTAGCCAACGAGTTAATGGAAGTAACACGCTGTTTGACAATTTTCAGTTCCTCATCAGAGACCAGATCAGACTTATTGATAATAATGACGTCAGCGTGGGAAAGTTGCACATGAGCAGTAGTCATAACTGGGTCATAGGCATCGTGTTCATGGCCCTCAATCATTCCAGTGGGGTCATCGAGACTCCGGAGAATGTTCCTAGCATCAACCAAGGTGGCAATACCGTCTAAATAAATAGTGCTACCCAGGCCGTTGTCAACCCAGAACAGCGGTGCCAGATTTCCAGGGTCCGCTAATCCAGTAGTCTCAAGAAGGATGTAGTCAAAAGCACCTTTCTTCTCCATTAAAGATTCAATGGCATTTACACCAGTGTCCCTAGGTTAACCCGTCAGTGTCCTGATTTTGTATAGGCACGGAATAACATACTTGACTGAGCAGCAGATGCAACCATTTCCAACTTCCAACCACTCCTCTACTTGCTCGCCGTTTTTACTAACAGTCAAAGACTTCTCAATATCAAGAGCTACCCAAATTAGAATAAATATTCACTTGCAAATCTCAGTATTTCCACTTACAATCACCAAACTCTGTATTGTGTTAGGGTTATCAATATCATGGGTTATACTGGAATTGGGGTCCTTACCGTTCATGATAACAGCAATCTTCTTTCCATGCTGGGCAGCCAAGATGTAGTTCAAAAGTGTGGTTTTACCAGCGCCAAGATAGCCTTTGAACCCAGTTAGTTTTGTACCTGATTAGCCGAAGAATTAAAATGGTTACCAGTGACAATAGTGATCGGGACTTTCACAGGCTTTTCCACGGCCTCGGGGGCTTCAACCAGGTCGGGAGCATCGACCAGATCAGGAGGGAACTCATCATCAGACTCCATGATACCTGATGTAATGTAATCAATCCACTGGATTGGGTCAAACAGCTTTCAAGTGATGATGTCACTGTTAACATTAAATTCTTCATTCTGATACAGGTGACTGCATATTGTGTAACCCCTGCCCCCTAGGCCCGTGAGAAAAAAGCCCCATATTTCCCCCTTCGTTTTACACAGATAGCTAGTTAACATGTTCATCACAGAGCTATGGTAATGAGCGAGGCTGAGGCTGTCCTAGATATTGTCATAACCCCTCCAAATCTCCCCTTACTGGCTGCTCTTCTGTCCATATTGTACATAGTTGTTTTACGATTGTGGTCCTTGTTGTGTTTCTTTACCGTACCTGACTTTTCTAATTTTTTTTTCTAATTTCGCAATGGCTATTCAGTATGATTTCACCAATTTCTGGGCAAAATGAGCGCATAAAATATTGAAAGGACAGCAGTATTAACTAGCTCTCAGGTATCTGATCTTGCTATCAAGACAGGGTAAAGTTGTAAGTGTCCCGTGAATGCTAGCTTTTTGTTAGCTCAGACAAATGCGTTGTGGTCTTGACGGCCGTAATTCCCTTGCAGAAATATCTTACTAGCCGGATCTCTTGTACAGCGTCTTGCTAAGTGGTTTACCACTCTGTCACCCAAGGAGAAGGCCAAGATCGTCAAAGATGTGACTCAATTAGTGTTGGCGAGAAGAACACGCATGTGTAATTTCTTGGAGTACAAAGGTGAAGCTTGTCACTACCTCGAAATCCATTTTACCCTTAACTAACTTGATCAACAGATACCAAGATTGTGTACCGGAGATATGCCTCTCTCTTTTTCATTACAGGATGCGCCGCTGACGACAATGAACTGATTACCCTCGAAATTATTCACCGCTATGTCGAACAGATGGACAAGTATTATGGCAATGTTTGCGAGCTTGATATCATCTTCTCCTTCACCAAAGCTTACTACATCCTTGACGAGATCTTGCTCGCCGGCGAGCTACAAGAAAGCAGCAAGAAAAACATTTTGCGGTGTATAGGACAACAGGACTCATTAGAGGATATGGAGGTATGTATTCTAGAAAATTCCAGAGCTCTCAATACGACGGATGTCGGATCTCACAGAAGAATTCAGTGGGACCAACACCAAGCCACTATTTTTTTTTGTCTGATCAGACTGCCCCTACCCGAATTGTGGCCTGCCTTGGAAGTTCCAGAGACTAACCTGGGCCTGTTTTTATCCTCTTCAGGTTGAAGACGAAGTTACAAGAATTATGTAACATTGTTTTCCTATCCCTTTTTATCGATTTCTTTACATTTTGCTCCTCTTTTTTCTCTAGTGGATGGCATCGCTTGATGCGTCTCCTGATCTTGTTGGTCTTCTTTTGACTGCCCAATCAACGTCTTGTTGATGCACGTTCAGACACACCGTAACTAACCCGAGGCTTACCTTGGTGATGTTAGGAAGTTAAGGAGATCGAGAACGCACTTACCAAGGCTGGTGTTCTATAAGAAGTTGAGGGCAGAATGATGTTTACATGATATGTTGCTTTTTTGTTTCAGTAGGGCAACATGATATTTTCTTTTTTTTATGGGTTATACCTTTGCGACATAATCAACACGGTGGGAGCACATCCATACAGACCTGTTTCTTTTTCGGGACCATCTGGGGTTTCAACCTTTTCAACCAATATCTCCCAATATACGACTCTCCTATTTCATTGGCTGATGACTCGCTATTATAACTTGACTCGACACGGTATAATCCCTCATGGTTTGGAAAATGCTTTCCTGATTTTGCTGCTATGCAGTGCTCTAGGGTTTGGGACAGGCCTCTTGAGAGTAGGCAATTGCATGGAGGGATTAAGTTCTTGGAGAGCAGTAAACCGCTCTCGCATCTCACAAGACAATGGACTTGAATATTTATGGATTGCAGACGCATATGATTGCAGGTCTGAGATGGCTGCTACTTTGGCAAGCACTGACCCTATGTTTCCACGTAGGAATTTGATTACAGCCAGTGTGCAGGTTCTCGGGATTGTCCTGGGTCTATATCTGCTGTCTCACTATCCATTTGTCTGCTGCTGCTTGTCATGGATGATACTTGGCATTGATGATGTTGATATAGAATATCAAGTTACTAGCTTCAGAGTACATCAAGTCAAGATAAGGCCATCGATAGAGTATGGGCGTAATTCTAGAAGAAGATTGTGGTTTGACCGGCCAAGGTTTCCCTCAACCTGCGAATGAATGTTGTAAATGTGCCTGCATGTGCATGTCCCAACATGGCATCCTGATATGCTACTGATCATTTAGGTCTCGACTTTATACACGTGCGCTTTTCTGGCTAATGTAACTTGGCCTGATCTGACGTTCAGACTGCTGTTTTAGCAAACGGAAGTACCCGGAAATCATATCACGGACAATACTAACAGAAATCTACCGCTGAACAAAAAGAAGATACTTAGTATCTCTAATACAGGCACTACGACAAATCACTAGCTTTGACTGTGAAGGCTATAACGTCCCGTGTGGAACCCCGCTGTGTTACAATTCGCTGGTTGCGGAGCCACTATGACGATTCTAGGCGAATTTCTTCGGACCTACCCATTGCATTCCCTCGTTATCATAGTTATCTCGCCACGACTACGAAGGTACGAGAAATGATAATAATCCAACAGCTTGTCAATGACGAGTGAGGTCACTTATCAGTATTAGTTGCGGGGCCATATGAGCTATCGTGAAAATAGAGGTCTGTGCGTTGTTTTTTTTCAGATATGTTGCGGGTGGCGATGATGATGGGCATAGAGATATTTGGGAATTGGTGGGTGGCGGTTTGGGGTATTATTCGTGTTTAGTGTCTCAAGATAGTGACATGGACACATATCTACGATCAAGCAAATACTGCACCGAATATCGATATACCGATGACTGCATTGATGTTCACGACTATCGACTGCGTTTCCAAGGCTATCTGAGTCCATCAGTCATCTATTAACACACAATCGACGATGGATCGAATTCACGATACGGGGGATGGAGGTGACCTTGCTCTACTAATGGAAGGAACGAAGTGAAGCCAGTTACAGGGATCCCCCAAATGCCCCGCTATTACCAAAACGGTCTGATACATACATGTTAGGCCCAAGCTAGGGGTTGCCCGCATGTCACTATCAGACTAGTTATGGACAATTATCGGAGCAAGATTGAAGATCATGATGGGCCAAGTATGGGAGAAAGGGGGGAAATTAAAGGGCATCGTGATGGTGATCGAGGGCTCCGGATGACCTAATGGTCGGGAGTAAGACGGGGGAGATAGTTGCGAGAAGGGGTGAGCTTCTGGGAGTGGTCGATGGTGCGAGAGGTGGCGGTGTTAAAGTTGCAACCAGTACGCAGGAGGCTGTTACAGTGGGAGTGGACACGGCGATTTTGGGAGGAGAAAGCCGGCAGGGTGATGGTAGAGTGTCACAAGGGAAAGGGGACATGACAATTGTGAATGCAATATCAGCCATTGTTCTTGTTAGAAGCAATGACCATTGATTTTCGCTGCCGAAAGCAGCCCAATTGGTGTATCTGGGGATCAATTGGCTACTGTTGAGCCTGTCACACATGCTTGCAATCATGTCCCTAAGAGGGCAGACATTGGCGCACCTTCTCGGAGGCCCTACAGCCAACATGTTGTCACAACGGACAAATCATAGGCAAGAGCCTGACCGCCTGGTGCAATCGGTTGGGAAATACTAAAACGAGCTGGCATCAATTCATTCTCGAAGCATTGATCTACTTAGCGTGCAACTTGGGCCAAGGGAGCTCGGTTTCCACAACCAATCAACCCAACAACTCCAGAAATAACCACATTGGGCTGCGCTGTCGCTGATTGGCTCCGCCAGACTGTGCGTCCCTTCCGACTTTACTTTCATCGCATCTGTCACCCGACTGGTGATCTGCGGCTGGCTGGGTCACGTTACCATTTTTTTCTCTTCTTTTTTCTTTATCTCTCTCCCTTCATCATATCCCACAACTATTTCATCCGGTCTATCAATTCTAATCGGAGTTTCACTTGTCGCTATCACAGGCACTAATCGTCGTCGAACCATCTTGTGAATCAATCTTCGTACTTTCCGAAATCATTTTTTCCACATTTTTACAGATCATTTGTTGGTCATTTCTGTTTGCGTACTGTTGTCCAGCATCATCAGCCCCGATCCCGCTCTCTCATCTCCTGCAATCCCAGTGCTTCGTGGTGATATCTAGAGTGCATTTATTCTGCATTGCAATTGCATTGACGCTACAGCCGACATTGTGCCAACTCATACAACCGCACACCATTACGCTTCCGCGGTTTTCACATACACCTCTCACTTCCAAGTCAATTTAGGCCCTGATCGTCTTGTCTTACCTTATCCCAGGTCTAGTCCTTGGACAACCATCATACTCGTGTTACACCCCCATATCGGATCGCCCGGTCTCGCTCTCACACTTTGACCGTATCACCTTGCTGTTCCTCCCCTGTTCCAGGTGCCGCACTGCATACAATACTTAACTGCTGCCGGTTGTGCTGATCTATCAAGTTGGCTTTTCTACGTCGTCTTGTCTCTATTCTCGAACGCTTACGACAGACGCACACAAAGCTCTTTGTCTTAACAATACGGGCTATTTTGATATTTTTTTTATTTTACTCACGGGTTCCGATCCATACAATCAAGCACATCTTCAACCTCAGACCACTGTGGTTAACACCATCAACATGAAGGTACGCGCCACTTTTTATTCCAGCGCCGCCTGATTGGAAGTGATCAGAAGAATACTATAGCAAGCATCGTCCTATGTTCAAACCTTTGTGATGTTATTCTCGTCTTGATAATGAGATCTTGTCTTGCTGCAGTTGCCGTTCAATCAGCAAATTTGTGCTGAACTGATCGTCCAGAATGCCGGTTTTTCCGGCCAAACACCACGCGCATGTGCTAACCTACCCTTTCCCAATTCCAGTATTTACCCCTTCCCGAGTTTGATACAGTCACTTCGGCTCTCAACTTCAACACACCCGATTGCATTGTTACTGGAGGCTGTGATCTGTACACTACCAAATCCACCGGTGCTGATAAAAAATTATACAAGAGCATCGACCGTGACCTGTCGTCACATCAAGAGGAGCTTTTGCGTTTAGGGGCTAGTCTCTCGCCACCAGAAAGTGAGGCTATCATCAGCTCTTCTCCGAATTTGGCTATGATGCACGGCACCACCGCTTTTGGCCCTCTTTCCGATGTCTCTAGTCGCAAGACCTTTGCTCATCTCATTGCTACTCTAAACGCCAGTCATCCTCATTATGATTTTTCAAACATCTTACGTCCTAGCGACTTCAAGATTGACCAGAACCTTCGCCAAATCATGAACAGCCTCAACTCCCTCCTTGCTTCTGTTGCCCCCACTTTTGATTCACATTCTGTCGGTTCTATGACCCCATCCTGGAGTCCAGCGTGTTGGTCTCTTATTGACAAAGAAATGCACCTTGAAGAATGTCAGGTCTTTAGCTGGCAGCCAGACATAGATCCTTTTGAGGAAGATGATCACCCTATCTATTCAGCCCACTACTTTTTCTTCAACCGTACCCTCAAGCGCGTCGCCTACCTTTACGTCCGCATAGTCGCCGTCATGGCCTCCCACAGCCCCGAGATCTCGCACAATGTCCCTAGAATATCGCAAAGACGCCACAACAACTCTGTATCTAGCGGTTTTGGTCTTAGCGGCGGCCTTCCCATAAATAGTCCCCGCAAGCGGTCATCAGCTTGGTCTGGCTCCCATTCCTTTGACGTAGAACCCGACTTCAGCGACTTGGACCTGCAACCGGTGCTCGAAGACGGCATGGACGACGATGGCTATGTGTGGAATCGAGGGGAGGACGGCGACCTGTTGCCATTCTCGGATGAAGAAGATCAAGACGAGTCGTTTGAGATTGGCGACGAGGACGAAGAGACAGATATGGAGATTGAGCCCAGAGGATCCTTCCCGATAAATTACAGTGTGGCCAGAACTGTTGGGAGTTAAGGGCAATGGTTTTATTTTGACATTTATCGGTGACGCTGACGTTGGCGTTGTCGTACGAAAGGATCGAATCTATGGCTCTTTGCTATTGTTGTCGATTTGTAGATTTTCATGGTCCGGGTACGTATGCATGGAAATTATGTTTTTGATTTTGTTTGTGATTTTGTTTGATTATTTTTGTTTCTCGTCATTATTTTAATCTTTTACTTTTATCTTTCTTTGTTACACTGCTGGTCTGAGATCATCTTCATGGTGGTTCAAGTCGTTTGATTTATTGGTTGCTCTAAGTATATACTTATTTTCTGGCATGACGTAGTGATTTGCTGTGTTGGTGGCCTGGAGCTGGAAACAGTTGAAGGTTGCGGAACAGATTTGTCTACGTCTTAGATTCTATAATTATCAAATTTATAATGTTGGTTCCTGTACCATCGTAGAATGTAATCAATCATCAATAATGTCACAGGACAGAAACTACAAATGTCTACGTCTTTGTTCATTATCTGTATTATTCTGGACAAAACATCCAAAAGAAAGGCCATCTCAAATATGGCCATTTATATATACCCAATAGTCTAAACTATAATCCCAAACGCCAAACCGATCCCAATTTTCATGATATGAACCCAGGAGAACAACTAAAGAAACTCGTAAAGGCTATCATGAGCCATTCATAATGCAAAAAAAAACTCCCAATCCCTAACAATGCCGAAAACTCAGTCAAGAGCTCGGCAATGATGCAAATGCCTGAGGGCCCCTACCAAAGCAAATAGGGGCCCCAGTCTATAGTAGAGTGTATTCAAAAACAAACAATTGTTTATGTCTTGGGCTGATTAACAACCGGAGCTATTGTCAGGTCGATGCTCTTCTGGCTTGTGTGCTCCGGAGGGGGCGTAGGGACGCCATTCTCGAGAGGATCCGATACATCAGAAGTGCCGGGGGTACCGACAGGAGTAGACTCCTGTGTGCGGATGTTGCCTAAAATGGTAGATTCGTAGATCTTCTTCGACTTCCGGAGGATGCTGCGGAGAGCATCACGGTTGATGGGCTTGCCGAGGAAGTGGTCCATGCCGGATTCAAGACATTCCTGGACATTACTGTCAAGAGAGAAGGCAGTCAAGGCAATGATCGGGGCCTCGAAACCAAGCTTGCGGATCCACTGAGTGGCTTGAAGACCGTCAACACGAGGCATTTGGACATCCATGAAGACAATGTCAAAGGTCGAGCCCTGAGACATGGCATCACGAACAGCTTCAAAAGCCTCCTGGCCATCCTTCGCAACAGTGACGTCCTCGACATTCTCACACTTGAGCATCCGGGAAAGAACCTTGATGTTAGTGGAGTTGTCGTCAGCAACCAGAACACGGAAGGGGCGAATGGCAAGCTTCTCAGAATCAACCAAGTTTAGAGGAGCAAAGTAAGGACGGCTGAGGCCAACCAGGCGAGGCTTGGCATCCAGATCCACTTCTTGGGAGGATTTGTCAGGCTTGTTGCCAGCCATGAGAGCGTTGCGCATATTCTCGACATCCAGTGACTCGCGGAAGGACTGGGGACGAACATTCTCACTGGAAGGCTTGTCACCAAGGTACCGCAGAGGGATATTCATCGTGAATGTAGAACCAACACCGACTTCACTCTGGACTCCAATATCGCCACCCATGAGAGTGGCAAGCTGGTGGCAGATGCTAAGTCCAAGACCAGTACCACCGTACTTGTGGCTGAGACCCAAATCACCCTGAACAAAAGGCTCAAAGATGCGATCCTGGATGTGGTGGCTGATGCCCGGGCCACTATCCTCAACTTCAAATGTAAACATCAGAGTACGAGCATGTGCAGGAGGAGCAGAAGGAACAGTCTCGCGAGCAATCTCATAGGAGACGGCACCCTTAGGATCAACAGGGTTCAAGCTCAGACAAGTACCCTCAGTCTGAGCAAGTCTAGCGGCAGCAGTCGTAGGCTCGGTCGGAGACTTA
Source organism: Ambrosiella xylebori (assembly GCA_002778035.1). NCBI lineage: Eukaryota > Fungi > Ascomycota > Sordariomycetes > Microascales > Ceratocystidaceae > Ambrosiella > Ambrosiella xylebori. The sequence continues at coordinate 2,189,300 of PCDO01000002.1, forward strand.
GGGTTGCGGTGCGAAAGCTGCGAGCGAACAGTACCGTTTTTGTTTACTGAGACCGAAGAGGTACGGCTGACGTCGCCGCGGTGAGACATGGCAGCTTTGACGGGGGCAGCAGGGACTGGCGGCGCATAGCCACACTTGATGCGGACATTGACAGAGGCACCAGGGGCGCTGAACTTAAGACTATTGTTGACGAGGTTGATGATGACCTGTTCAATTCTGTGTGGGTCACCCCAAAGCCACATGTCCTTGAGCATGCAAGTACCAGGAGGACCCATCCCAGGAGTGTTTTTGACAGGCTTACCATCAATCAAAGGCCCAATGAACTCGACGTTGAGCTTGATGTTGTTCTGCCGAGCCTGCTTGTCGAAAATGGCGGTGATCTGATCGCTAATGTCAGACAGAGGGAACTCTAGCTCCTTCAGAACAAGCTGATGACCAATTTGGTTTTTGGAGAAGCTAAGGAGATCCTCCAGAAGATGCAACAGAAGCTCACCTATAATATAGTTAGTATCACCATTACACGGTCTAGCATACCATGACATATTGAGCATTGGTGAGTGCAGCTGTGTACAAGTACCACAACGACTAACACCACCCCCAACGCTTAAGTTGCGTGACCACTTACCAGACTTGTAGACAGTACTCAGAGAATCCTTGATGTAATCAATGTTGTCCGTTGACATGCACACAGAGGCCATGCCAAGGATACCGTTCAGAGGAGTCTTGAGTTCGTGAGAGATGTTGGCTATGAAGAGTGTCTTGCTTTCGTTGGCAGCCTCGGCAGCTTTCTTGGAGATCTCGAGCTCCCGAGTACGCTCCAAGACCTTTTGGTCCAGAAGCTGGTACTGCTTCATCAGTTCTTCGCTCATATTGTTGAAGGTGTAGGTAAGTTCAGTAAGCTCATCCTTGATGAAGTGGTAGCGTTCAGGGACCTTGGCCGGGATCATAAAGGTGTTTCCCAAGTTACGACGATGGCGAGATTCATTACGAGGCTGGCGCAAGCCAAAGTAGATGAGCACCTTAGCGATGAAAGATTCAGGTTTAGGCGGTCCTTGTTCGATATCAACCTCCTTCTCCAACAATTTCTCGTCATCAGATTCATCGTAACCAGGAGGCATGATTGTCTTCTGAGTAGCATCCTTAAGGCGGCGAATTGGAAGCACACTGAGATGAGCACAAGGGATGACAATAATCATAATGACACCCACGGTACTGAAAACAGTTCCGAGGAGAATGTTCCTAAGTTTCACCATCGGGGCAAAGGCTTCATCACGCGTTTGTTCCACGAGAACCGTCCAATTCGCCAAACTCGTGTTGGTTCGAGCGAAACCTACGGCTACGTGGAAGCCTTGTTCGTTTGTTGTTGATAGAAATGCACTTGCATTATTTACAGAGTTGAATTGTTCTGCATATGACTCCATCAATGCCGGATATTGACTGACATTGAAGTAGGAGTTTTGGTCATCCGCGCTCGCTGCGGAGCTACGGAGTGAGTGTCGGTCCGTTTGACCCGCCAGCGGTGACGGGGGCAGTAGGAAGTGAACCATATAACCACCAATGCGCGACTTGGAGACCTTGAACTGGTCGGTAGTGGCCGAGTTGGTCATGTTGAAGCGATTAGTGGGGTCAGTGGGGCCGATGACGAGCACCAAGCCGGTCTTTCCCAGACCTTCACGAGAAGTAGTTGCACTGAAAATGGAGGTTGCCTTGGCCACAACAGTAAGATAGCCGAGAACGAATCTTTCGGTGCTGCTAGACTCGTAGATAGGGATTGTCAGAGACATGAGGGCAAAAGTTCCGTTGATGGTAAGAGGACCCAGGAGCAGGCCGCGCTCATCGTTCATGCGGAAGCTGTTGAAAGCGTAGACATCAGTGCGATTGACAGACGGGTCACTAGGATAAGGCTCGCCAGTGTCCCGATATGTCAGAGTTGGGTAGAGAGAGGCGGGATATCCTTCGGGAGTGTCGGAAACATAGATGGTTTTATTGCTGTTGTCGTCATCTGGAATGGGGATTTTGGGGATATTGTTACCAGTGACATTGAGGACTCCGTACGGGTTACCAGTGTCGTTGCGGGTGTAGACACGGCACTGAAGAAGGTTGTTGAGACCGGGGGCGCTGAGAGCAGCCTGGAGAGACTCGTTGGCAGGGTTCCAGTTGGTGTTGTTCTGGTAGTAGAACTGGAGAGAATTTTGAACTAGAATACGGGAGCCAATGGATTGGATGTTCATGTACATGGCATCCAGCTCTGCAGATATTCGTGTGGCTTTTAGTGACGCCGTAAGTGCTAATCTATCTGACTCAACCTCTTTGACAAAGTTGTTTACAAATATCCATGTTGGAAAAGCAACAACAATCAAAGCAGCTACAACAGCAAACAATACCAGAGCAGCTAATTGCTCACGAATATTGATGCGCATTGATGTCGGTAGACATGATAGAAACCACCGAGGGCGGACCATTATGAATGTGTCGGTGGAAAAAGAAAGCGCTAACCTCGGATGAAGTGATTGCGTACCAGCAAATGCTGAGAAGGCCGGAGCGGCGACAGAAGTGGAGACCCCAATGCGGTGATGATCTCTGAAGGCGCTGATGTAATTGATGAGGGCTTCTTTCTACGGTAGATTGGCGGTGGACAGACAAAGTGGAGTAGTCGATTCCGCTTGGTAGTATCATACACTAAACACCCAGTGCGTGAAAGATTAGGGCAGCATATACGACGGAGATCGAACGGCACATAAAGTAACACTGGAGTTGGGCTTGAGCTGTTAGGAAATGAAATTCGCACGTCCAAAGTCGTAACTGTCGTTTTATGGGTAGTGACGGTCGTATATATGGTGTAGACAATGTGGTCGTCGGATGTAGTAGAAAATCGTAAGATACACAGAAAAACAGGAAAATCGACTGGTTTGGTTGAATGCGTGGAAAGAAGGCGTAAATGCAAAGATTGAGAGATATGGCGGGCACATGTGAGGAAAACTTTTAGCGAAGAACAAATGACACAGACTAGAATATGCGAGTATGGCAAGACTCGGTGGTGATTCGATGTGATGAAAAAGAAAGGACTGAAGATCAAAGAACGTCGAAAAAATGGTGGGTGAAGCGAATGGATGGTAATTCTATCGTTGAGAGCGGGCAAAACGAAAGAACCCGGGTAATAGCAAAGCAATAAAAAAAAAGAATGACGAAAAAAAAGAAAATATCGAAGCGAACTGGACACAACGTGACAAGACCAGATAAACCCCAAGGCAAAAGAAAATGACTTTGGAGGTGGACGGTCTGACAATCGAACAGCAAACAGCAGCGCGCTCCAGTCAATCGCAGAAAGGCAAGATACCGAGTAACGAGAGAAAAGTAGGACTATCAATGGGAGAACACGGGGCGTCCGGAGAAAATAAGGCTCGAAGTGCGCGATCACCAAAAAAAACAAGGCACTTGACGATGAAAAAAAAAAAAAAAAAAAAGTGTCAAGCTTTTTTTCTTAACAAAGCAGACAATAGGATTTCAAAGCTTTAGCGGATAGCAGCAGCGCGTGGGAAAGAATTCTGGCGCTGACGGAGAGGACCGAATTAACTTATTAGTGATTATGCTTTTTTTTTCTTCCTTTTTTCTTCTTCTTGGTGCTTCTAGACGGGTCCCTTGTGTCAATTGCTTGCTGGATAAGCTTCAAGGATGCTAGCAGTTTGTGGGCGGATTGGATCGACTTTTCCGTTATCCTATTCGGGGAGAAGCGCACAAAATCAGGCGAATCAACGGGCAGTCGATCGGTCAATCAGGGTAGTGAGGGAAAAGAATAGAGTTAACCACTAAAATATATCAATCACAAGAACTGTGTACAGAAAAGTTGATAAAAAACAAAAAGTTCAGGTCCAGGTTGGCGGTGATCGAACTCTGATTTGCTGGCACACATACACAAATGTATCGATTAGTTATAAATTAGCGGTTATGGGGGAGGGGAGAGGAAGAAGAGGAAAGGGAAGGATGAGGGTGGTGGTGACAGTGGAGGAGGGAAAAAAGAGCGAATAAGGGAAATAGTGAGGGCCCACGAACGAAGCTAAAGAGCAAGAAAAAAGAAAGGAGAGAAAGGGAAAAAAAAAATTCAAACAGGAAACAGGAAAGAAGCTAAAGAAAAAGCTTCTTGAGGTAAAAGAGAAAGAGCGAGAGAAGCTTTGAGAGACCGGGGGTCCTTCCGATGGTCCATTGACGATGAAGTTCTATAGTTGCAACAAGATGCGCACGGAAGACAATAGGAGTAAAAGGATGGATATTGCCTGTTGTGTTGTTTGTTTCTTTATTATTCTTTTTTTTCTATGTACTTATTTTTTTGTACAACTGCAATTTGGTATGTGTGTGTTTGATGGAAAGGGAAGTTGCCATGTTTGGTACTGTATTCTTTTTTTGGTGGTGGTGGGTATCTGTGCACGAACGAACGAGTATGGAGGTCGGGGATAAAGGTGATGGGAATGGCATTTCAGACCCAGAACCGAGGAATACAGACAGGTTTCCCTGTTTGTATGTACAAGTCGTGGGTTGGTTCATGAGAAAAGCAAAAGGCCGGTGAGCTGGGTTGCATTGATCTATGGACCGGGGTGGGTTTGAGGATGGCACAAGCTCTGGACGATGACGCTAGAGGGACGATGTGAGGGCTACGTTCAGGCCGGAGTTGATACCAGTGAGCTTGTAACACCAGCGTGGTGGTGATTAGATGGTTGGAGATTAAATTATGGCAAGTTAATAGGGATGATGGTCATGGAATGTGGTTGGCTGGACATGAGTTGGCAGGTGATATGATGGGTGATACAAATTATGGTGATACAAATTATGGTGATAATTTACCCTGGGCTGGGCCTGGTTATTGGATAGACGGATAAGCGTTGCCCACATGATGTACAGCAGAGCCTCAAGATTGCAATTTTTAGTATTCTGTGTTTCTGACAACCATTAAGTCACCATCGATTATTTTTATCAGGCATGTGTCATAACGGCATACTGGAACTTTCTAATCCCGCAATCCAAATGTTTCTGAGGAGGCCAGGTCATAAGGGAATATTGAATATTCCCCATAGCTATTTGATCTGCTGATTTGTGGATTTGCCAAGCATCCCTTTGTTGAGGTGTCAACCTTAACTCTATGATGACAAGTGTTATTGTATCAACAAACCCCTAATATTGCTTGTATCCCTCAAGTCATGTTCTGCATGGTTCCAATATATATGGCTGTATCAAAATAACAATATTATCTTCACTACAATTGTTGTGTTATTCTAAGAACATGACTATAATTCCACTAGATTTGTTGCACCATAACCTAGGGTATCTTAACTTTTCCGGCCCAAGTATCCATACCACAGCCATGACATAATTCTAACATGTGTTTCTAATTATTCACCGACCAAACAGTAGTCCTCCCTTTGCAGGTGATGAAAGGTTACATATGATGTCAATATAGAGAATTTCCATGGGTCCTACGAATATCTAGCTCAAGAGTGTCCAAGTTCCTGTCAAGTGATTGCAACACAGTTTGATAGGTGCAAGTGAGTGTGTTCTTCATCGATCAAGTATGGCGATAACTAAGTCCGAAGTCATTTGTTAGTTGGTATTATTAGGATGCGCGTTCTGGTGTGTAACCTGAGCTTCTGGCGCGCGACATTAACTCTTACCATAATCCAGATAAGCTCTCACCAATACTTATACTAAATATATATTTATTATATTCACAGTCATTCACAAATTTGCATGTTCCAAGTAAATATCTGTTCACAATACAATGCGGGATGTAGACCAGGGCCGCAAACCCGTAATCTACTTCACCTGAACAAACAGCTCCAGGCTTCTATGACTTGTAGTTCAATTTGTTGTCTTCCATTTGCAACCTTCGTAGGGTGAACATATCAAACAATATTCAGCACAGAGAAAGATAGCAGAGAGAGAGAGAGAGAGAGAGAGAGAGAGAGAGAAAGGCAGATTTATTTACTCTTTTAACCCAATAAATGAATAAATAACATTTTATTATTTCAACTTTGGTAAATACGCATCCATACATCGCCAACTATAGGTTATGGTCCAGACACTTCGGTGAGCCACCCAAACCCACGCAACTAACAATATAAAAATACATTCCCGACTACACCGTATCCAGCTTGTTTATCGTAAATAAATAAATTACTAATCCAATCACTTATCCATCTGCCATGTCGTTCCCCAAGTTTACAACATAGACGAGGTTTCTTCGAGGGATAGGAGGGCAGAAGTCTGTATATAGTCAATTCACTATTTGATATTTCCAGTATGACATTGTCAACAATATTAACGATCCCTCCAGAATTTCAATAACTGTGTTTGTCTAGTGTTGCTAAATGTCTTTTTTTAATTCATACATCATTACGTTCCGACCACCACTCTCTAAGGAGATAGAAAAAAAAATAAACAAACTCACGATTGTAACATCACTCGCATTCAGCGTCACAATTTCCTAGTCCCCACCATCACAACATGCAGAAAGCCCTCAAATTATTTCTTGACACTCTTCCATTGACGAACAACAACCAAAATCTCTCTCATCCCATCTGAACTTATTTACAATCGGCGCGGCATCATTCTCCCGATATACTGCTGACTCGATTTGGAAATTTGAAAGATTTAAACTATACTCACGGTTTTCCACATACGGTTAGAAGCATAGATAATAACGAAGCAGCAAAAAATCGGTAGATGTTTCTAAGTTTATCAAGCGATGCTTCAAATGGAGAGGATAAAAAGGATCTGCGGCGCGCAGCAAAAAGTAACCTTGTCTGATGGACATCAACTATGGATGAAAGCAGTTGATTGACAAGTTGAAGTGATGTGATATGGGTAAATTGGGGAGAGCTCAGATCTAGCTAGAGTATTGATTTACAGTTATGTCATGTGTACTGACTTATATCCAGTAGTAGCGAATTACAGCACAATTATCTTTGCTGGAAACCCTAGGAGTGATTCAACTAAACATTTATTTAAATCTGGTTCATTGAGAAAATCTAATAATTATTCAGGAAGATTGATAAAAAGCCTGCTTCATCTACTGATGTCTGAATAACAAATCAAACTTCTTGAATCACAGCTTGTGACACAGCATCGAGCTGCCATCATTATCTTTTTCTTCATTGCCTGACTATAGTCCTTAAGAGCAATAGCCACGCCTTCATATCGGATGTCCAGATATGCATTCTGTAGAAAAAAATAAGGTATCAATAACATTGTCCTCTTTCTCCCAGATATCAATCCATTTCATTCACCTTAATTTTCAAGGCCAAATGGCAACAGCTTGCGGGGTGTGCTTCCAAAGAGAGAACTAAACGGAGCCGGAACCGCTCACCCCACCACAGTAGTAGAATCAAATTCTATTCAATTTTGTGTAAGGTGATAATGACATCCTTCAACAGCAACAAGACTTTGCTTCTTGATGACAGCTTTGTTTGAGACTGAGTGACCTGTTCCCGCCGCGGCCGATGTGTGACGACGGTCTTTCGGATCCTTCGTATTGTCCTTTTTTTTCACCGGTAAATGCCTGGCCACTAACCTCTTTTATTCCAGATATCGGCAATAAGTCCGGCCCGGCTCTCACGGGTACGTTAGCACTTGAATTTATGTGAAGTGTAGTGGATTTATAGTTTCATGTATACCTTCCTCTGGATCTTAAGCATTCATCCTGCAGGATCATTTGCAAGATTTCCCGGACAAGAAGGCTAACAATCCGGTCAGCAATAAATGTTTTTTTTCTTAACCAAGGCTCTCTCAGAATGTAAACCTAATAGGATCCACAATACTGTATACCGTATATCGTGACATCATTCACCACATACCACGAGCCTTAATCCTGTGCAACCGTCCGTCGAGCACCCTACGACGTTTACCTGAGCCTTTTAAGCGCCTGCAGGTAACACATTCCGAAAGAACATGCGGTTATGTGATCATGGGAATCAAATGTGGCATGCTTGATCTCCGCTCCAAAGCAAACAGATTTAGGAGAGAAAATCCGACTACATACAAAGCCAAAACAACATTCGCCACCACACAAACGCTATTTCTGTTTCTCGCAATTCCTCCTCCATTTTATTTACCCCAACGGTTGTATTTACCCAGGCCCTCTCTATCTGTATATGTATTGATATAAATGATTATGTTAAATACTTTGTCAGTACTTTGGAGAAATATGAGTTCTCTACGCTAGTTGGCCAGTCTACTCCCCTGACTGCTGTTTTGTAGCACACCAAGTGCGGAGTGGGTGACATTGGATTCGGATTTGGGCGTGGTTGGGCTGGATGGAATGTCGGTCAACGATCCAAGTTTTGGAGTTTATTGATTATTAGGTCAATAGATAAAAGTATATGTTTTACTTTATCGGATAGTGAAGATGTGGCGTCCGAAGAAAATATATATATATATATATATTAGTTAATCACAGGGTGGTAAGGCCATACAGGGTTAGATAAATTCTTTTAATTGTCAAAGACTTTTTGCATTCAACTTTATGTTTTATTCACAAATGTAGAGGCTAGGTTGCAGTGCAGTATGCATCAATATATGGTAACAAGTAAATGTATTGTATAAATAAAGAATAAGTGTCAAACAGAAAGAAAAATCAATCAAGAGAAAGATAGCAACTAAGGAAATTAAGCTGAGTAGAGATTATCAAACAAAGGAAAACATAAACATCATAGGTACATTGTACAACATAACCCATCGCAAGATAACCCTAAAGTTATACACCACGTAACTGAACTAACCACATACTCTCAGGAGATTATCCAATAGGATATTTCTGAACATTACCAGAAAGATAAACCCCGACAGAAACTCATCCTCCTCCCCATCACCGACTCAAAATCAGCGGTACTAACGCTGAAGTCCTCTCCATCACCCCAAAATCCTCCACCACCTCCATCCCCACCCCACCAAACAACCCCTCCCGAAACGCCCTCGCCCCCGCAAAACTCGACGCACACCCGCCGCCCACTGTGACCACCGACGTGGCCCCGACGATGCTTGGTGGCTCCTGAGCCTGCGGTCCGTTATCTTCATCATTGTGGGCAAATTCTTGGGCCATGCGGTGGAGGACTTGCTCACGGGCTTGGCAGAGGCGTTGGGCGCGGAGGGTGGGGTTTGTGGCGAGAAGGTGTTGGGAGGAGTCTTGGATGGGATTGCGGAGGACAGGGGTGCAGGTGAGGGGGGGGGTTCTGGAAAGGGGAGAAGAGGAAGGTTGAGAAGAAGCAGGAGAAAAAGATGAAGGGGGAGGGGTCACGGGCGGAGTTGCAGGTGGGGCCGGAAAAGCGGGCCCTAAGAAGGGAGAGTAGACTGTAGGTGAAAGTGTATATTCCGTAGCTGGAGATACCACTGGGAATGTTTTGATCTTTTCCAGACTAGAAGGAGAGGTACTGTCGGAGGACGATCGCCGAGGGAGGCGCAGGGGAAATGGAAGGAGGGCTTCACCGAGGGCGACGAGGCGCGTGGGGGTGTTTGTTCTTTTGTAGGATTTGGAGGATTTGGAGGATGGGGTAGGTGACGGGGCGGGTGTCGGAAGATTACCTGGGGGTAACTTGGGGGAGGAGCGGTGCTGGGTGGGTTCGGTGGGTTCGGTGCTGGGGCAGGATGGTTTGTCGTTGGAGGGGTGGGAGCGGAGGGGGCCTTTGTGGGAGGAGGAGGAAGTGGCGGATTCGTAAGAGGGATGATGAGAGTAAGAGTGAGAGTGGGAATGAGATGATGGTGGCTTCTGCTTCTTGGTCAATCTTGTAGTGACAGATTGCGTATCCCAGGCCACTGACCCGACATCTCCCGTAGCTCTCTCCGGCCCCTCCTCCATAACATCCTTCCAAACAGCCCTATTCCTTCTGCCACTTCCGTCCATCAAGTTCCTCCCAGCCATCATTACCGCCGCCGAAACCCCCTCCAAAACCCTCTCCTCCCTCAACAGCAACTCCTCCCCAAACAACACCTCTTCGTCCAACCTTTTTTTCTTTGTATTCCCGCCTCTAATTTGCTGCATCTCCTCTTCCCAATAGCTCCCAGAGCTCTTGTGGTGGGGCTGACATCGCCGGTGGTGTCGCCGAAGCGGCTCGAGAGCTTCGGACCAGGAGTCGCCGGTGGTCAAGGTGACGTTACGGAAGTCGAAGTCGCGGACGGTGGCTTTGTGAGTGGCGATTATGTGGCGGATTTGCTGGCTAGTGATGCGGAGGTTGCGGAGTTCCATGTAGCGGAGGTGGTGCATTTTGATGGTCATGGCTGCCGAGGACTTCCGGTCTTTATGCTTGGGAGAAGACAAAGAATTTGTCTGGGATGCCGGCAACAAAGGCAGCGGGGTCATGGATGTCGTGACTTCGTTAAACAACTTGTACCCATCAACAGCCCGCGAAACCCCGACGTCTCCCTCCTCCAGCTCCAGCGGACACGGTCCCTGAAACTCCCCACACCACCCAAAACTAAACTTTGCCAACCTCGGCGCCAAACTCATAATGAAATCACTCATCATTCGCAAGTGATCCCCGCCCGCCGCTGGCCCCCCAAAATCCCAAGACTCTACCGTCACCCGCAAATTATCCACCTGGCTCCACCGCCGCGAGGCTGCTGGCCCCCCACCAATCCCCGGCATGTGCCGCAGGTACGTGAAGGCCCCCGGGTGCACGGGGGCTAGCGAGAGCTTGTGGAACTTGGCCAGTGGGGCCTTCTCGATGGCAATGCGCAGGCTGATAAGGGCGTAGTCGACGATGTCGCGACGGTAGCGCTCTGAGGGGGCTTGCCCGGGGCACGAGATGGTCAGGTGACGCAGGTTGGGGAATAGAGTGAAGGCGTGGATGAAGGAAGGGACGTTGGTCGCGGCGTGGAAGAGCGGGGGGTACTGGTGGAGGAGGATCTCAGCGAGGAGGTCGCCGGGGGCATGCTTACGGCGGGGGGGCGCCGAGGCCGTGGAGGTGTGCGGAGAGTAGATAAAGGGGATCTCCTGACCGGTGCGTGGGTGGATAAGAGGGGGCAGGAAGGTGGCGGGGGAGTGCGGGAAGACAAAGGTGAGGTGCTTGATGTGCTTGCCAATGCGCGCAAGGGCTTGGATACGCGCGGGCTTGGTGAAAGTGGCGGGGGTGAAGGTGATGAGGGTGCGTTTGAAGAGTGGAGCGGCGAGGATGGTGGAGAGGAGGGAGTTGGCGAGGCGGAGGGTGCCGAGGGTGGGTAGGGGGAGGTGGCGGAGGAGAGTTTCAAGGATGGAGGGATCCTGGAGGAGTACATAGAAGAGGAGTGTGGAGGGGAGGAGGAGGGGCATGATGAGTGGCGGCGGTAAGCCAGCGGAAGATGGGGGAGAGGGGGGTTTGGTGAATGGTGGTGGTGGGGAAGGGCCAAGGGGATACTATAAGCTTTGACTGTTGGGTTGGTGAAGATTGAGATAAGATTTTTTGGTGGGTAACAAAGCACAGAATTGTTATCATGAGCTGGAGTTTGGTGTACATTGGGGAGGCAGAAGCGGAGATGATAAGAGGGTGACCGGAATGGGTTTACGTGATAGTGAGAAAAAAGGTGAGATTGGAACTAGAGCGGAGCAGGAAGGAGCTTGTACACTGGAAAAACGAGTATACGACAAAAGGATACACAGATAAAGTCACGGGAGTCTGAACGCCGTAGAGGAATGGACAGCGGAACAGTGGACAGAAAGATAGAGTGTCTTGGAAATGGGGGATACTATGTATATCTCAAGTTATATAGAACCGAGCGGTAGAGTAGAGTAGAAGTGTAAGATCTAATAAGTTGGATGAGATGAAGAATATGAAGGAGATTATCAAATAGACACTATGAGTGATGCCCGTGAAATAGAGACGGAGAACAAAGGTACCGAGAGAAACAAAGTTTATCGGAAGAGCATCGTCACCGTGATTTTTATATACAAGTTGCCATATCCACCAGAAGCTCTCATCAATGTCTATACTCACCCCCCGTCCACCGTCATTCCATCGCACACGCCTTCATCTAAACGACTGGCTTTCAAGATTCCGCCAGAAACACCACCGCCGGGACTCGCCGTCGCACAAAGCACCTCAAACCAACCGCTAAAGTAAATTACCTGCAGGAAACAACAGCAGATCATCAAAAATCAAGCATATAAAATGCAGAAAGAAGAGTCTGCTGCAGCTCTACAGTAGTGTAGAGAGCAAATCTATAGAATCTGTAGAAAAAGAGGCCTACTAAATCCATCAAAACCTAAAGATTCTGCGGCCCAACTCAGGGCCACATTGGGAACAAGACATGCTTTGCTGCTTTTTTTTGCATTAAGCATCAAATATCATCGTCAACACAAAAACAAAATCACATCAATATCCAGTCATGGTGGGATTTGAGGCCAGCCAACTTTACTTACAAGCGAGGGAGCAACAGACTATGCCACGCGATGTAATGCAATGCCACATGGGGAAAAGAGAAAAAAAAAAAGAATCACAAATCCGCCCGGCCCAGACGCCCAGGCGTCGAGTAGAAGTCGGAAAAAGGATACCTACGGTCAAGCTTCCCGTTGGTATCTTTTTTCCCAAACACTGGTCTCGGCCACGGGCGGTTCCTAGCCAGTCGTTAACGGGCTTCTTGGAAGATGAATTTTATTAAGATTTCTTTTTTCTTGTGCTTGTTGCCAATAAACTTCAAGCGTAAATCCTTGGCTTGCTTGATAGCTTGTATATCACTTATTTACATATATTAGCCGCCTGGTATTACATTGAACCTCTACATCTATCGTGTGTGTTACTGTTATCGATAATGCTCAAAAAAAGCATAACTAACGGCCACTTCCTTTCCTTTTTTTCTTCATCTTGGCAGTAACACGAAGATTCTACGCGGTGATTGGCCGCAGATGTAAGACTAGCAGTCAAGAACCATATTGATTGGCTGATGCTCTTTCAAAAGAACATCTTTGCCCACGCGACTTACACCACGGAATCACGGAACCAATTGGCTAATTCCCTTGTAGACCCCACAGCAGAGTAAAAGATCAAAGTGCAGCTTTAGCCAAAAGGATCGGGATCTGATGTGTTTGCTGTAACTGTAAGCGTGTAAGTGTTGTAAATGGGCCTTAGATCGGCACATCCCTCTTCCTATTCGGGATATATCAGCCTCCACGTCTCGACTGCAACACGGCGAACTTTCGGAGTCTTGATGTTGGCAGTTTTGGTTGGTGTTAGGCCATCTCAATATATCCACTTACATATGGAGAGGTCAAATATCTACCAAGAACTATATCCAATTTACCTCTTCTCCTGCCTGTTCCACCAGCCGCTCCGAGTCCGCCACAACTCATCAAACACTACACATGCGCTTAACAGACAAAACTATTGTGACACCCTAATGCACATCAGTCGTCTAGAGCTTGTATTGCCTTGAAACTCTAATGCCGTGTTCCTATCTGAAGTCTAGCCCACTCCAAACCAGTCGATAGCCACGCCGCACAAGGTGGTATCCTTAATAGTTTGTTTATAATTCCAATTTGGTAACTTCCCAGAGATCATCAACTGGTCCATATTTTTCCATCGTTGATAAGTCCTTAATAGTCAATAAAGGGGAGAAGCCACTAGTACTTGTCACAAGCATGGCAACCATCGCGACTGCCTTCTAAATTCTAATGTTGTTGTACATGTACCAAGAAACCACAACCTCCTTCCTTGTACATGGACTAACTCTGCTCCTCGTTACTTAAGCCTTATCTTCAAGGTTTTCTTCCGTCCCTCTTCTCTTCTCCCTGAGTGCGACTGTTTCTTTTGTGTATATCATTGCTTTCGAGCTTTCATCCATTTTAATTAGCAGTTTGTTTGTTTTCTTCAGCGATCCGTTTCCTGATAACCATATGCATCTCTTTTGATGTCCTAATTGGAAATTCATCATTGATTCTTACCCTCCTTTTTTGTGTCGGTGGCGGATCCGTTGTTTATCGTCATCCATCCATCCATCCATCCATCCATCCATACTTCTTGTTTTCATTGGTTCTACTGTTCTCTCTAGTATCACTCTCTCTCTCTCTCACCCTGTGAAACCGTGTAAGAACAAATCATTTCTGTCGGACAGTAATGCAACCCCGGTAACGCTAAACATCACCGATAGACATTCATTGGAAGCCGACTATGGATTCGCTCTCCTCTCGTTTGTCGTTGTCTCCACTTGCAACACCCGCCAGTAAGTTTCATCTCTAACAATTTGTCCTCCTATAAGACGAACTGTGAATCCCCAGTCACAATGTTAACACCAGTGATTTTTCCCTAACAGACCGACATGCGCGTTCCAAGTGTCCCCCGCATCGCCCCCACCTTCGACCGGCCCCACCCTGTTGGCGGAACTCGGTATATGCTCTACATCCCCTCCGATGCAGAATGCTCTCGTCTTGACTCCGCCAAGGACTCTCCTTCAGAGATCGCCGACATCATCTCCAATGTTCCCATCCTCAACCGCCCGGAAGGCGGCCACTTCCGCATGAAGCGCTTCTGGCTCATTGATCGTCACAGTGATATAGCCACTGTCCACAAGCATACCGTTTTAAGCATCAAGACGAGCCGCAACCGGCCCCTGGACCTCTGCTCAACACATAGCATCAAGCGTACCAAGTTGGCCAGCGTCACCAGCCTTACAAGCTCTGAAAGCCCGCCTACCACTCTGGACTTCAAGTCACCTTCTTCAACTAGAGCTTCCGGTCCCAAGCGTATCACTACCATCACCCCCGCTGCGCCAAAATCTTCGGCCTCTGCAGTTTTCAGGGATGTTGTTCCTCCCGCTTCTAAGGCTTCCAATCGTCCGGCCCTCAAGGTCCAGATTCCTGCTCCTAATACCACCAAGCCCATTGCTCTAAAGAGTCCACTGAATCCGATAGCTTCCAAGTTTTCTATGCCGGCTATAAAGCCCAAGTCGGAGTCTGTCTCAGTTCTAACCTCCAAGGCTGAACCTCCGCTGGTGCAGAAAACTGCAAAGGTTGGGACTATCAAGATCTCAGCTGGTCCGGGCACGAGCTCCGCGTACTTTGACAAGATTGTGCAGAGTTTAGAGTCTCGTAACCAGCAAGGAAACAAGACTGACACTTCAAAGCCCAATTCTGGTCTCGCCTTGGGTGGAATTTGCGAGTCCAAAATCAGCAAGTTAACCCCTACAGCTGCTCCTTTTACTCCTACAGTCATTTCGGTCACTTTGAACAGTATGT
The DNA here is from genome assembly GCA_002778035.1 of Ambrosiella xylebori. Lineage (NCBI taxonomy): Eukaryota > Fungi > Ascomycota > Sordariomycetes > Microascales > Ceratocystidaceae > Ambrosiella > Ambrosiella xylebori. The sequence continues at coordinate 2,204,481 of PCDO01000002.1, forward strand.
TGATGAGCTCAAAGCCTGACGAGGAGAAAGAAACTAAAGGACCTGCCCGGGAGAAGCTAACTACTGAAAAATCTACTACTGAGAATCCTACTCCTGTTGCTACTGGTGGGTCAACTGATTCTCCTGCTGCTCCCGCTCCTGCTACAGCTCCAGGAAAGACTTCCAAGACTGAGTCTCAAACCACACCTGACGGGCTTCCGCTGTCTATGTCTCCGATACCTGTGTTCCCGCCATTCTTAGGTCCCGTGACTGCTCATGATGTTGTAGCTCTGTCAAAACAGCGGCCCATCAACTTGGTGCCCTTGCGGGTGCCTCCGCCTCCGGCATCGCTAATGTCTCCCTTCATGGGTGATTTCACAGCTCCGGGAATAGCACCTTTTGCGTGGCCGGTCGTGGAGAGGATTCCGCCGAGTCCCGTAGGATCTGAAACTCCTCTCCCTTTTGTTCCTATGCAGTCTGGTCTTGCAGTTGTATCTTCAGCGCCTTCTCCTACTCCGCTGGGGCCGAGCCTTCCTAGCAGTCATACGCCTGGACTAATAGCTTCGCGCCCCCAGATCCCGCCCCCTGGCAACCAGGATGCTCGTCTTCAGCAAGATTTTGAGTACTAGAAGTACACATTCGGCGATCGTAGCCCAGAACTGGTCCAAAAGAAGCTTCACAAGTGCCACATGGCCAAGTACTAGATGTGATCATAGAGTACTGTTAAAAGGGGGAAGTAATATATAGAATAAGCATTGTTGTGGTGGCAAGCAAACAGGATAAAGAGAATTTTTGCAAAGTTCAATAGTGCTTTAGATTGAAATGAAAAGCAGTCCTTACATGGAAACAGAACCAATAGATTTTTTGAAGCATCCCATTTTCATGTTTTCTGATCTTGTCTTACGATAATGGCACCGATTTTCACCAATAAGGCAACGTGCCAGAGTGGTTAATGGGTGAGACTAGAAATCTCATGGCTTCGGCCGCACAGGTTCGAATCCTGTCGTTGTCGCTCTACTATTCCGAGAATATCCCGTTCCTATTTTTTTGGTTTTTTTAAACGACTAGCTGCGTAACCCGGGGAACTTATTCACAATTGTTCCTGAAGGTTATACATGCTGGACCCTAAGATTCTGTGTCACGTGACAGCTGCAAGCCAACTTCCTGTGACGTCGGGGTCTAGACAGCAACTTTCTGCAGTCCATCAAGCAGATGCGCTGCTGCTGCTGTAAACCATTAATTTCTTATTTTTGCCATCAACTCTGCCTACATAGTTAGAAGGCCACTAGCAGTAGCACTTACTCTGCGCCGGTACTAATTTTCCACCAAACTAATCTTCTTTTGCAACGTACAAATTTGGCGACCCGATCTTCATCACCCACCAAAATAACCCTCCCCGTCCGCGACGCACACATTTATTACTACATAACAACAATGGCCATGGCTACATCAACACTTGGGCAACAATCCCAACCACAACCACAATCCCAATCTCAGGGACGGACTCCGCAGTTTCTCGCTGGGACCCCTCCGGTGTCTGTGGGGACGCCGTTTTCACAGTCACATTTGAATACGGGGGCGAGAGCATCGCCACAAGGGATCAAGAAGAGCCCAGCGGTGGGCGGGGGGCATGGAGGAGGATTTTATGATAGTCCCGGGGGGGCAGTAGAGATGGAGGGGGCGGGGTCCAGTCAGGGGGCGGAGGATACGAAGGCGAAGAGGTTGGAGAAAATGATTGAGATTTTAAGTGTAAGTTTTGTGAGGAGGATGGTCGGGGGACATTAAGGATACTGGATGGGATGAAATTGCTAACGTGGGCCGAATGTGTAGGGGAAAAAGCCGATTGTTACGAGGGCGAGTTTAGTAAGGGTGGCCCATAAGCTGGGCCTCGACTATCTCGAAGAAGGAACACAGGATTGCATTCTCGCCGGCAAATTGACCTCTGTCGACGTCAGTTTCAACAACAACATTGTCACCGCCACCCGCCTAGCTCTTGATGAAGCCTCCGACCACGTCAAGAAGCACCTTGACTCCGCTAACGATGTGCTGTTTAAAGATCTCCAGCTCAGCCCGTATCAGTCGCCGCTGACGAAGACAGTAGAGAGGTTCGAGCGGAATTTACAACGGCTAGCAACATTGGATCGGATATGGTTTGAGATGCGGTTCGACCCGCATGAGGCGTTGATTGGAATGATGGTGTCATTGGAGGCGATTTACCAGATGGATTTGCAAAGGGCTCAGGTGGAGGCGAGTGTCTCAGGGGCGTCGCCACAGATGGTGTTAAATCATGTCATGTGTGCGAGGCATGGATATCCGGCTATGAATGCGCGGCAACGAATTGGATTGAATATTCAGTACTGGAAGGAGTCGAGACTTCTTCCAGACTCGTATCCGGTAGACATACAGGGCGGTGAAAATGAGAATGGAAATGAGGAGGATGATATCTGGTCGCTGTTGCTTACTTGTGCCCCGGCGCCGATGAACACTCTCCCTTTTGGTCTTGCGCGAATCTCATCGGCGTGGGTGACGCCCGAGGTCTTCAAGATGGCCCCAACGTTGGAAGAAACATCGCATAGTCTCACAGGCGATGTCATCGACTGGCTGCACCCGGACAACACAATGGTGCCCGAGGGCGAATATAGGGATAAGCTGGCCCCAGGGGTGCCATTGCGGTTGCCGCAGGTAATCTTTAAGGCAGAGTTGCACCCACCAGTGTTTTTGACACAACCGGTGTATGCGAATATTTTGCAGATGACGGGGGCGAGTGGGCCCGAAGTGCCGCAGGCAGCAGTTACGTATGATGGACTGTTTTTCCCACATCCGAAGGATGTGAGTTTTGACGCGAGTGAGCCGCGGACGGTGAGGGGGGAGAGGAAGGTGACGTCGTTTGGGAGGGGATGCGGAGATGAACAAGGTGATGGAGACGTTGAATTATTGTGTGACACTACGTTATTTGTCTATAAGCCGGTCTATGCGGAGGTGTTGAAGGAGTTTACGTTTTCACATCCGAGTCAGGTAGTGGGGTGTTTGCCAGTATTGAGGCAGTACACGTTTTTGTCAACGTTGTTGCGGAAGAGTTTCCCACAAAGTGATAGAAGGGTAGTGGACGGGGAGAGGAAGGAGGTGATTGCGGTAGTGGCTAAAGTAGCGCCGAGTGATGGGGAGAGTATCAAGTTGGATGGGCAGAGTATCCCGACAAGGACACCAATTGACTCAGAGGCAACGGTGGTAACAACGAAGGATTTGGAGGAGAAAGATGGGGACAATTGCTACGACCGGCGCATGGATGTAACACTGATTACATATCCGGCGCCCCGTCTCCAGGTTGCCTTTGCCGTAGGGGAGAAATCGGACGTTTCCGGTGTGACAACGACGATGATGACCAAGAGGGAGCGCCTGGTGATGGCAAATATTACGGTGGAGATTGGGTTGAATGGGGAGGTCAGCGTGCTGTCGCAGAATGTGCTGCCGGTGAATTCGGGGGGGGGTCTGGAAGTGTTGGGGAGGGCGTTGATGATTATGGAGGATTTGGGGGCGTGGTGTGAGTGGATGAGGGTGAGAATGGATTGGGAACATTTGATGGGTACGGGGGCGGTGAATGAGAATGTGGGAGTTGGTGTTGGTGTTGGTATGGAGGTAGATATGGATGAGTCGATGGTGATGTAAGTGGATGATGAGGTAGGGAGGAACATATTTAGGTAGGCGTTATGGGGGAAATTTAGATTATGTTAATGGACTCTCTTGGTGTCATTCGCCTAAAATTAACACCAAAAATTACAAACTATCTAGTCAATCTTTTGTATCACCATCCAATCTTTCGTTTCTCATTATAGATAGTCACGAAAATCTTCCCTCATGACCCGTCAAGTCGGTACTACACATTGAAAAGCCCCCAGCTCCATCTCGTCAACAGCAAATGAGGTGGCCTCCGGAACCTCGGCGCACGGGTGTCGGTTGGTGGGATAGTGGATGTGCAAGAAGGTCTTAAGGGAGAAGGGGAGGGCGGCGATAGGATGGGAATATTGAATATTGGGGATGGTGATGGTGATGGCTAAATGGTGATATATAGATTAAAGGCTAGGGATGTGAAGTGGTGAGTATATATGTTATTTAGTAACCTGAGGGAGTAGATGAACGGGTGGTGCTCAGCGCCTTGACGGACAACGGGGTAGACAGTATAATGAATCTCTTTGATGGAATGTACAGAATGTAATGTATACAAGTCTAGTGGGAATTATTGTGAGATTATCGATATCTAGATATCTGGGAATAGAACAGCCGTAAAAATGTGTCACGGGAGTTTCTATGGAAGAAGGAATGAATGGAAAGGCGCAGAGGTCCGCTATAAGCGCCGGTTGGCTTGGCCTGGTGATTGTGAGACAGGTAGTTGATGGATTTGTCTGGATCAGCCGTCCAATATTCTCCGTAACATATTGCTCCGAAATTATCCACGGAATCCGGAAGCCTAGTTCCCCAGTCTTCAAACAAGCATATCTATCTTTTTTCCTAGGCCCCTAAGGTGTCTTTGGTTGGTCGAGAAAGACAATTATCATATATTCGGAATAGAAACAACACCTGGAGGAGACAAAGTGGATTATGGCGCTCTTCTAAAATGCCTCGTTTATTCCGTTTATTCCGCTATTGTGTCTTACGGTGCTATATCCCCACAATTATTCATGGTTTTTCATGTCCTCGCTCGTTTCATTATCACAGAAATTGTAGTTTTTTTTCGTTCTTCTCCATATCAATCTCTTTTGGCCATGAATTGATGGCATAATTACCCCTCATGATAGTCGGCCTTCCACCTCTTGCCATGTGCTGATTAGATAATCAGTGCAGGGGCCATTCTCTACAAATAAAGCATAATGGCCCATAATGAGCTCAATTAGCGAGTCTTAAACCGGCGTCGTTATCTGTTTTGCTGTGTATAGATTCTAAATATACATATGTTTACATTCCATATAAAGGCTTGCAATCACACCATGATCCCATCCGCCACCCAATAGTCTCCAATCTCATCCCTTCAACTGCACCTTGAGTTGGCAATCCAAGAACCTGAGTGAGAGAAAAAAACTAGACATGAATTCAAGACCTGACCCCAGTGGGTGGATGCCCGGTTCCTACGTGCGGCATTGTGCACTTTATGCAGAAATCGAGGTCCCTTGCGGCGCTGAGGAACGGTATCGTGACAACGGGGGCACGGAATTAACAGGGGTCCAAGACCCGGACAATTGTTTACAGGAACCATCAAACTTAGCTTGGCCGAGCGAGAAAATTCCTTTGCGTGGTTAAGTCTCGTCACTAACCAATAGATTGACCATACGTCAGTTATCGTTTAAGGGTTAGGGGTTGTATTTCTAATTACTGATTTGAGGGCGAAGTAAATAGTATGAGCAGGGGTTAACACCACTTTACGAAAAAAAAAAGTAGGTAGTGGCTAGTGGGTCACTGATGACGGCGGGGTCTCCATGATGTTTTAACAAGTCATGATGACTACTGAAAAAAAAAATGGCTGAAGTAGCCTCTAGTGAAAGGGTGACAAAAGGATAGCTTATGTTGTTAATTTTACTAGCAATGTTGTGACGAGGCTGGTATTTTGATTTATGGCGATATTTCCGATGGTGATGGATGGCTGGGAAAAGTAAACAATGTGGAAGGCGAGGGCGAGTAGGTATCCTAAGGAAAGGAGGGTGAAGAAGAGGTGGCGATGAGATAGGTGAGCGGGAAGGGTTTCCGCAAAATAGCGCAGGATGTGGCACATGAATTGTGTGATTTGCGTGGTTGGAACGGGATGGGGATTTTTCTGTACTTTGATGCAAGAAGTGAAGACAAGAGAATGTGAAAGTGATTATTGTGACGTAGTCAGTAGGGTTACAAATAATTTTACATTAACCCTATAATTTCGATACCATTAAGTTAGTGTTTGTTTCCGAAATGATGCACTGCCACTCTTCCATTTTTGCACTTAGAAGCAACCACACTCAAAATCCGCGTTGTCTAACTGACAATTTTTTTTTTCCTAGTTTTACCAGCTGGCAGGTTCACTAGAAGTCTGCTATCAGAAATTTTACGACCACGACATGCACGGGCCTCACCTCAAAAAAGAGAAAGGAACGCGTCTTCGCCGCGGTAGTGATTCTTAAATAGGAAGTAAAGTAAACAATAAAGTGGAGTTAAAAAATAACAAACCCAAAATAAGAAGGAAATATCAAATTCAGGATTTAAATTATTTAAAATTTGGGAATGGAGAGGGTTAGGGAAATTGGGGTTGGACTTTGTTGGTGGCGAGCATTATAGTGAGAAGTGGGCTGTTGGATGTTGGATGTGAATTCGTGAATTTCTTTTAAAATGGTTGGTGAAGGGTTCCATGTTGGACGATTGGTTGGATAGGGATAGGAACGACGTCAGATGGGCGTTAACAATGACTGGATTCACGTGTTGGTTTCGGGAGTCGTGATAATTGGTGACGATTGAGATTTGCATGGGGTCTATCGACTTTTTGCCAATTGTATAGAGTAATTGCTGAGTAGATACTGGACCAGAGAAACCGATGAGAGAGAAGAGCCATCTTAACTATAGCATTTTTCCTGATCTTGATGCGCATGACACACTTGTGATGGTTATGAAGTAGTTGCAATTTTGGTAAAATCATCGCCCACAAAACGCACAAAAACATTTTTGTTCAACATGACGAAAAAATTTCCGTGGCTCCCTCAAGCCCCAAATTTCAATTATTCACTGTTTTTCATATTTTTCACACATCTTCCCCGCACATCCATTTGTAGCGTGATAAACCATTGTCAAATCAATACTTGGTGCATTGCTGTCCACCAGTTCCAAACCCTCATACAACTCACACCTCTGCACATTTCGTCCTTTACCTGCAGCGTTTCTCTCGACGTTGCTCATCCACCCACAGCTCGCCTCCAACGAAGCACCGCATCGCTCCTCTCACAACATTGAAGGACCCGGCCGCAGGAACACAGGAACAACACCTGCAAGCAAACCCACCCACCGCCAGATCCTCCGTCGTTCGTCCTTACACCAAGATCACAGAGGGGGACTGATCCTTTTTTCCTTATTCTTGTTTCTTCCCTTTTTTGTGCTCCATTTACTCACTGCTGCGAGGGAGCGCCTCATATATGCCGCCAGACACCAGGACACGATATCCCGTTTGATGCTTACAGCGAGGATAATTGAATTGCTATTTATTTTCTTTTCTTTTGTCCTCGCGAGGTCTATTTTCTTTTTGACGATTGATTTGCTGTTGTCCAAAGTTTTTGACATTATTGTATGGTGTTGGCGACGATTGTAGATACATTCGCTGCAGACCATATATGTGTGCGCATTAAACTTGTGATAGACTTTTTTTGAGTTCTTTGCCAAATACGGAACAACAAAGGCGCAGCCCACTGCTAGATTCAGTTGCGGACAATGCCACTGATATAACTCAGGATTAGTAGCGACTTGCCAGCTGTAAACTGCATAACAACGATACCTCATCCGAATACTTATAGTGGTGTGCATAACTCAAGACTCACGATACACTTTGTGTCTCTAGAGGCTGATAACCTTCAGTTCTGTGATTGAGTCAAAAAAAATTAACAATCGGTTAGTTCATTACTTTTCTTTGCTTTCGCTTCTTCCATAGCCCAGTCGATTGTGTATGTGTGCGCGTAAGTGACAGTGTGTATCCGTCCCATCCCAAGTTCATCTCAGCGTGAACAAGCATAATGGCTAGTGTCATGTCCAGGTTTACGGACTTCTTAGACGCTGGCTTATCAACTAGTGCTAGAGAGTTGCCAATGTTGAATGGAGGGCCAGGCATCATGGGTCGGTCGTCTGTCTGTCTTGGTGACCCCAGGAAGTACAAGAATAGGTCCTGTACATGCTGGCTTGTCTGTGCCAAATCCGCAGCTTTCCCTCTTTCCCGCACTTCTATATTTTCCCCTCTTTCTTCTATTATATACCCAATTTCTACAATCTTGATCCTTTCGTGTCAACACTATCTTTTTTTCCCCTTCTCCATCGTTGTCGTTGTCGTTGCCGTCGTCATCGGTCAATCGTCACTATCATTTATCACCAAAAATTTCCCCCCTTTCTTCTGTCATTTGTTTGTTACTGTTTACTTCGATATTCACTACATCGTCAACCAGTTTATTTACTTTTCTTGACACCGACTTGTATTTTTGCCGTTTTTCTTTTCTTACTGGCCATCTTGATTTTTACATGCCGTCTTCGTCACATTGCTATACGCTATTGGAACCCCTTACGTCGCCAATTTAACGATACCCAAGTGGGCATTCTTATCGCTTCTTCCCTATTCATTCTGATACCACCTTCTTTCTACCATATATCATCACCAACTACATACAACACTCTTTTTTTCATTCATCGCGCCCTAACATTACATCAACGACACAGCCTTGTTGTGTTGAGATATATCGCTCATTTTCTTGTTGGACATTATATTCCGCATTGGTCTTTACTGAGTTGTGTTCTGAAGTACATCGCGTTGGCGCTTATCGACATCACATCCAACAATTTACGCGAAAAAAATTTCACAACGTCAGATATAAGCTTTGTTTTTCGCCATTGATTATAGACACTTTTGTGTTCGCCTATTGGATCATCATCTGCCTCTGATCATACCCATTTTTTATCCTCTTGTAATCTTGATATAAACATCAAGATACGCATCATGTCATTCACAACCGGCGGCGGCACGCTCACGCTCGCCTCTCCTACACACCCTTCACACGTTGACATGTCGTCAGCGGTGCGGAATTTGCGTCGCTCACTATCTCGCTCCCCGTCAAAATTTGTGTCTCCCACACACTCCGCAATCGACCATTCCAACAACTCGAATTCTGCTAGCCCCCAGTCGCCATGCCGACGGTACACTCCAGCTAAAACATCTACCTTGAGCAGCTCTGAAACACCTTCGGGCTCTCCTGATTTTACTTCTGCCAGATTCAATTTGCACCTGCCTTCTTCGACCACGCCTTCCGGATCGCCCACTCGCAGAACAAACAGATCACCGACGCGTTTGTTCCCGCTATCCAACTCTGCAACCTTTTCTCCCGATTCACTGGATTCCACACCGCTCCGGAATAGCCTGAAACTTTCCTTGAGAGCGACTAGAGGTACCAGGGGAAGTAAAGCTTCTCCTTCTCGCGTCATCTCGAAGCCTCGTGGATCGCCAAAATCACCTTTTCTCTCCCGGCGTGGGTTGGGTTTGTCCGAGTCACGGCACTCTGGAAACCTTGTGTTACCCACTTTTGCTGGCTTCGATGCTATTGGCCAGGAAAATTCGCCTGCCACTGCTCCTGGAAGCCCAATTACATCAGCGCCTGCCGCTGACAAATTAAATCGACACAGTCTTCATCTCGACACGAGCGGAACCTCCCACAACGGAAGGACACTTCACCCTGGAGTGGAGCTGATTCCCGGGGTTTCTATTGGCCAGAAACGCAGTGATCAGATGGATATCAATTCTGCCTCTGCTGGCAGTCCTGTCGCAAAACGTCGGAGTCTGCATGGCATTATGAGTAGCCCAATTAGCGGAGTCCACCACGAAACCACAAACATTTTTGGCGGCAATACCACACCTCCCAAATCCTCATTCGATATTCACGAAGAAAAGCGGTCCGACTCCAGCTCCAACACTATGCCACCACCTCGCGATCCTGTGGCCTCGCCCAACCCTAATCCCACACCCAGACAGCAGCGTGCATCTTTGCGCCGTGCTACACTCCGTGAGAGAGAACGTCTGTCTTGGGGGCGTAGGGCGGGTGCACAGCAACTCTCCCAAATGGGCGGAGAAGTTTCGACTCCAGTCAGAGGCCGCCCACGTCTGTCGCTGGATCAATTTGTTCCCCCCGATTCCAGCTTTTCTCCCAATGTCATGCTTCCACCTTCGACTATTCACGAGAGACCACAACGCCACCCTCTCTCGCGTTCCCTCAAACCTTCTGAGTCGGGTGGTCGCTTACTCGAGGGTTCTCCTACGACTTTCCCGGATACCTTCGTTCCCCCGCCTCTGTGGCAGAAGATTCCTGGATTAAATTTCAGCAAGTCTGTGCCTTATGGCATGGCCAATCCCATTGCCCCTATGGCTGCTCCCGCAAACCCGATCTCTATGACCCCTGGTGCTAAGAAGATTGCGCCGGTTCTCTCTACTCCTCTGCAGAACCCTCTTCGCGCAAAGCCTCGTTCGTCTATGTCTACGAGCCTTCTCTCCAAGGTCAATCGCAACCCCGAGGACGATCGTAAAATGGTCATGCCCGACACTCCTTGCAAAAAACAAAACCATGGCTACGCCACGTACCCCCCACCTCCTGGAAGTGCGCTCAAGAAAAGTGGTCGTCTGAGCTTTAGTACCGAGCCTGGCACGCCCATTTCTGCGGATGCGTTGTTCGGTGAAGGTGCTAGTATCAATTTCGACACCCCTAATCCTCGTGGCTTGGGTCTCTTTGGCCGTCTATCTCGCCATTCACGTCGCGGCAGTGTGCTGGACATGGACAGCAGTGATAAGCGTAACTCTCTCATAAACATAGGGATGCAAGATGAGAAGCCTGTCACGTCCTTTCCCAGCCTGTCTCAAGAGAGTGAAGCTCCTCCTACGCCCTCTCGCAACCCTGTGACGCCTGCTCTTAGCACGACTAGCGATCACTCTCAGGAGAGCCCTAGTACTCAGAGATATACTAACCCCTTCACCACATCCCGCACCGCGCCACTTTCTGCTGCTCGGACACGGCTTACTAGACAGATGTCCAGCGAGATGAATGGCCCTGAGAGTCCTGTTGGTTCTCCTATGACCCGCCGCAAGACTAGACTCACCGCTTTGAAGATGTCATCCAGTCCTTCTACCAACTTCCTGGATGTCCCCAGAACGCCCCGTGAGTCTAGTTTTGGTCCTAGCAGCAGCCGCCTATCTCTCACGAAGTCAGCCGCGGGTCTTAATGGTGAGACTCCTGCGACTCCTACAACCGGCATGCGTAGTCAGCGTGTTGTTACCCCCGTCCACCCGAGTCAACGTATAAATCGCATGGAGATTGACGATAATCTTGCCAAGCGTTTTGCCCGGGTTGATGCCATTGGTACTGGGGAGTTTTCTACGGTCTACCGTGTCGCGTATCCCAAGGATGAGTCTACCACGCCTGTTGGCACTCCTGACTTCCGGTCCTCTCTGTTCCGGTCGACTATTCGTGAGCCTGGTCCTGGTCAGGCCTTCGCCGTCAAGAAGTCTCGTCACCCCTACCACGGCGCCCGTGATCGCGAGATCAAGCTTCGTGAGGCTCGGATCCTCGCCCAACTCACTCAGGCGTCGCACGTTGTCCGATACATTGATAGCTGGGAGGTTGAAGGGCATCTCTATATTCAGTCTGAGTACTGCGATAATGGTACTCTAGACAAGCTTTTGGCGTCGATTGGCCGTCAAGGACGCCTGGATGACTTCCGGATCTGGAAGGTTCTTCATGATCTCACTCTGGTATGTTGATTACTGTTTCTTTTTTTGCTTTGATAATGCTAACATGTTTCGCACTACAGGGTCTTCGAGAAATACACAGCGCCAACTTTATTCATCTTGATTTGAAACCGGCCAACATATTTGTCACCCACGATGGTATTATCAAGATTGGTGACTTCGGATTGGCTGCGGCTTGGCCCGTCGAGAAGAACATTAACTCTGAAGGTGACCGAGAATACATAGGTCCTGAGATTCTCGAGGGCAAGTTTGACAAGCCAGCTGACGTTTTCTCCCTTGGAATTATCATGATCGAGATGGCGTGCAACGTCGTGCTCCCCGAAAACGGCCCTGCTTGGGTAGCCCTTCGCTCTGGCGACCTCTCTGACGTGCCGAGTTTGACCTTTGGATTGTTTAACGAGCTTTCCGAACAATCTTCTACGCCTGATGTTGCTGCTCTTGAGGCCTCGGCTTCAAGCTTTTCTATTGACTCTAACATCACTCCAGAACCCAGTGTGGCTCCTGCCCCTGCCGGTGTGCTTGACTTTGGCACCCCTAACTTCCCAGCCCTCCGCAACCCTCCTAGTTTCATGGCCTCAGAGACTGATGATTACTCTCTCGATAATCTGGTCTCTGTCATGATCCATCCGGACCCGGCTCAGCGGCCCACGGTGGAACAAATTCTGAATTGGGAAGGTATGCGGTGGGTAGCTGAGCGTCGGCGCCTCTCGGCGACTATCTACGAGGGTAGATGGGGGCCTGACTTGGAGCAGTCGCAATCACAAACTGTGCCTGGAGAGGACACGGAAATGATGGATGTGTAAGATGGTCACATCTTTCTTTTGTCTGCTTTTGTTCGCTCATGGCTTCTGCGGGAAGATTGATGATGGTAGCATATTGATGCTATGCTGCTGTTCACGATGACCAATCTTCTCTGTCCGCATCGTGTAGATTATGAGACGCAGTTCGCCTTTTGTTTTTATTTTGGCGTTTAGCTTCGTTTACTTGGTTTATTTTTTTGGTATTTTGTTTTGGTTTCTTTTGCCTGGTTGGGAGATTAGGGAACCTGATGGTACCGAATCATTGGTGTTTTGCTCTTTTTTGTTTGTTTTATCGCCTTGTTCGTTCGGGTTGAGGGTTTAGGATAATTTTGAGTTGTCTCAGTTGTTACTGACGATATTGATTTAAGGGTAGTGGAGTTTGAAATGAGGTACATGTAATAAATGAACGAACTTGATGGCATTTGCCATTTGTGCGCGCGATTTTTGGGTTTTGTTGGCGAGTGTGTCAATGTATGTTGTGTCAGGAATTTATCATTCAATAATGCTGTGGTTGATGATACTTGGGGATTGCCAATCAGTCCGACTGCTACATATGACCATAGCCTGTGGGAAATACGGGGTCCCGTCTGCTCCCCCATAGTCAAGCTACAGAGCGCCGGATCAGTACTACGGTGGGTGACCACGTGGGAATACCCGGTGTTGTATGTTTTTATTTTTCCTTTTTATTTCTTGAGCATAAATTTGGAGTAGCAAATATATAGGTAGATGGATTATATTGATATATGCTTTGATTTGTTTATTTAGTGTGGGTGTAGCTGTAACCAATGTCAAGGTGCCATTGCATATAGATGGGGCCGAATTGAAGAGAGGCGAGATACAGGATTTATTGTTCAATGTGATACGCATTTCTGGGTATTTTCTAGTAGTATTTAGTCACCGACCTGTTGATGTGGGTAGGCAATGGGTAGGAAAGAGGTGAATAATCAATTTTTTTTTTACTTTTTTTGAGATAGATGATGACACTGACCTTGAACTTAGAAAACTTTGTTGCTTGTGTAGGTGGTTGTTTTTATTCTTTGTGAATAGGGACCTTGGACTATACTATGAACTTATTAAATAATGTTTTTACCACCTCCATGATGGTCGACTTGGTTTTGTGTTTATACCAAAGAATATATAATATATATGGATATGGTACATACTAAACAGGTGTATGTTATAAACTAAAGAAAACAGAAGGTGTCCCATATTGAGTAATGTAATGATCATATAAAACACCAATATCAACTTTTGGAGGCATGTCTCAACTAATATACCAAGATCAACCTTGGACTCTCGGATCCGCTTGTTTCTGGCCATTTCATGGATATCAACATATGTAAATATGTATTGTATGTATGAATGAAGCTGATTTTATCACCTCTAGAATGCTAATATCTCCCCTTCTAATGGAAATATCTCCCAGTATTCTCTCTAGTATATAGGGGAAACCTCTAGGTATATTGCCCTAAGAGTTTATATAACTTAATGTAGTTATCAAACACCTCCTTGTTATCTTATTTAACTCTCTACTCAACCCAGTTGGGCCGGTATAAGCTTCAATGAGGCGGTCTATATAATAATAGCCCTACTCGGGAAGATTAATAGGGTTTAATACCTTATAAGAGTATTCCTAGGCCTTAGTCATAGATATACATGATTATATAGTAGACTCTATGATCAACAATAAATGATAGATGGAAAGAACTAGAATGAATAGTTTTTATATTTTATGTCTTTAGATCCTATAGTAAGTCTTCTATAGGGGTTTTAGGCATATAAAATAAAATAAAAGCATTATGGTTTAGGACTGATATAAAGTAATATAAGTAAATGAAGTAAATCAAAACAATTATAGTAGAATTATAGGATTTGATATTAATATTCAATAGGATATATAATTTGAGAATTTTTAGTTTTATATAGTTTAGGACCACTAATGACTAGAGTCACTAGCTCTCATTACAGAGGGGGAGATGTAATAATATTCATACAATTAATATCTACCAATAACGATTCCTAACCCTTATCTAATACCATGACTTAGTGATAAGTTCTTTGCTCTATACTTAGCCACTATGGTATTCCCTTCTATTACCTACCTCTATAGTCAGCCATAACTACACATTTACTTAGTCTCTAAATAGCATCCTATGACACGTATTTTATAATACTCTTGATAATAATTAAGCACTTGTATTTACATAAATAAGTAGTAAATTTATTAATTATTGCCTATATAACCCCAGAGATCTATACGTCTGTTTATCTGACGGTTGACATCATCAAGAGTCGGTGATGCAATGCCAATAACGTGCTGTTACTTTAAAAAAAAAAGTAAAGAAAAGGATGGAGTTAAGACCCTGTATTCATGGTGTTTTGTCTTGAATTACAAGCCTGATTGGCCTGGGTTTATCAACCAGTAATTATATCATTGGCCACGATTTTGATATATAGATGTCTATAATATATGTAACATTTTCCCGAAAAAGAAGTGGAGGCGCTTTGAGATGGTTCGTGGAACATCGAGGAACAAATAACGAAGATGAATGTGGTGATGGTGGTGCAAAGTGATTGCTTGTGGCGTTTTTTGTTAACCTTTTATATTGTGGGGCATCATTTATGTAAGTGTAGTGAAATATCCCGGTTGATATCTACGGGTATGAATAATTATATTTCTCAGATCATTAATTATTTAGTGATGTGTAAGTTCTAACCATTAACACACATTGTACCAACTACTAAGTGAACTTGTAAATAGAACATCAAATGTGGAAGGTATGTTAAAAAAGAGGTTTATTAACAATATAGTAAATATATAATAGTATATAATAGGGCTATGTGCTGGGACTAGGGTTGGGACCGGAGGTGTGTGTCTAGAATACTGGTGTTTGGGATGAAAGAAAAAAACAATGCGAAAACAATGCATACAAGAATGGTGTGTGGGAGGGATACATGAGCGTGTTAGTGAATTGGGGATCAGAACGATAGCCGCTTAAGAAAAAGACGAGTGCTAAAAGAATGTGATGACGTGACAACTGAAAACAGACGAGGAAAAACAACTAACAAAAAAAAGAAAGAAAAGAGAAACAATGAACAAATACATCGGCAAGTGTAAAGATGCATACAAATACCCGTCATACTGGATCATCCATCTATTTACGCCGTTGAATCCCAGGGCCCCCGGGACCGTCCTGCCCATTCCATCCCCCTCCCAAAATCCGCGTATAATCATCATCAGCCTTTCGTTGCACCTCCTCCAACCGCCGTTGATTCATCCCCGTCGGATCCCCCGCACCCAGCCCAGAAACCTTGAGTCTATGAATGGCCTTAGGCATCATCTGCTCTGGTTTGGGGTCACTGCTACCGAAGACATGGGCGAGCACTTTTTTGGCGGGGGGCCGAGTAACGGATTGTTGTTTTTGTTGTTCAGTGACGGGGTCGTCGGGGGAGGAGGGGAGGGGGATGATGGATATGAAGGTGGAAGAGGCAGTGAAAGAGATGGGGCGCATGGTTGTGGTGGGTGGGTTTGAGAAGAAGGGTGGAACAAGGGCTAGCGACGGAGACGAGTAGTGGTAAGGGGTAAGTATTTATGTAGTGAACAATATTAGTGACTTGAGAGGAGATATAGTTATGAGATGTTGTAGAAGAAAAATGGGATGATGGCTAAGGAGATTAGAGAAAATGTAGGTAGCAGAGGTGGGGTTTTAAATATTTTTGACTGGATCTTGACGGAGTCCAGTTTACTGTCTGTGTCTGGTGATGATACAATCCTAGATAAGTTACACCGATCATGGCAGTCGCCTTATGATGGCATACAAAAAGAAAAAAAGGTGTATTGACTGAGTAGGTAGTAGGTATGCACACGCCCTTTGCCCCTCTAGTAATACTTGGGATCACATTGGGGAGTAGGTTTAATAATAGATGGAGATATACCATGATGAAGAAAATTTTAGATCAGTGGTGATTTCTTACTGTTGTTTTTTTGGTATGCCCTAGGAAGCATTTTCAAGTACAAAAGTATATATGTATGTGTGAGAGTGTGAGAGGACAATGCCTGTGTCATTCTCGTGATTTATTCAAAATTCAACAAGTATATTTGAGAATGACTTGTTTAAATATATGAACTTGAATTAAATCATGCAATCCTCAACTGTGAGTGAGAAGCCCTTATATAACCATAGAGCAGGCTGAACAGTTCCCCAAGGGCATGTACTTGCTAGAAAATGACATCACAAAAGGATGTCAATATCGATAAGAATGATATCGATTCATAGAGCTGGCCACTCAAAAGAATATAAAAAGAATATGAAACACTATTGTAGCGCGTGCTTATGGTTTAGAACATTTCCAACTACCTTAAAGAGTAAAACTTAGGGTTATTTTATCCACGAACTGTAATGTAAGCACGAAACCATCTGGTTATCAGTATTAAATAAAGGTATAACATGGGGATTTATTAATAAAATAGGCCCTCAGGGTGTTAGGGGCATACAGGGTTAAATAAATTGTTTTAATTATCAAAGACTTTCTGCATCCAACTTTAATATACATATGTATATATTATTATTCTGCACTTTTAACAGCCTCTGTATGAAATGATGAAGGGCAGGCAATATTTACATAGTTGGATAATGCAACATAATGACTCAGGACGCAATATTTTAAAAATCCGTCAAATGAAAACCTAAACTATTACAAGACGATTTATTTGTGCAGTATTTTGGTATGCTCACTTTGCCGTAGATTTAAATATATACACACGGCATACTTGATATCCCTAAATTAGAACTTGTACAGCACAGAGGATGGTATAAGTTCGTAGTTAAAAGATTGTCCTGCTGGTGATTGTCACTCTGTGGCCAAAAACTGGTGCTAAAAAGAGTTGAATTTGGGGTTACTTTATCTCTGCTACAGGCATGGCTTTCATTATAAGTCCTATACAAGAGACTAAGAGACTCAAGATAGCAGTAAATAACAATAGCTAGAGTAGAGAATATTTCCAACTAAACTAAACTAAACAGTGCACACTTGTACAGGATTTCATGGATGAGAGCCTTGTACCCAAAATATTGTTTTTTTTTTGTCCATTAAATTGTATTTGGTCCCTTTGTTTGAGGAAAAGGCCCCAGACCTAAGGGACTTTCCTTTGGTCTCTTCACTTATAGATCTTATCTCATCTGATTGAGGTGACAGCCTCGTAATTAGAAAAGTAATATAGATAAAAAATGATGGAAAAAATAAAAAACAGAAAAAACACTAGTGTTTCTCAGACCTGTATACACTAAAGGTGGGTTCTTCGGTGCTTGGAACTTTTTTTTCTTTTTGTATAGTACGTGTATATCTCTTGGGTCTCGCCTTGGTCTTACACCTAGTCGACCTTGATTATCTTGTCTTGATGGCGTGTAGATGCGTCATGTCCCATTAATGCTGTGCAACCTGCGGTTCTGCATGAGGACAATCACGACTTTCCTGGCAAGACGATTATATCATTCGTGAGATGACAGTAGAGAACTAGCAGATACTAAAGTTGAAGTCTTGGAAATGCAAATTATGAATGCTATGGACTATCCATTATAGACCCTGGACCCTGCATCAAGACTTGGGTAATTTCTAGTTTGCAGATAACACCTCATGTCAACGAGGCTTGATATAAATGGCTGCTTTCTCAGTCCAAAGGAATAGTCACTGGGTTTGCATGTTCTAGCATGGAAAGACGTCTTACGTATCCAACATGATTGACCCGACAAGCTGGCTGTTAGCATCTAGCTCTAATTGCGGAGCAAAAGACAAATGAACTTGCATTGTAGTCATCTGCTCACCGATAAAACAAATGTTTACATATTTACCAATTCAAGTAATTAGAAGAATAAGTTTCTTTGGAATATCGCAAGATATCTATCTACGTAATATGAATCCCATGTGAGTATTCTGTATTGAGGCCTTACCTACTAATTTGCCACTATCTACTATTCTGAAACATCTTCCCCTGTTTGACCTTTTAGGCAAATTCCCACTTTAATTATATCTCCAATCTTAGTAACCTAGTAGTCGGCAACAGGGGGAGCTTGCTGGAACTCAACATCAGCATCAGACAAACAGACTACGCATATGAACTCTCAACACTATGACCACAGGTTGAGTTGCATTCTGATGTCAATCAAAGACATAACCCTTCTTATCCTGCAATTCTCATAGAGCCTTAGGTCAAGGTTGTACCCAATTGGCCATAGACCATCCCAACCTCATCCCCACTTTTCCCAAAATGGACGCCTCCGACTTCGAGGGCGATGTCTGGCTTCAAAAGAACTCGGCCGATCTCCTCGCCGACCTCCGCACTTCCATCCCCAAACTCCTCCATAAACCTGAAGCCCACGGCCCCCGAAAACTCCGCTACTGTGTCCGTGTCCGCGAAGTATCCCGTCTCGACCAACAAGCAAGTTTTTAACCATCCTGATATCTCGTCTTACTTCACTCCCTCCACCGAGGTAACTAACCATAACCCCTTCTACAGGTTCTCGATCGCTTTTTAGAGCTACCGCAACTGTTGGATCCCCATCTTGCGGAGCTCATCCCGCAATTGTCAAGTGCTTATCTCGAGTACCTGCAGACCCGCGGCCAGCAGCCGCCACTAAAGACCAAATCGCACCTCATCACGCCACTGCCGTGCGCAATTGCCCAGCTGCTCTACACCTTTTGCAAAATCCGCGGTGAAAAAGTCATCATCCGCTTCCTCAATGTCGAGACCCGGTACCTTGAGCTCCTACTCTCCACCCTCGAGGCCGACTTTCAAGCGGCTGAAGATCCCACAGTAACCGTGACCGGGGACCGCTGGACGTGGCAAGAGAGATATGTCATTTTGCTTTGGCTATCGCAGCTATTATTTGCGCCGTTTGACCTGGCGACAATCAGCTCAGTAGACCTGGAGGATCTGACGGTGCCTATGATCCCGAACTTTGAGTGGCCTGAGAACTTACCAGGGATTGCCGTGCGGTTGATCCCGCTAGCTGTCAAATGTATCGATTCTGCAAGCAAGGAACGCGATGGTGCCAAAGTATTGCTGGTGCGCATGAGTATGCGGCGGGACATGCAGCAGCTGGGCGTGTTGCAGGCGTTGGTTGACTGGGCCTTGAAGAGTCTTGAGCCGCCAGCAGACGGACCGGTTCCGTCGGTCTACTACTGTATTGGGCGTATGGCATATCTGGCCGGTGTCCTCAGGGTGTCTATAGACACGTCGGACTTGGACCAGTATCTTCCGCGCATCTTTACGGTCATTTACAATTTGACTACCAGATCGACCCCCGTTGACACTGCCGTTATGGGCTCCTCGGTTGCCCGTAAACTCGTCATCAAGATCCTCCGCTCGGCCACGGCACTGATTCTTCGCCGAGATTTCATCGACGATGACGCCATGGAATCAGTTGAAACCTGCATTTCGTTCTTTATGGAGCGGCTTGGCGATAACGATACGCCCGTTCGCCTTGCTGCTTCCAAGGCTCTCAGTATTATTGCCTTGCGGCTCGACCCGGACATGGCCGCTCAAGTAGTCGAAGCTATTCTCGAAGCTCTTTCAGAAAAGGTTCTCTGGATTTCAAATCCTGCTAATCCGAAGGCTCCCAAGACTCGCGATATATCGGCGGTGGATCCCCTGGAATGGCATGGGTTGACCCTAACTCTCGGACACCTGCTTTATCGCCGGTCTCCTCCAGCATCACAACTCGCTGACATTATCCATGCCCTTTTACTCGGCCTATCGTTTGAACAACGCGGTCCGACTGGTGCGTCAATCGGCACCAATGTCCGAGATGCCGCTTGTTTTGGCATCTGGGCGATCTCCCGTCGTTACACCACCGCCGAACTCCTCGCTGTCCCCACCGAATCTATCCTCCCCGCCTCAGCATCCTTAGCCTCACACGTTACAAAGCCACCTTCGATCCTTCAAGTTCTTGCCACCGACCTCGTCGTCACCGCCTCCCGCGATCCTGCCGGCAACATTCGCCGTGGTTCCTCGGCAGCCCTCCAGGAACTCATCGGCCGCCATCCCGATACCATCGTCCAGGGCATCTCCGTTGTCCAGACTGTTGACTACAGCGCTGTGGCCCTGCGGTCCCGCGCCATCCACCAGGTGGCCCTTGCCGCCACCCGGGTGTCGCGGGGCTACGGGGAAGCCCTGCGGGGCACCCTGTTGACGTGGCGGGGGATCGGGGATGCGGACGCGGCGGCAAGGAGGGTGACGGGGAAGAGCTTTGGCACGTTGACAAGGGAGTTGGCGGGGATGGAGAAGGAGGTGGGGCCGGTGGGAACGTTTAGGGAGGGAGTGAGGATGGTGTTGAGGGCGGTGAAGAGTTTGCAGGGGCGGCAGGCGGAGGAGAGGCATGGTCTAGTTTTGTGTTTGGCGGCGTTGTTGGATGAGGTGCCGGCGTTGGCGGAGTTAGTGGCGGCGACGGGGAAGCCGGAGAAAGAGGCTGAGATGAAGGAATTTATAGGGGGGTTGTTTGGAGATGTGGTTGATTTTCTGGATAAGCTGCGGTTGGGCACTTACCGCAGAGGTGAACTGCTGGCTGAATCTGTTAGTCGTTTAGTTGTCTCGGTGCTTCCTCTTGTCCAAAGTCTGCTCTTGGCAGATTCAAAACTACTTCTATTCGCCGGCAACGCTATCCTGGAACCGAGATATGCGGCCCGTATCGGCGCCTTTGTATCGGTCCTTAATGCCGCCCGGGCCGATGGTACTACTGAGAAGCCTACTCTAGCCACTGTCACAAGATTGTCCGCCATAATCAGCGACATCCTCCCAGCCTGGCTCGACTTCGACGATGCCGAAACTGTCAATGCTGTTGCTTCGGCCGCCATCGTCTATTTGATGCTTGTCCCCAATAACCAACGACTTACTATCATGTCAGAGTGGGCGGGGACCCTCCGGATAAAGCAAGTACGGTCAGGTCTCGGCCTTGGCTTCTTCTTTGCCGTGGCCATGGCTTTCACTGTTTCTTCTGTCTTGATGGGACCTTCTGGACCGGAGACCTCGGGGATCGCCGGGGCTATTCTGACTCGTTGGCAGACCGACAAGGACGTTGAATCCCGCGTGGCCATTTTAAAGGCATTGTCTGAGAGCGAGACGTTGGGCGTAGCGCCGTTGGCATTTCTTGGGGTTATCGGGGAGGGACTGAGTGATTATACGACGAATGCACGGGGTGATGTTGGGTCGTTGGTGCGAGTGGCAGCATTGAGGGCGGTGAAGGGGTTGTGGCGGAAAGGAGTGGAAGGGGGGAAGAAGGAAGATGAGGGATGGTTGAGGAAGTCAGTGAGGGAGTTGTATCCAGCAGTTTTGAGGTTAGCGGTAGAGAAGCTGGATCGGGTGAGGGCGGAGGCATTCCAGACACTGGGCTTGCTTATTGAGAAGTCGTAAGTTTTATAGCTGTGCATGGTCAGGCTGGCATCGTATTCTATTATGTGCCAAAAATAACTAACCAATTACACCTCGACAGTCACCATACTTCTTTCTCTGCTCTTAGCTTCTCCTCGCAGCAATATTTCCACTTCCTCCTCAACCTCCCCACAAGCCCCCAACACCTCCACCCTCTTGTTGCCGCTACCGCTATTGAGTCCCCCGATCTCTGCATGACATCGCTCCTCTCGGGCCTCGTCACCTCCGCCGAAACCGGCAACGAACTCCTCGTTGTCAACGCCCGCGCCGCCCTCTTGTCCGCCATTGTCACCCCACCTACTATCTCAATCAACCACAAGGCCCTCTCATCAATTGCCATGACCCTATTTGCGAACGTCAAAGCCTACCAAGGGATTGACCGCGTGTTGATCTCGTCATTGGAGATTCTCGCCTTTTTGATGAATTCGATGATTCTCTATCAGTGCGCCGACGTCGACGCAAAGTCGCTGGCCCTCCAGGCACAGAAGGCGGCGTATAAGTCGGGGAATATGCGCAAGATTGAGGCTTGTATTAAGGTATATGGGGCACTGGCGCGGATGCCTGAGGATGCTAAGATGAGTCGGGTGGCCGAGGGGAGAGCGGAGGCGCGGAAGAGGTTGGGAGCGTTATGGTTTCACCCGTGGCCAAAGGTGAGGAATCTGGTGGTGGATGAGGTGTGGGCAGTGCTTGAGGATGGTCAGGGGATGGAGATAAGGCCGGAAATGGAAGCAAAGGGAGAGGAAGTGATGTTGAGGGTTAATTGGGGGGCGGCGAGTAAGGAGGATATTCGGAGGGTTACGGAAATGTTAGGGTTTTTATGACCACAGTAACCCTTGTTTGTGATTTTGTAAAGCTAGTATGGGTTAGTATGGGTTAATGTATGATTTAGTGATTTCTTGGATCCCGGAACAGGTGAGACATTTGACGTGGGCTGGGATTATCTGAGAGCCTGACGCCTAAGGGAGATTATTGGCGATTTTTTTTGAGTCCATTGATGTATTTTACAGGTATATGTCTAAAATATATAATTGTATAATGAGTTGTTGATGGATAGATATTTACTGAATAGTGATTTGCTACTGTGTAGTTGTGTACTTGTATCTGGTGAATGGCTTGTGTTGCGGGAAGATTATGAGCTGAGTTGAGTTGGCTTAGTTGGAAGTCTGAGCGGGCGATCGTCGGGGTTCGTGCTTGGCTGTGGGTTGCTGGAGGGGCAGAAGAAGAGGGGAAGAGCGGAACAACACAGTGATTACAGGCCATGTACAGAATAAAAGATCGTGAATTTAAAGACAGTGAATAATTATATATGTTGATATGATGATCGGGAATTGAGTAAGAAGACTGAAAGAAAAACAGTGAATAGTTGTGTGTAGCAGAGGCTGACTCGGCGCAATCCCGAATCCCCCTGAGCCTTCTGCCTCCGATCTTCCCGATCTTCCCCAATCCTCTCATTCTGTAATTCCGTCCCCTCTCCTAAAATGGCGAGAATACTAGTGCAATAAGGTGGGATACTCTTAAACGGAATTCAATAGGAAATATATATAAGTGATTAAATAAGGAAAAAGAAAAGCAGGTAAATAGTGCGTGGTGGGAGCGTGGGAGAGGGCGAGAGGACTATCTGCAGCTGGGAAATTCTGAGACGGAGACTGTTATCAGAGGGTGGTTATTGACTGTTTAATGCATTTTGGATTTAACTCGCTTTGGCTTTGTTTTTCATCATTTTTTTGTCTTCCCTTTTTTTCCCCCCCTCATATATCAATTTCTGGACATGTCTGTCTATTTACATCTATACATTACATTCATCTTCTGTCCCATCATTCGCTGCCGTCTATTCATTTTTTTCACGCTACTTTGATTACTCGCTACCGCAAAAGTTCTTCATATCTTGTGATGCCCTCTCAATTCGGTAACTTCCGATATCACTCACGTCTTGTCTAATCAAAAAAAGAAACTGCAGCAAGCCAAAAGCGAAAAACATAGGAAAGAAGAAAAAAAATCTGCACATTCATTCAATAATTCATTTTCCCTCCTTTTATGACAAGAAATAATTTCCAACTCACGCATTTACCATTGATCGCCGAAGCTGTCTTTCTGCATCATGCATACGCGCAACGCATTGCATATTCATCCTGAATCAACTAGACACCAAACGTCAGCAACCTTCCAAAAAGTCTTTCGCCACCGTTAGAACAGACGTCAAAGTGACGGGGCCAAGACATTCATTCACTATTGTGAACGTTGTCGGAATAAATCCAACTCGGCCGGAAAATCACAGAGGACAATAAATACACACAAATCGATCGGTCGCAAGGCACAGAGAACCTCTCGTATTGGTGGTGGAAAGGTTGCTCTTTCTTTCCTCACGACAATCTCGCCGTGGAACCCGGCCCGAGTCTTTCATGTTTCGCCGGTTCCAGTATTTCTCCCCTTCCCCCCCCGCCCTTGTTATTCTTATTCGCTTCCCGCGTCCGCCAGCCCCACAGTCCGTAACTGTGTGAAAGATCCCCCTTGGCCCAACATGTTATTATATTCATCAGCCCCCGAGATGTCAACCTTCTTCGACGACAAGCCTACTCTTCTCGTCTGTTGGTGGGTCACGCTCTTTAGCACCATCATTATCTTGATCCGTGTCGCCGGCCGTCTTGTCCGCACTGAGCACCTGTTCCCGGAGGACTGGACCGCCTTTTGGGCTTTGGTTCCCTTGTATACCCGCATGGCTTTGATCCACGTGGTCTTACTTTGGGGCACTAACAATTCCGATTTTACAAATGAAATGTTGACTGAGAAACAACTCCGGCACAAGGAGATGGCTTCCAGGTTAGTCCTCGCCGCTCGCATCTTCTTTGCCGCCACCCTGTGGGTCCTCAAATGGTCAACACTCGAATTCTTGAAGCGCTTGACCGACTCCACCTGGGAACGCTCATACACAAAGACTATCCTCTATGCCCGCATCTCTCTTGGAGTCTCCTTTGTTGTTGTTGTCGTCAGTCTCTTTGGAGAATGCCGCCCCTTCTATAAGTCTTGGCAGGTCCTCCCGGATCCCGGGCCCCACTGCCGTCAGGCCTACGCCCACCTTCTCGTTACCGGTTCCTTGAACATTGTGACGGACCTTATGCTGGTCATCATTCCCATCCCCATTATCGTCAGAAGCACTATGACGCCCAAGCGAAAGACACAGCTCATCACTCTGTTCTCTCTTAATCTCTCCGTCGTCGTCGTCTCGTTCATCCGCGTCCACCAGATCTTGATAGCCCACGGCAGCCAGCAGTCCCGTTCTCTAATGGCCTCTATCGAACTTCTTTTCGCTGTGGCCTCGGCAAATGCTTTGGTTCTCGGTTCTTTTGTCCGTGATCGTGGTGTCAAGAAGAGAAAGTTCAAATTCGGCGATGAAAACTTCGTCGCTGACCACCAGTCCGTCACCGGTGTCCTCACGGGCACCCCTGCCCGACATCCCGTTTACAAACACCAATGGGGAAGTGACGAAGATCTCGTCCAGGGCCTTGGTCTTGGCCTTAAGCCTGAACTCCGCCAAGACACCAAGTCGACGATGCCCGTTGATCATCCGCACTTCTCTACCGCCGCTCTTGGCCTGAGGTCGGCGGGTGAAGGGCCTTCAGACTACAAAAAGAAGTTGCCCGATGAGTGGCAGATGCCATTCCACAATCGCCAGAAGTCGCGCACTGAGATGTCCGAGGATTCACTTATTCCTCGTGATCACCACAGTGAGCAAGTCGTTAGCCAAACGGCCCCCATCATCTCATCTTCCTCGGGTCTGTCGCCTATGCCGCCGCCGCCGCCGTCTCGCCCTAAGCATTCTTTCTCCCCGTCTACGTCGTCTCTTACGCCATCGCCTGCTCAAGCCGCTGCTATCGCCGCGGCAGCTTCGTCACCTCTGTTGGCCTTCAATGACAAGGTCTCCTTCTTTGACTTGGGTGGCCTTTTGGATTCTGGGCCTGAGGAAACTGACGATACCAACGATCCGTCGTCCTTCCGCAGGGAATCCTGGACTCACGTTCCAGAGCCCCTTACATTGGCCCAGCAACAGAATCAGAGTTACTGGGCTTATCAGTCTGCTATGCTCGCTGCTCCGATGCCAACTGCTTCATTGTCAAGATTCACCTCAGGGAAGAGAGCGTCTACGGCCATTCTGCACGATCTTGGTGGTCTCTTGGCTCCGATTACGAGTGCGGGTGGGAACAATGGGGGCAACTCGGTTGGTATCAGCGCCAGTATTGGCTCTAGTTGGTTAGCTGCGGTTGCTTCTGGTGCTGCTACGGGTTTCGGGGAGTCCTCTGGAAGTAGAGATAGAGACACTGGGGTTGCCGCAAGTGGAAGTATAAGTCCGGGTGGGGTCGGGAGTGGAAGTGGAAGTGGATTGGGGTTGAGTCAATTGAAGAAGAAGACGCCTTTGACGAGTGCCAGGAGCCCAGGGCCCAGTCTAGGGACGAGTCCGGATGATGGTCCCGGGTTTGCGGATTTGGGAGGGCTGTTGAAGTAAATGAGGACAGTCGATTTTGTTATGATTTATGAGTTAAGCGATTGATTTCTTGTATATATGTAGTTTCCTTTGTAGATGGGCATGGCATTTTTGTGTCAAGATACCCCAATGTTCAATCTATTTTTTATTTCGTCATTACCAATAAATTTCCACCATTATGTGATTCTTATATTCATGGGAATATCATCTTGTATATTAATATTTTGATTGGCTTTCTATGTGGTAACCAAAAACAACTACCTCCCACGTCCATCTCATCACAGAAAACATGGCCATGGTCACTCCAAAAACAACCCCTCCCCCCCCCCCCCCAAAAAAAAAAAAAAAAACATAAACGCCGTACAAATGCTCCAATGACCTTTCTCATGTCATCCTTATCATCAATACCGCTTACCTACGCACCATTACACGCAAAGACGATAGCTAGCGTACCGGCCAGCCGTCTCTGAGTTCCTGATAATCTTGACAACCTGCCCCCTCTTCAACCCCAGATACTTGGCCACCGGATCCTTACTCAAGATTCTCGGCAACTGCGTATCCTTCAACCTGTACCGCTTCAGCAACGCCGCCTTCTCCTCCTTGCTCAGCAGGATATGCTTGGGCACTAGTTGGTGACGCGTCAAATTGATGACGAGGTCATCCTCGAGAAAGTACTCAATGTGCGCGTACGACTCGGCGGCAGCAATGGACTTGCGGGCGGCCGAGGTCAGCGGAGAGGGCGTGATGAGGATGGCGGTTTTGTAGGAGCGTTCAACGACAGACATGATAAAGGCTTTGATTTGCTGGATGCCCATGTTATCTTCAGAGAGGAATTTAACGTAGACGGTGCCGACATCGTTGGAGAGTTCGGTGGTACCGTCGGGTTTGACGGTAGCATGTTTGCGGAGCATGAGTTCGCTGGGGTTGGCTGAGAATTGCAGGCGGTTGCGGCTAGGGAGGGGAGAGAGGGGGTAGTGTTAGTGGTGGGTTATCGGATATGGGAATATTGCTTGGGGGAGAAAACACTTACTCAACCTCACCGTTGGGCTGGGTAAAGTCACGGCGGAAGTCGTCAAGAGACATGTTGATCTCGTCCTCACTCATCTCGAAACCCTACGCGCATTTCACATGTAAGTATAACCTCCTCACACTGTGGGCAGGCGAGTGAGCTTGTAAATGAACCACAGCCATTTCTTAAGTCATCGCACCCGTTTGGGAAAATGCATACTCTGTCAGCAACCATCTCCTTGACGGTACGCAGGACCTTCCAAACCCGCGCAATCTGCTTTTCGTTGGCGTCGGCGGCTTCCATATTTGGCAACGTCAGTGATGGTGTCTTTACTATCGAGAGATAAAAAAGTTCGTCAAAATAAAAGAAATATTCGTCAAAAAGGGGCAACGTGGGTATCAAAGAAAACAAGAAAAGAAGTATACTGCGTGCCGGGTAACGTTGGGGATGATGTTGAGATTGCCGGGCCTGCGTGCGCAAAGTCGGTCGCGATTGCTGACGAAAAAAAAAAAAAAAAAGTTAATGCAGCCTTGCCTGATGGGTCGGCGCTCCTAGCGATTGTTGGGTTAATAAACTTATCGAATAGGGTTTGCAGTCATGATATCATTTAGTCATAGTAACCCGGCTGTTCTAGAAATAATTGGACAATAATAGTAGCTGTGGTTGGGACAGCACAAAAGTGAAGTTCACCAATCAGAACGATAGTTGATGACGCTAGTATAGTAATGTTCAATCAGGGATTTTGAAAAAGTACCTTCAACTCTTAGCTTCGTACTCACTACACCGAAAGCAAATCATTGTATGACGCCGTACTATATAGTAGGGACACTGTCTTTTTTTTACAGGGCATAATCAACATAGCTGAATACAGTATGTACACCGTACCAGACAATTTAGTGGACCTATGGTCTAGAGTACACTTAATGAAAAAGTACGATGCCATAAGTGATTTCCTCCTGATCAAGAACACACGCTTTCTGATTCTGAACTTGAATTCTAGTGGCACCTTTCTCCACCTTGATAATCGACCGTGAAGTTAAAAAGGTCAGTGATCCTCCATTATCTCTCTATTCCATTTTCTATTTATCTCCTTTTTCATCCACATTTGTCTTCCCATCTGTAAACCCGTTCATCGTCGTTTGACTTGTCTTCTGACGCTTTTCCATCTCAAAAAAAGAAATCAACATTCTCGACTCTTTTCTTCACAAGCATTCTGCTCGTTTTTAAATTTCGAAATTGCCTCCTTTAATTTCCTGAGGACTTTCTTTCATTTTTCACAATGGCTGTTGAGACTCCCGCCGCCGCCGCCGCTGCTGCTCCCCAGACTCGTCCTACCAAGCCGGACGAGGCTGCTTACCTCAAGGAGCTTCAAGCTTTGGAGAGCGTTCACAAGGCTAACATGTACAAGTTGGTAGGTTTTTTTTTCTTGTCGGGTTTTCGTGAGTTGATGTAGATTTGTAGTCATGTTCCAATTGGTAATCTTGCACAAGTTGAGCTCCGTTGTTCACTTTGGCATCTGGTCGTTCTGTGCAATGTGGCCCTGTTGGTCTGCAACGGATTAAACCCTGGTTCACATGCACTTGTCTAGCCTAAGCAAACAACACCCAGACCTTGGTATCGTACGGCATCAATCTGCAAACGGCTCGATTTTTGGTTCCGTTTTTCTTTAGCTATCACTTGCTCTCATGCAATATCCGGTGTTTCCTTTCTAACCAAATTTTTTTGCTACTCCTAGACTACCATAACTGCCAAGATTAACCTCGCCTTCCCGAACAAGGACAACGGGAAGAAGGACGCCTCCCCCGAGAAGCAGCGCCGGGATGAACTGATCGCCGAGCGTAACGAGATTCGGAAGAAGCAGACTGGTTTCAAGGCAGCGCGTCAGGGAAAGATCGATCAGCTTAAGCGCCTTGATGAGCAAATCAAGTCCCGTATTTCTGAGAACAAGGCTGCTCTTGGCAAATCCGACTTCAAGTCTGCAGACGATGTCGAGGTCGAGATCAAGCGCCTCAAAGCCAAGGTCGACGCCGGCACTATGCCTATTGTCGATGAAAAGAAGGCCCTTGACGAAATATCTAAGCTGAACCGAGTCAAGAAAAACTTTGGTCAGCTGGAGGATAAGCAAAAGCAGATCGACGATCTGAAAGCGCAGGTGAAGGAGATTCGGGACTCTTTGGAGAACGCTGAGCAGCAGGCGATCTCCAAGCGGTACGATGAGGTTCAGGCTGAGCTGAACACCATTAATGCTGCCGCGGACGAAGTTTTCAAGAACCTGTCAAGCTTGCGCGACGAGCGCAGCCAGTGTGACGCCGCGCAGAAGGCGTCCTGGGCCGAGATTCGCAAGCACAAGGATGCTTACTTTGCCAATAAACGTGCCTATGCTGCTTACGAGGCGGAGCAGCGTGCCAAGGTCCGCGAGCGTCAGCGTGCGGAGCGCGAGAAGGCTCGCAAGGAGGCTCAGCTTGCAAGAGCTCGGGAGATGCTGCAGCAGGCTAGCCTGCCTGCTTTCGCGGATGAGGTTCACCGTGCCACGTCGCTACTCAAGTTCCTGGACCCTTCTGCTGTCCCGATGGAGAAGGCTCCTCTTCTGGCCGACCATGGCCTCGCTGCCAAGAACATCCGCAAGGTCGAGGCGGCGACTCCCGAGAACTTCCGCGCCCTTCCTAGCAAGAAAGACCGCGAGGATGAGTACCTCGCGCCTGTCAAGCAGGGGAAGAAGGGGCAGAAGGGGAAGAAGGGACCAGCCGGCACCGCTGCTGGCGCGTCGGCCCTGGAAACTTCTCGTGGTTTTTCTTGCCCTCCGTCGATTGTTCAGGATTGTGCCTACATTGACATTGATCCTCCAATGAGCGCCGCTGAGGTTCCTGCCATTGTGGAGAAGGTGAAAGTCAAGCTCGACACCTGGTACAAGAACCAGGCCGCGGAGACGCAAAAGGTATGGTGTTGAGTTGCTTGCTATCCCGATGGCTTTGGTTTGAAGATGTAATTGCTAACCTGCTTGTGTTGTACAGAACATTGAGAAGGCCAAGAAGGAGATTGAGCGCCTGGAAAAGGAGGACGCTGCTGCTGGTGAGGGATCGACCTAGGTTGAACGTTATCGTTATCATCGGCAGCGCAAGCGTCGCGTTCTCGGTGAGTCGTCGGTCAACCACATGTAAGGTGTGGTGTCTTTGATCTCTTTGTTTTTATATTGGTTTTTTTCTTGCTTTTGTGGCATGTTGATCTCAAGCGATTGATATTTTGTTCATCTGTTTGATTTCATGATACTCTCCTGTGTTACTTTTTGGCCCGGGGATATCCTTTTTCTTTATCTTGATTTAATCTGGCGTTTGTATAGGCTCCTGTTTAGGGTGGGTCATGGTCATGGCTTTGGTATATCTGGCCTTCAAGGGTCTTTTCTTTCAAAAGTAAAAGTAATGATGTGATGGCGTGTTTAGAGTAAAGAAACGATTGTTTGATCTATAGTGGTTTCTGTTATAAGGATAAGGATGTGTGCATGGTGAAATATGACGAGATGTGGTGTGGCATGGTAGTGATGGGAAAGGAAGATGATGAAGTGGCGATGATGAGGTGTCAGCAGCCGGACTGAAGCGGAAGTAGATTAGCATTAAGGATATATTGGCTTGGAGAGGATGGTGAGGCTGGAGAGGCCAAAGTTTGGTAGATGTGCAGGTATGTGTTGGCAGATTGAGATTAGATATAATATGAGTGGTAGATGTTGATGGTACTCGTCGGGATTGGACATTAGCGAGGTGCAGCATGAGGTGGTGATGTGATGCGTGGATCTTGTGGATTCGCTACTGCAATGTTTGGGCAAGGGAAGGGGATTTTGGGGAGATTGGGAGATTGGGTTGGATTGCAGGAGGATACAAAGACATCATGGTGTTGGTGATAAGGAAGTGTGCGATAGGATGAGAGAAATAAATACATATACATGCATATGCACACAGATATACATTACACAGACAAACAGACAGAAGCAGACACGGAACGGGAGATGCAGTCATGATTGGTTCGCGGTGTGGGGTATATTGATTTGATAGCAAAGACAAGACATAACAAAGTCGTGAGTAGATGATTGGCAGGTGGAAATACAAGTGGTGATGATATAGATGGAAAGCAATTAAGCAAGCAATATAATGAGCATCGTATATAAACGATTATATAAGTGGTGGTTGCTGCTGACTAAGCGGGGATATTACAAAAGTGCATGATATCGAGAATCTGACAAGATTTCGTAGATGAAAAGAACAGAAGAGAAAAGATAAAAAAAAAAAAAACACACTGGTTCTGTATACCCAGTGATACAAATAAATTCCCATAGACAAGAAAAGAAACAGAAATCTCAGTACCCGTGGCTGTAATACCCCCCCTGCGCCGGCCCTCTGTACGAAATCCGCCTCGGAATCCGCCTCTCCTCCCGCGGCCCCGGTGTTCTCCGATCCAAATGCCCCGGTGGACTCAACGGCCTCTGGACCATCTGCCCCCCATGATGCTGACTATGAATATGGCCCCCGACCATATGCTGCTGTTGCTGTTGTTGGTACATCCCCGGCGGCGGCGTTGAGCCACGACGGGGGATCGTTGCGAGAGAAAGGGCATTCCCGGGCATCATCATGTCGCCGTTGCCACCACGGTCATAGTCGTAGCCGTAGGTGGCCATGTCCATGGTTGATGAGTCACTGGGGCCGCGGGGGCCTGAGGGGAGACTGGCGATGGTGGGCCGCCGGGTGGCTTTGCGGGGGGTTGGGATGGCGTGGAGAGGGGGATTCTTGACAGCGGGGTCGGTGTCAGACGGGAGCGTTAGGTCGACGAGGGAGAAGAAGTATTCGAGGACGTCCGGGTAGCGGGCGACTGAGTCACGCCAGTCTTGGTCGATGCCGCGTTTGAGGGTTAGTTGGGCGGCGGCAAGCTCAGGGGGGGAAGGGGGCAGGTTGTAGAGGCGGTAGCTGGTGGTGGTGAGGCGGTCGATGTGGGCGGCGTGGGCGGATTGGCGGTGGGTGGTTAGGGTGCGGAAGTGGTTGAGAATGTAGTCTTGGGCGTGGGAGCGGGCCCATTGGCTAGGGGATGTTAGTTAGAGTTTAGAGTTTAGAGTTTAGAGTTTAGAGTTTAGTGGGGTGGAAGTTGATTGTATCTGGTAGTATTGGGGATGGGGATGGAGATAAAGATAGAGATTATTGAGGATTCTTTTTTCGTGACAAAAAAAAAAAAAAACTTACCGGATATCCTGATAAATCGTCTGCATCACCCGCTGCTCCGCATGCTTCACGGCTAACTCCAAACTCTTAGCCTCACACTCACAGGCAACATTCGCTGGTGAAGCGCAAATAGCACAATCGGGATCCATCCTCACGGGCCCCAGCGGCGGCGGCGGTGGCGGCGTCTCGGACCCTGGGCGTAGTTGTAGTGAGTCGGCGGTGGTGTACGGGGGGGCGATTTGGCGGCGGGGGTTGTGGCGGGTGGTGAAGGGAGGAAGGGGAAGAGAGAAAAGGGAAAGGGAAAGAGGAGGAAGAAAGAGGTGGTGATGGTTGGCAGTGGGCAGTGGATAGTTGGTAGTGAATGGCTTGGGAGTTGGGCGCTGTTGTTTAGGAGGAAGCTTGGGATTTCAGGGGGTGGGTGAGATTTGGTGGGATTTGGCGCTGTGTTTGTTGGCTGGTGGTGATGCTGGTCAAGACTTGGGTTTGCTGCCAAGAGAAAAAAGTGAAGCTTATTGAGAATGTTTATGATGAATAATAGAAAAACAAAGCTGATTGCGATGATGTGTTGTCAGAGATAATAAACAAAAGAACAAAAAGAATATTGAGGATTCAGTGGTATACTGCAAGGCAACACTCGTCTTTAAGAAGAACCAAATAGCGAAACAATAAACAATACTAAAAGATAACAAGACGCTAAACCCTTTTTGTCTAAGTCGTGGACTCCAGGCACAGGCACCGAGTTGTTTGGACACACAGTAAATGACGATGATGGCTATTGATAATGAATGTATCGTGGGACAGTCAATGAGATGAGATGAGCCTTTTTGCTGCTGCTTCGATTGATCTTGTTTGCGGTCGACTGGATTGATCTCTTGGACTGGCCCAGTGGGATGTCGGTTAGGTAGTGCGATGAGGGCGATGATCGAATAGAACACACAAGATAATAGAAAGATGACGTCTGTGTATATATGTACAGCTTTAAACAGACAAGCGTGTATCTGCCTACTTATTCATACATTTCTTGTGTATAATTAAAAAGAAAAAGAAAAAGAAAAAGAAAAAGAAAAAGAAAAAGAAACAAGGTAAATATCGTTCCCCCACCTACAACGGGACTATCATTCATTAAAAGGAAAAAGAGAAAAAGAAAGCAAGCCCATCTGCTTCTTCTTACTTGCTGCTAGTCACACCTCGCCTCGCAAATAGACCAAAGTCAATCTACATACATATATCTTCCTCCCGCCTTGCCACTATATGAAAATAACAAAATAAAATAGCTTTATTTTAACCAGTGATGATGTATCATTCCCTCCATAATCCTGCATATTCTCTCCTGAAAAGAGGCAAAAAAAAAGAATAATAAAAAAGAAATAAAGAGAATAAATGCACAACTGCAACTGATAGCCAGTGCATATCCACCATTCCATCTTCCCCAGACTTTCTGTCGCTCTACCCCGGATTCTAGAGGGGCTTTGGTCATTTTGAGGATTCCAGTGAAGTGATCATCTCCTGTATTGAGGGGATATATACAGAGTGACTGAATGGTTGCCAGACAGAGACACATCACAATAGACAATGTTCTAGATTCAGTCTTGATGTCCATAATCTCTCATCATTTCCGTATCTATCATCTAGCCAGTCTTGTAAAGATAAATACTTGATTTACCCTCTCCCCTCTGCATCACTAAACCTCCAATCTGCACCTCGTCATGCGCCGCTTTCCACCCTCTCTCTGCATACACACACACGTACATACATACATATATAAAGTCCCCCTTCTCTCAGCAGCCGCCGCAGGTTGGGCATCAATCAAGTCAATTCTCTATCGTCAGTCACCTTCATCCTCATTCTCATCCTCAAACCACGCCACACACCTGTCACTTCCCCTCTTTTTAAAACTACTACTACCACTACTACTACCACTACTACTACCACTACTACCACCACTACCACCCAATAAAAACAACCAAAATAAATAGTAGACAGACACAGATTTAACCTTTATTGTCGAAGAAAACTCATCTCCTGATATTCTGCCAATATACGGGGAATAGCTCTATCTGTAAATATACCTATCGATCCGTCACAATCCCCTCAAGGCGGTGAGCCGGCCTGAGGCTGACCTGCCAGCTGAAGATTCATTATTCCGCCTACTCTTATTTATGGAAGGTGCGGAAAATCATGGTAATCATGCTATGGTTCGTGGGTTAGGGTTGTATTTAACAGGACTTGTCCTGGTTCTATGCAAACCGCAGGGTCGGACTCTTGGTGGGTTGTGGGAGCTGGGAACGGGCGAAAAATAGCACAAGGAATCTAAATTTATATCTGATAATTTGAATGGTGTCATTGTTCCGTCTTTTTCGGATGGGAAAATTGACATTAGATATCATTGAGTTATATAAATAAGCACTGACGATGCTAAATAGGCCATAGGATGGATCTAAAGACGGCAAAAAAGAAACCACATGACGTGACCCCGGATTCCGACAGCCCTGTTTTACCGTTGCTACGGAGAGCTGGCCCTTTGGTCAAACGTCACGGTGAAGAGGAAGAAGGGGACTCGTCTAGAATAAGAATTCACACCGTAGCATTGAGTGGATCCTGAGGACATCCCATCAGCTTGAGGTTATGTTGTGCAAATGAAATTACTTTTGATTAAGTATGTGTTCAACAAACTAAAATTGATAAATAGGGTTGTTATAACCTAAGATTAATTATGGGCTTGAACACCTAACCCCAATACCACAACCCTAATACATTTTTCACAATGGTCCCGTTTGTGTCACCCGAAACAACATCACTCAAACAAACTCAAACTCAAACTCAAACTCAATCATCACTCACTCACTTCTTCACATTTGAGCCATGCAATCAATACGAACAACCGCTCGCCACTTCCACATCCGATCTTCCCATTTCCTTTTCTATACTCCCCTCTCTCTCCACCATCCTCTCTGGACCCTCCGTCGCTTCACCTCCACAGTCCCATCTCCTTCCGCTGATACCCCATACCCCTCTCCCATCAAGTCCCAGCCCCTCCTTAATGATCTCCCTCCCTCCCGCCTCAACCCCCATCCTGAAGACTTCAACTCCCCCACCTGGGCCGACTCCGCCCACCTTACTCTCCGCGCCGGCCCCGGCGGCCATGGTTGCGTCGCCTTCCTCCGCGAAGCCTACATGCCCGATGGCCCCCCAAACGGCGGCGACGGCGGCCCTGGCGGCAACATATACATCCAGGCAGTCCCCGGCGAGACATCACTGTATAAATTATCGAAGCAGGCGGTTATTAAGGCGGGACGGGGGAAACATGGGCGGGGGAAAGGACAGGCGGGGGCCCGCGGGGAGGATGTGGTGATTACGGTGCCGGTAGGCACAGTGGTGCGCGAGGTGCGAAGATGGGATCCAGCTAGGGACGAAGAGGCAAGGATGAAGGTGTTGATCCGGCAAGCGAAGGTGCGGCGTCGGCAGGAACGCGAATTGGATGCTGCTGAGAAGGAGGCGGCGGAAAAGGGTACCCCGTACGTCCGGCCGACGCTACCGGAGATTGAAGATCCGTTGGAGGTGGAGAAAACCCGGTTCGTGACGTACCCGGGGCTCTTGAGGCCGGATCAGAAGAATTTGATATTTCCACGGTTGCCGAAGCGACAGAGACTGTACGCGCAACCGCCGCCGGGGATCCACCTGGATCTCTCCGAACCAACGCCACGACCGATTCTGCTGGCGGCAGGCGGCATCGGCGGGCTGGGAAACCCGCATTTTCAGGATCGGGATCGCCCACGGCCGATGATTGCCACCAAGGGCGAAGAAGCCGTCGCCCTGGAAGTCGCCCTTGAACTCAAGTTGCTCGCCGACGTCGGGCTTGTTGGATTGCCGAATGCGGGGAAGAGTACGTTGCTAAGGCTGATTTCGAATTCGCGGACACGCGTGGGCAACTGGGCCTTCACCACACTGCAACCTAACATCGGCACAGTCGTCCTTGACAACTACCGGGGGCGACTCCCCGCGGGCGCTGCGAGCGCGGTGACCCAGGGCGGCCGCACGCGGTTTACGGTGGCGGATATCCCCGGTTTGGTCGCGGGGGCACACTTGGACCGGGGATTGGGGATTTCGTTTTTGAAGCATGTGGAGCGCGCGAGGGTTTTGGCGTTTGTGGTGGATTTGGCGGCGGCAGAGGAAAGGGCTGTGGAGTGTTTGAAGGGGTTGTGGAGGGAGGTGGCGTTGTATGCGAGGATGAAGGATGAGGAGGCGGCAGAAAAGGCGGTGGATGGAAGGATCGACTGGTCGTTGACGTCGGCGACGGGGACGGATGGGGATGGGAGGCGGGAGGCGGGGGCGGATTTGCCGTCGGCGGAGTTATCGTTGGCGTCATTGTCGGCGGTAGAGGAGATTGGGCGGAAGCCATGGTTTGTGGTGGGAACCAAGGGGGATTTGGAGGGGACGAGGGAAAACTTTGCCGAGTTGAGTGAGTATTTGGACAAGGTGGGGCGCGGGGAAGTGGAACATCCGGGGGGGTTGGAGGGCGGGTGGCGGGAGAGGATAAGGGGGATTCCGATTAGTGCGATTAAGGGGCATGGGATGAGGGTGATTGTAGATTGGACAGTGGAGTTGTTGAAGTAGGGTTGGACAGTGCGTAAGATTAGATAAGCAGATGAATTAGAGCATCACGGATGGCACAAGAGAAACAACAATACACATAGATGATCTTGGATTATAACAACATATTTTAACAGAGTTTGACAGAAACAACCAAACGCCTTTTTCTTTTCAAAGGATATAAAAATAAATCAACCGGATATTGCTTCCTTTATATTCCCTCCGGAGTCGGCGCATCCTCAACTTGATGAGCCTCAATCTCCTCTTTTATCTCCGTCTCCGCCTCCGCAGCCCCGGCGTCGGCAACTTTACTCTCGACCCCTTCCGCCTTAGCCTTTGCCTCAGCCTCAGCCTTTGCCACCTTCTCCTCTATCTTCTTCATCCGCAACAACGAATTATTTACCAACGGCGAACTATCGTTAAACAGCCTCAGCAACATCGCCGCCCGATCCTCTTTGGGTAACATCAAATTTAACGACGAAATACTCTTCCACAATGGCAACACCATCGCCTCCCTCAATGCCGCCTCCGCTGCCTGCTGCTCAACTGTCTCCGCCTTCGGATTCGCCTCCAACTCTACCCGCAACATATAACACCCCATTGGCATATCCCGCACCCTCTCCCCAATATCCCCCAATTTTTGCCACTCCCCGTCTGTAATCCGCGGGAACATCTCAATCAACAAGCGCCGCAGCGCCTCACGAGACCGCAGGTGCACCACCCGCGGCTCCCCCAGGTACCCGTGCAGCATCGGCATGCCCTCAGACTGGATGCGCCAGCGGCACACGTCTGGGTGCGGGACGTCCTGGCGGACAAACATTTTGATGCCGCCGTGCAGGAACTTGACACCCTTGAGGTCGTTTTCGCCGAGGATGTCGCGGGCGAGCGTCGAGCAGTAGTAAATGGCCTTGAGCGGCTCGCCAGAGGCATTGCGGACCATGAAGCGGTCGCGGGGGAAGCGGAGGGAGATGTGGTAGAATTTGAAGATTTCGTCGAGGACCGGGTGGTCGGGGGCGAGGAACTTGAAGGGGTCTTCATAGCGGATTGAGGTATCCTTGTTCTTACGGGGCTGGGCGTTGCCCTCATCGGTCTTGGGGGCCTCGGTGGTGATGGTGGTCTCAGTGGGGGCAGAAGTTGGGGCGACCTTGACAGGGGTGGCGCCATCGTTACTAGCCTCGTCGTCGGTCTTAGCCTTCTTGGCGTTAATGTTCATCTCGTCAGCAGCCTCGACCTTGTCGAGCTTGCGCTTAGCCGAGGTCTCTTCAGAGGCAGTCTCGGCAGCGGGAGCTTCGGTAGCCTCAGTGGTAGCGTCATCGGTATCAGTGACCGTCTCCTTAGGAGAATTCTCATTGCGCGCGCGAATCTCGGCCTTCTTCTCAAGGACAGTGATAAAGAAAGAACCGGTATCCTGTTGATAGGCATAGACACGAATACAGCGCTCTAAGGGCAGTGAGGCACAAAGAGACCCGGGGACTGGAGGGAACATGGGCTCTGTCAGCTTGACGGGAACCTCCCACTCAGGTTCAGCCTTAGCCTTATCATGGATCTCCTGATACGACTTCCACCAGTTGCCATGTTTATCCATAACAGGCCAAGTCTTCAGGCCAGGCTTCCGCTTCATGCTGACCAGACGGTCAGAGCAGTCCAGAATGTCAACCTTGTCGGGGCCACCGCAGCGGTCAATGGAAGCAGCAACGACAGCTTCGTTCTCAATCGGATTCATGGAGCAGGTCGAGTAGACGACGCGGCCGCCAACCTTGAGCATCTGCAGGGCGCGGACGAGAATGCGGACCTGTACTGCGTGGAGGCCCAGAGCGTTGTTGGGCGTCCAGGTCCGCCACATGGACATATTCTTGCGGAGGGTGCCATCACCGGTGCAGGGGACATCGGCAAGGATGCGATCAAACTTGAGGTACGGACGCTTGCCGGGGCGGTCACTGTAGGACTCGGGAAGCTTAATCGAGGGGAAAGCGGAGGCATCATGGTTGGTGACGAGCAGGTTGGCGGAAGAGAAACGCTTCAGCTGGTGAACCAGCATGTGGCAGCGCTTATAGTCCATGTCGTTGGCGATAATCAACCCAGTGGCACGACCCTGATCGGAAGGGTCAGCGTCAAGGTCAACGGTAGCCTCCTCCTCAGTCTCAGCGCCAAGCGCAAGGCCATCCTCGGCAGCATGCAGGCGGAGCACCTTTTTGATGCGAGCCTCCTCGCCAGCGTGAACCATTTCCAGAAGCTGAGCTGACTTGGACCCGGGCGCCGCGCACAAGTCGAGAACGGACATTCCGGGCTTCAGATCGATGAGGAGCGGGGGGATCATGGAGACGATTTCCTGGCGGGAAATGTTACCGACACTGGTTTCGGAGACGAGGAATTTTTGGAAGGCGGCGAAGGGGGGGAAGCGGCGGACGACGTTCTTGGGGGTGGTCATGTCGTAGGCGAGACCTTCGGGGAACCAGGGGATCTGCTTGGGGGGCTGGACGAAGTTGCCGTCTTCGTGCTTGATGCGGGTGATTTCGGGAATGTATCTGGTCTCCAGAAGACTGCGGACGGCCTTGGCATGACTATAGAAAGTAAAAGTAGTGAGTAATGAACGAATCATGTAGTGGCGTCCTGCTCCCACCATTAACTTACCCCTTGGAACCGCAGAACCGGAAAGAGTTGGGCAGCTCGCGGCGCAAAGCCTCCCAAAAATCTTTTCTCTCCTTCTCATCCATGACCAGAAGATCATTGTAGTACTTCTCAAGCTTCTCGTTCTCCTTGATGATGTTGGCGTAGCCGACACGGCGATCAACGCCAGCGCCGGCTCCGTCACGGTCGCCACCCTTACGGCCCTATTGTGAACTGTTAGCCTCAGCTGTCCGAGTATATCCGGAGGCATAGCGGCTGCGGGAAACTTACACCTCTTCTTCTGTTGCCGCCACGGCCCATGATTATTGGGGGAAGTTCAGGGGAGGTGGTGTGTAGGTTTGCGCTTTGGGATGCGCTGGAGAGGTTAAGTATTGTTTTGGAATTTTTGACAAACCGGAGAAACTGTCTGAAGGCAGAGTTGAGGTATCTGGTGACAAATGATGGAAAAGAAATTCGAGACAAAGTAAAAGAAGGCAGCAAGACACAAAAAGATGGGGGAGATCATCAAAAACTGGAACCTTACTGGACTTTTTGCTTGCGATTGCTGAAATTTTGCGAAATATATAATACTAGTGCCCCACATTAAGCTTATCGATAAGGATATATGGGATGTAAGCGCAGGCGCGATAATGAGAGAGATCAACGATTCAATGATTTATGACTTATAAAAATTTATCTCATCTAGAGATTCAATGTACTTTTTAGGGCTTCATTCTATGAGATTTAGCATATAGTCTCACTTGAGTATGTACTATTTTTCATGGTTAATTAAATCCATCTCTCACACTGCTAACCCCCATTCCCACCAAACCCTAGCTATAGCCGCTCTCATATCAACAGGTCTAGAATGGATCCGTAACTCGCCCTGCACTCCTCATCACGACTTCTCAAACACACTCCGCCCACCACACATCACAATTTCCCATCCACCTGACTCACCACTCGTTCTCATCGTCAGTTCTTCCTCCCATCTTTATCCCCCCTGCCTGAAACCGTACAACCCACCAGTCACCGGGTAAAGCTAGTCCACCCTGCACAATGACGCACCCACACCCGCCCGCACTGCCCTGCCCTCCGGAGCCTCGAGACGGCGCAGTGAAACACGGCACACATGGGGTGTTTTTTTTTTATTTTTTTCTCTTGTATTTTCGGTGAGCGGCTGTACGATGGATGGTTGCAGTGCATTGTGAACTGTCGGTAGATAGTGAGGGGAGGGGGTTGTTCACCTGACTGACTGAACTCTGCTGACTAACTAGGCGGAATCGGGTGATTAGATAAGATGAAGAGCCCTTTCTTTCTGTTAGGTGTTGGAACATGACATCACATGAGGTACATTGTTTTTTCTGATTACGTTTAATGAGTTTGTTCAGCTGGTGTTTTTGATTGTTTTTTGAGGCGGGGTCTAGGTTTCTGAGGAGTATCCCCGTGACCCCCATCCTCCACTACCATTCCTTGTCCGCGTGCTCTTGTTGATCGTAGCACATGATGACGTTGGAAATCTACACCGTGTTTACACTGTCTTCTCTTTTGAGAAGATAAAAGAAAAAAAAAGCTGGGAGGCGGGCTCGTCTGAC
Organism: Ambrosiella xylebori; assembly: GCA_002778035.1. NCBI lineage: Eukaryota > Fungi > Ascomycota > Sordariomycetes > Microascales > Ceratocystidaceae > Ambrosiella > Ambrosiella xylebori. The sequence continues at coordinate 2,245,651 of PCDO01000002.1, forward strand.
TTTGGCAGGCCCCTGGCATAATGAATTTGTTGTAACTGTTAACGGTATAATGCGAGAACATATTGGCATGCGGTGAAGAAGGCTGTGATAACAGGCTCTTTCAATGACTATTTTTTGCTAGATATCTATCCATATTGAAGGCAGAAAATCGTTCATCCCTCGATATATTTTGCTGAAGAGTTCAAGTGACCATTGTGTGAGGAAAGGAACCTGGGCTGTAGCGTGAAAAATTCGGGACTTCTGATCCCGTGACACAACCAATAGATTACTTGATCTAGTAATTGCCATGATTTTACAGAGTTGAATTTACATATTTTATGTGGACAAAGTGCGTTTTTTACAGTTAACTGTGAGAGTTCTTTAAATTGTTCTTTAATAAGGTAAAGATAATTGAATAATGAACACTCTTTACGCTCCATGCTCTAAAATTCACCACATCCGCTTCTTGACAATTTCACCGTAGTTGCCCCTCTCCATCCAAGATCACCCGCCTCCTCATCAACATCCTTGTCCTCCTTCCGGTACTTCCCCCAACTCCACCCTTAGGTCTTATCATTTCTTCTTATTCCCAAAATCCAAGCCAAATTTTAACGTTTTTTTAACCTCCAACATTATCACATTATCACGCTGGCAACGGGCCTCTTCCTTCGATCGCCAACGTTGGAATTGAATTATACACATTTCATTTCGTCCACTTTGTTCGAGATATTCTCGGAAACATCCTTTTGCCCCCTAGTTACTCAGGATCTTGGCACCAAGATCGCCTATTGATGACTATAACCTTCTTTGGAGACCTCGTGACGTTGGAGTTCTAGCATAGATATTTACGGCTTATACCATACTTAAAGTATGGTTGCATATGCAGGCTACCGACACTAAAACTGCCTTTTTTTTTTTCATTCATTTGTGTGTTTGTGTGATATCATCGGTTGGTGGTGCACCTTTCCTCTTCTATATATATGCAGCTCAATTTCCGGATGATAAATCTGATCCAATCCTCGATTTCGTTGCAATTTTCGATTTCTCCCGATATCTTGAACAATTCAAGCTCTCTTTGAAGCTCCAATGTCTATAACCGAGACATACACTAAATTTCATAGCCAATCTACCACCTCTCAGCCAAAGCCTGCGTGCCCGCAGCTTTGTTGTCTTAACACCAATTCGACCGATAATCCCCCATGATTGTGTGTGTGTCGTACTCGAACTAGGACCCCCCCATCGTCCGCCACCACTTCATCGCAACAATCACCTGTGACTTGCATCTGCAACCTTCCCGCTGATCGTCACATTCATTCTAGACCCCTTTTGACGGCGGACCTATTTTTTTATATTCGGTTTGACGTCCGCTCTTTGGCGCTGCATATAGGCTATCCGCAGATTTGATATTCTTGACTTCTGGCCCAATTGTTGCAGCCCCGCATTCTCTCGCCAATAACCATTGCGCAAACCCGTCGTCGGTCTCTTTGAGCCTAGCTTTGCAACTAAAGCTAAGGCAGTGTGGCTCACACTGATTGTTTCCTTCTTTTTCTATTTACTTTATATACCCATTTGTATTTTGTTTAATTTTTGGTAATACTTATCTCGCCACGACTATGGAACCAGATCCGCGTAACATGGCAGCTTACGGATTTCCCGGAGCCACCAACCATTCGGCCTATCCTCAATCACAACAGTTAATACCCGGATACCAATTTCTGGACCAGAATCCAAGTCCTCACTACAGTACTAATTCTACACCCATTGCTTCGCCGGTCCATTCCGGGCCGATTTATTCCACCCAAACTACACCAGGCCTTTTCGGCGCAGAGTTTTCTAAGAATCAGACTCAGCTTCCCTTCCACCCACCACCATCCAGCTCTTTGGTGCGCTCTGTTAGCCAAACTTCTTACAGCAATTTGATTGATACCCAGCAGAGTACTCCTAATACCAGCCAAATTGATCTGAACTTTTCTACTGTGAACTCTCATGGTGGTGTGTCCACTCAGTCAATGCCAACAATTCCCACCGGCCTTCTGCCTGGGAATACCCAGCCAATGCTGTCAACAGCCAAGATCAGTAGAAGGCCCGGCGACCTGTTTCTTATCCACGAAGAGGACGGCGACAACAGTAATTCGTCAGTTTCAGAGTCTAGCCCACCGCCAGTTTCGTTTCCAAACTTTAACAGTGCAAACAACCGGGTTCATTCTGTGAAATCGGAGCCCTCGATCAAGCGCATGGCATCTGGCGATCTTATAGACTTTACTAAGGACGAAATTGACCCGGATGCGGACCAGCCGACCAAGAAACAAAGAACTGCCATTGGGGCGACAATTACTTCCAGACCTTCTTTCACCCATGTGCTACAGGCAGCCGGGGCGCGACAGAGGCCTCAGCGATCTGCTACAATGCAGTCTCCTGCAGTGGTATCTCGGTCGACATATAGCTCTCCCAGCCCGAATCCCAGTATGTTGTGCTCAATATCTATGCATGTTAGCTTCCTGACTTTACTAACATTACATTTAGGCTTAAATGGAATGCAAAAAAAAGCCGCTGATGATGAAGAAGTGGCCTACGGTTGTCTTAACCTCAGGCTGTTGTGCAATGTTGTTCCTACACCGGACAAAGAAAGTTTCATGGGAGGTAACTGGGTAGCAGCTATCCCGATAGAGTTGCAACCAATTGTGAACGAGACCCTGCAGACTGTTCAGGCAATTGACCCATTCAAGAATGTCGTTGGTTGCCTGTCAAAAGAAGATTGCAATGCCCTGTTACCGTTAGTCATGGCAGACAAAAATATCAGACTAAAGGGCGACATAGACTCTCATCAGAAAGGCCCCAATGAGGTATTTGGCAAATCATTGGACAGAGAGCTGGTTTTCACCCTCAAAACCCACATATTTGGACCGGCAAAGTTGGCGCTCAGCGTCGGCGAACACCTCAAGCAATCACAACACAGGCTACATTCAGCTTTCAAGCTGGACGCCGGTATGAAGGTTGTCAACCCACACATTGAGCTGGCACCAGCCCCTAAGAAGCCCCCAGTTCGTGCCTTTAGTATGACGTCCCAGGCGGTGCCACAAGGCAAGTCTATTGAGGAGCTACGGACCACTGTTCAAGGAATATTTGAAAACATGTCATCCCGGAATTTCCCAGAGGCGGACACGCCAAGTAATATCAAAACCCCGCTGTTGCCCCACCAAAAACAGGGTCTGTATTTCATGCAGGCACGTGAGCGCGATGATGGCATCATGGACAGGACAATGTGGCCTACTGGTCATAACGAGAAAGGATCCTTCTTCTACAACTTCATGACTGGCGATCGGACTAGGAATCTACCCGTGACTAAGGGCGGCATCCTTGGTGATATGATGGGGCTGGGTAAAACACTCAGTGTGCTATCCTTAATTGCGGGTTCGCTCAAAGAAGCGGAGGAATGGAGCCAGGCTCCGGTTGTTCAGAGGAAAGAGCTCAAAGAACAGCAAAAAGCTAAGAAATCCCAACAGTGGGAAGCTCCTCGGCCATCGGTAATGATCTCAACTATTGAATGCAACTCCCGAGCCACCCTTTTGATCTGCCCGTTGTCCACCATTGACAATTGGACTGATCAGATCCGTACTCACATCAAACCCAGGGGCTTGAATTACTACGTTTACCATGGTGCTGGCCGTGAGCGGGATGTAAAGAAACTAGCTCAATACGACTTAATTATTACCACATATGGCTCGGTTTCAACCGAGCTAGGAGCCATGATAAAGCAAAAGGCAGGTCAATATCCCCTCGAACAGATTGGCTGGTTCCGCATCGTCCTGGACGAGGCCCACTTGATCCGTGAAGCTAGCACGTTGCAGTTCAGAGCTGTCACTCGTTTGCAGTCTACCCGCCGATGGGCAGTCACGGGCACGCCTATCCAGAACAAGATGGATGATCTGGCAGCATTGTTGTACTTTCTCCATCTTCCACCATTCACGGTTAAAGGCCGATTCAACAAGTTTATTATCGAGCCGTTTCGGGCTTGTGATCCTGACATCATTTCTAAATTACGTATACTTGTTGATGCTATCACTATCAGAAGGTACAAGGATCGCATTGAACTTCCGCCTCGGACGGATGAAATCATTCGCCTAGAATTCAGCGATGATGAGCGTTTCGTGTACGAGATCTTTAAGCGCCATGCCTCTGACCGTGTCAGTGTTCTTGCTTCCAATAGCGATAATTCGTTGTGTGGCAAGTCGTACATTCACATTCTCCGGTCTATCTTGCGCCTCCGGCTCATCTGTGCCCACGGCCGTGATCTCCTCAATGCCGAAGACCTCGCATTGCTGGATCGGCTGACGGCAGGTGGCGGTGATAATGTGCTGTCTGCGAACGATGATGCTGCACCCCTTACTGCAGAGAAGGCCAACGACATGTTCGAACTTATGCGGCAAGTCAATAACGACGCCTGCGCCATGTGCTCTAAGCAGCTCAATACGGAAGAAGTCGCTGAGATGGACGAAATTTCCGTTGTCGGGTATATGAATCCCTGCTTCCACATCATTTGCCGGCCATGCATCAAGAACTTCCGGTCCATTTTAGCCGACTCAGCTACTATTACCGGATCCAACCAAACGCCCTGTCCCCTCTGCTCTAATCCGCTAGTGGTTCCCGCTGTCGTGGTCGAGATTCGCAAATCAAGTATTACTTCTGAATCCGGAAAAACAGTTAAAGCAGCTACCCGCGCTGCTAACAAAGCGGATCGACTTGCCGCTTATCGTGGCCCTAGCACAAAGGTGAACCACCTCATTGCCTCTCTCCTGGAAACTCAGGCGCGATCGGCGGCGCTGCCTGCTGGAACTCCTCCGTACAAATCAGTCGTTTTCTCAGGTTGGACATCCCATCTCGACCTCATCGAACACGCCCTCTCGAAGACCCCTATCCGTTCCGTCCGCCTCGACGGCACTATGAATCGTTTCGCGCGAACGTCGGCCATGGAGTCCTTCCGTATTGAACCCGCTGTCACCGTTATCCTAGTCTCGATATCTGCCGGTGGCCTCGGGTTGAATTTGACGGCGGGAAACACGGTGTATGTAATGGAACCCCAGTTCAACCCAGCGATGGAAGCACAGGCAGTGGATAGGGTACATAGGCTGGGGCAGACGAGGCCGGTGAGGACGGTGCGGTATATCATGAATGGGAGCTTTGAGGAGAAGATGGAGGCGCTGCAGGAGAAGAAGGTGCAGTTGGCGAATTTGAGTATGGATTCGAGGGGGGATGTCTCTAGGGGAGAAGCTATGAGGCAGAAGTTGATGGATTTGCAGAGTTTGTTCAAGTAATGGGAATGGACAGGCTCATGATTTTTTATTTGCGTTTGATGTTGTATGTTTACAATGTATGATAATACTTGGGAAGGGTCCACGTTACTTTTTTTTTTTTAGATACCATTATGATTATCAATCTAGACACATTACATGGTCATTTCTTTTGTTCAGTCTCTCCTCCACCTCATCACCCCACCATCACCGAATCCTCATCATGCCTCAACCCACTAAACGCCGTCCCGTTATTCGCGATACTCAACCTCGCGCACAAACTCAACAACACCACCGTCTCCCTCGCCGCATAATGATTCAACGCATCCAGAAAAATCTGCAGATGCTTACTAAAGTTCAACTCCCACTTGCTCAGCAGGTCAAACAAATTGTCTACCCGGGCATCCACGGTGGCATACTGTGATGAGGCGGCGTCGGCAGTCGAGGAGGCCCGGGCGACTTTGAAGGTTTGGTAGGCGGACCATTGGCGGGCGGAGATAGTGGGGGGGCGCGTGGGGGAGGAGAGGTCAGGGTCTGATTTTTCGATTTCGCGGGTGATCCAAGTGAGGGTGGAGGGGGAGGCGAAGAAGGTGCATGTTTGCATTAGTTTGGAGTGGATCTGTTCGTGAAGGGTTAGATTTATTTATTGGCAGTAGAGAAAGATAAAAAGAACTTACGCGTAAAAGCTTGCCGTTTGTCAGCATGCATTCCTTGAGACAAGAATCTAAAAAGTCAATGTGGTCTCCAATCAACTCGTCCACCGTCCTCATGACACCCCCCTCATCATTCCGGTTCAATCTCTCCATGAACTTCTGCCAATTCGGTTCGATAATCTCCGTTGTACAAAAGTACCTTAACTGCTGCACAAACACCAACATTCTTGACCTCAGCGTCCATGCCCGTGACTTCCACACCTCCAACCGCCGATTGCTCGACCGATTCGTCCATGGGAGGCCCCGAGATTGCACCTGCCAACTGGTGGAAAGCTGTGCTTCCAGATGCTGGAGGGATAGCAGGTACCGGAAGAGTGTTTGGTAACGCCAGATAGTACGACGGGAGATGACGAGGGACACGGGGAAGGGGACGGCGTAGTCGAGTTGGAGAGAGGTTATGCCGGTGGCATTGCGGTCAGTTTCGAGCGGCTGTGAGGAGACTGGTGGGAGGACTTCGTCTTTGTCAACACCAGTGATCCCGACGACATGTTGAAGAGTGCGGGTCCAGGGCACTTCGTTCATTTCAACCTTGATGTCTTCTTTGAAGGGATCTAGAGAGACTACAGAGCCAGGTTGGCGCAAGACCAGATCTAAAAGAGACTGGAGCTTGCCGGTGTTGACAGCCTTGATAGGCTTACGCAACTCCGAGGCACCAAGTTCCAGGAAGTACGTAAAATAATCTGAAGGGTCCAGGAAGAAGTAATGCTTGATCGAACGCAACCTAGCGGGTAGAGCATGCGTCGTAAGAAGCAACTGCATCAAACTCTCGTTGGCGTGAGCATAAGCATTGTTAATGTTTTCTAGGAAGCCAGGATCATCGAATGAAGTAGGAACATCTGCCCTAGAAGTGCTAACGTCCATACCGCCACACTCCCGGACGACGTTGAGATACTTGCCGGACAGCAAGACCTTCTCCTTGACAGCCTCCAACTGTGGTGGGACAATTGCTTGTTGGATAGTGTATCGACTGTCCCAATATTCGTCAATGTAATCTTGTTCTAATCTGTCATGTCTGATACTCTTCGCCTTGATCATGAATTCGGAATGGGGATCATGAATGCTTCCATGGTGTAGCCACTCGTTGAGCATCACCATGTAAGGCTTACTAGCATCTCGAAGCAATGTTGTAAGAAGTGTTTTTGCCGCTGGATCACCAGACATCGTTTCTAGTCTTTGGGTAATCAGACCCAACACCACACCTCCTTTGCATTCCTTCTTGCCTGTGATGTTGCCCGGGCCAAGACCTCCGCCTTCTCGTAGAGTCTCAAGGATGTTCTCAAAGTCGTCGCCGCTATCGACCTCTTCTTCGCTATCCTCGTCCAAAAGCGCATTCTTTGTTAACAACTCTAGCCCAAGGGTGTAGATTTGGAAAAGAGTATGACTCATGGGCTTGATATGTACACTGAGCACATGTATCGTGAAGTTCTCATTGGTCAAGAACTGAGTTTCCAACTGCGCAATCATGACCAGGTACTCATGCAATATCTTTCTGACTGAGGCACATAGTGCATGGTTTACAAGACCAAACTCATCTCGACTCTGTGCATCTACAAAACATTCTAGGGCCGAATAATGCTTCGCCATGCGCAACATTGAAGCTGTCAGGTCATGCAAACTTGGATCCAGTCCCGGTGCAACACGGTATTCGGGACCTGTTAATCTGTCACGTTCTTCTCGTGGGTCGTAAACCTTTGCAAAACGAATGTACTGCCCTTCGTAGCCCATGAATGCAAATAACAGGTCCTCAATCATTACTGCCTCCTGCGCTTCCAATGTCAACTCACTCAACGGCCGTGGAGGTTGCGGGTGATGAGCTGCCGGCGGCGGCATTGATATTCTGGACGCTAATGGCGCAGTAGTGTGCTGAACAAGTGACGCCTCCGGATTCCATACGACTATAATTCATAATTAGATTCATCTTGTGCCTTTCCTACGTTATAGAAAACCTACTTTGTGGTGTCTCCGGCGGTATCTTCTCCTTCCCCTTAACATCGTTCCTTCGCTCTTTCTTCCTCTCCCGTCTCTCTGGACTCCTCGTCCTGGCCACCAGTGTCTCCACATGATGCGTCATCCGCGTCTCTGTCCGGCGCTCCCTCTCCTCCATCCTCATGTCCTCATTTGATCGCATATGTATGTGTGGTCTCAGGTTTCCTGACGCTGACCGCTTATGCGCCGTCGATTGTTGGTAATATTGTGGTGATGCGGTGCCGGTAGGGCGTTCCGAGTTGTCGCGGGCGCGCTCGGGGTGAAAGCCGGTAACGGTGGAGCTTCGGTAGCGGGAGCTTGATCGCTCGTGATCGCCGGCGCCCATGCGGCTGGCGGCGCGGGCGGCGGATGCCATCGGGGTGGGCGCAATTAGTGGGGATAGAGAAGCCGCGGATCGGGAGAACTAATTGATAGGCAACTGCAATTGGCGTGGCGCGTCAAGCACAATGAGTTGAATAACGGTATATCAATGACTCCAAACTATGAGTTGCTCCAACAAGCTCAGATGTCCAGAAATTCGCAAGGTTGAAAATGATAATCCCGTCTAATTGGTTCGACAATTGCCAAAATCTGATTTGCGTCAAGACAATGCACAGGTAGCTTGCAGCTTGATTTGACGGCAACTACCACGCTAAAGCTAAATTGAACCTCAATCTGTTTTTGTTCATCCAAATCCGGCAACCATCACTTTTGTGATCAGTGCTCCAGTGCACCCAAGAAACTGAATAATACCCTGTAAAAAGGCTGTAAAAAGGCCTATAATATGTCAATCAAGCCCAAAATCTGACAAACAAGCTCGCTCCCGACTTCCTAATGTAGTATATTTGAGGCGTACGTTCTGTGGCGTCACATCTTCTTCGTGGCGTTTATCTCTAGCTTCACAAGCAAGCTCCCCTCCTTCTGCCCCACCTGACAAGGCCGCAAGCTTGGGCGGCTCAGGGCACCCAGGCCTGGGTTTAGTAGGTGCTTGCCACTTTTTTTTGGGGGGGGGGGGGTACTGCTGCGTACGCCAATGCTTGCCTATGATGCTATGGTAGGAACCCGCGAGAGCTTCAGTTGACGAGCTTCTTAAAGCCTTGAAATCAGTGGTTTTGCATCTGTCGCGTTAACGAGATTTTTTCTGTGCTCTTCTCATTTTTTGTTGGCTGAATTGATTCTTAAGCCGTTGACACTGAGTTGTTAATTCTTCCTTCTACACATAAATCGATCTGCCGAGCTGCATTACGCTCCCACATCGCCATCATGTTCATGTCCAGATCTGAATACGGTATGTTATCGCCAGTTTGAATAATTTGGTCATCTTTGAGATACGTCTATACACAATACTAACCAATTTTTCTTGAATAATGTAGACCGCGGGATCAAGTATGTTATTCTCATGATCCTCTTCCACTGATTAACCCCACCATGACCACCAACTGACACCATCCAGCACCTTCTCTCCCGAAGGCCGTCTCTTCCAAGTCGAATACTCCCTTGAAGCCATCAAACTTGGCTCCACTGCTATCGGCGTCGCCACCTCTGAAGGCGTCATCCTTGGCGTCGAAAAACGCGTCACCAGCACCCTCCTCGAGACCTCCTCCGTCGAAAAGATTGTCGAAATCGACCGTCACATCGGCTGTGCCATGTCCGGTCTGCAGGCCGATGCCCGCTCTATGGTCGAGCATGCCCGTGTCGAGTGCCAGAGCCACCACTTCAACTACAACGAGAACTTGCGCGTGGAGTCGTGCACGCAGGCGATTTGCGATTTGGCGTTGCGCTTTGGTGAAGGGGCAGATGGCGAGGAGACAATCATGTCTAGACCTTTTGGTGTAGCATTGTTGATTGCTGGGATCGATGAGGATGGGCCGCAGTTGTTCCATGCTGAGCCTTCGGGTACCTTTTATCGGTATGATGCGAAAGCCATCGGGTCTGGTTCCGAGGGTGCCCAAGCTGAGCTTCAGAACGAATACCACCGAGTAAGTTTTGTTAAGAGCTAGAAGATAGTGATGAACAAATAAGCTGTACAGTCTTGAGCTAACCATTGAGACGGCAATGCTAACACTATGACGTAGTCCTTGACTCTGATTGATGCTGAGACCCTAGTTCTCAAGACCCTGAAGCAAGTCATGGAGGAGAAGCTTGATGCGAAGAACGTTCAACTCGCGAGCGTCACTCGTGAAAAGGGGTTCCGGATATACACAGACGAAGAGATGAAGGCTGTCGTTGACCGGCTACCCACCAACTAAAACAACGATGAAGATTCGTTGTGATGATATTATAGCATAATGTTTTTGGTTTTCCCATTGATTCATGATAACGCAATGTCCAATACAAAGAATTTCCACGAGTGATGGATGACTATCAAAAGGTCTGACAAGTGGCGAGCTATGATATATGTGAGGTTTGTTTAGTGTGTACTATACTGGTTACGTGCATTCTAGATAAGGTTTCTGTAATTCAGAACAGAGGGATATGAAAACAAATTCCAATTGGCAAAATCAAACACAAAACATCAAGACAAAATAACAAAAATAAATCATATGTGAATGTACACCCCGTTACCCAGACCTTGCTATTACCAAACAACAACCCTAACCCTTATATTACTGCATCGTATCCTTTAATACCATCCTCGCCATATCCTCTTCTACCCCCAACAACCCCAAAGCATAATGCGTCCTCTCCGATCGCACCAATACCAGCATCTCATCCTCCAACACCTCAAACCGTCTATCCAGCCTTCGTGGATTGTTCCATACAACGGAATTCTGGTTGGTGTCCATGTCGGGCTTCTGGAAGCGGGGGCCGTGGCCCATGTTGGCTGCTTTGGCCCAGGCGGCTTCGCAGCCTTCGGCGATTTGCCGGGCAGAACCCCAGCCGGTGAGGCGGGCAGTGTCGTGCATGCGGCGGACAAGCCATGAGCGTTGCTCTTGATCTCGGAACTTTTTTTTTGTATCAGTTAATGAAAACTCACCACGTGACACGGGTTAGGACTGAAAATAGGGTTTGCATACCTGAACACCGGCGACAAACAAGCAGAAGCAACTCTCAATAAACGCGGCACCAAGCAACGTCGAAATCTCAGTCACCCGCGATGTATCATCTGACAACCCCGCAGCAATCCTCCCCACGTTCTGCGCAAACTCCTCTGTCTGCTTAGCCGCTCTGCCAGCAGCTATCATACTTGCTGGCGGCATGGACGGATGGACACGGTATAAATGGATCAATCCCATGTAATAGTTCATCCAGATGCCCGCCACCGAGTACGTACGGTACTGCAGCGTGTGGCCAAAGGGGCTGTCGCGCAGGTCGGTGAACTCAGGGCTGAGCGGGGCGAAGTCAGGGCCGAGGCGTTGGTGGAAGATGGAGAAGGCGTCGACGAGGGCGTCGAATTCGCGTTGAGCGAGCTCGGTTTGCTTGTCGAGGTCGAGGTCAGGGTCAGGGTCAGGGTCGGTGGAGGATTTGGTGGGGGAGGAAGGGGAGGAGCCGAGGCCGGAAGTGGCGGTGGCGGTGGCGGTGGCAGTTGTGGCAGTGGTGGGGGGTGGAGAGAAGCCCATGGGGAGGGTGACTTTGACATCGCGGGGGAGCATGCCGTTGAACATGGGGGGTGGGGAAGGGCCGGCAGCTTTGTTCATCTTGGAGACTTTCATCTTTCGCGGCAGATCCTTACTGGCGTAGTACCTAACACGAGCTAGCAAAAGCAGCAAATGATCGAAGGTCCCGTAGCTGTGGTTGTGCGGAGTGGCGGGGTTAGCGGGAGGTGGTATTCGGGAAGAGAGGGGTAACAAGTAAACTTACATGGCCTTGATATTTCCTATGGGACCTCGAGGCGGGCACTGGTGAAAGACCTCGCCTTCCATACTAAACACGGTGTTAATGAAAATGACCAGAGTATGGCTGCGATGACTCGGAGCCAGTTTCCAATTGCCTTCCGACAGCCCCACTTTTTCCTCCGAGTGGAACTATTACTTACAATATCTTTGTCCCTCCTAATATGCTCTGATAGATATTCATCTTCAAATACCAAAAGAATAAATCCCTCTGATGTTCATAATTCTCAATATCCCTCGATGTCGGCTCATTTCTCCCCTTAACCATATTAATCGCCCCCTGCCCGATATCCTCTGGTGCCACATGTATCCCCGTCATCTCGTCCAGAAACTCCGAGTCAATCTCATCCATATCCGGATCCAACTCCGTCTGTACCCCCGCCACATTCCCAAATGGGTCAAACGGGTCCATGTTCGCCGACTGAGCTTCGCGTGCTGCCATCTCTTTGGTGAAATGCTCGTACCACCGCCGGCGCTTCACGGGGATGATCCGCCGCGTCAACTCGGGTAGCTTCAACTCGGCAAAGAGGATCGACGCTCCAAAGAGGTGGTTGCACCATTTGCTATGGTCAGATTGCCAGACTTCGAAATAAGCAAGAAGCAACGTGGCTGCCAACGTCGCGGGGAGGGCCCGCCTGTTTGTTGAGCGGACGTTTCGGGCGATCCGGCGGAGCGAGAGGTGGTAATGCTTGAGTGCGGCCGTCGGTGGGATACTACGGAGATTCGCTAACTGCAAACTAGCAAGCGCCAAGATGGCCTGGAGTAACGCAGGATTGTTGAAAGAGATCACGGGGAAGATGTGAGACCAGATGTTCTGGCCCGGCGGCACCTTGTCACGGGCCTCGGCAATAGCTTCAAATTCCGCTGTGAACTTGGCGTGGTCAAAGGGATGCCGTTCGTAGAGAGACATGCTGATGGAGGTCACGTGGATGAAGTGCAAAAACACGTTGGCGGTCGCTGGGTCATTGAGGGGTGAGCTATGAGGCGATGGAGTGTATGTGCACAGTTCATTTAGTGTATTCGCATAGAAGCCAAACGACCGCATCTGTGTCGAGTATTGTGGTGCATTATACCCGGACCGCAAAGTAAGCACATGGTTGGGGTAACGCTGTTGCTGTTGCTGTCGTTTTTGTTGCTCAGAAAAAGCCCGATGCTTCGCCACGCCCTCATCATTCGAAGTCAACAACTCCTCATCCTCATCCAAATCATCAAAATCTAGATCCTGCATGTAGAAGAATTGTCCACCAATATGCTCACCCTGCGATTCCGACCTCTTTGGGGCAGCCGGGGCAACTTCCTCCTCAACAATCATAGCGCTGTGTGCTGGCGCTTGGCTGTGAGCCGCGAGCTCAGAGACTAACGGAATAATAGTTTGGTTAAGGAGCACGGGCATTTCTTGCGTAACATGTTTAGCCATGGAGCCACCATATTGACCCGCGGGATGCGGAGGGAAGTGGGGCATAGCTTGCCCCTCGGGATTACCAAGGGCAGCGACGGTGACGGCCAGAAACTCGGGGTTGATAGGATCAGCGGCGAGACCTTTGTGGGGCAAGTGGGTGGAAAAGGGAATATCGAGGAGATTTACGGGATTTGACGTCATTTGCATCATGTGCTCGAGGGGACTATCCATCAATTGCTGGTTTGGCGGAAGAGATGAGGGTAGATGGCGGATCTGCGGAATCTCGCCATCGGAGGCAAGATGTTGCTCGAGAATATGCGCCGGTATTGGCGGGGGATGCTGCGGAGGGTGCCGCGCCTCCAGAAACAGGAATTGCTCCGAATTTTGCATCATGAACTGTTGTTGCTGTTGCTGTAACGCCATCTGATAATAGAAATCATGTTGCTGCCCCGGGGTCATCTGTGTCAATTCCATCGGACCGCCGTGTATCGCATATATTGGGAAATTCAGATCTGGCCTCGGTGCAATTGCCAGCGGATGATGCATCATCGGCATCCCGTTATGCCCTGACATGAACATTGGCCCTCCATAACCCACTGCCCTGAAGCCATTTGGGCCCATCCCCACAGTGTGCTTAAATCCATACTGCGGGCCATACCCCTTACAAAACTTACGCGACTTGGCACAATTATTACAAAATGGCCTCGTCTCATCGCATTTGATGCGCCGATGCCGACACGCTACAAATTAAGAATCTAAATGTTAGTAAACAGACGTTCATTAACAGCCCTACTCGGACCCGGATCACCCTAATCCCGGCCGGCATCGCATTCAAAAGGAGTGGCCAAAGCTTCTTATTCGACTACCACCCGGCCCTTGGTGTCATTTACCAAAATGGGTAGTTTCCTCAACTTTTGATGGCAATCAAGTCATTTGTCCGGCAGTTTCTGGTGGATATAGATGTCTGATTATTCAGAGATCCAAAGAAGGAAGGAGGCACGATATTGCAAACGACAATTATAGAGTGCGGAATAAGTGATTGCCGCTCTCGGTGGTTGAACAGATACGACGAGCCCACGTGGAGGAAATTCGATTTGGGAAGACCCACGTTGGCGGCCATGAATAATGAATAAAAAAAAGCAGGTATATGATTCCTGAGGAAGCCGGTGGTAGCAGAAGATTATTAGGTTGTTTGTTTGATGGAAAAGCACTTACTCATACAGCCAGTTTTCGTCCGTCGTCTGGTTGGGGGCTTTTTCGCAGCATCAGCTACAGTATTTGTACCATTTCCTCCATTCTCCGAATCTTTGGAGTTCCCACCAATGCCATTGGAGGACGATGCATTTTCTCTATTTGCAGAATCCGATGTTGCTGATTTTGCCAATGTGTCGGGTTGAGATTGACGATTTGGTTGTAGAGTTCCCCACGTAGGATCTAACGATCTGGAGCCATCTGGAACGGCTGATGGCATTTCAACGTCTGCCATTGTATTTATAAGTGTATGTGGAAACGAAGGAAGGGAGATTTGGGGCGAAGGAACAGCGAAGGGAGAAGTTAAACAATACCAGAAACAACAATAAGGAAAAAAAGAAGATGGTGAGATAGTGAGATGGTGGAGATGGAAGCTCAGATAAGGCCCTGAGTCGAAATTGAGAAAAGAGGAAACTCTCTAAAAGGAAGCAAGGTAATCTGAGCGACGAACAAGATCCGAATTGATGTAAATGAGTTCGTGAGTCCGTAGTGAGAAGAATGGGCAGGATTAAGGTTGAGAAGAAAGAACGTGGGGATTAGCGGGTAAATGCCTGTGAACGACGATCGCTCCCAGTATTGGTCAAGTATACTCGGTTTGTGTCGGGCGACAAGAAGTTGGTTAGACCTGGCGATGTTCGAGAGTTCTTGGTGGCGAATATGCTTTTGTTCGAGAAGCATAGCAAATTTAGAGAAGTTGGTCTTGAGAAAACAAAAGAACAACAAAGGCAAGAGTAAGAAAAACAAAAAAAACCAATACAAGTCTGATCAAAAGTAAGAGCTTTCCCCCTCTTGGCCATGGTAAGAATGTGACAAAGAACATCCGCGCCTAGACCCGTCAGCGTCCTATAAAAAAGAAAGAATGGGCAAAATACAAGGCAAAGCCAAACTAAAAGTTCCCGGGACTAAATATTTGGAGAAATCATAGGCAAGTGTGATAGCAAAAAATAAAAACGTGACAAGACTAATAAGTGTGTCATGAATCGTGAACAACTGAGTGACGAAGATCGCGGTCAGTCAGTGGTTGACTCTGGCAGATGAAGACAATAAAAAGGAAAGGGAAATAAAAGAGTAAAAAAAGTGGACAAAAAGTGGACTAGAAAAGGGAATCAGAAAAAAATGAAGAAAATTAGCAGAGACGGTGGACTGGACACGACACGGGTGGCCGAGGAGAGAATGTGCGACAGGAGTTCAAGATCAGGGACTGGGCTGGAAGCTGGAGATTCTGTGAGATGTTGTGAGTTTATGCGAGCAGTAGATATCCAGGAAGATAAGTAATTTAGAAAAGTGGTAATGATTCTACTGCCAGATCTGTTTGTTCGGACTTATAAATGACAGAGGAAAATATCATGAACGGAAACAGAAGGAAACAAGAAACAAATGTAAATAAATCAGACAGATAAACTGTAGGTGCGTATAGTAAATAGAGCAACTACTTTAACATACAAAGAAACGTCTTCCCCAAATATAATAGAAATCTCGGCGTATATGAATGCCTATAAAGGCACTAAATTGCGGTGGCGTGGCAGAGTGGATATGGCCATTCAAATCAGATGCCGAATCTCTCTTTTTTTCTAGCGGAAGATAAAATATCTGGGATATTTTATACAAGACTCTCTAGTTATATTTCTCAGAAGGAAAACAGGCAAAAATACACAGCAATATCCTGGACTTCTTTTTTGGAAACATTCAATCTCACGCAGATAATATTTTAAGTGATACTAAGACTGCAAAAAAGAAAAAGATAAGGCCGGCCAAGGTCCTTTACATGTCTCTCCTTCATCAACTTTCATGGAACGACAGTCAATATTATTGTTATTGTGACCCATACCCACATTCTCCACATAGCCAACCTGATACCTCACAATATCAGCTTCTGGCAAAGAAATCCAAACTTCCATCACGTGAAGCCCCCGAAAAATAAAAGGAATCTGGAAAGTTCAAACGATACACTCCACACCAAGCCATTGTGACCGAAAAGAAAAGGGAAAGATCGAGCGTCAGGACGCCACTGAGAGTGCTGCACGAAGGAGGGACCTGGAGTGGATATGTATGTAGTTTGAGGGGCTCGGATGCTCGGCATGGCGGGATGGCGGGATGGCGGGATGGCGGGAGAGAGAATGGGGAAAGGCTGAGGTTGATGATGGATGTTTGGTTGGTCTGAGAATAGAGCAAGGAATGTGGAGTTTTCTTTTCTGGTGTTGGCCTGCGATTGGGTGTGTCAGATTAATGAACAAGCAGATATCTCCAGGTACGGACTGATGTATGTCACGGTTATACTAAGCAAACTACACATGTTATATACATATCTATCTACTATATATGTCTCCATACTATGAGTGGCAATATTAATCATAGTTTTCCTCAAATCTCGAGCCAACAATCAAATCCGCCAAGGAAAACAAAAATCAAGAAAGCATTCCTTCATCTCAACCCCTAGTATCACCAAAATCTCACAAAGTGTCTAGTTGTTTGTTGCCCCATAGCCATTGGTTGGCTTCTCTTCGTCTCTCAGAAAAATATTGTTTCCGAGAAATTAAGTAGTGAGAAACAGTGGCAGAGACAATGGTAACAAGTAGGAAGACAAGGTAAAGATACTCACCTCAGATTACCATCGCCTCATCCGAGGCTCATCTGGGCCCATTATGCTCTTTTATTCTAGCCATAGGTGATGTTATAAACAGTTCTTTTTCTCTGTTTTCATCAATATTGAATATCTAATGAGAAGAAAAGAATCATAATTCCATTTGATCCCTACGCCTCCGCCGTCAACCTCCCATGAGTTCTCTCAATATCATATAGCAGAGACAATAGCAAGACAATGAGAAACCTTGTAAGTCCTCATAAACTTAATAAACGCTACCCTGAATAATAACAAAAAAGGAAAAGCAACATTATTTTTTCCATATGCCAGTTCCCATACACACACACGGCCCGGCCACGCCGTCTACACCATCTTAACACATGAGACAAACAGACCTTGTGCCATGTCAACCGCCCAGAAAATACAGCGCACCACCCACGCCAGAATACCAGAACAGAAGAATAATATCTAGGAAAAAGGGAAAAATACAAAAAAACATCTACATTTTTACCATCACAACATTTCATATTTTCCTTGTCACTTGCCACTGTAACCCACGCTTCCACAACCCTAAATTGAATTTCCGGTTCTTATTCCTTGGTAATCCTCAGACAAGCTAGAGATGATGGATCGGTCGACGTTCAGAAAATAAGCAAAATAATTCAACAAGTACATTTTCCCAACAGCAAAATATTAGTACTAGCCACACCACAAAAATACTTGTACTTTCTGTAGTCCCCAATGTACATACAATGCATATGTTCTCATGAGTGACCAATCTTGATTTCATTTGCTTATAAATTGCCTACTTGAGCCATATAGCTTTTTCTCAATTCATAATTCCGTTGGGGGTCAAGTCGCATTGTGGGGAAAGGGTCTTGAGAAATCAAGTCGGTGGCGCCATGTTGAGATCAGCATTGTCCCAATTAGGAAAGTTCATCTTACACAAGACCCTAGCTTAATTAACCCTATCATAATTCAAACCAAAGGACTGTATAGATAATAGATGCTCGATGGCGGCGTATTATGCATAAGCATTCACTTTAGATTTACGCTTGTAAATGTCTTTATCTTCTAACCCCACAAAGATAACCAAATCATGCCCACTGAATCCACTGAATCCCCACTACGCCTTTCCTTCCACCACAGCCGCCACCAGCCAGCCTATCTGCATCATCAGATCGATTTCCTCCCTCAATCCGCCATTGTCCCCGATGATCCATCACTCCAAAGAAGAAGTAAAGAAAAGAAATATAGATAGATTACATATTCATGGGAATGTGCAGGTGGGGACGGACGAGGGAGATCAGGAGATCGGCCGGCTGGATCTGGCAAGGTGCAGATTGCCGTGGAGGTAAATTAGTGAAGAGGATTTTTTTAGTGAAGAGATTGGGGTGAAAAGAAAAAGAGAGAGGGCAGGTAATCTGATGGTATGGGAATAGATGCATGTGTACATCGAGTAAGTCTGATCTATGGCTATATCAGTACTGATATTAGTAACGCCTGTAAAATGCCATGAAGATATGGCCATCTTCACATTGCCCCATTGTAGTCCTTTTTATGTACGAAACAAATCAACAAACTACAAGTCCATAATCATTGTTAGGCCAGCTGCCCCATCCGCCTCCCCAAGATCCACGAATAAAAGACAAGCTTGCTACATCCTATTGCTCCCATTTGTCTTTTGTCTGTACAGTCTCTCTTTCTCCTCCTTTTCTGTGACCAGCCATTCTGTAGGCTTATATTGACCTCCACTATCTCCGGCCTTGCGTTGTTCTTCCTCCCTACTATCTGCACCTCCACAAGCGAAGAAAAATTTTCCTATTCCTTAATTATTCCCCTATCTATAAACTATCTGCAGCATCCTACACTATCTCTCTTTCTCTATTTCTCTCCCGTCACTTCCCATCTTCTGGCCATCCTTCTCGCCTCCCAATCCCCCCCTAATCCCTCCATGTCTCAGCGGACCACCCGGTTCAAACTGCCCTTCGTACACTGCTCTGCAACGCTCGCCATCTCTCATGAATCACAATCGGCCCTCCCGTGACATAGCAGTCCAACGCCTGGCGTTACGTGACCTGTGCCCTTGAAAGAACAAGAGAGCACTGAGCATACATGAGCAAGCCTAGGCAATATCCATCAAGTCCATGTATAGCCAACCTGTAAACACACAAATAAGCAGAAAAGAAAAAACAAAATACACATTGTAAACCCCACTCACAACATCCTACTCACAAAACTCGCCCCGATCACCTACCCTCTTAGCCACCATCACCCACGATCAACGTACCATGGTCAATTCCCCCCTCATAACCCCATCCACCCAGCAGGATGCCTCGTCATGTTACATATGATTCTGCGATGAGCAATTCCGTCGCACTAATAAATTGGCCCCACCTGGAAAATGGAAATCTACAGAACTAGATCCATTTCTCAGATCATCTAAGTTTGAGCGGTGAAGTAGGGGAAAAAATTAGAGCAGCAAAAATAATAGGTGGGTAGCCGGTGGGAGTTTGGATTTGGGCGATCTGAGGTGGCACAGAGGGAGATGTGGTAGAAAGGTGGATGGTGGATAGTTGGACTAAAGATCGGAGATGCATAGGGTATAGAGGTTGAAAGGGAGCAGGGTTATTGTTACTGTTACACGATATGGCTAGGGTTGTACTTAATAGGGGTTGTTATCGATAAGAGGCCCATGTAATTTTTTTGATTGAGCATTGCACTTTCGTTGGGAATATACTAGTGCAGCCAAATTGACGAGAACTACATCGTGAGCAGAGAGATATCTGCGTCTATCCCCACAGAAATTCAATTAATCATTGCGTTTTTGTTAATTTCAGCATCCTAGTGCTTTTCTTCTTGTTCCTACTCTATATGCCTATACTGCAAGTCTCCAAACCCCTGCACACGGCCCCACCACCACCACCGCTATGTTCTCCGTCAAAGGCTGGTCCGTCGACACTAGCACTCTGAAAAAAGAGCCCCTAACCGTCAGCACTACTGTCACCGCCCCCGTCAAGAAACTCCGCAAACGCAAACGCGCCTCCGAAAAATCCCACCCCGAAGTTACTGCCGACAACCTCGCCGATCTCTACGAAAAGGTTATCGTGAACAAGGAGTTTGTCGCCTCCGGGGTGAATAAGGAGGCGCTCGGGGAGCGGAAGAGGAGGATAGAGAATAAAAATGAGGTAGATAAGGAGGATGGGGGGCACAAATATGAGGCGAAGCCGGAGGAGAAGCCCAAGGCCAAGAAACAGAAGAAGGAAAATAACAAGGGCAACAAGACCAAGCCAGAGTCCGATACCTCGTACACTAATACTTCCACTCCTTCCACCACTCCGGCCGCAGCCCCTCTCTCCCCTCTGCCTTCCACCCTCTCAAAACTCACCCCCCTCCAACGCACCATGCGCGCCAAATTAATCCCCGCCCGCTTCCGTCACCTCAACGAAACCCTCTACACCCGCCCTTCTACTGAAGCACTTTCCCTCTTCAAACAAACGCCCTCCCTCTTCGAAGAATATCACGCTGGCTTCCGCCAACAAGTCGAAGTCTGGCCCGAGAACCCCGTTGACAAATACCTCTTCCTCCTCAAATCGCGCGCCGCCGTCCGCACTCCCTATAAACCCCGCGCTGGCAACGGCCGCCCCAACTACGTCAAACTCGTCTACAAAAGCCTCTCGGAAACCCCCCTCCCACGCACCCAGGGAGTCTCCGTCATCGCCGACCTTGGCTGCGGTGATGCCAAGCTCGCGCAGGCACTACAATTTGACAAGGACAAACTCAAACTGCACATGCACTCCTTCGACTTGCACGCCCCGAACCCTCTCATCACTGCCGCCGACATCGCCAACTTGCCGCTCCCCGACGGCTCCGTCGACGTCGCTATCTTCTGCCTCGCCCTCATGGGCACCAACTGGCTCGACTTCATCGATGAAGCCTACCGCATCCTCCACTGGAAAGGCGAACTCTGGATCTCCGAAATCAAATCCCGCTTTGCTCGCATTGGCGGAGCGACTTCAGGTGCCCCTTCGGGCCGCAACATCGTTTCGCATTCCATCGGCCACCGGAAAAAGGGGGCCACCAAGAAAATGACCAAGGAGGAAAAGGACACCGAGGCTGAGGGGCACCGGAAGGAGTTGGCGGTGGCAGTTGATGGGGAAGAGGATCAGAAGGGGGAGACGGACGTGTCGGCGTTTGTTGCGGCATTGGAGAAGAGGGGATTCCTTTTGCAGGGGGAGCCCAAGAATGCGATTGATATGAGTAATAAGATGTTTGTGAGGATGCACTTTATCAAGCTAGCGCCACCGACGGTGGGGAAGAATGTGGAAAAGTATGGGAAGAAGGACGCTAAGCCGAAGAAGTTCATCCCCGGTGCCAAGGAGGCGGAAGCCGAGATCGACGAGAAAATCCTGAAGCCTTGTGTCTACAAGTTGAGATAAGGGATGTTCACGAATGGAGTATGTAATTGTAGATAATTTTCTTTCTCTTGAAAAGTTAATGTCATTTCCTGTACCCTAGCTAATGTCTATCTATGATCGTGTGCTCGTAAATAATGTGACTTGCCGTTTTATCTAAGCCCCGAATAACAGTCCCGCGGCAACCTCGACATTACCTCCTGCCGCCTGCAAAGCATTGATGGCACCAGCACGGTCGAATCCCAATGCCATCAACTGTTCCACGTGTTCCTCCGGGAAACCACCACTTGATCTCACCGGTACTTGTGTGACTGCCGGAGCGGGGGCAGGAGAAGTAGCGACCGCAGTGGGTAGCGCCGATGCTGATCCCGATGGTGCAGACACAGCACCTGATCTCGAGTCAATGGTAGTTCCTGCCGGGCCACTAACTTTGGCCTCCTCATCTTCGGCTTCGCCACCAAGATCTTTGGGGATCTCAGCCTCGCTCAAGAATGGAATCTCCTCGCCCTGAATGACGAGACGATCCCGTGCCAGATCAATGGTAGCTTGGTGGCGCTTAAGCATGTCAAGGCCAAGCAAGAGATCGACGGCTTTCCCCTCCATGACTGTGAAGCTACACGGCAGGAACAAAGTGCCAATCTTTATTTGGAACAGATGCACCCGGCCAATAATATTGGCAGTGCCGACACCACGAGCGATACCCGAAAAGCGCTTGTCAACAAGGCGCATTATTCCGCATTCTTCGGCGCATGAAGGGGACATGATAGTGGCCTGTGCACCCGAATCGACCATAGCCTTGACTTTCTTGCCGTTGATTTCAACATCAAGGTACAACATGTGTACACGTCCAAAGACTACAGAAGCACATTATTAGTTTCTGTCGGCAACACCGGTATTCTCCTTCAAACCTACCTTCGGGATTGTATTCCATGGCATTTTGAAGGTTTTCCATGACTCTTTCCTGCCGAATCATCTCCTCAATGCGAGCTTGACTCTCAGCATCAAATGGGTCCGCATTCAGTTGGTTGACCTGATCCTGCCTCGCGAGCCGCTCATCATTGTCCCGATTCGCATTTTGCATGATGATATTCCGGAACTGCTCTGGATTCTCCAACACATCCGCCAGCGCTGGCTGTGCCCTCCGCAGCTGCTCTCGCAACTCTGGTGAACCAAGAATCTGCATACGCAGAAATTCTGGGTCATGCTGAACGCTCTGTGTCGTGTTTTGGGCTTGTCTGCGGCTAGCGCCACGTTGGCTGTTTTCCGAGACATTGCGGACATGGAGAGCGAGCATATCGCCATCGATAACACCGAGTTCAGCGAGGGTTTTTGAGGGTATAGTGACTAGCCGGCCATTATGGTAGAGGTGTTGAGCTTCGGGGGGGATTTGCGTCTCGCTTTGGATAGAGTCTTTGAGAATGGTAATGGTCATTTCGGGGAAGATTTCAAGAGTTAGGAGCTGGTCCTGGTCATCACCCAACTCGGGGTAAGACACATTAATAGTTAATCTCCTATAGTCAATTGTGGTTAGCCTTCCGGTCAGTTTCCCTGGAGGACCGATAGAAGTGGGGCCAAGACATCAGTTCTTATGGGGCAAAGTGGCCCGACAGAGCAGCGCTGAGAAGTTCACAAAGATGGAGAGTCTGTTGAGTGTTTGAAGCTTACATCTTGGGTGGGTGGATGTGTAGGACTTAGACGAGCTTGTGTGATGGTTTTTAAGATATGTGGCTCGAGGTACAAGTATAACAAGTTCACAAGTAGTGAATTCAAGGCGCCGTTTTGTGAAGGATCGAGCGGGACGGTAAGTGGGAGCCAAGAGTGGAACTGATGCGAACAACCCCATAAAGCGAGCCTCCGGGTGCAGTGAACAGTGGTCAGGAACCAGAGTTTGACACTCCTATTGGGTATCAGATGTAAAAGATGTAACGAAGGCAAGGCCCAGATATCGATGATGCGAGGAATTAAATGATACGATTAAATCCTGCCAGTACCATGTAGAGTGCTCGATGGTGGCTGCCAGGTTTTTGATATCAGGACCAAGCCAAGCGGAGAGATGTGTCAGGGTAAGATAGTTAGGACGGTTGATATAGAATGATGCCGTTAAAGATTGATAATATACCTGCGGAATTAGATCGAAAGCAAAAAATCAGGTTCTCAGAACCAACTTTCGTAGGGCAGATTTGTCAGAAAAAGCGGACGGTGGCAGCGCAGCTACAGTTGAGCAGCAGCAACTATCGTGAATATTAATGCAGCCTTGAATTTCATGATTAGTGAGGTTACTTTCCATCCACTATTTTGAGGTTTAATTGGAGGCCTGCTTAGCAGGCAAATGTCTTGAAATTGCCGGTGCAAGTAGTTTCCCGCCACTATATCGGATATTCAAACGCAGTAAGCCCCCTGTATTAGTCAATCCCGCGGGGCAACTTGCAGCCCATGATTAAGGGTCTTGGCCGGTAATACCTTTAGGGTTATATGTGTGATCAAGTGTATTTAGGCAAAACAGCATAGCTTCACATCGGACCCACATACGATCCACTCCACTTATACCCTTTCGACATCTGCATCCTCAAATCTCTTGATATCCCCGTTCCAATTATCACCCTGCCAGATAGACTCCCCAAAAATGGTCAAGTACGTGATCCTCGAAAACACCGGCCTCACCTATGAAACTGGCGTCCGCCCCCTCAACATTTACGACGCCCCAGCCTGCGAAATCGTCGAAAATGATGCTTTCACCGACCCCCGATACCGCGCAACTCGCGAAAAGGTAAATTTAAACTACCAACAGCTTCCCCGAATCCATCAAATTCCATCAACCCGGCCCTACTGATGCACGCTCCCCAGTTCGACTACCGCTTGACCCACTATTCCGAAATTTGTTACGGTCTCTTCATCAAGGCAAAACCCACCGATCTCCTCTTTGGCCAGGTCATTCCCACGGCCTCGCTGTCCAAGACTCCGGGTGAACAATGGCTGCTAGTGGCGCACATTATCGGATCCCGGTCGACGAATCCAAAAGTGTCTGACGAGGACATGGCGGCACCAGAAGGATGGAGGGAATGGACTACAGCGCGACCAGGGACGACGTCAGCGGTCCATTCGTTCACGGTGGTCCAGGCTTTACAAAAGAAAGGTATCGGCCGCAAATTTATGAAGTTTTATGTTGAATCGATGACGGCCAGAGCAGACGTGGACAGCATTGCTTTGTTGTGTCAGGATGTAAGTTGGGGTTCCAATGGCTAGCTTACATAATACTAACAAAGGCAATATAGCATCTGTTTGAGATGTATAAGTCAATGGGATACTTACCTGCTGAAGGTAAAAGTCTAGCAACATTTGGTGGTGGTGGCTGGAATGACATGGTAAGTCATTCCAAGAGATTGTAGCAGCCCCGAGACACCAAGGACCCAGCCTAGGACTATCCCGCCGGTTTAAACTAGCGAAAGCAATAGAGACACTGACTAACGCATGTACACACGGGTTAAACATATACAGGTTCAAGCTACGATGAACGAGTAGATGCAACACGAGTGACAAATATACGCAAGTACAGTGACATAGACGCTTCGTCTTCTAGTAATCTTTCATTTCCTTGCTACAATTCATGAACGGTAGGCATAACTACCGTAGTTTTCATTTTATGTTAAAACAAAAAGAAAATATAGACGATGTATAGAATACTAGTTTTTCAACAATTCCCTCGAGTCCTAATTCGTGGTTCCTGAATCAGTGATGATTGATCATCCAGGTGCTTCCAGCATATCCCAGTATATCCATCCAAGCCAACGTAAACAACAAAAACACAACACCAAGCAACAATCACAAATTGCTTAGTCAGTGGCCTTGTACTTGGCCCGGTAGGCCTCAATGACAACAACCTGCTCAGGGGTAGCGTGCTCCTTCATTCCGGCAATTATGTCATCCAGAGTCAGAATAGCGTAAATGGGTAAACCGTACTCCTTCTTAAGCTCACCAATAGCAGAAGGACCAGGCTTGTCATCGTCGTCATCGACGGCAGGGAGCTTCTCCATGCGGTCCACCGCAACAACAATACCAACAACCTCACCACCCTCTTTCTGAATCTTGGTAATAGCTTCTCTCTTAGCAGTACCAGCAGTGACAACGTCATCAACAATCAGCACACGCTTGCCCTTGAGCGGACAACCAACAATGTTACCACCCTCACCGTGATCCTTAGCCTCCTTGCGGTCAAAAGAGTAGCAGACGGAAGCATACTGAGGGCCCATGGCACTGAGAGCTAGAGTCGCCATGGTGGCAAGGGGAATTCCCTTGTAGGCGGGACCGAAGATAACGTCGAACTTGAGGCCGGCAACAGCAGCTTCGGCGATTGTGGTGGCGTAGGCGACGGAGAGGGCGGTCAGAAGATCGGCGCGGTAGAAGTCGCCGGCATTGAAGAAGTAAGGAGAATTGCGGCCGGACTTAAGGATGAAGGTGCCGAACTTGAGAATGTTGCCGTCAATGGCAGCCTTCAAGAAGGCGGCCTTGTAAGGAGCAAGAGTAGAGGATGACATTGTGGTTGTGGTTTTGTTCGAGTAATTGGAGTTGATGAGGAGCGATTAGACAGATTATCAGACGGTAATTTGGATTGTGATGGTTCTGGTATTGTCTATATAACGGAGAAAGAAGAAGTCGAGATTTAGCGCAAAGGAGTCACCAAGATTGACAATCAATTTTTATTTAAATTCAAACGGGTAATCACACGGATCGGGGGTGAGGTGGAAATTTTCTAGTTTTCGAGCCCCGCTAAATCGCCAAACGTGCACTTCAAATCTTGACGTTTTTGGCTTATACAGGCTTAGATCAGCTTTCTTTTTTTAGTCTGTCCAATGAAATTGGAGCTGACTTTGTGGAAGTGGGAGTCGTTAGTTTTGCGCCAAATCATGGAAAACAAGTTTCACATACCGTCACGAAATCGGAGAACAATCTCAGATAGAACACTTTATAATTTCAATTTCAAAATACAACCAAAATATGATCAAGCATTAATAAAAACTAATAGTTACCTGATGTTTGTTCACCTAATTCATTAACACCCCTCCACTTAAATCTTGGTGGGGCTGCCGCTCTCTAACCTCCTTGTACCCCGGCAGAATTTTCCCCACTTATGATAAGATAAGCGAATTCAGAGGTGGGCACTCAGAAAAAAAAATTATCTGCAGAAAACTCAAAGACCGCTGTTCACCGCCCGCATCCCGAAAGAAAAAAAATGATGCTTTGAGAGAGGTTCAGACGACAATCAACTTCACTAAACTTGTCTGAAACAGCCGCCGAGAGGTCGACCAAGAACACCTTTTCTTCCAGCATCTCACTATCATCGTTGGGTGCTTCCTCTACGATCTCCTCGTTTATTTGTCGCTTTTTCCCTTCTCAAGCAAACATTAGGTATTTGCTTGTGTCTTTTGTTTTAGGCATCGTTGGACTAGTCCAGCTTTCATTTATAAATATCTCTAGTTTTAGTCTTTATTGACGTCTACAATCTCCCAATCATGTCGTTGCGCACATCTTTCAAGGACATTCCTCCTGTCCCTACCTCTCAGGAGTTCCTAGACATCGTCCTGAGCAGCACCCAGCGCAAACTGCCTACTCAAATCCGTTCTGGCTTCAGTACGTCTCTCTGCCACATATTTATCAGATTGATGGTACAGCTTCATAAAGCTCAGAAACCACTATGCGCTTGATCTGTCACAAGGCCAATCAGATCGCACCGGCGCCCAGTCCCAAAACAGTTATTAACACCCAATACAGAAATCTCCCGTATCCGTGCTTTCTACACCCGCAAGGTCAAGTTCACCCAGGAGACCTTCTCCGAGAAGTTTGGCGCCATCCTTGACAGCTTCCCCAGACTTTCCAGCTGCCACCCTTTCCACCGCGATCTCTTCAACACCTTGTATGACCAGGACCACTTCAAGATTGCCCTCGGTCAGCTTTCTACCGCCAAGGGTCTAATCGAGACTATCTCCCGCGACTATGTCCGTCTCATCAAGTACGCCCAATCGCTTTTCCAGTGCAAGCAGCTGAAACGCGCTGCTCTTGGTCGCATGGCCACTATCTGCAAACGTCTCAAGGACCCTCTTCTATACCTAGATCAGGTCCGCCAGCACTTAGGTCGTCTTCCATCTATCGACCCCAACACCCGCACGTTGGTTATCTGCGGTTTCCCCAATACTGGAAAGAGTTCCTTCTTGCGCTCAATTTCCCGCGCTGATGTCGAGTATGTTCTTGTCTATCTGAAGCTTCTGATCCTAAAGTGCTAATCCCCTCCGCAGTGTTCAGCCCTATGCTTTTACCACCAAATCCTTGTTCGTTGGTCACTTCGACTACAAGTACTTGCGCTTTGCCGCTATCGACACCCCCGGTATCCTCGACCACAGCCTCGAGGAGATGAACACCATTGAAATGCAATCAGTCACTGCCATTGCCCACTTGCGCTCTGTCATCCTTTACTTCATGGATCTATCCGAGCAGTGTGGTTACCCTGTCCAGGCTCAAATCAACCTCTTCAAGAGCATCCAGCCCCTCTTTACCAACAAGATCGTCTTTATTGCCATCAACAAGATTGACATCACCCGCCCTGAGGCCCTCGACCCCTCTCTCAAGTCCCAGCTCGACTCCATTCTAAAGCCTGGTGAGATTGAGCTTCTCGAGCTTTCTTGCAACACTGGCGAGGGTGTCCAGGAGGCCAAGAATGCCGCTTGCGAGCGATTGATTGCTGAGCGTGTATCTCAGAAGATCAAGGCTGGCACAGGTGCTAGTGGTGTTGTCAGCGCCCGTCTTGCTGAGGTCATGTCCCGTATTCACGTCGCTACCCCCATGAGTGGCCAGACCCTTGAGACCTTCATCCCTGAGGGCGTCAAGAACCTCAAGAAGTATGACAAGAATGACCCCGAGCGCCGTCTCCTAGCCCGCGATATTGAGGAGCATAACGGTGGTGCTGGTGTCTTCAATGTCGATCTCCGTGAGGAGTGGTCTCTGGAGAACGCCGCCTGGAGACACGACAAGATCCCCGAGATTTTCAACGGCAAGAACGTCACCGACTACATCGACGTCGACATCGATGCCAAGCTCCGTGCCCTGGAGGAGGAAGAGGAGCGCCTGGAGGCCGAAGGCTTCTACAAATCAGACTCCGAGGACTATAACTCGGAAGAAGAAACCATCATGAAGAAGGCCGAAATGATCCGCGAAAAGCAAGCTCTCATCCGCAATGAAGCCCGCATGAAGAAGCGCCTCAAGAACCAAGCCATCATTCCCCGCTCCGCCCGCAAGGTCCCCCTCTCTGAAATGGAAGAAGGCCTCGACATCCTCGGTGTCGACACCACTGACATCACCGCCCGCGCTCGCGAAAACCCCAACACGGTCCCCCGCGCCCGCACTCTTGGCCGCTCGCGTACCAGCACCGCAGGCCCCGACTCTATGGACGTCGACGATGATGAAGATAATAATAACCAGACCACCCGCCAGAAGATCCGCAGCATGTCCCGGATGCGTTCCGTGTCCCGGATGAACCGTCGTGAGGATGGTGTCCAGGATGCCGAGGGCCGCAGCAAGGCGGAGAGACTGGCCAAGTTGGCACAGAAAAAGGCGAATAGAATGGCCAGACAGGGTGAGGCTGACAGACACACTACTGCGTCTTTGGCCAAGCACTTAGTATCTGGTAAGCGTGGTATTGGTAAGAACCAGCGTCGTTAAAAGTGGGCATGTCGGGTTTTATGTTGGTGATGATTTTCATGATTGTGAGATGGAGGAGCCGTTGTTGATGATAATAATTCAGAAAAAAGAAAAAGGAAGAAACAAAAAAAGAATATCAAAATCATTTCTTATGACTGTTATTATTTTTGTTCTGTATTTTTCGTTGCCGCTATTCCCATCCATCCCCCTTTTATTTTCCTGTTGCCTTTACTGTCTTTTTATATCTAGTTAGGTTTTATTAGGTTCATACTTGCGTTTTCCGCTTTTCTCGCATTCGTTGTTATGTATACACACCGTCTTGCCTTGTCAATCTAGGAAGAGAAAAGATACATGATGAGGTATAATGTTACTCTAATAAGTACGACTACAACCAAATATTGATATCAGTCATGGTCACGTAAATGTACTTCGCTTAAGTTTGTTTATATGAAAAAAAAAGATGTATTGTCGTTGATCACTGCATAATTTGGATTCTTATTAGGTGGGTATAAAGTTCCGCCTAGTGTCCTACTCTCTGAACTCCGAGTGGCACTATGACGGGATATGTTCATTGTTTCCTCTCAACACCGCAACTACCAGTGCAAGCCATTTAAAAAACTGCTTACTCCTCGGCAACAGTCACCTCACGGAGACCCTCGACAACCAGCTCCTCGCCAGCGTAGCGACGGTAGATGTCACGAACATCATCGGTGGTGGTCTCGAAGTGGGAGGTGGCGTCGTAACTCTTAGAGATAAAGATGTTATCGATCTTACCGTCAGAAGTAGGCTCGTAGATGGGGATGGGAGGGCCCATGAACTGCTCCTCAACGGAGCCTAGTCTCTCAAGACCGGGCTGAAGCTCAAGGTGGTGGTTGGACTCAGTCTCGGCGATTGTAGAAACCATGGCGACCCAGTAGCCCTTGGGGCAGACATTATGGGCAGAGGAAACGCAAGCGATGTAGATGTCGTTCTTGCGACCAACCTGGGACTGAGGAATGATGAGCTGGCAAGAGTCAGAGTCCGAGGTACCGGCCAGAGGGTGCTTCAGAACGCAGATAGCACGAAGGACGTGGCCGACAACCTTGGCCTTGCCGGGGAAGTAAGAAGGGTCGGCAAGAATAGCCTTAGCCTTGGTCTCAAACTTGAACTTGGAGTTGTCGTTGGTGTTGGTCATGGTGGCCTTGATACCACTAATCTTGTCACCATCATAGATGAACTCATCGACATCGGCGTTCAGCATGTAGGTACCACCATATATGGCAGACAGGCGGGCAAAACCTTGAGGAAGCTCGCCAAGACCGTACAGGGGGTAGATGTAAGGAGACTTGCCGTACCGGGCAACAGAGTTACCGTACAGCTTGATGCGTTCAATGGCTTCGGGAGCACCGCCGGGAGTGTCCATGAAGTCGTCGCTCAGGTACAGAGCCATGGCGTGGCCAATAAAGTCACGGGTAGTAGTCTCAAGGCCGAACTTATCGAAGACATCCTTGACAGTGCAGGAAGACATGTCAATACCTGTCAACATGAATTTGGTTAGTGTCAAAATACCAATATGCCAAATCGGGAAACAATCACCCGCAAATTCAACTTGCCCTTGTGGGTGGCGGGATCCTTCAGATCGAAGGTGCCGATCCACTCGATGAAGCTCTTCATGCGGCGCTTCTCGAAGATTCCCATGAGGGGAGACTTGAGGGCCTCAGCAGCATCAGAGGGAACCTTAGCGACGGTGGCCTTGGAGTCGTTGCCTTGCTGGACGAAGGAGCCAGCAACCTGCTTGAACTCAAGGTAGCGGGTAACATCAGTGGAGACCAGAATGCGGGTCAATTCACCGGAGGACATGAGGAACTTGGGAACAAGGTCAATGTTCCAATCGTTGGGGCGACCATACTTGGTCCAAGGCTCTTCACCCTCCTTATAGTTGCCGTACTTCTTAAAGAGCTGTAGAAAAGCTATCAGTAGTCTATTCAAGGTATGTTATTGATTGCAATTCGAAATCTAGTATTGACATACAGTCTCAAGGTTGACGGAGGCAGCCTCACTATAGATATGGATTAGCACAGTGTCTACAAGGTGGCGAATGTGATGCATATGCGGGGTTGGAGGGGAGGTTGACTTACCCGCCGTAGTGGTCGTTGCGGTCAATATGGAGGACCTTCTTGCCCTTGACGGAGAGAACACTGAAATATTGTTAGATTATGTTGGTTCGATGCTGTTGTAGATGTCCATTGTCATGATGAACGGCAATGACATGACCTGATGGCTGTCACGGCTTAGCAGTACGGCCAAATTACGCAGGGCAAGACGCTAGATCATAGTGGTTGCGGTTGGAAATGAGGCTGTAATTACCCAGAAAGAATGCATTCAGTCAGGCCTACATAATCGCAAAACACCGGTTAGTAGTCTGCAATACAAAATACCGACACATGTATAGTGATCGAAACTCCCAAGGTGAAGAATGCGTTGGCAAACACAGCTTTTGGCTGGCTCGCGGCAAGTTACATCACCAAAGCACCACATGAATAGAGTCGAAGCTACTTACCAGTGCCCAGCACAATAACATCGTATTCGGGGGCGATCTCATCCATGATTTCTGTATATGATAAAAAGATGGTTGATGTGGTAGAGGTTTTGGTGATGGAGAGGAAGAACAATGAAGATGGGAAGTCAAAGAATCTCGCTGCAGGGGGGAATCGGAGCCAGATATAAATGTGAAGAGCAGCGTCAAGACACAAGCGAAGCGTTGCCGTGTTCAAATTTATGCTGCAGTAACGAAAACTACTGGGTGTCAAGGTT
This sequence comes from Ambrosiella xylebori, assembly GCA_002778035.1. Lineage (NCBI taxonomy): Eukaryota > Fungi > Ascomycota > Sordariomycetes > Microascales > Ceratocystidaceae > Ambrosiella > Ambrosiella xylebori. The sequence goes on from PCDO01000002.1 coordinate 2,277,554, forward strand.
GGGTAGCTTTCTGAGGCGGTGGGCGGACTGGGTTTGTCTCCTAAGCAGAGCTGTTAACTTTCAAGGAGGCTGCGGAGACCAGAAGTTATGTTCGTGGGTTACTGGGGGGAGGCGGCGAGGGAAGGGACCAAACCAAGAGCGGGGAGGGGAAAGGAGCACGGAGCTATAATAAGGCCACTACTACAAAGTTGTCTACTGATAGGTCGCGGTAACTGCCAAATTGATGCTGCCAGCTGCAGTTACAGGGGATAGCTCTGATGGGGGGCGGGGGAGCTTGCACATTCTTGAGCATTTACAGAAACAATTCAAGATCAATCTCAAAATTAGCTGCATAAACTTCACCGGGTTCACTATGAGCATCAAACAAGAGGTCTTCTCATAGCAAGCTTTCTGAAGCACCAAATATCATGCTATACGCTGGTTTATTACGTGGCGCAGAGAATCGCGGCAATTCAATAACATTGGCAATTGCGCCGTCATCGTCTTCTCCTGAATATAGAAAAAAAAAAGTGGCTCCCCGGATTATCAAAAAGGCTGGCTAGGATAATGTCCAGGAGAAGCTACCATTGCTACTACGGGAAACTGCAACCTTTCAACCCCCCCCCAAGACGAGATCATCCTAAGCTCCCTCTTTCCAACCCCACACAGATTCGCACTGCGGTACTACCACTATACGATGCCGTTTCTCAATATGCTCCTTTGCAAATAACAGTTTCCAGATCAAAATAGACAATGCCTACCTAGATAGCCTTGTCCCGTATGGTCAATCATAGAATTTTCCCAGCCGCGTGTTCTGATATTCTGAGAAAACACCCCTTCGATTATGATGGGGACCCTAAAGCACTAATGGAAATATTGAAATCTCTGCGAATCTCAATCTGAGCTTCACGGCTGCTTGTTGTGAAAACCATGGGAAGTGTATCTCGATTTTTTAGTATGGAGATGAGGGGTAATTGCATGTCATTTATGATTAGCCCAAGTCAATCTCATGTAAGTCAAAGTTAAGGGTGCATATGGATGTAGCAGAAAGTTGATTAATTTAAATTTGAGATTTCGAACATATGCGTTAGGGTTGGTATTTTTTTGTTCTGGGTTGGAAAACTTCCATCCTCCACCTCTCATAGAAGCATGGACCACTACGTCTCGTCAGCAGTTTATTAATTCGTTAAATCACAGACGTAACTTGTGTCGAGGTTTTCAAATATGCCTCAGTCTCACAAGATCCTATGGCTATCGAAAATTTCTGATTCAAGGTATGGCCATTATGTTGTCTCAAACCGCTACAAAATATTTGAAGTAGTTGTATCCGACCAATCCGCTGTGATAATACACCTACATATGCATAGGCTCTTGCAACTTTGACCAACATCAAGTCTCCCGATCCCTTCATCAAGCATAGCATCCCGCGAAAATGCGCCCTCACCTCCTGTCAGCTGCACTCACTTTGGCTAGATTCCTCCTTTGACGAAGAAGCCATCTTGCTTCATTGTCCCTTACGGATCGTCCCTAACATATCCGTAAAGGTGTCCCTGAGTTATACCTAAATGAGGTCACAAACTCCCAAATTTAGCCGTCATCTACCAGCCTTTCCATCCAAGCTCCTGGCTGACCAGTTTTGCAAATCTGGATGTGGATCAATCACCACTCTGTTGTCAAAATTCAATCCTGGACTATACACAGAATCGAAAAACCCTGGAAGATGCTGTCATGATCTCCTTTTCTGTAAGGGAACATGTTCAAAAATTTAAAAGGAAAATACAACGAAATCCAAACCCTAGACATCACTCCGTGATCACCAATTCATACCCAAACTTTCGGAACCACCCAGCCAAACCAACCACTTGAGTAGAGAATAACCAAACCATCTTGTATCCCCTGAATGACAAACTTCCCCCCTCCAATATGCCAATAGCTTACTTTTTCTCATGCCGAGATTACAATGCACAGGGACCTCGTGATAACCCATTATAATGTTCAGATGGAATTCTACCGGGATACAGTGCTTAAGTACCCCGGGCCTTGCACGAGACCAGATATCGGTGACATGTACCTGGCAACAATTGCGGTGCCGAGGATATTTCTATAGTTCGTCACATACGGGGTTGGTTGGTTTTATGAGCGTGTACACCGACTGATAACAAGCTAACACGAAGAAGAAGCAGTTGACATGTGCGTAAAACATTTCAATTACGATGCTATAAATACAGGTACCACATAGTACAAGATTGCGAGCCTGCTCAAGGCTCGACTGAACGTTTAAAATACTACAGTTTTCTTCTCATGGGGTCCTTATTCTTCTGTGACTTGTTACTAAGAGCATGACGCTATATGATCGTGTTCAGTCCAAGCCAAATCAGCCAGACTAAACTACAACCACATCCACAGTCCCTCCACTGGATTTACCCCGCCACATTTTCTTATAGAAACATATAATATACAAAGAGCCTTGACAATAGCATCAGATCAGACTCCATAATCACCCACTAAGGAGAAATTTATGCCTTAGGCGTAGTGGAAGTCCGGGTCTCAGTAGACTTAGAGGAATCTTCAGGAGTGGTTTCAGACAGAGAGGGAATGGCTCCAGAGGCTGCTTCAGATGGAGGGGGAGCGGCTTCGGAAGTGGCTTCAGACGGGGTGGCAGGATCATCACCAGGCTTGTCCTCCCAGATCTCATCGGTGAAAACATCATCTGCCCGGGACATATCAGGCTTGTACACATCCCCCTCTCCAGACAAGTTGATCTCAGGGTCCTGCAGGGCCACCTCCCGGGCATCCTCCCATAGGTAATAGCGCTCCGTCAATGTTGCCTTGATGCATTTCATAGTCGTGCGAACCTAATAACAATCACCACATTAGCATCTGCACGTTCTCGTAATCCATTCTTTAATCAGACTTACCACGTGATCACGGTGTCTACTCTCAGCGTGACCGAAACCAATGTTTGTCCGGATCCGCTCCAGCTGCGCCGTAGCTATCAAATTACGCTCCTTCACGCAGGTCCACCACAACTTGTGCAAATCCTCCCAGTCCTTTTTCCGCAGCTCCTCTACCGTCCACGGTCTCCCATGCTCAGAATCCTCCTTTGGCGTCCGCAACAGCTTCCCAGCCATCGGGAAAAATCCCCACAGCCCATGGTTCGGGTCAATCAGAATCTTGGGCTTGTAATCGCTAGGCTTAGGAAGCGACTCCTTGGAAACCGACAAGGGCTCCCGGGGGCCGGAGCGCCGGAGGACGCTAACGGTGCGGTGGCGGTTGTTGTCGCGGGTAGTGACCTTTTGTGAGGCGGGCGTAGTGGAGAAGTGGCAGGTCGTAGCAGGGGAGCGGGAGGTCGACAGAAAAGCCCGGCCAACGGTGGCGCGGGCGTTTTGACAGGCGGTGGCCATGGTGTAGGTTGGCGGAGATCGATAATTGTGGGAGTGGTTTGAAGGTGATAGGGTGGCCAATTGATTTTTAGACCAGTTGGTGGATTTAAGGAGACCGGTGCAAAGGCGAGGAATCGGCGGGCAGTATCCAAACCGTCATCAACACTAGAGTCCATCATCCAGTGTCTATCGCATTATCACCATGTCATTCAGGTCTACAAAAACCCAGTAACCAATAATAGTGGGTCCTCGGGTATTTATCGGTAAGGGAAGTAAAGCGAAGATTACTTATAAGATATTTACATGGGTTCGTGTAACATAAGAGGGATGACAACACCACATCACGGGATTTGCAGTGCCAGTAAGATATACACTGGAAAAGTGAGGACATCCAGTTCTTAATTTGTTTGTGAAGAAATTCAATATATGTTGTTCTTGAAAATATCTCTTGGTTTAGCCCGATATCCCTGCGTTCAGACACTCGGGAGCAAAATTGTAGCTACGATGTCAACAATGTATAACAACTCCGAAATTAATCGTCAGCGCGATGTAATAATTACAATAAAGGAAAGTACCCCGGAACTATTTCTAAATTTAATTTATAATTGAATTCTATAGGATTGGTACACATAATTTATACAGATCAACCTCCGGGTTCATGATCCCAAATTAAACTTAGACTATGACAATTCATGGTCAGTTACAGGTATTCTTATTTGTATTATTTACATAAGCTGATTTTCGTCACGAACTTATTATATATACTGGAACTTCTTAAAGCATATGCTTGCTTGATGCAGAAGAATCCCAGTGCGATTCATAGAGTTACACAAATTGCCACGCTGTGGTCACATTGTTTGATCAACCACCTTAAAATTTGAATGCTATCAGCTCTTACTACCTATTGAGCACCAGCATATTCATTCAGGAGTCATGCTAACCTGTTAGAGTGACCACTATGTATTGTATCATTTCTATGAATAGCCCTGGACATAAGATTATTGTTAGCATATTCTAATTGGTACTACCAACTACTCTTGAATCAATATTCTGTGACCATTAAAACTAATGTCTATCCAAAAACTAGCATTATAAGTTGACCTGACAACAGATAGTGCTTATTTTTGCTGCTACTCCAAGTATGCTTTTGATACCAAAGCGTACAGTAAAGCTTTGCGTGTCGGTTATCTGAGTTAATTGACTTGGATAAATGAAGTATATTATCTTGATATATTTACCACTTCAATATACTATAGGTCAGACTATCATGACGGTGGCCTGAGATCTGTAATCTAGTAAAAAAAAATGACACTGTCAGATCGGGATGTTTTTATTATTATTAAGTTTATTACCATCAATAATACTAGAAGTTGTTTGGCAATATCCTAGGCCATCTAGACTTCATATATAACGACAAGCGTATTTGTCATGTCCTCTAGGAATCATATCTATGTGTCGACTATGCAGGTCCAGCCCCGTCGAGATATATCGTTATCACTGCCCACAACTTCTTCCATAATATGCCATAATCGTGATTGAATTCTGAATAGAAATTACCCCTACTGACCCTCTCGTGCTCCGCATATGATACTCCATCATCCTGGTTCCCCCAGACTCCACATTCTACCCATCACCTCACATTACCATCCGTCTTTCCCAGAAGACTAGAAAACCGGGCGAAAAAACACATGTGCCCCCCATTTGTTGTTGATATCAACAGATACCATACCCACAACAGAATCTGGATGCTGAATCTAGAGTTGAGGCCTTCGAAGTTGTAATGTGGAGTGTAGCTAAATATTTTATGCTTCACAACCAACGCAAAAGTGGAAACCTGATAATTGACTCCATTATTTTCCATACTTGAAGAAACTATATAATTCGGGGTCAGATATCATGTAAGTATCCATTAGTTGTTTTTCTTGGTCATTATTATTTCTACATGTTCAACCCTAAAAAATTTACATGTGTTTTTTCCATAGGATATGTGACCTATCATAAGTTGCATATAACAAAATGATACTGAAAGGCATGGATTCAACTCCATGTTGCCAAACTGACTGCATGAATTTTCAAACTTTTCAGCTCCTATTTCGGACCTACAGTCTTCCATCATCACAACAAGCTTTGCATCAAAATTTTCTAGTTCTAAGCCCTCATGATTTAGTGGGATTGCAGTGGCGCACCCTAATTGTGGTGAGCATTTTCTGCCACGAGAAAGAATAGTACTCGATAAGGGCATAACCCTTCAAGCTTTGTCATCACAATTGCCTAGTTGTCAAAAAACTGTGGCGTCAACTCTATTTTTGAACTACAAATTTGACAACCACTAAAAAAGGCAAATCTGTATACCTGTTAGTCGCAACACTGGTAAAACGCATAAGTTCCTGGCCATCCGTTCACAATACCAGGAACTAGGTCAAGAACCTGAAAGACGCAGGATCAGGATTGCATGAAGCAATAATGTGAAGCTGGCCAAGACCGGATAAAGCGAAGTAAAGCCAAGATTATTCCCTTCGCAGCCCAAAGACACTGACAGTCCGATCAAACACGCTTAAAATAAATGTTTCACTGCAAGTACCACAGCTGGATCTTTCGGCAAGTTTGCAGCAGCTGCCATTATTGACGCCCGGTATCCGCGAACGGCGGGAATGTAGCTGCAGAGTACTTGGAGCCTAAAAACATTGCAAGAATTTGAGACGGACAACCTGAAGATCCCGGTACAGTTCAAACAAGATACGAATACTGTTGTCATGATTATTCAGGTTGTCAGCGCAGGTTCTTCCGTTCATGGCTCCTTGGTCTCTTGTTGACCGGTCTCCGACAGCTGCTGAGTACCGAGTCATTATTACTTGTTATATATGACTGAGATTTATTGAAAACAACAACATATCCATATGACAGGATTGGCCATTCAGAAGCAACGAGATGACGGTGACCAAACTTAGTCTAGTAAAAGTTTTGTCATGAGAGCTTCTAGAGGCAGGAACTACTTGATGATCGATCTAGTGCACTGTCTATGCCAACCTCGTGCATTAGTCACTTTTAGCCGATGTTGTTTGTGAATATTTCGGCGCTAGAAACGCTGAAGGATCTCTGCTTATTTGACGCCTAGTATACCAGTATTTGGTCGGCGGGAAATTTTTGTTTATTTTTGAACCATTATGTAACACAAATTGTACACTGACACCATAACAAGATCATTCCTTGAAAAGTCCAATGTGGTCCGACTGACATAGCCTGGCGATGATTGATACGACGATCTAACGTGGTGTTCGAGTTAAGTAAATCCACTACTTAGTATGGCCTCTAGCGAACAGTGTTTGTAATGATGGTCATAGTGACGTTCTAAGCCTTAAGAAAGTTTATGAGTAATTAAGACGCCAATCAACACTCTAATTGACACACATTATGAGCGTCTAAACCATCAGTTCACGGGCCATTGCTACTTCATTGAATAAAGACACGGTCATTCAAAACGATTCCCTGATGTCACTGGACGACTTGTTGCGTTCCTAGTCGTGAACGGACGTTAGACTAGGAATGCACGGGCATTTACGTTCATATCATCATCTAGCAAACTTGATCAATACCACAAAGCGTGTGTGCTCGAAACAGCAACTGATAGACTTGACAGAAGTCACCAGGTCCGACCAGGTTCAGACGAGTAGCGCACATCATAAGACCAACCACCATTATTAGTAGGATATCCACCAAACAAGCTCCCGAGTCCCCACAAGTTCATGTCAATCTAGAAGTTTTTCGTAGGCTAGAAGCTGAGGACAATCCCCACTTCAAACCTTCTACAGCTACGGTTTAGCTAACCCACAATTGTCATCGTCGAGTGAGAGCCCCTGGCTAGTTCCCACTGGCAAGTGTTTTGGGTATGAGTTTTCAAGCTCAGAGGGCCCTGTCAGATCCCATTACAGTGGGGATAAAGCGCAAAAACAAGGTGCGGCTCAAGCGGACTCCACTGAACTGAGGGGTATCACATTATCCACATTCAACCTCATTCCAATCTAATATGGCAATCACTTCCCAAATCATGAATAAGTAGTGGTCTTGAGCATCACAATATCCCAATTGCCCCAGGACTTGATATGAAATATGGTCTTTTTCATTTCTTGGTTGATTAGTTGTTGATTTTGGGGCCGGGAAACAACGACATGGTACTTGATCTGATGTCGCCGGCCTTGTCATAGCAAAAAAGACGTTCACCTCGTCCGTTAGCTGCGATGAATAAGATTAATTTACATAAATTCGTAAGTCATATGAGGTAACATCTCCTTTCTCATGTACGCTGGCTTTTTTGGGCTTTTTGTCTAGGTTCGGTGTAAGCTCGGCTCTTTTGCCGCATTTCAAATTTGGCCACTGCAAGACTTCCCGCTTAAATGCATATCAATTAAGAAACCGTGGTATACCGGCCTTTAACCCACTTTTGACCGACATTTACCCCCGAAAAAAAAACAAGAACGATGCCTTGGTACCTCATGAATATCGTCTGGTTAAAGGCCATGAACTATCCGATTCATAATTGTCGCTTTATATACTATGTCCAGATCAACGCCAATGCAAGTTAAGTCGCAAATTTAGTCTATATATCGAGTTGATATATACGCTGTTACATCAGCCAGCCTGTATAGTGGGGTCTGTGATCGCCAGGGCTACAAAAAACATTGTTATTGCCCCTCATATCCGTCTCCAAAGCGGGGCCTGCTGCTTTTTTTTTCTTCTTCTCAAGTTTATGCAGGCGATGGGTTGGGCTGCTTAATGTTGGGTTCCGATGCATTGTATCGCAGACGCTGTCAAGAAATAATCTTGTCGGTTAACAACTTTGCAGCCAATAGGATCGATGCAGCACGGCGAGAAGGCTTCCGAAATGTAACGGCCTTGTGTTTAGGGTTAGAAACCCCATAAAATTAGCTTCATAATGACGACATTAGTCTCCATTGATTCTAGAAGCCGCCAAGTCGATAAACTTTTTCATGATCCTCGATGTCACCACACTTGATGTTTAAAGTATGGAGTTATGGAGTCACATAGCATTTACGTCCTACATCAAAGTGCAATTCATTACACCCACAACAATTATAGACATCGTGAAAGTTTACAGACATTGGTGGCCACAATTGTCATTTCGATCGATAAGAAACGGTGCACATAAAATGTAGAATGCCGGCTCGGGTGTCGCGTCTGACAAATATTTTTTGCATTCTGAAAAGTCTATGCTTCTATCCGCAATTTACCCGTCAATCGCCGCCTTTCACAACGCCAGATGTCAATAGAGACAAAAATAAAAGCAATATTTTTGTGCAAATTGAACTTTCGACTAGCACTACTGACACGTTTACAAGTCAGTAATCTTACGCAATCGGAAATATGTACAAATGGCCAGTTTAAGGACAAACATATCGTTGCAGCCTACTCACCTGCAGTCAGCGGCGTCGTAACCTTTTGTCTACACTAAACTTTTGACGTGTGCCAGTCAATATGTCTCAATTTCGTATTTGCAATCATAATTAGTATATGCATTTATCGAGTATATTGTTCCAACCCCCTTGTCAATCCATCGCCGGCTTCCTGGTGTGAAAATTTTGCACCGACACCTGAGCACGAATCAGTGTTCCTTCATTCACTAACAGTCTGGCCCTTTCGTTGGCTACCACTACCCATATATGTACATATAACCCTCGAACACAACATTCTTTGACCATGGGCTTCCGTATAGTTCTATGGTGCCTCAATCTTTGAGAACCGATTTAATGGTCGGGTGTAAACTCGGCCGCACCAAAGTTCTAACTGGGCTAGAGTCCGTGGAAGTGAATGTCGGTGAATGTCACGACTCCGCCCTCGGTCCAAGACCTTCATGTGGCCTAGTTCGTGACTCCGGAGTGTCTCGGTTTGTTGCATCATCTTGCAGCCTTGTTATGCATCGAGGACGTTATATTCTGCAGACATTAGTGGCGGTAAAAATTGGGTCGTGCTGTGCATGATGTGATCTTTAAAGCAAAATCAAAAATAATAGATATTGCGGTTGATATGGTTGGTAATTTCAAATAGCAATCTTTATCTTACCCAACCGTGTTGCTCACATAAAGGCCTTAGTATAATTTGCATCCCGGTCGCGTACATCCGGTTAGCCAATGAGAGCACAGATCGGAAATCAGTCGATACAAAAAGTCCTGTCGGTCACAGGCCAAAGACTGCTGGCTTTCACATCGGTTCTGATTCTCATTGGCGTTTATTTGTGCACTTTAGTCAACTATCAGCGAGATCTTCCGGAATAGTATTTATCTGCATGCCTTCAAATTTTTGGGTTAAAATCCAGTCAATGCATATTCGCGACGGCTTCTTGCTGCGAGAATCTGAAAATTACCGAAAAAAGTAAAGATGTAGTGAGATGTGGAGTCTTGAAGATCTCAGCGATTGGCCAATTGACTGTCTTAGTTGAAAGTCCACAATGCCCTGAAATCTACCTGGAAAGTTGATCCTATTGTAGGTTGAACACCAAATTTCTAGGGCTCACTAAGGCATTATTAAACCAGTATCACAAAGAATATCCACTACATTCTGATGTTTAGTGATATAGAAGAATGATGCGAAAGACATCTCCCAGATAATATACATGTTACTTTCATGTCACAAATTAGATTCAGCTTTCATGACATACTTGTTTTATGATATTCCTCATGTTTGGATCACGAATACAAATTTAACCAGACGTTGAGTCATCGGTAGAGTTCTAGTCCATTAGGGTTATTGACAAGATATAGAACATATTGTTCCAAATTTGATCTGGACATAGATGAACTTGGATCAGTACTATGATACATTGTATCCTACTAAATTATAACCAACGTCAACCAGTCATAAAAACAATCGAGACTGATCTGAGAAAAACCCTGGGAATTCCAGTCTTTTTAAAGAAGATGTCGTCATGAGTGGGTTGTTGGTGTCCACAAAATTAGGTGGAGTTTGGGAAACATCTTGTGTGGGACTCAGTCATCAGTTCTTATTCATATGCTTACAACTATCTAAGTTTGTAGTGTGGTTGTATTGTTGTAGAACATGGATTGTAATAAATAGCATTGACCTTGGGAACTAAGACCCTGATACTATGAAAGAAAGTCAAAAGGTTCTGGGTCATCTATTGGGATGTCAGATAACTTGTCAAGTAATATGACCCACAAACTTCGTATTTGACTAAAGAGTGATAAAAACACGAAGCACATAAAATAAATATTCACAGATACTCACAATTACATGCCCAAGCCTCCGAGAAGTCGCGTTTTGTCTGGCAAGACCCTAGAAGCCCCACCTGTTGCTTCGAAGCCGACAAACCCCCTCCAGATCGACATCGTGGACCAAACCATGACTATGGATGTGTATATATCACTCTGAAGTGACCTGTATATACAATCAGTTGTGATTTCCAAGAAATATTCGATTCCTACACAAACGGTACCAACGACGAATATATATACTTTGATACTGTGTGAACCATCAGATGATCACAATCACTGCTGTCCCCAATGCAAATTCTCGCATATGAAAAACTTTTCATTCCAGCCAGAAAAGAAAAAGAGAAAATGATAGACAGCCACAGATAAACAATAAAACTTATCTAATAAATCATAAAAAATACCGCATTTAGCAAAATGCCCCACAAAAGTCTGAACCTAACCAATCAACAGTAGAGCTGAGGTCCCCGGTATATGAATATGTGGACAAGGGGCTCCGCTTTTTCTACTACATCAGAGCCACATCCCGTTTTCCTCTCTTCTCCACTCTTCCGCTCACCCAGAAAAAAATTACCCACACTCTCTCACGGCTTCGCTCTCCATTTTAAAATTCTGGGTCTCGATACCAAGAGCGACATCAAGCGCATTCTTGATATCCACTACACGAACGTTAATCGACAACATCTTACCGAACCGTCAGTAACCCCTCCCCAGTGCTCACTATTCTAGTATTTACGATTTCCATCCTAGTGTGTATGGCAAAACCCTTTCATCATTGTCCAACCACACCACGCATGCGCACCTGTCCAGGCTCTGACATCTCCACCATCTTTGACCACAACAGGCCTTCATTCCATTTTCTCAGTTCGGCAACCGATTGACTTGGGGTTCCCCACCACCAAAAAAAGAACACTTTTGAGCAGTGTTAATTATTCTCAGTTTTGCGCCCACACCAGCCCAATTACCACTCGGGAAAAAATCCTTTTCGCGTCGCGCATATCCTATTTATACCGGCTTTCGTAAAGCAGACCGAACGTCACAAGTCTTAAATCATGGATGACCGCACTGCTGCCGCTGCCTCTACTAATGCTGTAGTGGCCGCTGTTGCCGCTATCACTGGTAACAACACTACCACCGTGAGCATCCCGACTTCGGTTGCCGCCAATGGCTCCGTCTACCCGTCCCCCGTGAACCAGGCGCAGTCTCTGCCTGCGAGTCTTCCGAACAGCGAAGGCCAGTCTCCACTGAACCAGCTGCCGCCTCTCACCCACAGCCAGCAGGCTACCCCTACTCTCCAACCGCTCTACACCCCGACGCCGACTGCCAGTGAACAGGCCTCTCGCGGTCCTGCTACTCCCACGAGCGCCTCGACTCCTATGGGTCAGATGCCTAACTTTGCCGCCGCTGCCGCCTCTGCTGCCGCCTCTACAGTTGCGCAAGCATCGCAGCAGGCCACTTCCACCACTACTCAGCCTGCCGCTCGCAATGGTGTCTACTCTCTGGCGCCCCAGCAACAGTACCCGGCTCCTCCGACTTACACCACTTCCATGATGTCTGCATCTACTCCTGCCATCTCGCACCCGCAGCCTATCGCTCCTGCGCTGGTATCCCGCAACACTGCGCCCATGCTGCGTCCACTTCCTCATGCCTCTGTCATGCACGGCGGTGTCCCCGGATATGCTGCAAATACTCTTCTGACCGGCCTTCCTGAAGGTGAACCCACTCATGTTGTTGGTTCCCAAGGTCGGCGAGGTATCCTCCCTAGTGCTCCGGGTAGACCCTCGGTCAGCCAGATGAGTGGCAAGGGTGCTATCGTTCCCCAAAAGGATGCTGATGGCAAATTCCCTTGTCCCCACTGCACCAAAACCTATCTGCATGCTAAGCACTTGAAACGCCATCTTCTCAGGCGTAAGTTTATTGTTGAAACGATGTTTTATGAAACATGAGCACGATGGAACATGCTGACCACATTTTAGACACTGGCGATCGTCCCTACATGTGTGTTCTCTGTCGTGACACTTTCTCCCGTTCAGATATCTTGAAACGCCACTTCCAAAAGTGCTCCATTCGTCGTGGTAACCCCACTGGTGTCAGTCACCTGTCACACCCCCAGGCCCACGTCAAGAAGAACCAGCAGAAGCAGGCTCAGCTTGCTGATGCCGGTGATATGTCCCATCTGAATGGATTGGGCTCAATTCAGGATGGTATGGTTCATCCCTTCAGCGCTGGCATAGTCCCCGTTACGAACCCTCTCGGCGGCCTTTCCGATCAAAGTCAGTTTTATGCACTCGAATAATACACCAGCCTGGATCCCACCAGCTTGGCATCCCCCAAACCAGACACTAACTAGAGTGCTTTTATGGCAGTAGCTGCCAGTGTCATGGCTTCCGGCGCCCGGCCGTTCGATCAGACCTACGGCGCCGACGTGTCAGTTTCTATGCCGACCCAGTCTCTCGCGAACTACAGCATGACCCAGCCCGGTCTGTCTATGTACAGCACGACGACGGCTGCCACCCAACAATCTGGCCTCGATTGGGCTCAAATGTTTCAATCTGGTGCGCATAACAATCTTGACTCCCTTTTCGCCAATTCACTTTCTCCTAATACAGAACGACAGAAGCAGACCGCTCGCAGACCAGACAATGACCGACGTGATGACGTAACGATACCCTCTCCGTACCATCCGAGCGCCAATAAGATCGATTCCATTAGCAATAACTTGCAGTCACAAGCGCCCCACCAAAATAACAAAAATAACGATACCTTTCAACATCTTTCACGTCGCATTCTCCAATCGATTTATCCAGCACCAGACATTGAGCCGACTTACTCTGTGTCTGCTGCTGTGACATCTCATTCATCTTCTACATCAGCATATACATCGTCATCATCCTCGCATATACCATCTTCAACGACCCCTCGTTCGTTTGATTCAAATCATGGACAACCAACGGGACTCGAAGCATATTTCACGCCCGAAAATGTCAAAGATTTTCTCGCAAACTATTCTCATTTCAACGTGCACTTTCCAATAATCCATGCACCTACATTCAAAGTAACAGACGCAATCACACCGTTATTAATCGCTCTGTGCTGTATCGGGGCTGCATACTCGAATCTTGTCAAGCCACCAGATGTTCGTAATATGACGTCTGGTTTGCGTTTTGTCGTGGAACGAGAATGTGATATAATTTCTCTTAGACCGACATCTCGGCCTCCTCGTCTTGCCCATTGTGCTTCTAAGCTGGACATTGAGATGATGCAAGCTACATCTCTCTTCATCACGCTTTGTAGTTGGAACGGATCGCGTGAGGACCGAGCCTATGTCCGCTTTGTCCATCCATTATTTTCAGATGTCATACGCCGGAGTGGGATCCTTCAAGTTTCACAGCCCGGTCAGCCTGGTTATTCCATCCTTCACCAACCTGATATGTCAGTTCGAAAATTTGATGTATCTTCTTTTGACTGGGAAGCTTGGATAAACCAAGAACGAAGACTCCGAACGTGCTATATGGCACTGCTTGGTGATACGGGATTTGCTCTCTTCTACAACAGCCCTGCTCAATTTGATTGCTTCGACTGCATGCTGCCGCTACCAGCTGACGATGCTGCTTGGGATGCAGAAACGCCAGGGGCCTGTCTTGCCGCACTTGGGCTTTTGGGACTGGAACTTGCTCAAGAACATAACCCCGATGGCACCAAACGGGCTACTCAACCTGGTATGACACAAGCTCTTCGCGCTCTTATGCACAGTGATTCTACGATACAACCAGGAATCACAAATTTGTATGGAAAATTCATCCTCATTCATGCCATATTGGCACTAATTTGCGATGCTCTCGGAGAATCATTGGCACTTGAATATGTGGATCAAGAAAGCGATGAGGAGAATGATACTACTTGTGCACCTTTGCAAATTCATGATGAGGAGAATCCCGTCACACTCATTCCCCATGAAACCCTAAAAGCTTTCTACGTTTCACTTGATAAGTTCAAAACTAATTGGGATCTGGATATGGTGACTCAGTTTCCGCCTTCTGTAGGCCCCAAAAACCCGCGTCGTCTCGGATTTGTCCGTGACGGTATCCACTTCTATTGGCTTTGCAAGTACTTCCTCAAGTATTCGCGAGCCGACGATCTCAGGGTTTCTGGTGAAGCGAGGTTGAGGCAAGTGATTGGTCTCCTGCGGTCTGTCAGATCGTGGGTGTTGACTGATGGGGCTTCACGTGGCGAGGAACTGGGTTCTGTTGGTGAAATTGGGGAATACGAGACTCCCAGTGATGATTCCTTCAATATGTCAGAGCTTTTCCGACCACTACGGGAAATTCTAGATGATCCGCGTGTAATGAAAGTCAAGACCAACCTTCCTACGGGCGGTGATGATTACACGGATATTTCACGAGATGACTGAGGATGTATATGGCATCATTTTTTTTTGTTATGATGATAGTTTACGACTTCTTTTCTCTTGCTTTTCGCCCTTGTTTTGGTGGGACTCTTGCTAAACAGCCCCTCTAATTTCTCGGTTCGCATTCAATTGCTGGCATTGCCGCAATGCTACAAAAGTTTATCTTTGATTTTCTTTGATTTCTCTTTAGGCGCTAATATCAGGAAAAGTTGGTTGATCCTGTTTTGATAGCTTCTCTGTCTTATCCGGATGACTTGTGTTTCTTGATGTCTTTTTATCTTCTTTTATTTTCTCTTTGGGATGTTGGGACTATTGTATTAGTACGGCTTTTTGCTTTCATAAAAAAAACTAGGAGCTGTGGGCGCTCCCTGGGTTTGTTTTGGGAAATACGGAGAGTGGTTGAGTTGAGAACATAAAGAAACTAGTAGATTGACGGGAATATTTGATTAATGGTCATGAAACTGTCACGGCAGAAAAATATAAAAAAATAACCATCTTTGGAAAGTCCGTATGAATTAATACGGACATAATTTATCCTGTCAACTTCTTGGACAAAACTGACTATGATCCTCGCTCTGTTCCTGAGTGCTGTACTTGTATATAATAAATATTCTGACATGACAATCTAGCCCATCTCACAAAGTTGAGTCTTCGCCAACCAAAAGTCACCCCCGCCGCTCCGATATCTCCTTCAGCCGAGCTTTCATTCTGGCTTCTGCTTGTATCTCCTCCGGCAATGAACTACCCCGATCCAACACGGTGAACCTCGGCATGATTCTTTCCAGTTCCTTTCGGTGCGCCTTGGGCGCCGGGTTCTCTTCTTCTATAGAGTTTGCCCACATGAGGCCCAGGCCGCCCCAGATCATAACGCCGACTCCGTACATCATTCGGGTTTGCGGGGCAAGCCGCATGTATGATCTGCCATATTGTTGCCGTTAGTTTTTCTGACCATGAAATTAGATACAAAGAATAAGAGTCAACCAAACTAACCTCCAAAACCCCATCTTGGGTATCTTGCGACTAAGTAACTTAAACCTGTGTGCAAGACGGCAATCTGCGGACCTTGACCCTCAGTAGCAAATTTTCTATTTTGCAGGGATGAAGAAGCGGATTTCTGACGGAGCTACCACACAAAAAGCGTCCGACTGTTTTGGAATATTAGTCGGCGGGAAACGGTGGAGGGTTTTCTTGGTCCCGATGGGAAGATCGGAAGGATTAATCAAGCCAAGTGGTGGGAAGTTGTGGCGCTATGTGGCTGCAAGCGACTTTTCTAGTAACTTTTCTGAAGGGGAAACCAGATGATTAACCTTAATTGACCTTTTGGCAAGATGCAAGGGTTAGGTTGTGGTTGTGGCTGTTTGGATTAATCTGGTAAGCGAAGGGTAAGCAAACGGAGTTAAGGCTTGGTGATGATGGTAAGATACAAAGTAAGACAATAAAACTTGGCGGTTATAGTTTTGAGGTTTTTGTTTTTCTTTTTCTCCATCTAACACCATTGGTCAGTTTACCATGAGTTACGGATCGTACTTTGCTCAAGTAGCCCGGGAGGCCGGACTCGCCAAAGCTCCAGAAGAAGCGCTATCTCGTCCGCATCACATTACAAATTCATCAGGAAAAATCGCCGGATTTAAAAACATCTACGAGTCATGGGGCAAAGGGGTTAGTCCGGTTCGCCTCATGTCCAGTTTCCTCAAGTAAGTCATTCAAATATCATGATGAAAATAATTGTCCTTGTTTAACATCAATCGACAGACTTGCTCTGAAAGGCGAACTCAATTCGCCCGATACCAAGAATCCACCTATTTCAATCCGGAAACCAGATTTCTTACCTTCTCGGTTTACTAAGAATCTTCGCGCCACATGGCTTGGGCATGCTTGCTACTATGTGGAGTTTCCGTCCGGCCTCCGTGTACTTTTTGATCCCGTCTTTGAAGATCGGTGTTCTCCTTTCTCCATGCTGGGTCCCAAACGGTACACGCCAAGGCCTTGTGACCTGGCTGATATTCCGGTGGTCGACGCTGTGGTTATCAGTCATAGTCACTATGACCACCTGTCTCACTCGTCAGTGCAAGAGCTACAAAAATACCACCCGCGAGCCCAATTCTTTGTGGGACTGGGTTTGGAGAAGTGGTTCCGGGCCTCGGGTATCACGAATGTGACAGAGATGGACTGGTGGGAAAATGCCCAACTCAAGTTAGTGAGACAAAACGATGGATCCGGTCCCGCAGATGCCCCCGAAACCATCGAGGTCACGATCTCCTGTCTGCCCTGCCAGCACACGTCGGCCCGGACTCTCTGGGACAAAGATACCACTCTGTGGTGCTCCTGGGCTGTGACATCCAACAACAAGTCCGTCTGGTTTGGCGGGGATACTGGGTACCGGGCTGTCCCTTACTATCCGCCGACAATCGACGACTACGCTGCTAACCCGGATCTCCCCAAGTGTCCCCAGTTCAAACAGATTGGTGACCTGAGGGGTCCGTTCAATCTTGGGCTCATCCCAATTGGGGCTTATTCTCCGAGAGTTGCTTTTTCACCGATGCATGCTAATCCGTTTGATGCGGTGGAGATCTATAAGGATATAAAGTGTCAGAGGGGGATGGGTATCCATTGGGGGACTTGGGCGTTGACGACGGAGGATGTTATGGAGCCTCCGGCTTTGTTGAAGAAGGCGTTAGAAGCTAGTGGGTTGGAGCAGTCAATGGCATTTGATACGTGTGCGATTGGTGAGAGTAGGGAATTTCCGGATCAATAATCAGTGTTATCGATAGTTGTCGATTGAAAGAAATCGGTACCTGGGATAAATCGCTAAGTTATCTTGTATCGGAGGCAATTATACGGTGTTTATATAATAGGGTTAACACCCTTAATTAATAATATAAAAAATAAATAATACATCTTCAAAGTGTTACTTCATGCGGTAATCCTGTGCTGAGAAGAAAAGCAATCACGATCTGAGGCCTTGTTTCAAAGAAATTTGCCACTTATTGTTTATGCATTCATCTAGTCTTGACAGTGTTCTTTGCTAGCTTTATGGAGTTATGGTCATGAGATGCTAGATTGCACCTGATCTTCCCCAAATCAGTAGCACGCAGCTGCTGAGCAACATATAATGCTGAAGACTGTCTACTAGTATCCTTTTATTCATTCCTTGACTCACCTCTTGTACTCAAATGCGCCTGACGACGACGCGGAATGATATTATGCTTCATCCTTAGTTGGCACTTTGAAAACTAGTGATCAATAATGGATCTGTTGATATATTCACTATATATTCACATACTCTTTTTCTCCCTATTAGTCCCCTGCATCTAGTCCCACAAGCCTTCAAACTATTGAAGAAAGCCACAGACGCACCCAATTAGTTGGGTGTAAAGCGTGCAAAAGGCCGCCCCCAATAAGAGCGGGTTCTAAGTAAACCATGATTAGTGTCAACGATACTGTATATCTGCTTCTGAGACCAATGTTGCATGTGATGACGTATGTAGTTACTTATCTAGTTAAAGCAAGATCCTTTTTGGCGTCACCCCGAAACAAGAGAACATCACTTCTTATTTTCTCAACAGTGGAATTTTCTTCTTTCTCTTCATTTTCACTTTAAGTACATAATCAATCCTTTGAAACCGAACATAAACTTGTCATTCGCTTCCCAGCCCAGCTGAATCGTCCCACACAGATGTTTCCACTAATCATCCATTCACATCCATAACGCATCAATCCCAATCTCGATCCATCCATTCCGTTCTCCCCCTCATTTTCTCATGTTACCACTTGTCGATAAAGTGCCTCGTCTTGCGTGGTGACTTCCCATGAATGATCATCGCTGGTCACCCTGGTTGCAATCCGGTTGATCATCAGACTCAACAGACTTCGAGTTCTCGTAAACCACCCCTTGGCGTCACAGACATCGGCAGGGTTTGTGGGCATGTACATACATGTGTGTGGGTGTGGATGGTGTGTGTTTCCTGTTTCCCACTGTTGTGGTCCACCGACGTGGTGGTTCGTTGGTAATTAGTACAGGCGAGGGAATATATAGGTACCACAATGACGATGCGGCAGTAGCAATGTCTTGTCAGTGGGGGACAATTGAGGAGCGACTAACACAAGCGTATTGACGCATCCATCAGTTATTCTGTTAAGTCAGACATACGATCTGAGTTTTCACATTCTTTCACATTCTTTGAAAGAAAACTGAAGACTGCAAAATATTTACATTCTTCATGTTGCCTCTCACGGCCTTGAAGATGCATGGAAAGTAGAAAGATAGACATGATGGCAGTGCTTGATTATCAGGCCAGCCTCTGAGAACGCAAAGCCTGTTGCTTTTCAGAATTCTTGGTACGGTACGATGTTAATGTATGATGGCGGGAGAGAACTCCTTCATCTGGAGAGCGGCTGTGCGAGCTTTGGAGCTTTTATTTAGTGATTTAGTGTTGTAATGGTTCCGTGGCATCCCTGTTGGACGTCTGTATTTTAATAGTTCACATCAGGATCCTAGTCCACAGTTTTTTCTCGGGAGCTTGGCTGCGAGCCGTAAAAGGCTGTTGTATTTAATTGGTGATTGATATGTGTTTGTGTTCTGGTGATCAAGAGAATAGTTGTGGTAGCATCGGCGTGGTTTGTGTGAAGTGGTTGATAAAGGGATACATCGTCTTAAAGGATAGGGTTCCGTTGTTTGTATCGTTTTATTAAGGTGCTTTTGAAGAACGTTTGCACTAGGGATTACATGCGGAGTAGACATAGAAGTGCATATTATATACAAGGTTAATTGTCAAGTCGGGAGGTTCGAGATAATGGGAAACCCGAGCTACATACTACTAAAGCCAGGGCTGGAGGCGGAGTCAACCATCACACGCGGTTGGTATCCTAATAATTTCAATAATAATATTTAGTTGGTCTGGTTTCTTGCGTAAACCGGTGTGTAGATTGGAAGTCTTTTTGATTTCTGTCTTTCGCTCGCTTTTTCGTCTAACCTTGGGTGTCTCCTGACCAATGTTGTATGCGTGTCTCTGTGTGTATGTATGTACATTTAAATGTGCTTTGTGGTAATCAGGTACTGCAAGCTAGCGTGCATGACTCTAGGTATGTACCTACATGCCTGTGATACATACCTAAGGGATTGATATCCGGTAACCATGACACTGAATATTTGCGAGACTCCTTGTTTAGTTCTGGCAATAGTCGGAGTCGGCCACTTGTTTCTGTTGTTGACTCGTGATATTGACATCATTTATACTCTTTTCTCTTCTTTCGCTTTCTTTGAACTCCCTCTTTCCCATTATATTCTCTCCCTATGCCTGCCACTCACTCTTTTGCACCTGCAACCCTCAATAGACTTTCATTTCATTTATTTTCTTTTTCCCTCCCAAGCTGTGACTCCATTTGATCTGCACCAAGGCTTTTTGCCTCCCATATCTCACCCGAACTCTGCATTAGCTAATGTTTGCCCGTGTAATCAAGAATAAGAAAACTTCACTCCTTCTCTCATTTTGGTCTCCCTGTTTGGTTGGCTCTTACATCTGGATCTCCCGGGATCTGGAACTAACCATCTGCGCATCCTCCACCACTGTTTCTAAGTTGCTGACTTCCCTGTCTCTCCATCGCTTCCTTCGTTTAGAATCTATTTTTTCTTCTGTCCAGATCCTTAATATTGCTGCCGAGCTTTCTAGCTGTTGGCTACTAGAATCTTTCTTTTCCCTCTTTCTGCTGGCCCTGTTCGGGATTCCCATTTTTCGTTATCATTCTCAATCCTTTTTTTTCTTCAAGTCTTAAAAAAAGAATTTTGGCCTTCGTTATTTCATAGTCTTCGAGGCTACTCACTTGTACGCATGTGCTTGCTATTGAACTGTACACACAAACGAGAGCGGAAAGTCCAATAGACAATCCCGTCTCATCATTTATTTCCAATCTGGACTGCTCAAACTTTACACAAAAAATCCACTCCCGCAACCTACACACAATCAATAACTGTTCAGGCCCTTTTGTCTTCGTCACTGCTGCGTGTGCTAGAGATAGCGAGGCCCGGTGTATCGCTGAGGCTACACACATCTTGCCGGTACTATGCAGCGAGTATCGGCACTGCTGTCTTGGGACCGGAGGAAATCACAACCAACTGTCAAGCCTCCGGCGCCAAGACCAAAGCCGCTGAACCTCGGCCCTAACACCAATGGAAAGTTTGAGATTCAGCAATTCTGGCCGGCTAGCTTGGATCAAGAATGCGATAAGGCCGCGAGAATTCTCAAGTCATTTTGCAGTGAGTACTTTGTACCCGATTCCGACGACAAAATTACAAAGTGGCGATGTCATGCGGGCTGGTTGTTCTCGAGTGCTTTGTCTCTCAATTGCCTAAGACAATGTCTCTAGACGACATTTTATAACCTAAGAAAAAAACCGTCTTAATGACTACTAAGTGAAGTGGCTCCCTCGGTATCGCGATATATTGATCCATTTTGCCACCACCTATGACGTTACCAGCCCACTTCCGACCAATCAGTGACTAACCGTGCCTTCCTCTTCTAGCCGATGGATATCTTGTGCCACTCGACGAAAAGCCTGCAGTAATAAAAAATGACGACAACGTCGAAGACTCACCAAAAAAAGCCAAAGATGTCACCAAAAGAATACCGAAAAGAGTCATTCAAGATGCTGCCGGGATTGCAGTTTTCACTTGCATGCGGTCTGGTCTATGGATGACTGGTTCTGGCGGTTCAGGTATTCTGATCGCCCGCAAAGCTGACGGCACCTGGTCACCCCCTTCAGCGCTAATTTTGCACACGCCAACACTCAGCTTTATTATCGGCATTGACGTCTATGACTGCGTGCTCATCATAACCAGCCATGCCGCCCTCGAGTCATTAACTCAGTCGACTACGACTCTGGGCGAAGATGTTGGCTTACTCAACGGCCCCTTGACTTTATTAGACTCTGACGACATCGAGATAAGACCACATGAACTGGACAATACTGTCTTCACATATCTCAAATCTCGCAGCAAGGCGCAGACTGTGAACCTCAACGGTTGCATTCTAAGCGAACGAAGTAATGAGAATCACAAGTTCTACGAGCGCGAAGTGACCGTAGAAGATGTTCTTGCCGGCCGGGTATCAAAATACTGTGATAATGCAGGACCTCTCTTTGAGGTTATTAAGCTCGCCGAAGGTCGGATAGATTACGATGCGGAACTCATTGAGAAGATATCAACACATCCAGCTCCTGGTGACGCTCTCATTGAAACTCCCAAGGCTGTTACTGCTCCATTAGAAGTCCCCCCTACTCCAAGATTAGCATTTGGCATCCCTCACCCCGAAGATCCTGACCCGTATGGGTTGAAGGCTCTCGAGATGGCTGGTATGGAGATTCGTGAGGCTGGTTCTCGCAGCTGCCGTCCGCCTAGTAGTCAGTTTGACGGCACGAGTATGAAGCACTACTCACGTTCCAGCACCGATATGTTCTCACCTCGGAGTAACCGTGGCAGCTTGATGTCAACTCGTACCGGTACCACCTTCATGACTGACATGGGAGCTCAGAGTTTGGCTACCCCAGCAACAATCCCTAGCCCCGTTTACGAGGAGAAAATATATTCGATGGAGCGCAAACCCTCTGAGGTCGATTACACCAAAATTGATTTTAGCGCTATCCGCCACCTCAGCGGCACCCACACTCTGGACAGTATTCCAATCACCGAGTCGATTGCTGCTACTACCGAGAGTGACCGTCAGAGCTCTACTACTATTAGCTCTCAGCCCAGCACTCCGCCTCTTGACATGGCTGACGATAAGAATTTCGAGATTGAATCCTGCAGCTTGAATAACGTCAAGGAGGAGAAGCCGGAAGAAGTAGAAAAGACGGAGATGGTTTCTTCATCGGCTTCTGTCAAACTTGTTGAGCCTTCTTCCGCTTCTGTGAAGGAACCCAAGATCTCTGATGCCGACAACCACGCTGACGGCGAGGCCGAAGACGAGGAAGACGAGGACGTCAAATCCGACTTTGAGGCTTCTGACGATGAGTTTATCGACTTTGATGATGAAGAAGAGCCTGTTGTTTTTGAAGTCAGCTCCGTCCAGCCTGTCGTTGCTCCCCAGGCTGCCCAGGTTGTCAAGGCCAAGGGCACTGTGGTTAACATTGCCAAACGCGTCCCTCCCCTACCTATGCGTAGTCCCGCCCGTCTGTCCCGTGCTAGCAAGTCTGAGGTGGGCGACGTCACTTTCCTCAAGAGCCCCCTCCGCCAGAGCTTCACCAACGACTCGAAATCTGTCCACTCGGTTCACTCGAGTGGTGCGTCGATTGTGTCGATTGGCTCTCCCCGGGTTCTGTCCCCTCGGTTGTCTCCTAGATTGTCTATCCAGCCGCCATCTCTCGGCATTAGAGGTGGCCACGGCCGGTCTCGGTCGTTGGTGGTCAAGCATGCCGAGGAAATTGTCTCTTCGCCTTTGACACCGACTTGCGAGGACCAGACCCCTACGGCCACTGAGAATCAGGACTTATACACTATTCCTCCTGAGAACGATACGCCTAAAGCTTCTGCTCTCCGGGGGAGACCCTCTGTTTCTGAAGAGGAGAACTCCGATACTGCGAGCCTCAAATCGAGCGATATACAGAACGTTGAGACTGTTGCTGTCTAGACGGTGGATCCATCACATCTTGCCTTTCTGTCTTGCATGGCATTTATAGTCGTTCCTTAATGACGACGTAATGTTAACACCACTCTTTGCTTTAGAATTACGGAAGTTATCTGCTTGTTGTCTACAATACTTCATATGTCGCCTGTTCAGGTTTTCCTTTTTTAGCCTTCTTTGCCAATGTTTTAGCGGCTCATTCCCCCCTCCCCCCTTTGACGGTCAAGGCCTTCATGACATGTCTACGATCCATAACTTACGCTCGTTTTTCGGTTATGTCCTTCATGCAAATGTAGGCTTTAGTGGCATTGGAGTTTTTCATTCCTTCTGATTTTGGGTTTTCTGTTTGTTGATATATAGTCATGTTTCTGGGATGGTATTTTCTTTTTATTTTCATTTGCATGCCCTCAGATTAGGATTGGGTAAAATACATGATCGCAGCGCTATGAAGCGCTTCACTGCACTTATAAATATAGCTTTTACATGGCCATTGTCTCTATTATATCTGAATTCGTAATGTTCAAAATTGTCGGCCGCATCAGGCGCCACACTCATGTTCACGCCACGCTTTGACAAGGCTGCATTCTATGCTTACCTAATCTTTGCATTCTTGGACGCGCCACCAGCCTTGCCAAGATGTTAAGCTTGTGAGCTATGAGATCGCGACTGCGCCGAAGTGCAGCACCGGCACCCGGACCCGCCACATCTGCGCATTTTACATTCGGTAATTTGATACCCCGTAAGGTTTGTATTTTTGTTGTGTTGTTGTACATCGGGCATTTGCATTGGCTCATTGGCTTTCGTTATCTATTTTACGCGGGGTTTTAAAGACATATTTTTTGCACTGAGCAACGAAAGACGATTAGACGAGTTACGACTATTTTTGCGATTGGATCTTCAGGAAAAGAGTTCAGACTAAGGTTGTTAGGCGATATCCAATTTCTGAGAATCTATCGCCTCAAAAGCTATTAGACGCTTCGACACCTCTGGCACATAATACCTCGACTACGACTACACGCACCATCACGACTATACATACCCAGAGTCCGCCACGATAAATCGCCACCATGTCTGTCGCCCAGGGAAAGTGGAAGGAAGAGCAAATTCTCATCATAGTTGTCGGCACCCACACTACCCTCGCACAGCTTGGTTGCCATGAACTGACGCCGCCGATCCATCGTATCCCGACGCGCATGTTTCAGGACCTCGAAGGTGAAGGATGGAGACCATACCATACATTCAAACGCAAGAAAGCTGGATCCGACGAGGAGGAGTGGGTGGAGGATAAAGATTCGGATGAGGGCGCTGTTTATCCTATGCACTGTGAGTATTTAAGGCTACCAATATGGAGGACGTAAGGGAACCAACTACTAACATGTTATAGCTGGGCGGATTGTTAACATGGAGGCTTTTCTTGCTTTCTTGGATCATGTTCATGCCATGCTGACGTCAACGCATCACTTGACACCCATTGTTTTGGTCGGCTCTCCACACTGGAGCCGCACTTGTAAAGAGACCATTACCCGCTTCATTTTCGAGAAGACAAAGACCCCCGCTCTGTGTCTTATGCATAGCGCTCTTGCTACCCAGTATGGTCTCAAGTGGCCTAGTATGACCGTCATTGATGTTGGGTACCAAAAAGTTGACGTCTCTTGTATCTACGATGGTAGCATAGTCAACGAAAACTCTCTGGGCGTGACGTACCCGCAAGCGGAGGAATTGTTGGCTGGCGGCGAACTGTTTACGCGCACACTCTATGAAAAGTTGAAGGATAAGGGATTCACCTACGATATGGCTGAGCAGCTGAAGAAGAGCAATATTGCTGAGGTCTTGCCGTATGTTAACAACCCCTCGGACTACTGGGAGTTACCTACGGAAAGGGGAAGTGACGCGCCCGGTGCCAGTGCCGCAGCCCTCCCAGCACCTG
The DNA here is from genome assembly GCA_002778035.1 of Ambrosiella xylebori. Classification (NCBI taxonomy): domain Eukaryota; kingdom Fungi; phylum Ascomycota; class Sordariomycetes; order Microascales; family Ceratocystidaceae; genus Ambrosiella; species Ambrosiella xylebori. The sequence goes on from PCDO01000002.1 coordinate 2,303,107, forward strand.
GAACTGGTGCCGATGGTGCTGAATTGTCCGCGGCGCCCATGACTACCACTGCGGCTACTGCAGCTACCGTCGCCACCGCTGAAACTGTGGAGGAGGAGCCCGCTGTTGCCGACGATGGTGTTCTCGATGTTGCCTCTATTGTCACCAGCGGTCAGACCAAAGAGTTCCTTGCGCGCAAGGAGAAGGAAAAGCAGGAGAAAAACAAAAAGAAGGCAAAAGACAAGGAGGCTAATGATGTTTCCAAGCCTAAGCTTTCCAACAGCAAGCGGACACATAACATTTTCCACTATGAGGAGATTGTCCTCGAGTATGCTCCTACTTCGCCCTCTGCTGCCCCTAAGCCTGCAGAGGAGACAGCCGCGGCTGCTCCCGATGATGGGGCTCCTTCTACTGCTACTGCTACTGATGTGGTGACCCCAACGACTGATGGTGATGTTAACATGGATGCTCCCAAGCCTGCCGAAGGTGCTCCCGATGTCGTCAAGGCCGAAGCCACTGCCTCTCCAGTGCCCGCTCCTGATCTGGCTGAGCTCCCTATGGCTCTCGATCTTCCCGAAGGGCCCATTGCCCGTCGTGTTCGCCATGACATAGAAGTCGGCCTCGAGCGACTTACCTTCGTTACCCATGCGGATATTGAGCAGATTGCGGAAGTTATCTACAAGGCTATCCAGGGGATCCCCGATGCCCATATGCGAGCTATCTGCTGGGATAACTTAGTCATCGTTGGTAACGGCTCTCGTATTCGCGGGTTCAAGGAGCGCGTCCTGGCCACTCTGTCCGCCCGCTATCTGATCTCACCTTCCACTATCGGTGCCCTTGGTGCCGCCGGTGTGTCTGAAGCCGGTACTCCCGGTCCCGGTACTCCGGGCGTGGGTACCCCTGGTGCCGTCGGGTCGTCGCTACTCGTCCAGGCTACGTCTGGTGGGCACCATCGAGATGGACAGACGCCAACGAGTATCAGGATGGTGACGCTCCCGGGATATCTGGGCGAGTGGACGAAGCATGGGTATGAGGAGGCGGTGTTTTTGGGGGCGCAGGTTGCGGGGAGGATGGCGTTTTGTTTGCATAATGTGGATGTGCAGAGTTTGGAGATGTTGAAGGGGATGAGTTTGAGTCGAATCGATTATAAGTAAGTTTTTTTGTCAAAGATGATGAAGCAGTGATCTGATTGCTAACATTATTCACAGTGAGTTGGGCCCTAAGGGGATTCGGAAATTTTCGCTGTACCGGTAGAAGAGAGTTGGTTTTTGGGTTGGGTCTTCTGGATCCCAGTTTCAAGTTATTTGTTAAATATCACATTTTGGTTTCTGTTGAAGTAGTAGTCTTGGACTGTGTGTATTTCCTATGTCATGACTATAGCTTTTAGTCTATATAAAGCCATCATGGTTTAGGCTTACGGTATTAGCACTTTAGTAAATGTGAATGACCCAAATCTTTTCTGGAGCAAAATGAAGAAGGCATAGTCAGAATTACGAAAAAAGAACATACAACACCGGATATTCCCACGTAGTCACCCACAGCAGTACTAATCCGGCGCTCTGTGGCTTGACTATGGAGGAGCAGACGGGACCCCGTATTTCCCACAGGCTATGGTCGTATGCGGCGATGGAGGCTGTTAGTCGATTCTATGAATAGTAGACAATATGTGTTGAATGATGTATATGCGGGTCTTTGGGATGTGTTAATTGGATTGGTATTACTCAAAACAGTTCAGAGTGCCATTGTAACTTCAAGATTGTAGTTGTAGGGTTAAAAGACTCTAACAACTGTTTCGTAGCTCACATAACCTACAATTAATCACTGACCAAGGACAAGCTCAATTTGATATTAGTGCTGTGAAGATCTTAATAGGATTCAGGTTGCAAAATTATGTTAATGGCTTTCGTCTACGCTCCATGTTCCACGAAGCGGATGTCAAGGACGTCATTATCACTTGGTTGATAATTACATTACATCGTAATGAGAATTAGTGTTATAAACATTTCTAACTTACGGATTCTAAATGTGAGACGTATCTTCCAAATCTTCAATGTAGCAAACCCTTATGCACGTCTGGTGAACTGTCCACTTTCTCCACCTGCAACACAGTTAACAAGTGAGCCTATTATGTATTCAAAAAGAAGAGAATAATGAGGAAATAATGAAAGAATAGGATAGTTATGGCCATAGATGCATTTCACACAAAAGGTAAATCCATGGCTAATCTGCATAAAGATACTGTCAAAATTATATAAGCTACCTCAGTTACCCCCTCCGCCAACGAGTTAACAGGCACCATGGCCGAGTGGTTAAGGCGCGCCCCTGCTAAGGGCGTCCGTTCGCGGGCGCGTGTTCGAATCACGTTGGTGTCGACATCTTTTCTGTTTGCGGGATATATAAATGTATACTTTTGTCTTTGCCTTTTGCCCTCGAGCGATCCGGGGCATGACTCCGGGGTGACTACAGAGTGGATTTGTTGTGTACCGTCAAGATAACTAGTAATGGTATAATAAAACTTGATGACTCGAGAAAACTTCTGTTCTCGTCAGAATTGATGTCTGGTTGATGGATCGGACATATTCTTTTGATTGTTATTGTATGCATAGGAACAATACAGGCTCATACCCAGACGTGAGTAATATGTATAAATAGTCGGAATTTCAGCCTATAGAAATGAACGGAATCCATACACATATCTTATGCCTTTCCTATGACGGTTCCGATACGATGACTAGGAAAGATAAATGTTATGTTCATAGAATCCAGACCACAAGATACCCGAGTGATCATATGAAAACTGCCGACATGAGATATCGGCATCAGGAAACAAAAATTTAAAGCTGAAGGAAAGAGCACATTGGATAAATATATTAAAGCCATTAGAAGAAATCATTATTACATACTTACAGTGGTATACCATCTATACATTAGCTCATACCTCAAACACCAAACACCAACTCCCACATCACAAATCCGGCATCTCCATTTTCGCAATCCACTTACTCATCTCCGAGTACTTATCCTCAAACGTCCGTTCAAACTTCTTACAATCAATGTAGATCTGATCCGTCTCCTTCCAATAGACGTAGCAGTTAGCAAAAATCTGCCTGACGTCCGCTGAGAATTCATCGGCTGACTTGTACTCGTTTCTCTCCATCTTTGCTCGGATGGTGCCAAGATCCATGGGATTCTTAACTTTCTCGAGATAGTCGGGGACGCCATCAGCGATGGGGTCAACTGGTTGCTTGAATGACTTGACAAGCCGAGTCCAGAAACCTGTAGGATGTTAGATATGAAAGTCTGACAGATATATTGAGCGCAAGGTGTAACTTACCAGGTCCGGACAACATCCGGTGCAAAAGATCAGCACAAAAGTTGACCTTGGGGTCAGGTCCAGGTGGCACCTTTGGCATTCCAGAAAACCTCCGCTTCGGCTCCGCGTACATACTACTGGGTGGAACAAACGTCTTCTTGAGCATATTCGGCCTAGGCGTGCCGGCCGTCAAACTAGGGCGTCTCTTGCGCGGGTTATTGTCGACACTGGTCATTAAAACTGAGTCCCCACGTGCTCTCTTGTGAGCCCTTTGCGCGTCATCTCCGAGACGGCCAATAGTCACCGGATATCCAGGGGGCGTCTTGCGCTCTTTAAGCAAGGTCATCAAGATGATTAGTTCACCCAGGACTTCCTTCGGCAAAGCACTGACAAAATCTGACTTGTCATCAGCGTCACGTACGAACTCGGCCGCCCATGTCAACAAGAGTTCGCGGATGTCAGATCCCTTGGGCGTTTCTTCCCATACCCGTACTATCAGGGGTGCTGCAGGTATCCGTCCCGTCTTTTCTCGGACGTAGCACATGGCTTCTATCGTGTTTTCTGACAACCCTTCAATATCTAGATCTTTTGCCGCTTGCCACAGTGCAATCAATAACTCAAAGGTAGGTAATTCCTCGTCTGGGATGACATCGTGGACAAAAAGATAATGTTGAATAAGAGCGAAGACTTCGGGTCTTAACTTGGGCAACTGAACAATGTGCTCGATTGTGTCTGTTAGCGCATTGGCAAAGTGCGCGCGGAAATATCCAGATGATGAAGTCAACAGATCTTTTTGAATCCCGAAGGCGGTTTCATTTTCACCGACCAAAATGATGGCAAATGTTGAATGGGGTTTGCTGTAAGATCATCATTACTATTTTGTTTAAAAACAGAACGGATGTTTTGAGGTGATGCATTCACATTAATGTAAACAGTGTGGGTGATGACTTACAGCCAGGAGAAGGACGGTTGATTTCCATATCCGGGTTTATTACCCCCATTAGACGCCGTAAAAACTGACATGATTATCAGAAGGTAGACTATCTTTTCAAACACCTTACTGAGATGAGGCGAGCCGGAAAATAAAATCTAGAATTATAATGATGATGTCTGTGTGACGTCGAGATGTTTGGTCAGTATATGCAATGAATGAAGTCCAAGTCAAGCGGTTTGCGTGTCGAACCCTCGACATGAGCATTAAGTGTCATTTGCTACATTGAAAGGGAAGAATGTATCATGATGAGATTCAACCGAAGTTGAGATGTGGAAAACGCCGATATTTCGTGTCAAGAAATGTAATTTCGACAGAAGCCCAGACCACCTTCAAATCAGCCCAGAACCATCCAGTGATACATGTCATACACCAAATATGGCCACAAAGTGCAGAATGTCACCCATTACTGAGACTCATATATACCTATAAGTCAAGGCCCGTATTGTCAAAACAGACAATGACAACGTGATAGTTGTCGGCTTATTTCCGCCGGTTAAATGACAATTGATTGAGAGTTGGTGAGGTAATGTAAAGTGTTGATTGCTAGTGTCTGATCAGCGGCTAAAACGGCCCAGAGGTTTGGTGTGGCGGTTACTGTGACTGGATGAATGCAAGTGAGTTTGAGAAATCTCAACAGTGAATGTAAGTAAGGTGAGTGTAATAGGTGAAATCAAACAGGGTGAATAGAGATAAACGGATAGAAATATCCGGATATTAAATGTATTTGATAAAACAGAACAATTACGAAAATGACAGAAAGAATATTCGGATGAATCTTGATTACCTGCGGTATAAAAAAAAGAATATAAAATTGAAATGACTTTTGACTTTTTTCCCTCCGGGGTTCATCAGGATGTATGGCATGATCACTGAATTTGATCTTACGATCTCAAAGCTGTAAGAAGAAGGATTGAGGCGCTGTGGCGGCTAGCCACAGTGATGCCATTTTAGGAAAGCAGTCTGCAGTCTTGCAAATTGCGATGCTGGACCCTGGCGGAGCTGACATCGCCATTATTTTTCGACACTTTTTCTCAACAGAAGGCTTCTCTTTCAAGATTCATCAAGATTCATATTCATGTGAAGTTTTTTCACAAAGCAGAAAAGTGCGGCTATTGTTCCAAGTTCCGAGACCATTAACTAAAATGGGAATTCTGCAGCAAAGTTCTTCGGTTGATAGAAAAAGCCATCGTTTGTTGATGCAAGTTAAGTAACCCTGGTTGATGGTCTGATCTCGAATATTGATCGGAGCTATGTGAGGCAACAGAAGTGCATCAATTTTATCAACTTCATATACGACCTGTTGAACTGAATTGCGACACGCGATATATTTTGCTTTTTCGATGTAACTTGATATCGGTTGCATCTCCGTAAACGATTTACATGGCGCTTATTTGGGGAAGATGGCCCCATGTTGTGTTGATGGCTTGTTAACTGAGTGGCTTGCCATGTGAGCGGCACGGTATTTGATCCTACGATCGGTTCTAGGGCTTAAGGCAATAGGGATATATCTCAATTTGGGGCTGGTGACAATGAAATATTTGGGGCCGTGATAATCATGATGTAGACTGAATAGTTTTCAGGAACTACATGCGTGAGTCAAGCTGGTTTGTTGGGCTTATACCCATATTTGCTCGAAATTGGTGTGTGTTCAAATACATTCTATATGACCAAATTTTATCAATATATTACACATCTTATTCATTGAGTCGTATATCGGGACATTATTAGGGTTAGGATGCAGTAAGTGAAGCTGCTGGGTTGTGTCTATTTCGACAAATCCGCTAGTAAATCAAATGGTCATGAGAAAGAACAACTACACACATGGAATAAATCACTTGACTACATCAGACTTTGATTTGGCCCCCAAGGCTGTGACTCTGAACTATATGTCCACAGCAGCTATATTCAAACCTTAATTCAGCCTATCAAGTACATTGTATCCGTTTTGACAAACTCGGTACACAATCTGGTATCTGCACATTTGCATCACGAACCCGATCGTCATGACTGCCCCATGGTAACCCGAAAACAGCAGACGGGAGCTTGATGATGCGCCCTACACTCTCAGTATCACCAGACTGACTACCCATTGCCATCATTTGCCCTTCTTCATATAGCATGAAAAGGTGCCTACCGAGACTGGTTATGCTTGTTCGCTGTAGGTTGTATCATGTCGTTCGAAGTATCGCATGGCAGGGAACACCCACACAAACTTTCGCTCTTGCACTCGCACTAGCGCTACTTATGTCAGCACAAATCTTGCAAAAAAGTGACTGTCACGAGGGACGACACACCACTTTGTTCAGACGGGAATATACCTGTCAATGAGGAAGAAAGAGAGTCCGTCTTTGAGCGACAGACGAACAGCCGGGACAACGCAGAGAGGGGAACTGGAGCCTGGTGCTAGGTGAAAGGGTGACTCAACTAGACAAGTTGAAACTATTCCAGCGATTGACAGAGGCCAGATTGAGCAACAAGAGTGTAAATGAGATGGAAAATCATAGGATAGGATATTCTGTCTGGTGGTGTGAATCAGTCGCACTTAATTTTCTCACTATTGACAAACATACAACAGATGATTACGCTGCTATCCCAGAGCACAAAGGAGATGAAAAATTCTGCGATTAGTCAAGGACATAGATGTTGGATTGACATCATGTCATGCTATATGTCTCTTACCACTGTTGCTGAATGGACCCCAATAATCATTTGAATCAGAAAAAAACAGCATGATTGATCCTCTCCGGTGTTGTGTTTACGAAGTCTTTGTCGCGAGTTTTGGACGAGTGAGACCCGGCTCCTACTGCCAAGCCCCCATTTGCTCACGATCTCAGTCAAAGATGAGGCTACTAACCCTCATCTTTTATTTCATAGTATCTATCTGAAAAAAGCCTAACACGGCTGGCGATTGGATAGCATCGATCGACCTGCACACAAGGATTCAGAGGACTGTTGGAGCACAGAACTGGATCCGCAACATTCCATCGTCCAGAGACATGGTTGGTATTGGCTTAACAGAGGCTCTGGTGCGAAGCGGTACAAGTGAGGGTGAGGGAGACGCGATAGTCTGGAAATGGAAGGTCGAATTATCAGCTACGCTTGCGAAGATGCGGTTGCGGTGACTATTTTTGTTTTTTATTTTGGATGAAGTTGTGATTGTCAATATATCGGGTCAAAAGGAGCTACATGGAGAGCTGGATACCGTCATCTAGACCAATGATGAACAACCTATGGTGACAACTGATATAAGCATAGCAGGTCCCTTCCAGACTTTAACGTCGACCTCATTGATATGATGGAATCACTGACACCGATACTAGCATGTCTATCCTTATGCTCAATTATGGCCTCAAGATTCGGTATAAGGGACTACAAGTTACGTCACTGGTGCCTAAAATCGAGACTTTAGGGGCCAGAAAAAGCTGAGAATCCAACTAGCAACATCTCGGCTCACATTTTGTTTAACTTTAGGGCTGACTGATACATACAGCCGAACAGCAGATTAAAATGCCAGCAATTCAAAGAGTAAAACGCCCTCAAGAACAAGACATTAATTGTCACCTTGACCTTATACTATTGAGCCAGAAGCAAGGCCAATGACCTCACAGACGATCACAGATTCGGACATGGTGGTTCCGGTATGGAACGAGCTATGTCACTTCAAAATAAGAACAATAACTTGGTAAGAACGAGTAAATGGATGGACACAAGGAGGTAGAGGCGTTGTGGAAGCGGAAGTTGTAATATTGGTATTGTGAGCGTCTACCTGTCTTGGATGGGCACAATGCATGTAGATGTTTCTACTTTGGGAGACTGTCTTTAAGTCTAGTGAGCATGACACTACACTGATGGGGATATTGGTAAAGATACAGAAACCGCTATAGGATGACTAGTGCCACTAAACGTGACTGTGGTGTTGCGCGGTCGGCCAGGCTGGTGGTTTGAGATGTCTGAGTTTTCATTACAGTGAAAGGTGAGAGGGGGCTGCTGGGTGTGTGTGTAGGGAGGGGGTTTGGGAAGAAGAGGGCAGTATTGTATTGTGGGAGGAAGTATCACAATTTTGAGTGTTGGGATGGGTCTAGGACTGGTGGATGACGGGCTGGAATTGGAATGCTGGTACATCCAAGTGGTGGGTGAGGTATGACGGGGAGCGGTGAGTGATTTTGGGGAGTTGAAGAGGGGGGGGGGGGGTCCTTGAGGTTGGGGTTAATCGACAAAGGTCAAATGACGAGACGAGCGAGGATGAGATAAGAGAAAGGTCGGAGGATTTAGTGGTGATGGCCACGATGATTTGGCTAATGAAACAACGGTTGTGGATGTGGGTGGATGTGTGTGCTGTGGGAGATTCTCTACGGAGACATGTGATTACGTAGAACAGATGTCTGCCACAAAACAAAACCGTAAACACAGGGTCAGCGTTGTACGCACATGACTTTTTAGCCTATGGAGGAGGAGGAGGAGGAGGAGGAAGAAGAAGAAGAAGAAGAAGAAGAAGAGGAGGAGGAGGAGTGAGGGGGGATGCCTATCGGCAGGATCATTGTTTGATTCCACCGACACTTGTGGCCAGATAATGACGAGAACAGCAAGATGGTTCTTTTTGCTGGCTAGTTAGCTTGCTGGGAAGGATGCGCCGCAGATGACAGCCTTGAAACTGTGAATGCTTGCTGATACGGGCACATGCGTTGGTTGCTGAAAGTGTCTGGTTTTCCTAATGGGAACAATGATACGTGTGATTTTACTCTTTTTTTGGATTTTGGAGACAGGATGGGACTGTTCGGGTATGGGTGAGCTGGGAGGAAGATAGGAAGGAGGAAGTGCGGGACGGATCAGGAGAGATAGGACTAGATGCAGGCGGACGGTAACGATGGTAGTGATGATGGGTGGGGAAGGGGAGTCTCAGGAAAGAAGAGGCAAGAGAGAAGGTCAGGATGATGGCACTGGGCATGTGTCTTTTGAGGGCGGTCTGAGAAGGAAGTGAGGAGATTTGGGGTTGAGAAGGGGTGGGATGTGGCGTTTGTGGGAGCCAGAAACACAGAGATGAGGAAGACTATGGGATGCTCGGCGTTGTTGTTGTGTTGGCCTACTTTCTACTTCAGTATGTTTGGTCGTGGTGGTGGGCCCCAGGAGGCCACCGAATGGATGGCCATGCGGGTCTGCTATGAAAGAGGAAATAATGACCTATGAAATGCAGAAATACACCAATGCAGCAGTGATGCTTCTCAGAAGAAAAAAAAACCTGCGGCAACGATGTTAGAAAATGGGGCGTGAAGTTAGCACAGGGTGGTGTTAGTGGTGCCGATTTTATGGCTTGTCTTGGGCTTTTTTTTGCATTCGATATTGCTGTTTTTTGTTCTGCGTGGTGAGCTGGCAATGACGATGGCGGAGAATGACCAGAGGAGAGGGGACGGCAGAAGAGGAGACGAAGATAGGTGCTTGGTGATGGGCATGCGGAAGATGTTTTCTGGCCTCACTAACTCGCGTGGTGAAGGTGGATTGAATTGATGGTCGGCAGAGAATGATGCTCAGAGGGGATCTTTACTGATCTACAATGACAGGACCGGCAGTTTTATGGAGGGGAGACCTTATCTATAAGCAACCACAGACAACCACAGACACAGAGGCCATCGGAGGGCCGGATCAGGAGGGGCCAGCCAAGGATACGGGAGGGGGGGAGTATTTATATATATATATGTAAGAATGTATGATTTTTTATGCGGTTGCAGGTTGGTCATGTCGGTTTGTTGTCATGTCGCTGTCCTGGGGGCTGATGCGGAGACAATAAGGGAAAGACGAGGCAAGACATGTCCAGAGTTGTGTGGATTGTGGGCTGTGGTTTGTTGGTGTAGGTTTGGCTTTTATAAGGGGAAAGAGGAGGAGCTGATGGTGTCTCGAGGTTGTGATTTGAGGGTTTGGAGTTGAGGAAGAGGAGGAAGAGGAGGAGGAGGAGGATTCGTTGCTGTGTGTGCGGGGCGAGGTGTCGGAAGTCGGCTGGTGGTGGCAAGGAGCGGTGAGGGGGGAGGTGGAGGAAGAGGAAAAAGGAAGGTAATGGAGTTGGGAGAGGGGAGATGAGGGGGTTGCGGAGGGTGTTGGATGTGGTGACTAGAGTTGAAGGGCATCGGATTCTTGGCTTTTTTTTGGGAGGATATCCGGCACATCATGTCGACTTGAGAGCGGATCGTGACTATTCTTGTTTAGTTGTGCGATACTTCGAGCTCTTTGTGAGCATAATCTGATCAGCAGATCTTGAGGCTGTTGTTTGCTACAGGGCCTGTCAAAGGGCCGGCTTGTATAATTGCTTCCCTACTATAGAGAAGCGCAAAGACTGGCAAATGATTCATCAGCTATCAGGTAATTCTCACGTCTTAGTGGCCTCTTGGTCTCAGATAGACCCTGAGTGTTTTGTATGAAGGTGAACCCGCGTCTGCAGATGGCTACTAATCATCAAGCTAGAATCAGAATGATTTATGCATTAATTATACATAGACACCATCAATTGCACAATTTTCACTCTTCATTTCTTCCCTTCCTCATCTCTTTTCCTAGCCGGAAGGCCCGGTGCGTACACCATCTCTGTCTCTCTCTTTCTCTCTGCCCCCGCATGTACCCGAGCAGGATCCTGCCATCCTCCCATCCACATGCCTTCCTCACTGTTTCAAAAGTGAAAAAACAAGAACGTTGCCATCCACATGTCAACATTTGAACGAGGCAAGGGGCCGTGATGGTGTTCATCCCATGGTGAGGTGAGGATCGGGGAAGCAAGGAATGGAGGGTTGTGGTTACACGAGGATTTGGGCTAGGGGATGGTAGATGGTGGATGATGTATTTGTTAGAGATTTGGAAGACCGTAAGGAATTTCTTTTGTTTTTCTTTTGTTTCAGTGATGGATGTAATGGGAGAAAAGAATGACAAGCGTAAAACCCCGGTCTTGGACCTTGGTTCGTATTGACGCCCGTGGATGATGCCGGCAGTCCCTTTCACTGTGACGAAACTATATCAAGCATCAACTTTCTTCTCTCTAAATAAACAAATACTGAGAACTTTTCAACTACAAGTCACTAATGATGTAGTGGCGCCTGAGTAGGAGGGGGTGGATGCTGCCAATAACAACGGGGATTGGACAATGGAGCTATAAGTCGCGATGGCTTATGCTGATGGTGCAGGCTGGAGCTCGTGTTGTTGTAACTATGATGAAGGCAGTAGAATGATGTAAAATTGTGATTACTCGCGGTATCGAACACATACATACATACAAAAAGGTTTTATCATGGGATAGGGTATGAAGAGTGTGATGGGGGAGGGGGGTTGCCGGTGTTGTTACATGGGGGCTTTTTTTTTTTGAGTTTATGTATTGGGACAATGTCGTGAGAGGTTTTAATGAAAGATTAGGGGCATATTTAATCATCTCAACTTGGGAGACACATTTTTTACATGGTACCATAAGGTCTTGCGTGATTATTTAGCATCTGCTGTGTTCATGATCTATATGTGCTAGTCTAATACGTTACATGGCTAGATAATGGAACGGAATTCTGCAATAAAACGATAATAATAAGAGATAAATTTCGTACATGCTTCTTTTTCTCCATTCCAATATTCTCGTCACGGCAAAAAAAAACTCGGAAATGAAAACCATCCGCCCTCGTGACGTTGGTGGCCGCTTAGCTTGGCTTGCTTTTTACGTTACACATATTCATTATCAACCATCACTGACAGGGGCCCATGCAAAGCAAGAAAAGAGCAGACAAAAAAAAGGAAAAAACTGAAGACAACAGAAGTGGAATATCACGAATATTTCATTCATTACTTTTTGAGATATGTAACCATAAACCTTTATCATCGTTTACTGGCTTGAACCTAGTCACGATACCCATCAACTGCCGACTTCACGTTGGATCCTTCCTAATTCAACGTAACACAAGAAAACATAAAGGAACAACATGCGTATGTGTGTCCCTTGCACCTTCTAACTGCATACGTACTTTCCACCCTTTGCTCTTTCCTCCTCCAATATCATCGCTGATGATGCCATGACGAAAGGTCACGATAAGTCCACGCAGGATTCCATGATGCAGGATTTTTTTTTTCGCTATAGCGTCAGAGTTATTCACCACCACCACCGCCGCCGCCGCCGCCGTCGGGACCACCAGCCAATCCCTCAACTTGTGTCTGAATCTCTGCCTCCCACCACATCTTTCTTCTTCTTCCGCTAGCACCCGTCTACAAACTTCTAGACCAACCGTGAAAAACGCCAACAGCCAACCAATTCTTCTAAAAGCACCCAGACAAATAAATCAGAAATCAGGAGCCAATACGTTTAAAGAAAAGACAGGGTGCGTCACGTTAAAAGGGGACAAGTAAAGAAAACATCAGGTCATGGTTTCGGCTGTGGGCTGTGGGGTGACCCGGGTGCTTGCAGGTGGGAAAGGGACGTTGTATTTGTGTAAGTGGGAAGGTAAAAAAAAAGTGAAAGGGCAGACAGATTAGTTCACCGTTGTCGGTAATCGGCAGACATAGATTTTGGAGCTTTGTGGCGTTGGGGTGTATATGTTACTGTGTTGTATTGTTGGTGATGGGATTTTCGTGATATTGTCGTGTCAATTAGTATGATTGTGGTACTTGTTTATCTTATGTATATCTACCTGGTTGTGCTGCGTCTTTCAAGAGATACAATCGAGATCAGTCAACACAATATACTTTGTAGCTTTCGGTCATAGCCTCCATGACCTCTTGCCCCTAATTTATGTAGTAACCATAGACGAGAACCACTCACCCACTCACCCACTCACCCACTCACCGAAATCTCCAGCTCTCCCGTCCCGTTTCTGCAACCCATTTCCCTATTTAATGCCTAACCTAGACACATCACCATTTGATCCGACCACGAACCATGTCTTGCAAAAAGGATATATCCTTATTCTCCGAACGGATCGCATTGGGCGCTAGAAACTTAACCAAACATGTCTTGTAGATCATTGGCTACCGTCAAATTAACCCGCTTTGATATACTGATATGAAAACGGCTGAGTATTAATGGACGTCGAGGGGGAAGAGGGGAGGGGTTCCGATGGGGGATTGTTCGGGTGTCCGGTGTCGACACAGGGACTGATAATTCTGGGTATCGTCGATCGATGTGACTGTCTAAGAGTCTATCGTTGGAATCTATGCACAGACCAGTCCCAGTGAGAAACGTCAACTCTTCAAACATTAAAAAATAAAAATAGTGATACTCGTGCTGTCGTCTATTTTCGAGTCATCATCACCCTGATAGTAACCAATTTTTGTTTCTTTTTCTTCTTCTAAAACACTGTCTCCCCATCTTTCGGTAGCTACCGAAAGTCCAGCACCAACGTCCCCGTTCAACATCTGTTGTCTAACTCGGATACCGCGTCTTTTTGGGCTTCTTTTTTTTCATCTTTGGCTTTTGTGCTCCCGTTGAGCGGGAGAGGGAGTTGGGTGATGATGATGAGAGGGTAACATATGGATTGAGCAGGAAATTTAGATGAGTGTTGTGGGTTTCTGTAGGTCACGGATAGGGTTTGTGACTTTAGTGATGAAGTTGATATGCCTTGGATATTGGATCTTGGATTCTTGAATCAACAGTAATAGTCATGTGTATAGAGTCACTGTATACATATTATATCATCTTCATTCTCTCTATATTGCTTTATAAACAGTGAAATCTGGGCAAAAAAATTTCTGGTCTCACATAGTCATACCCCTTCTGTCTCTTCCATTACGAAAGAAACACATTATAGTGTCACTCCAACCACCTGCTAATATTCTCCCCAGCTCACAGTTAAACTTACTAGCTGGCTAAAAATCTAGTAATTTTCATGCCCTAGTCATTAAACCCCAAAACCATCCACTTTCACTAAAATTCCCCTCCAAAGACATTCCTACCAACACCAAAATCAAAACCCTAAAATCTCCCCATAATTCTTCTCTAATTTCTGTGCATACCTCTCTACCCATCACTCCTATGACCTCCGACGGCGTTATGCACCTGTGCTGCGGGCACTCACACATTAGTCCCTGTATCTACACACGGTATCTTCCCCGCTCCTTGTATATCCTCTTACTTTCCCCTTCTCCCCCCTCCTATCTCGCCACGTTCACAGAACACGAGATGCCGCAAAGCCCCAGGTGCCGCACCTCACATGGCGTGCAAAGAACCATACATGCCACCCATGTACAAAATCACAGCTATATTAGCCCACAGGCAACTTTGTTGATTCTCCTGATGGGGTTCCCAGTAGATTTACCGCGCGAGGGGGTTCCTGAACAAGGTTTGATGGATAGAGGGAAAGAAAACAAAATGAAAGAAAAGACAGGAAGGGACTTGTTAGAGCCTGGAGGCATGTAGCCGCCGGTTCAATGATTAAAAGTATCTGTTATGCAGACGGGGTTTCGAGGAGGTGGCTCCGTCTATGCAATGACCCGATATCTGGATGTCAGGAGAGACAGAGCAGGAAGTTCTGTATGAATAATCCAGTAGATTGCCAGTCATCGTTTGTTGGTTTATCTTTATCAATGATAATGATTGTAAAGGTTGTTTGCTAAGATGGTTGAGCCCTGGAAGTCGTGAGATATGCAGGTAAGAAAACTATTCATCTGCTACTGTGTTTGCTACTCTTGTCTCTCCAAGCCTCTTGTAATCCCGAAAAGACAAAAAACGCCCAATGTTTCTGCCCATTCCTAGAAACCCTTTGCTTCCTCTAGCTTTGCCTCCTTAGTCCCTTTACCTCTATAACTTCCATACTCCGAAAGCATCGTTGACCCTTTATGTGATCTGCTTAGTATTTTCTTTTTAGTTTCTTTAGTTGGTTCTATAGCTTCCATTCTAGACGGCTGTATCGTGTGGTGGCCATTTGCGGAGGCCAATCTTATCTTTATGTCCCTCGAGCGACCCCTCCCTACCACTCCACACCTCTAATAGCTGAACAGATTTGTATATCGTATATCGTTGCTATATCAACTGTACTAAAAATGTGATATTCCTTCTTTGAATGGATTCAACAGTTCACAAAATGGGGCGTAGAATGTAAAAACAGCTTGACGTGAATGTGTACTTGGTGTGTGTGTGTTTGTGTGCATGGCTGGTGCATATACCGTTAGTGGTTGCCCATTCCATGGTTAATACACCAACCCTACCAATAGCCGCGCTTCTCGAAGCCTGTTACCCTGTTGATTTTTGCAGATGACCCCACCACCAGTAGTTATGTAGGCTCAGGGACATGTATACAACGAGGTGCCTTTTGAAGCTATGTGTCCTCAACTTATCTCCATATTGAGGAGAACATGTGTTTAGATTCTCTTATTTACTCCAATGGCATATTCGTAGAGCCTGATGACTTAGATGACCCACATTGAAGCGAAGATCACGCTTCGTACTGACTATAACATGCAGATTGTTATGCCCAATAGAATCAATAGAAGCTTTTCTTGGGCCTATCAGGCCAGGCCATCTCTCGCTTCGAAAAACCTGTTTTGGAAGTATATATGTACATATTCGTTCACGCACACATACATTCATATCACTTTTTAGTATAAAGTGGTTTTCAAATACATCTGCTACTGTTGCGATCTTCCATTTTCGCAAAATGACTCTTCACATGCATCAAGGTGCGTGCATATCGCCATTACTATCCGACGATTTTGTTTTTCTATCTCGCTCTTCAAGTCCACCAAATACGTAGTTGGCTGCCACTGGAGTGGGAGATGACCTTGTCCACCGGATTCTCTATCACTTACTGCATCAACTTAAACTACGGACTTTGACTGTTGGATCATATCTGAGGGAAATCATCGCAGGATCAGCCACAAATATGTAGACATGCCCAAAAACGAAAAGAAAGAGGAAATTAATACACATATATGCAAAATGGCAGGATTTACTACATGTCGAGTTGCTACTGGGTTCTAGATCTGGCTTCTCCGCCACTGATCAGCTCGCTTTTTTTTAAAAAAACTTCCGGATTATCTCTTCTGCTTAAAGTTGTCTGACTACCACCATGTTTTATTTCAGGGTATATTTTACATCTTGATAGCTTCAGGCCATCACAATCAACATCTCGATCCTCCTGTACTTCCAACGTCGTACAAGACATCAACTTTGTCGTAGTTATCTACCATGCTACCCTAACCCTTGCACAACACCATCACATCTTTCCTTTCATTCTAGACTTTCTAAATTAATTGAAACCTTTCGTCTGATATAGCTTCAATAACGTCTTAATCAACGTCATCGGTACACACATCGTTGTATACGGTTTCACGGAGCCTCTGATATTTGAAGTCCTGATGTCTACTACCCCAACTTCATGTGACTTTGGTTGCTACACGAATATACCAATAATAGCATCCGAGAAGCAATAATGTAGTCTCAATGTCACCACGCAGAGCAAACTTGAAACAGAAAGATATCAGAGATTGTCTTTATACAATCTGACTTGTAGAGCAAGCTTGGAATAACTGAGTAATAGAAAAAAGCCAAATGGTTCCCAGCTGCCAACCGTTTCTATATATGTGTCTACGCGGCCAGCCATCATCAGCAACGGAACTCTGAAGCCGATTTCATCGACGTGAGCGTTCGGTTGTTTTTTTCTGTTACCCTGATGGCTGGCTTACGTGCTTTTAAACACATTGATAGATTATGTCCGCTGAACGCAGGATTACGGAAAACAAAGTACTTTGTGTTTTGCCCCCTCGTCGGGAACGTGTTTGAATTGCCGTTTGTGTGCCTGGGTTGTCGCTGCGAGTAGCCGGATTAGTGATTTCCTGTGGTTATTTCACCGACTATTCCACACTGCTTATTATGGAGAGAAGTTCTCAGCCATGGATATTGGATTGGACAACTTACAGGACCTGAAGAAGATAAAGAAATTTAAGATTCCAATGGAAAGAAAGAAAAAAACGACAGACTTTTTGCTTCGATCTGGAAGCTATGGTAACCACACTACCTGTTGTTTTTTTGCCACAATCTTAATGAATTCATAGTAAAGCATCTTTAACTTTAATAAAAGATTCAGAAGCAGCTTTCTATGTATGTCACTAGGCGTCCAACAAGGATAACAGCTCACATTGATGCCTACCCTTTGTATCCAACAGACGCATCGCCTTCCCGTCTTGGCCGTATAATATTTTTGTCGGCTTTTGTAGAGAGCGAAAGCACCCTAGGTGCCATTGTTAGTGTTATGGTTCATGTCTCTCGTCCATCCCCCCCCCCCAGTATCCTCCCCCTCATCTCTCCCCAATACACTCTCGAAGCTGAAACGTGTCTCTGGGAAATTTAGAAATGCTCTTGGCCGTCTGAAGCTAGTGGTTATGTATTATTATATAATGAGTATTCTCGTTAGTGACAGGTGCCGCGTCTTTGAATGTAAAGACTCGGAAAAATGGTGAATTACTGGTATCCACATACACGCACACTTGGAAGATACGCACACATTGCATTTTTCAAGTTTACACTCCCATATCAATCACAAATCACACTTACACTAGTTCAGAACATTTGGTCTGACGGCCTGACACAATCTCGCAACCAGATCCTCTCACTGAAAAAATATTCCCCCCATTCCTCATATTGACCACCCACCCATCGTTCCTTATTCTGTACGCTGCCGTCGTGACTCCCACCCTATGGAGCCAAACAACCACAAAAAAACAGCAACAAGAATAATAATTACATGTAGCCTTAGCTTGATCAAGATAGATACGAAACGGACAAACTCCATGTGAGGAACTGCGAGTTTGCTGGATAGATAGCCCGGGCAGCGGCTTTCCGGACAATCATGGGCAATCAGTTTTGTTTTCATGCGGCCGGGGCAAATCAACACCAGCTTCGTAATTACCAACGAGGTCGATCCTGTCCGGCAACCAATACGGTCATGAAATTTTCGTGTGTTGCGTTGGTTGCCTATCATGATGCCTCTTTACTATATTATCCAAAGATAAAAGAAATAAAACACTATCTTAGAATTGTTATAAATCTTGGTATTATATATACAATGAACACTATGGCTCCGCAATGACCAATTAGACTTTGCTAGTCATGATTATATATGTCAATATCCATCCGTTCAATCACAAATACAACCTATCTTCACGTGGCATGGTGTGAATCTCCAGATGAAAATCCCAGTTCTTGGCTCGCTTCTGGACAATTACAGGCTGAAATGGTGGTGGTATTTCCCCGCGTGTGGGTATCAACATGGACGTGAGCCTGACATTAACAAACGAAATCTCCAATGTAATAACGGAGTCAGACTATGTTGATTAATGGGATCCAACGGCCAGTTAGTGTCAGTTCTTAATGGATGTGGATCTATTATGGAAGAGGAATCTCTCTGGAGGATGAGTCTACATTGAGGGCCGCGTTGATATCTGTTAGATAGATGTTTTTTTAATAGGAAGGACCCGCAGAGTGGAAAATTGAGGGGATTCTGGCGGTGGAAATCAGCACACTATACAGTGTAATTTAGTGCATATATAAAGAACGTCGGAATCTGGTGAAGGTGAGTTGTATGCGATATGAAAGAGATTGTCCAATGTGGACTTGAATGACATGATTAGTGGCTAGTGACTGATGAGTGACTGGAACTGTACTTACGTCCTAAAGCTTGTCAAAAGAAGAGTGCCTTTGTTCTGCATGCCATATATCCATCTAGCTCTAACCAAAATCGTTATTTCTTTTTTTTATAGTCCCTATAGACAAGCTTCCTTTCTGTTTATTTTTCTTCAGTCTTTTGATACTATTTTATAGTTAGTCTCATATGTGATATACATCCTATTCACTTGTTGCTGCACAATTCCTGGTAACCCACCCATAATAAACATAGCCGTCCGTCCAATTTCAACTTCCGGATTTGAACAAAAGTCCTCCATTTAAAAGGATGTAACTGGACAGTTTCAAACGACACGGCACATGGAATAATGGAATGATGGAGTATGCTAGTCTTAACGTGTGTGTGTGTGTGTGTGTGTTGTCTCTGGAAATATTCCACCGTTTGCGCTATTAAAGATTTCCACTTTATTGAATAAACCATCAGATTAGCCCAGATATTGTCACTTGTGTAGATCCATCAGCCGCTATTACTCTAGTCATTGCTTCTTAGACCGAGGGGTCATAGCTAAAAAATATAGAAAAAAAGTTTCTGCCAATTCATTATTAACAACATAAGCTTGTTTTTGACAATTAGTCTCCTGCATTTCCCTAAGCTCAAGCGATCTCGCCACAACAGTTACTTATTTCTTAGCAATCAGTTTGCCAAGTTGATTTTACCTTCTCCCTTTTCTTCTACTTGACTTGATCCCGGACCGTCATTACCTCCCCTCCTAGCCTGCCTGACTCTTCAATCTGCAACTCGACATCCCCTTCTCGCCCCATCTGTTTATTCCATCATCCAGTCTATATAAAGGACCCATTGACAATCTCATTGTCCCCGTTTGCTCTGTTTCGTTGACTTGGGCTTTCTTCTTTGATCCTCTTTGTCGTTACCGTCTATCCACATAACTAATATCTTCACACTTTTTAAATCTTTCATATACACCCCGTTCCGTTCTCACTCATATAATCCTACGCACTGGTGCTGACAAAAAAGACGCGGCACTAATTCTTGTCTCTCGCCTGCTGCTGAGAATCTCCAAAACACTGATACCATCAATACTCGCCCAACCAAGCACAAAGCCTATCCTTTTTTTCTTCTATTTCTATTTCCTCCCGTTCGTGGTAAGTTGAGTCGTCTCGTTTCCCTGTTCTATCTTTGCCTGTGTGTGAGCATATATTTGGAGCACATCTGCATCCACTCCATTCCAAATACACTCCACTCTAGCTCATCCAAGCAAGCAAAAAAAAACATCATTCTGTCTCTCCTCTCCATTGTCTTCACTCCCAACCCTCACCTTCTTATACCCCCCTCTTCATAATCTAGCTGCCATCACACACAATACGTCTTGCCTTGTTTGCCCCCACTCCTCCGCAGGCCGTCTTTCCTGTTGTCTCTTCACCATTAATCGTTGCTGCTTTTGAGGGGGCTTGATGGTGTATCTGGTTGCTTGCTTCTGGCTCTTCTAGATTTCCTTTGCTGCAAAGATAGCTATAGTTTTCTTTGCTTTGCTTGTGTTATCTAGTGAAAATCTTGTCTATGCCCAGCCATTTCTGTCTACAGAGAGCACAATCTTGGGCATTATCTCTTCATAAATATTTGGGGGATGAAAATAAGAAAAATGAAAGGAAAAAAAAAGCAAGACTAGATTTCTCGCTCTTGTGTCATGGCCTTTTTTTCACGCAACCTACACCGTTGCTTTCTTACTTCATTATAAAGACCTTGTTTCGATCACGCCCAAAACAAATTTTCTTCTTTTCCTCTTCTTGACTATACTCATCGCCTGCTTTCTTCTTGTTTCTCTTCTTTCTTCTCCTCACTATCAACTACTAACAACTCAAAACCTTTCTCGCCCCCAACTTTCATCGCCCGTTGTTGTCTCGTCACCTTTTGTCTCGCCCTTTTCTGGAACCAAGTAGCAGAACTCTTAACAGCTCTGTTGTCTATCGTTCTTCTCTATGCCCTCTTCTTCATCCCCGTCTACTTTACAAATGCTCAACTTGACTTGGTGACTTTGGCTATTTCCAGCTGGCTAAATCGATAAATATTAGGGTGTTGCCGTTCATTGTGCTTGTTTCTTTTTTAAACGTACTGTTTCCTTCGACC
This sequence comes from Ambrosiella xylebori, assembly GCA_002778035.1. Classification (NCBI taxonomy): domain Eukaryota; kingdom Fungi; phylum Ascomycota; class Sordariomycetes; order Microascales; family Ceratocystidaceae; genus Ambrosiella; species Ambrosiella xylebori. The sequence goes on from PCDO01000002.1 coordinate 2,324,102, forward strand.
AATATCAAACGGGCTTTCTGATCGAGTCTTTCAACTACTGTCAGTCTTTTATTGATATCTGATTGATGGGGGTTTTTTTTTATATCTTAACCTGACATCTTTCATTTGTTTGTTTGGTTGTGTTTATATCCCTTCCAACTTCAAGTTCTTTCTCGTCCATCTTCGCTATCCGACTCACCCCGACACTACTCATCACCCTCCAAACCCAACAAACGTCACATCATCAGGTTTGTTCACCCCGATATCTTTCGAAATCATCAACATACCAATGACATGAAACTTTGTCTACAAGCGCGGAATATATAGTTGTTTTATCTTCTCTCCTCATATTCTTAGTTATCCAGTCCACTGGACCTGTCATGGCGTCTTTCTGTGTCCCGTTTCCTTGCTGAAGCTGTTGAACACACCCACTTTTCCACAACCGTCCCGATATCAGCCAAAAGTATCATCCAGTACATGTCATGTTTCTCGTTGCTAATACTTCGTGTTCACTATAGTCATCTAGTGTTTATTTTGTTATCTTTTGGTTTCCTTCCGTCTGCCATCACCGTGTGCCGTCGTCCAAACTTATTTTTTCTTTGACAACAAGTCTGTTTGTCCTCGGTCTTCGGCAATTACAATTCGTGACCTTGGTCAACCGGTCAGGTTTATGACTGCTACAGTCTCCGACTTTTTAATTTGCAAATCTTGTACTTTTGTGATTTCTTTTCTTTTGTTGGTCACTCAACAACTTGAAGCATATTGCCTTCGCTATTGAATTGTCTGAAGCTACACCTTCACAGATTGTAAGTCCTATCAACATCACACTACAACAAGCACCACAACATAGTCCCCAGACTACTCTCTACCATGATTCAATCTTGTCATAATAGCCACAACGACGTGCTCTGTGATGTGAATGTTGTCATGTGTCTGCACATCAGGGTCTCGATCTCTAGCCTCAGATCGTACCATCTTCATATCATATCCACCCCACCCACAACTAGCCAAAATTGTTGCCTCATCCGGTCCGCCCCCTCGATCAATCACATTCAAGATCTTGCATTCATTCGTCACCACAACTCCCAATCGGCCCCTCCTCTCCCCTTTCACCTATCGTCTTGTGTCCCGTACTCTGCTCTTCCCATCGCACAACGGTTACACGAGCCATAACTATCACGCGTGGCAATTGCCCCCAAATGTCGCCTCGTTTTCCAGTTTTGTGTCTTTTCTTTTTCTTTTCTTTTTTCTTTTCTTTTCTTTTTTTTGCTTATTTTCTTTAGCCCCCACGTCACTCAGACTTGTGTCATTGTTCCCCCTTCTTATCTTTTATCTCGGGGTGTTTATTTGACTACCTGGATACTTAATAATATATTAAGTTGCGTTTGTAATGCTAACAATCTAGATTGTCTTTCTTATAGTTTAGTTTCGATCGCAGCTCGGTTTCACAGATGGACTATAACATGGATTGTCAGGTAGCTCCTGCTTCTGATATCAGGTAAGCTTTATTCTCTTTACTATCTCATCTCTTATTTTTCTGGGACTTGTCATACCCTTGGTCTTTTGCTGTCTTCCTCATTTTTTTGGAATGAAAATATTCGCTGTTAATTGATCAAGATCATTTTATCAACAAACTCCTTTCGTTTATTTACGGCTCCGTTTGCGAAAGAAAACAATTTTGTGTGTATATTTACCTTGTGTAGCCCTTCGTCGAAGTTGACGTCGCACAACCCCTAAACTGGCTCAGGATATTCCTCAACCCTAGCAAAGGCTTGAGCACTAGGAATTTTTGATTACCGGGTCCTAGACCTTTATCCCGATCCGACTCAACGACCCAAAGTCATTCCTTTTTGGACACTTTTTGCGTCGTTATTTTCGTTTCTCTTCCCCCGCAATAACAAAGGATCGCATTCTATAAACAAGATGAGCAAAACCTGCCAGAAATTGCGCGGCTACTGCAAGTCATGACTTCTGATAAGGCTGAAACAAGAGCCTTAGTAGAGAAGCCTCACAGTCCAGCTTACTAGCCCCCCTCCTTCCTCACATCTCAACAGCCGTGTCCATCATTACAACCCTGCCTTTCCCAACTGCCCTGTTTCCATTGCTTTGCCTTCTGTTGAAGTACCGAAGTTGTCAACTTTTTCTGGCATGCAAGCTTGCTTTTCTGTAAATTATCTTCACTTGCACAGTGCGTTCCTTCAACCCCGCAGACTGTCTTCCTGGGAAATCGACTTTATTCGTTTATCAATCCACAAGACGTGCTTTAAGCCCGAAATTTCTGCTAGAAGTGCCTATTCATTTCCCGCCTGCAATTATTTTCGTGTTCTTTTTTTCTCTACACAAAACGCATCAATATTAAGTCTAGCGGTCGCCTGTGATACCTTTATTGGAGCTAGTGGTTAGCATCTTCGGTTGCACACACTAAAACTGCACAAGCGGTAAATCTTTGGCTTTTTTAGCGCTGCTGTATTCGGCAGCTACCGTTGGCTGAGTGTAACCAGCAACCTGGACCAATTATAATTCTAGAGGGTGGGCAATTTAGTTGCTGGTTAGGTTCCCTTCTGCCCAGTTCCGCTTAATTCGTTCTCAAAACTGGCCTACTTCTCTCTGTTGCCGCTGGCCACGATCGACTCCATGCCTTTGACTTTTGTGTCTTTTTTTTTTGACTCAGTACCCCCATTTTCTGGACCCCAATCATCTATTTTCTATCTTCTCTCTGTTCTTTTCGACATCTAGCATCTGAAATTTGCATTCTATTGCCCTGTTCTGCGCGGTGTCTGATACCCGGAGACCCTCGCAACGCAAACCTTTCGAGTCTGACCCCAGACCAATGGTAATAATGCTCGCCCGCCATTCAACTTCCGTCCCTTTATCTCGTCACGTTATGTTATTGTACATCCATGGGTTTCCGAATCAGTCGTCATTTGGTTTGTCCCACGTAGCTGGCATGATGCTAGCGCTGGCTGGGAGCCCTGACTAGTGTCATCAACTTGGTTGGCCGTTGACTTGTTTTGTGGGCTAAAAAGCCAGCCAGACACAAGCCAAATCCACTTTCTCATCTGTTGGCCAACCAAGAGCTGCTGGGCCAACTGAAGTCGATGCTTATAATCCCATTTTTTCCCCTTGATATTGATTATTTCTCTATTCCTGCCTCTTGTGCCATTGATTATTACATAACGATACTCTCATCTCATCTTGTCACATATTTCGATTCCTTTTTTTCTGATTCTTGTATTATACCCTGCTTGGATATTAGCCCGTGAAAGGTATTGTGCTCTCAAAGTGTTTGATGATTCATATCTTTCACTGCTCTCTACTCACTCTTTTTTATATGTGAGCCTTTCGCAATTTCCTCCTGCATCACCCATATCTGAATCATTCTACCAAATTTTCCCATGTCAAGTGAAAGGACGACATGTTTTAAAGGGGAGGACTCATAGTCATAAATGCACACCTACACCACTCCAACTTCTTGGGGTCAAGTATCTGGCTCTACGTCATGATTTCGCTGATGGCCCTGGCCGTATATAACCTATTGTTGGGTTGCAACAATCTGCCCTGGTCGATCAGTTGTTATTGTCTGATTCCCTGTCGCGTAACACGAGTCGAATCAATCGTCTTGTCACATGATGAACAGTAGGCCAAGTCCGTCTACGATTTCCGTGTTTGCACAAGTGGGTACGGATGTCTCCCTGAATGAGGTTGGATGAACAGAGCTACACACGGGAGACTTGATACAAATCAGGCTTAGAGGAAGCCTGGGACACGCACAAACAAAACACACACTTTCCCCTTTGGACACACATACACACCTATATTTCCCCTCCTAGAGGCCTTTCCAGTAACCTGCTCTTCACGCATGCAGTAATATTCAGTACTCACGTCGTGCAAGAGCATTTCCTGCAGCTATTGTTGCTTCTGCAGCGCAACATGCGGCTGTGTTATGATGCCGCAAAAGTCGTCTAGTTTCTGACTAGGGTCGTGCACCGAGCAGTGCACCCCCCTCATCGTCCTGTCCTTCCGTTTTCCCTTGGTTGACCAAGGCCTTTCAAGTGCCTTGTATGGACAGGTGCATATGGAGACTGCGACAACAGCCGCAAAAAATAAAATCAGAAGTAATGATGCGACCTCTATGCAATGAGGATCATTGCCATGTTTATTGAAACATGAATGACTAGGCATATCGAACGGGCGTCAGTTTTTTTTTTTGTTCTGGCACTGCAGTGGTATAATTATTGGCATACAGGCCTGCAATGTGTGCAGTATTGTCTGCAGGTAGTAGACTATTCTACCTTATAACACACCAGCATTGTGCTTATATATTCTCAAGAACTCATCCGTTTTTGCCATCCAAGATAATCAACACCCCCAGCAGCATCCATGACGAATTTCCCGAAGTTGTACACCGTACATTAGCTTTGTGTATCCTCCGGACTGACTAACATTGCTTCGGCTTGACATAGATACACCTCAGAACCTTCCATCCCTATCAATCCATCCATCGATTCCACTGAATACTTTTCTTCCGGCTTGAACACTTCCCAGTATTCGACTGAGAACAACGGATTTTATTCGGCGCCGTCAACGCTATTCAACAGCAGCCGTCTTGGATCCAGGTAAGCATTTCTTGATGTTTCTTATCGTATCAATTTATATATTGGTCTTTATTATATCCAAGGTCGCTTTGACGTTTCCCTTCCTCCATGTTATGCATTTTAGGGTCGCCCATCACATCTTCCGTCTACAACCCATTATGAATCTTTCTTCACCGTTGGAGCAACCCCCTGTCTATAACATCCTTGACCGGTGGTCAGTGACCAACCTTGTTTTTGGTGTTGCTGATCGATTAACCATAATTTTTCTGCACTTTGTTTTGGCATATGTGATGGTCGGAATCGCACAGTCAGTCGGTTTCGGTATTAATGACACTGTTTCTCGAGTGCTTCTATGCATCACCCTAAAACTGTGTCCGTAATGATGATTATCATTGCAGCTACATACATATCGCTTGAATCACTCTTCATTGTCATCCCGGTACACACAAATTTAGCTTGTTCTCATTGACTTTGTGTTGCATCCTTTTGATGGCTTTAGAAACCCACGGAGACAAATTTGAGGCAATACGCATCCACCCCGCCTACATATTTCTGTTGCTCCTTATTAGTTTCCAGAACTCCACATCTCTTCCTGCTACTCACTCCACTCCTTTTGCACTATCGTTTTTAATTCATTTTTGTCTTTTCTCATCCTCAACCTAGTTTGTTGAGACTAGATAGCGGTAGCCATTGTCGTCGTATAGCTCAACCTCTACCGTTTAGTGCTCTCTGTTGCTTGTTGTCAAGAACAAGAAGACAATAACCAAGTGCACCCGAGGTTGTCCTTTGGCATCAAGCCACAGGCTAATAAACGAGCAAGCTTTTTTTTCTGTTGTCCAATCGATTAAGTTGCTATTTGGATCTGCCAATCTTTCTGGTATAGAGCCCAACTTGGGGACCCTCCATGATTCCTTTTGCTTTAGGCTTGAGATCCACAAAGAATTATCGTGAATCCAATCGACCCCAGTTGCAAGTAGCACAAGCGGTACCACAGAGACGAAAGTCAGTACCAATACGTATTCCTTCAAGCTGCCATTCCCTGTTGGTATTTAGCTGGGTCAAATAGCCAAGCAGCGAGAAAAAGACCCAAAATTGCCAAACTAAAGCTGTGCCGGGATTCTGAACGTTGAACTTGACTCGCGAGAACTTGGACTCACGCAGCACAAAGCCGCTAGCCTTTCTTTCCCTTTCCTTCTACTACCCCTCACTCCATTTCCCCTCCACATCTCAGGAAGCACCAGCCAAACTCTGCCACCTAGCCAACACGGCCAGTCGGCCACCAACACGCAACTTGCCGGCAGTTATAGCTTGCTAGGCTTCATTGAGAGTGGTTCAACTTGACTGCACGCTGAGAGAGGTACGATATCACCAGATCAAGAAAAGTACAACACAAAAAAAGGCATCAATTAGCTCCAGAAAATTCCAAGCTCTCGGAATTTCTCATTTTTTTTTAAATTATCGACAGCTTTCGACCCCTCTCAGTTATGCATTGTCCTATCCCTTCATCTTTTGCCCCTCCTTTCATTTTTTTGGCGACCCTAAATTGTCTTTTTTTTTCTTGCTTTTTTCTAATCTCTTATTTTTCTTTTGGTTTATTTGCACGGTGATAGCTCGCTTTAGCTAACCAGACATTCTTAGCAACACCTCTTCGGGCATGACCCATGCCCACCGCAATACTCTTCCACACCCGCACGTAGGAGCTACACATATCAGAGACCAATACGCTTCTTCTACGCCGTCGCACAAGAGAGCTTCGGATTACACGCGTTCGCCTTCTTTTCCTGGAGCCACCCTTAGACGTAACCTGTTGTCGCCTATTACCAGCCCGGTGAACAGCTACACTTCCACTGTGACCATGGATGGACCTTACCCCCCCGGCCAGCCGCAGCCCTCGCAGTATCCGCCACTCATGCCCTTGACGAGTCTTGGTACACTGCAGTACACCGACAATCCAAACACACCAATTATCCTAGATATTCAAGGCAACATTGACAAAGGCTTTTTCTTGTCACCTGAAAATGAATGGACTTGTTACCGCCGTAACTACTTTTCTTGTGTCTGCTCTTACGGCCTCACGCCCTTTTATCCCAACAGCAACATCCAGTTCACCAAGAATGGTTCTTCACAGCCCTATCAGGTTCTTGGCTTTGCCATGTGCATATCGGCTGTCGTTGCGGATAATGATGGACACGTTATCGATCTTGTTCAGCACACGCCAAAACGTGACAAAGGGCCTATTATGAAGCCTAGCAAGGTTCCGCTCGCTCCTCGCCAACCCACTCCACATGGGCTGGAAGTCTACCGGCCTCAGTACACTGAAGGTTTCTCTGCTTCTAGTGGCAGTCCAACAGCGTACACCTCTGAGCATACCTTTGAGCGTATTCAGTTTAAGCAGGCCACGGCAAACAATGGAAAGAGACGAGCTGCCCAGCAGTACTATCACCTTTTGATCGAGGTCTGGGCAGATGTCGGCCAGCAAGCCGCGGAACAGTACATCAAGGTCGGCTATCGTAAGTCAGCCAAGATGATTGTGCGTGGTCGTTCTCCTGGTCACTACCAATCTGAGAGACGCGGCAGCACCAGCAGCGGCCCTGGAAGTGGTCCCAGTGGTATGAACACTCATTACGGAGGAAGTATGATGGATCCCAGCTTTGGCGCCAGCATGATGGGTCCTAGTTATCCAGCTGCATTCGATGCCAGAGGAAATCTGGCCTACACGCCCACCAGACATCACGCTGTCAGTCATCAACACTCGATACCAACTGAGGCTGCAATTATTCCCCCAGAGGATCAAAAGGCTATTGAGCAAACCAAAGGATACCAGTACTACCCCGCGACTGTCTACGAAGCCCACGAGAACAAACCCGGAATTGACATGTTCTCGCATCACCAACGACATCTGGGTACCGATTCTTACGATCCCATCACCCGTGTCGATGGTGCGCAACAGCCTCAGATCTACAGCGCTGGCCAGATGATGCAGAGAGGATGCCGGCCATTTGAGGGCAAGCCCAAGTCCGATGGTTTGTATCCTTCTAGTATGGTCTCACAGTCTGGCGTGAACCTGTCTTGAGCAGGTTAGAGACCGGTTTGTGTAGGCTTTGAGGAGTTATCACACCGATGCATCGGTCCAGCATACTTTGGATTGGTTGCAAGTTTTCATCCCATTAGTTTTGTTGGCCTCGAGTGTTGTTTGGTGTGTACTGTCTTTCGTCTGGGCTTTTTAATGATGAATACGGACATTCCTACTATTTCTTTAGGTGATTTGTTCGTCTTTTTTTTATTTCTTTGGTTTCTGATCAATGTTCTTTCTTTTCTTCAGTGTGGAGGCAAAGGGACGTCAAATTATTAAGATGAAGAAGCGGAAGAAGAAGACGTCATGGAATATTTGATTGGTCAGGAAGGGACGAGCGGTAGTCAATTTTGTTTTTCATTTTGCTTTTCCTTTTTTTGAAATTCATTCTGTAGCAATGGCTATTCCTCTCGTATCTTGCCTATTTGAGATCAATATCTGTTGTTTTCTTCCGTGGTGTTGGCGTTGTTGTGGTTGCTTCATCCTCTGCGCCTCTTATACTGGTCGAATCTTGTTTTTTGTCATATTGGATGTTTATAGCTTGTTTTCTTTTTCCTTGTTTTTTTTATTTCATCTTGCTTCACTTGTCATGTTCATATCATACTTTAGTCTGTCATCATTCTTATCACGTGGGGGGTCGTTTGTATGAACTTTTATTTTGTTTCTTGATCTTAACAAAGGCTATTCTACTGTCCTCATATGAGGAGATTCTATTGTTAGCGGTTTTTTTTGCCTGAATCTATTGCCATTCTCAGTTTTCGTTTGCGTCAGTGCCCTGTGTGTGTGTGATATCAAGTGTGGATGAGCGGGTGGTTGGCATCATTCTCGGGGGAACGATCACTGATTTTTAGTGGTTGGGAGGCTTTATAGATGGGGAAATTATGGGCATTGATTGTCCAACCCGATCTTTTCTCATTTTCCCAGCGACTCTAGTGGCATCTGTAACTTTACAGACTTTTGCTTCCTCCTATGAACAAGGACCAACCAGCAAAGCAAATCTCTATACCTAAAAATCGACAGAAAAAATAGAAAATAAAAATAAAAAGAATAACCATCTCCCAACCACTTTTTGACATTAGGCTCGGAACAAGCAACGACTTCTTCTTATTACATCTACATCTCACGGCACATCACATTTGACGGACCACGACAGGGGATGTCGGCGCTGCGTGTACCTGAGCCGACACTCCGATGAATTGGGGTTGTTCATGACGTTGTTTGTGAGGTATGCTGAGTGTCAAGACATAAAATAACACGATAATTGTATTGGCGAATTGGATTTGCATTTTTTTTGTAAATAGATATCAAGTCTCAGTGAAAGATGATTCTCTTTTTTTTAAATATATTTGATTGATTATCTATCTTTATAGTTCCTGGGCGGATAGGGATTGTGGAAGACGGGGAGGAGATTGTACGACTGTGATTGTGGAACGGGGTACAGGCTGATGACATGTGGTTGGTTGGTTGATCTGTGGAAAAGTATACAAAAGGCGATAGGGAAAAGCCCAATTGGGCATTCTTGGTAACGTCAACTGATAATGGTGGATTAGTGATTTCGCGGTGACCGAATTCCGAATTGGACATTCTTGGAATCAATTGGATATTTCTTTTTTTCATCTTTTTTTATATCATATTTGATATGATTTGTTGGCGGCAAATGATAAATACTCGGATGGTTAGTGAATACAAAACAATGTAACCCTACTCGTTACAGTCGAAAACAACCATCTCATTTCCTTCTCATTGTTTGTTTTTGTTTTCTCATAGCAGCGGATTATTGGGCTGATATAAAAGATCAAAGAAATCAAGATGACTCCTTTACAGCTCGGACCCTTTTCTTCTTTTGACTTGCCACTATGGCAGGTGTTGCGCTTGATCAAAAAAAATGATAGAATTGGTCATGCTGATTATATAATCGGGATGACACCTTCCCATTAATCACATCCTTCTCGTACTGAACCATAGATTTGTTGGTCCACCTACTACAAAATTGCTTTTTTTTGTATCGGGATCTTTGCAAATGATTGCTCCCAATTATGTATACTCAATCCTGTCTCTTATCGACGATGTTCCTCTCTACTGTTCGTTAAGCGAAAACACCACCGAAAAGTCACAATCCTGTACAGCATCATCGTTCACATGCTCTGCCCCATCACAAAGCCCTCACAAAACTATGATGACTAAAGGCCTGATATAATGACCCCTAAATTTCAACACTATTTCTATGATCAATGGGAAGAGAAAAGCTCTGATCCTAGATGCGGAGCGCCATCTCTTGGTTTTAATAGTCGTAGACGTGATGTGGTTCAATAGGCCTTTGTCTCAATGTTTTCTCAAAATTCCACGGCACAATATACTGCAGAGCTATATAATTGGGTCATTTATCTGACTCGCGCACAATAAAGCAAGTAAATGGGCTACAAAATTGAACGATGCAGCCGTTGCATTCCGTATGGCGTTGTCCGAAAAAGGACTCAAAATTAGCGTTTCTCACTGTGTGTCATGACATGGCGGTCGGTCTATCCACCGCTCTCGCCGATCTCAACTATCGTGGAACATTGGTTTGATGGATTGACTCGACAGTCTGGGCGGATTTTTCCTGCATTGCATTGCATTTCGCAAATTGTTCCCACTTAATATGCGGGCAGACGTCAGGGCACTGTATCGGTGCAATCCTATTGATATGTTGGATTATTCAACTTGGGTAGTTTTTGTGCTAACATGTGATAGCCGTATCGACTAGCAGATATGTTTGTTTCGATATCGTTTGAATGCCATCGCTCGATATCCGATCAAAGGCATGATACATCGGGCCGCACCCAGATCTCCTATCGTTTTATACATATCTAGCTGGTGCCAAGCACAGGAAGCTATGACCATAAGGTTGCTTTCAGCCAGGGCAAACTACCAACAAGATGTCAGGCTGCCCCTCTTCTTTGTTACGCACGCACCAAGTGAACGAGGAGAGGGGTGGACGATTCGGTTCAGCCTTTCTCTGATACCAATATCAGGCACAAACAGTATCTATATTTATGGGCAGTATTGGATATCTAGACAGAAAATGGCAGACATCAGCATATGACTGTGTGGAAATTTTTTGAAAAGCACAACCCAGACACGTTCCCACTTGACTGGGAATCGGACAGATTGCTGATTATGGGATCATGGTTGTTAACAGGGGAGTCAAATTTCCCATTGAGGCAATTTTGTCCCCTTGGGCTCTACGCGAATTTGTTGGGGATTTTGGGCATCAAGTTAGCACTGCTACTAACATGTATGTTTGTCTGACCGTCGTCTATTCAGCACAGACCGAAATTCGAAGTGTATCCAGTTCTGGAGATTCTTGCAAACGTTGGACTATAAGAAGATGAATGAATATTATTGTGGACAACAGCCACAGTACGTAAATCTGGTCAATACACTAAACAACATGTCGATTGGTGGGAAATGGTGCGCAACAGATTAGAAAATTGGTAAGACTGCATGGAATCGGTTTCCTGTATGTCCATGATTTCCACTGCAGAGATCCTCATGCGTGCCCTACGAAACTATACTATAACAAACCTGGCTAGTTTTCTCGATTAAGGGTAATCAGGCTTAATATTCGGAGCCGAATATGCCGCTGGATCATAAAGGACTCTACATATCCCGTCGTCCTATGTACATTAATGCATGGAGATCATTCATACAAATGCCAGTGCAACACGTCGTTGCGCCAGAGCAGCATGACATGTGCAATTATTGGTGCCTCCAACCTCTTCAGGCATGTCCTTCCCTGCAACAGCTGATTGGCGCAGCTCTGAAAGGAGGTAAGCAATTATGTCGATGAAATAATCTTAAAAAACATTTTGATGATATGCCAATACCTTTTAAGTGTTGCTTTCACAGGGCTATTAATTTCGGTCTACAGCATGGCATTCCTTGGCTGAGTCATGAATGTCGTTCATCTGTGGTTGTACAGACACAAGATCTCGGGTGAGAACGATTCTAACCGATGGAGCACAGGCATTGGCCTGTCAGTTTGACGACATCTGCTGTCAAGAATCTTGAAGTTTGTGTGCCACGGACAAAATGTTAGAATGTGGCAAATAATGGTGACAGACTGCTGAGTTGATGATGACATAGAGGCACGTGCATGAATTGCGCCAGAGGGAATTATATGGAGTCGTTGCATCAGCCAGGGGATACATCGGCGTTTTTCTGTTTTGTTTCTTCTGTTCCCGTATGTCCTTGTTGGTTGTATGGATCAAGCTAATCAATATATGAAATGGAATGATCCAAAAAGAAACAGGTGATGAGAAAAAGAGGGGAAGGTGGCTGGTTATAATCGATAGGAATGTCGAGCATGAAAGCAATGGATCAAGGACCAAGCACGCACATATCACTGCAAGGAAGAGGGGCCCTTAGATAACGAAGATGCAGATGGAATGGGCATCGTTAGTCCGCTGAGATTCACATATTTATCAACCTAAGTAAGCCCAGGGTCTGAGAAGTCTGAGTTAGGTTTGTTGTGTGGTGGGGTTGGAGCCATTACGGACAGGACGCAGCGGGACGGGTCGCTACTGGGCTTGTCGGGCGGGTGAGCAACGGTCTGGAGACAACGGCTAGACCATATGTATAAAATTGTGGCTCTGGACCTGGCCATTTTGGTATCTTAACATGGGTATTGAGACGGTGAGTTGATATCAAGATTTACACATCATCCGATGGTTTTTGAGATAAGAGTGGCAAATCATGAACAAGCTGTATCTTTGTCTGCATGTCGGGTGGACCTGTGAGCGGCGGGCGGCGAATAGCCAGCCTAGGAGTTTGTTAACAGTGCCATCCACACAGTATGTGGATTGCGTATCAATGCACGTGAATTGCAAAGCACGGGCGTATCAGTATATTGATGTTGAATCGATATGTATGTATATGCGTATGTTGGAATAGATAGTGACCATTCCGATATCCAAGGTGGCAGGCGGGCAGGCAGACGGGTAAAGGATTATCTGGAATTCTTCAAAGGCTGGTCAATGTTGATATCGATGTCGATAGAATGAGCGGCGAGCCATGACGGACGAAGGCGGGAGCGATGGTGATATGTTTGTGGTGATAGTAGCAATTTTGGAGGTGTTGAAATTGATGATCTAATTTTCCTTGAACAAAAAATTTAGTGCTTGATTTTTTTTTCTAATAGCAATTACTCAAGGATCAGATTTAATCACGACGATCGTGTTTACCAAGTTTGATAAGTTTTATAAAAGCTCTCTCTAGGTGCTTACTGGCTGTATGGATTATCCATGGACATGCTGTATAGTTTTAGGGCGGTGAGTACTAATTTAGTGGGCCAGTTTTCTCGATACAGGCGGTAGTATAGGGCACTAAGGATCTGAGTCGAATGACAATATAGTGTGTCGGGACTTTTGAAAAGGCCACTAACAGAAGTTAGAATTTAGGGCATTTTGATATCTTTGTAATCTCGGGTGCAATCAATCAATCAATCGATATCGGGGCATCGGCATCGTCAAGTGTGTAACGTTGTACGGCACTAGAACATGAATGACATGCCAAATTTATTCTATTTTTACAACAATGTGCTTATGCTTAATTTAATTTATCCCTTGACTTATATAGATCTAGATTTTTTTTGCTTATTTTAGAAGACTGAAAGAACTTCAATGGAAGACACCTCTTCGGTAGTTGGTGATATGACGGCAACGAAAAGGCCAATCAGTACTTCACAGCGCTAAAATTAGCACGTTTAGCACCTAAAATACGTATTGTTTACAGAAGGCTTGTTCATGGTGGCGTTGCAGATGTCAGGGGCTGGCAAGAATGATTCCAAAGCATCGTTGCAGCAGGATGAAGAAGGGACGAGTCCAGCAGCGCAGAAAAAAGCACAGAACGGGAAGAGAAAGGGGAAAGGGGGAACTATTAGCTGGATTAGATCGATAATGGCCATGGGTCAAGTATGTCAATTATAGGTAGCTAGATAATAGGGTCGTGAATGAAGGGCGATAGAGAGAAGGGGACGGGTGCATGCTGCGTGATTTGATACCTATGCTGCGAGTTGTCGTTCAGATCGCAGGATGCATCACACATTTAAGTTATCTTGGTAAACATTTATTTTGAAGCTTATTGGGGAATGCATTACAGATTCACTACAGAGTGGACTACTGGCTAGTTGTGAATCTGTAGCAAGACACTACTGTCGTTACTGTTTGCTGTTGTTACGATGCCCATCAACAGAGGAAGGAAGAAAGGAGGGTCCATTCTAGCATTCTAACAGATTCCATCATGTGATTTTGTGGAGAGTAAAGGCGGGGAGATGTACGAGGTTTGAACGCAACGGGCGGTCGGTAGTGAATTCACGGCTTTAGTGCATTAAGACAAAGCTTTAGTGATAGTCTGACTGGAAGAATGATTGGTTGGATGGTCGTTTCAGTGGACCAGCTAACATTATATTAAGTTATCATGATGACAACAATGGGCATCGACAAGGTGACGTCAGCGAACTAATTAATACCTCTATTCTAATCAAGAACGATGATCTCTTGTATATCCAAAGGTTATTATATATAACTTGGGCGTTTCATCCAACTTAATTGATAACCAAATGATACATGGCTCTACCACATCAGACTCTAGGCTACATTTTACATATCTAGCGTTCTTCCCACGTCTTACGGTCCCTACGCCAATATTATCCTCCATATTTCCGTATCCCCTCCATACATCTAGCTGGCCTCAGAATCCGTCTCGACTCTTATTCCCTAGCCCTATGGCTGCTTCTACCAACCTGCCGGAGGAAAGTCCAGCCAGCCATACCTCATCATATCCGGAAGAAATACTGCGACTATCTCTTCACCAATTTCACCATAATCACAATCAATAACAACTCCATATACACCGGCCAAAGTAATTAGGCTTTGAAGACAGATATATGGAACCTGCAGTTTATTGTAGGAAATGAAATGAAAAAAAAGGAGAATAGGGTAGACACATACATACTTCTGTAGGCTCTCTTGGTGTGTGACGGCCAGGCACAGTGTTGTACATATTTTAGGTTGAGTTATAGGCTCTGTGGTACAGGGTGTTGGCGTGGTTGCATGCTGAAAACAGCCATGGCATAGGAGTACAGATAGCCTGTTGGGCAGATATTGGAACTGTGCCGGTTACGTTGGGCCCTTTTGGCTCATTGTGTGATAATGCACAATGACTTCATCCATTATTGTGTCACTCAGATACTCACTATTGGCCACCACAATTTGTCATCGCCATCACAGAGTGTCATCATCATTACAGCCATCATCTCCATTCCCCATCACCAACACCAACACCAACAACCCTCACCTCCAAAACCACCCAAAAGTAATCCCGGCAATCTGGTTCATACTTCCAGCTGACCTCTCTCCTTGAGAACCCTTACTCATTCCCTTCCCGTCCACTAAGTCCAGTCAGAGCCATCCGCCTGTCAAAACCTACCAGTCAGAGCCAGATAGCTCCACCAACCAACCCCCTTTACTATATTGTACCCCCTGACTAGTCAACAAAAAATACTGTGACACCGTAACTACGGGCATCAAATCATTGATTCATGTACGTATATTGGGCTGGATAATCATAGCTGTCAGCGCAGCTTGTAAGAGGGCCACGTACCCATGACGGGCAGCAGGTACCGTGTACCCGGTCGCCGGAAGCTGGTACGTGGGGCATGAGGGTTTGTAAGGGTTTATGTCTGATGTCAATGATGATGATTCTGGTGGTGGCACATTGATGTATTATGAAGTGGGGCTGATGAAACTGGTGTTGAAACTAGTATAGTACATGCTAGATTTTCCGTAGACTTCATTATTCTTTTTCTTCAAAGCTCTTTCCCGGGCTGATCCACAAAGCGGTAGATCCAATCGCTCATTTTCACAACCTCGTTCATCGCCTTAACATCATGAACTCTCACAATGTCCGCACCCCCCGAAATACACCCCGCTACCACCGCCGCCGTACCCATCACCCGGTCCTTTGCATGCTCCACACCTGTCGCCTTCCCGATAAATCTCTTCCGACTCGGTCCCAATAGCCATGGTAATCCGGAAAGCCCCGGATATTCTCTAAGTTCCTGTAGCAAAGTGATAATCTCCACATTCTGTTTCCCTTTCTTCGAAAAGCCAATCCCGGGATCCAAAATAATCCTCCACCGCCGGATCCCCACTGCCTCCGCCGCAGCTACGCGATTCCGCAGCTCAGAGCCAATCCCGGTAACCAGGCCATCCGGGTATTCCAAATACTGGACATCGTTCATAGTGCGGATGGTCCCGCGCATGTGCATCAGAATCACTGAGCAGCCCAGTCGGGCAACCACCGGAAACATCTCGGGGTCGATGAGGCCCGCGCTGACGTCGTTAACTATATCCGCGCCAGCTTTAATCGCCTGCTCGGCAACCACAGAGTGGAAGGTGTCAACGGAAATGGCGACATCCTTGCCGCCAGGGACTTGCCGGATTGCTTGGACGGCGGGGAGAACGCGCTCAATCTCGGATTGGAGGACGACTTCGCAGCTGCCGGGGGCAGTGCTGTGGCCGCCAATATCAATTATCGAGGCTCCGTTTTCAATCATTTGAGCGGCTAAGGTTTCGATTGGGGTTTTGGCAGTTATTCCGCCATCAGAGAAGGAGTCGGGAGTGGTATTAAGAATAGCCATGATATGTGTTTTGCGGTGCTGGTCCCAAGAGGCGATTGGAGGTATTGAGTCCCCGATGGGCGTCAAAGGTGACACGTCAGGGTTGTGATTGATCTTATTCAGATAATCCCGGATTAGGATCCAAGGTTTTGCAGCATCAAGAGGGACATCAGGAATAAGCCTAGCATGATGGTTAAGTCTTGATCTATAAATTTGAATGCTCATAATGGTATCACACTTACTCGGACAATGGTCTCAGAACGAATTCGCGCTCCGTGATGCCGATATGTGGCACTGTCAGCCGCTCATTGTGGATTTTGCGGCTATCATACAGGAGTATATCCAGGTCAATATTTCTTGGCCCCTTATCAATGACCTTACGTCTCCCCATCGTATTTTCAATATCCTGTAAGGCATCTAGCAACTCCATTGGCTCCAATGTTGTCTCAACCTGTGATCCATTCATCAATATATTGATCAGATATAGAGCATCATGCACCAAAGCTTACCTCACATGCACCATTGAGAAACTGATCTTGGTCCAGAACATACATCGGTGCTGTTTCCCACAAGCTGCTAGTCCTCAACACTCGGATCCCCCTCTCATCCATCATCCTGCATGCCCGCTCAATCTCACCGAAACGATCCCCCATATTGCTCCCCAAGGCAATATAAGCAATCTTCTTGCGGTTAGGGTCATCTTCCCTAGTATGGCAGCCACCACAGCATCCATAACTTCTTATTTGTTCATGCTGTTTTTTGGCATGGAAAATGGGACGAGTACTCTTCGTGAATAGGATTGTCATACGATAGTTAAAGACGCGGAGGGATGAGACCCGAATAGTGCTCGCTCGTCCCATTGAGAGACAACCTAATGTTGTAATCGAAAGTCGGGCACTCATGGCAACATATAATTAAATGCCGAGAAGATCATGTTAATGTAGCACAAGGTGTAGTCAATTATTTTACAATAGGCGGGCCTGTTAATATAGTTAGTTAGGGTTATATTTTCTGTACTTCATGATAAACCCTGTAATTCTGACTCAATTCAACCCAGAAAAAAACAAACTTTAACAATGTCTTTCACATATCATGCACTCTCCAATTAAATATCATCTATAAGCGCTCTTAAAGTTGGAGAACTGATAACATGGAAATTTGACCTGGCTCAATTCATTAAAGCCGTTAGACATTAACAACATACAAACTATGACAAATTTAGAAGACTCTGAATTTAGATTGGTCTTCTCATATGAACATGCCGAGGTACCTGAGAATCGGCCCAGGGTCCATCCACTACATTATGTCTGAGCTGCGTCTTGATCTTCAATTAAACATTCCCGGTTCTCCTAGCAATATATCTATACAGATCCACTTTAGAAAATAAACATCAACACTCTTCATCACGATGATAAACACATAAAGTAACCGTCAATATCCAATCTGATAAGATCATTATCATGTTAACAGAAACTCCACGAAGTCCGCAAAGATAAGTCATTTCCATCCAATTTGATGGCTTCCTCTCGTCAATATCCCGAACCCTAGTCCCCGCTTTTACCTAGAATCCTCATAACATAATTGGTTAATTGCCATCAGCCTCGGTTCGGCATCCAAAGCATGCTGACAATGGCCCAGATTAACACTGTAAATCCTGAAAACCCTGCAAACTGATGTTGGAGAAGCGATAGCAGTTGCCCATTTGGGGGCCATGTTATGGATGCAGCAAGTAACTACACATGTTAATTCTGTCGCAATTCACAAATCACAAGGAAGAAGGAAATGGCCAGCGCGGGATCGGGATTACTTTTTTGAGGGGCCTATCCGTTTATATATAAGTGCAGTGCGCATTCGCAAGACTTTGCGCTCGATTTTTCCTTCTTTGATATCTGTCATTCATCCATACACACAAATCACATTCAAAATGGCTTCTCCGCGTAAGCTTACTCTGAATAACTACTAAAGTCCAGCGCACAATACCATAATCAAATCTGGACACGCCCCCTTCTTTCCACCACTCCGCCAACCCAAAGCTACCAAATTAACTAACCATGATCTCTCTTTGCAGAACAAATCCGCACTCCCCTTACCGATCTTTTCAAGATCAACCACCCTATCCTGCTGGCCGGCATGAACGTGGCCGCCGGTCCCAAGTTGGCTGCCGCCGTCACCAACGCCGGCGGTCTCGGTGTCATCGGTGGTCTGGGTTACACTCCTGACATGCTCCGTGAGCAGATTAATGAGCTCAAGGAGCACCTTACCGATAAGAAGGCCCCCTTTGGCGTTGACTTGCTTCTTCCCCAAGTTGGTGGCAACGCGCGCAAGACCAAGTAAGATTTGATCCCAAAGCAACCCCCGATATAATCGTCTTATTAGATACCTAGGCACGAGACTAACCGCATATTTCCCTCTCCAGCTATGACTACACCAAAGGCAAGCTTGACGCCCTGATCGACGTCGTCATCGAATCTGGTGCCAAACTATTCGTCTCCGCCGTTGGTGTGCCCCCCAAGCACGTCGTCGACCGCCTCCACAAGGCCGGTATCGTCTATATGAACATGGTCGGCCACCCCAAGCACGTACAAAAATGCCTCGACCTTGGCGTCGACATCATCTGCGCCCAGGGTGGTGAAGGCGGCGGTCACACCGGCTCCGTCCCCACCACCGTCCTGATCCCTGCCGTCGTTGCCGCCTGCAAGGGACATAAGTCGCCTCTTACTGGTGGTCCCGTCCAGGTTCTGGCTGCCGGCGGTATCGCTACGGGTGCCCTCGTGGCCGCCTCACTATCTATGGGCGCCACCGGCGTCTGGGTTGGTACCCGGTTCATCATGACCGACGAGGCCGGTGCCCCCAAGCAACACAAGGATGCCGTTCGCACTGCTTCTTACGACGACACCATCAAGACTCTCATCTTCACCGGCCGTCCTCTGCGCGTCCGCAAGAACCCTTACATTGTCGACTGGAACGAGAACCGCATGGACGAGATCAAGAAGCTGACCGCCAAGGGGAAACTTCCCTTCGAGGTTGATATAGAGAAGCTGGAGGAGAAGGACCCCGAGGATGACTCGCTGGAGCGGTACAGACCGTGGTTGATGGGTCAGTGTGCTGCTCTGGTTGACAGGAATATGCCTGCCAAGGATGTTGTCGATGAGCTCGTCAACGATGCCGTCAAGGCTATCAAGGAGAATACTAAGCTTCTGGCGAAGCTGTAAATAAGTGAGGTTTTCTTGGGCTTTCTTTTCTTTTGGTATACTGGTTAATGCCTTGCAGGTATAGGATTTTTTTGTTATGATTTATGTTTTTTCGTAACCTCTTTGTATTGTTTTTATAGTGATATAGGTACTATCCATACCTTATGGACATTCCGGTTCCATCTCTGGAGATAATCCAAATTACATACCTGTGAATTTTTGATCTTTATCTGTGATTGAAATGTATTTTTAAACCAAAGATAAAAAATAGAAAATGAACTGGCAAAGCATCAAGCCTCGCCATCCTCTTTGTCTATGTGCCATTATCCCCACTAATATTCCAGGACATCCCTCATAACTAGAGCCATCCCATCATTTCAAGAAATCCAACCAAAGAAAATGATGACAAGGAAACAAAGGGGAAAATGGGGGAATAAAAACAAAGGCCAAACATCAAAAGATAAGGATCGAATAAAAAGAGACCAAAAACACCCATTCATCGCAGGACGTCCCAACTACGTTATCTCGACTCAACTCTAACCCAAATATTGCCGGATGGCACCCTGCAACTTAACAGCACCATCACCCAGTGCACTCGTAAGCTGCTCCAGATCGTCACCGGCAGTGATGCCAAACTGACGGATGAAGTCCTTGGCAACAGTCTCAAGATCACCGTAGTCACCCTCGGCAGCATCCTCTTCCTCTGGTCTTCCAAAGTAAGCGTTGGAGGAAATGGCCGTCGCACCTTCAAAGCCCTGCAGTCTCGTCTTGGCTTCGTTTTGGGCAGCAGGGTCATAAGCACCCTTGCCAAAAAACTCATCGGAAGAGATACCCTTCTGGGAACCGAACTTCTTGCGGGCATAGTCGTCACTGTCGTCAACAGGAGCGGCCTTGATAGGGCCAACGGAGCCAAAACCACCGACAGATTTCTTAGCGGTCGCACTGCCACTGCGGCTACCGACCTGGCCAAAGCCTAATCTCGCGATTCCCATCCCCAGACGCTCAGTGTCGGCAATTGTCTTCTCGCGACCAGTAGAACCGAACCCACCACGAGTGGGACTAACAGGAGTAGGGGCTGCAAGGTTAGTAGCCTCGGGCTGACTCTTGGAACCAATGAACTCAATGGGGGCTGCCTCAGCCTCAGGATCGTAACCAAGCTTAGCAATACGCTCGGCCTCTTCCTTTGCCTTCTTCTCAGCCTCATCAAAATCAATCACATCTGCCGCAACAACCTTCTTAGCACCAAGTTTGGAAGTAACCTTTTTGGCGCCCAAAACATTCTTGCGGGTAGCAGGGCCTTTCTTGCCAAGGGCAGCAGAAGTGGTAATGCGAGCGGCAGGTTTGGAAGTTTCACCTTCAGGTTTGGCAAGTGGAGACGATGTTCTAATAAGAGGCGACGAAGTGCGTCCAACAACAGGAGGGGTACCAGTACGAGAGATCGGAGGAGTGGGCTTCTTGATAGTAGGCTTGTCCCATGAAGAAAAGAAATCATCGTCATCGCCTTCGGGGGTCTCGGCTTCGGCTTCGACATCCAGGACGACCTCGTTAGGGAACCTAATGTCACAATATTATTAGCATTAATCACGATACAGACCAGATATCTCACTGCAACTTACTCTTTGGCATCGCGGGCAGCGCGGCGCTTCAGCTCATCCTTGTACTTAGCAGCAGTAGGAGAGTGGTATTTAGTTTTGGGATCCTTGCTGTTGAGCGCAGCAGAGCCACCGTTTTGTTGGAAGAACTTGGTGGCAGACTCATTACCACCAACCTTCATCATACGGAGTTGGTCCCATTGCCATTCTAGAATTGGTAATCAGTAAAATCTCGTTCATAGATAATCTGAATACAACGCAGCAAGAAGGGATGCCTGAGCGCAAATCTTGATGCCACTGGAGATATAGGAAGACATACGGTCGAGGTTTGTCGAACGGACGAAAGAGATATGAACACCGAGGTTGCGGTGGTTGGCAGAGCAGTCAAGGCACAGGTAGATACCAAAAGGGACGGAAGTCCAGGTGGGGTTCTTCTGACCACAGTCGAAGCAAATCTACGTCACATGTCAGTCTCATTTACATGTCATACTCCCTATCGCACCGCATGTCACCCCCCATGCAATTGGGGCGTCACCCCACAACTGGGTCAAGCTTAATTGAGCCGTCACCTTCCTAGTGATCTCGTGACACCCTCCCCCAGAAAACCGAAATGAACAAACACTTGACGACGCCGTACCTTATTCGCTGGCTTAGTCTTCAACTTTTCAAATATCTTCAAAGACTGCTGTTTGGTGGCAAGGCCGCTCATCTCGACGATTGGGGTGCGTCCGGTCGGAGGCGTCCAGATAGATTGATATTAATTGCTGATAAGATGTCTTGCGGTATGTTGTGGCATGGGCCCGTGAGAGTGTTGGGTGAATGACGGATCACGAGATGAGATGATCGGGAATGAGCGGCAACAAGCTTTCTTAGCGTTGGCAACTTGCTGAAAAAGAGCAGGGCCGGATAGAGAGCGCCGTGCGAGTGTAGATTAATCAAAGTGTATACTATATGAAAGGCAATTGATTGAATACGTAGAGATGGCTCAATCAATATTGTATTCAAATAAACCGAGGCAAAGTATTTAATTGTGAGAACAAAGCAAGAGTGGACGGCGTCACAACGAGTCAGGAGGCTTGATTGCCGAATGATAGAAGCTAATGTGGCATGAAATCTACGCTAGGCCCTGTTGGGGGCACTAGCACAGGTTGCCGCGATTCTGCCGGGCGGTCAGTAACCTCAGTCTTGTTTTGACTTGCGTCTAGGGTCCGCTCACAGGCTTAAGCGACCGTCGCCTGTAACTGTGATAGTCGCCCCCAGATATTTATATTGAATTACATCTGCATCTTGGGTTTATACCTCGAAAAAAAAGCTTTGAATCCTTACTTAGGAATCTTTCCAGTCACCCAGCCGTCACATTTTCATATTTCCGCTCAGCTTACTATGTCCTGCATCGGCGCATCGTCTCGGTCACTCACCAAGGCGTCCCGATCCATCCGGAGATCTGGGTCCGGGTTCAGATCTTATGCAACCCTAGGCAAACTTGGGACATCACCCGATGAACGATCCCAGAAAAGTCACGCTACTTCGAGAGGGTCGTCGCAAACATTAATTGACAATGCTACAGCAGCGCCTAGCCGACCACGTCTCATCACTCCCTTCAATGATGATGGAACTGTGCCTTGGAAAGATCTTTCAGTTGCGGAAAAGGCTGCACGGACAACTCAACAGACATTCAACTTTGGGTTAGTGATGGCTGGTGTGTTTTTTACTGTAAATTACCTCACATAATCAGCGTTTGCTGGGTAAACATCGTAGTGTAGATCTCACTAACACGCATCATAAAGGGCGTACTGGTATACACTTTGTTTGACGAAGTGTTTATGCCCGAGAGTAAAACGAGACAGTTTTCCAGGGCTGTCAGGCTGATTAAGATGGATCGCCAGTGTACGGCTGTTTTGGGTCCTGCAAGTGACATCTGGGCCCACGGAGAACCCACAATCAACAAATGGCAGAGATCAAGGCCCATTGCGTACGTATCGGCTCTACCATTGTTTGTCTGAACGTTGTCTAATGTTGGTGTCGGTAGTTCCTCCGTCGAAAAAGATGACAATGGCGTTCAACATCTTTTAATGCAATTCTACGTGAGTACCCTGGACAATCCTCGAAACGGCCATCTTCTCACGCACAAACAGGTTGAGGGCACTAAAGCCATGGGAACCGCCCACCTTCATATGGCCCGTCAACCAAACTCCGATGAGTTTGAGTACAAGTACCTGTTTGTCGATGTAAAGGGACATACTCGGATATACGTGAAGCGGGACGAGACAACTGGCGGCAAGCGGAACCGCTTCAGCTTCTTGGGAATGAAATGGTAAGACATGGTGGGGAAAGTGTAGCTAGAGTGCGTAAACCTTACATGACTGGAAGAGTATGTACATAAATTAATTCAGCAATAATTATATTATTATCGTGTCTATTCAGTGTTGGTATTGTATTAGACCAGGATTGGCGCTTTATGGCTACTATCATAGACTTTATAAGTCAAAAAAAAGCATCCTGTTGAGAATAAATCAAATAAAACTACGGCTGAGTGGTTGAAGCGCGCCCCTGCTAAGTGCATATGTTTATAGGCGCATGTTTAATCACGTTGGTGTCAACATTTCTTTTTTTGGTGCCTTGTCTTAGTGGCTACATCTTCGGGTCACCTTCTGTCCTTAGTTTTCTCTATTATTATTTTTTGTATTAGCCAAATTAATTCTGACTACATTTCCACTATGTTAAATACTATGTGTATTGAAGTCAGCATCAGGGGTTGTCGCTCAATCAGGATATGAATTCCTATGTACAACATTGAACTCTCTTTACCCCAGTATCTAATGACCATCTGGAACTGAATCCTCCAGCTTCATTCTCAGATCTCTCCAGCTTCCCCAGACATTCACCCCACCCACCGGCAACTAAGAGAAGCTCGGCCTTACGCTAACCCAATCTCTCTCCTCTGTCAAAGTTTGCACCCATCCCACCCCCACAACGCCACATCCCCCCTTCGGAGCGACACCCGGAGGCTAAATATTTTGCCACATTGATTTTTGGTCAAAAAAGGGAAAAGAAACGGGGTTTGATGAGGTAATAAGGCTCTGTTTATTAATTCTAAGGTAGCAATGGGTTGTGATGACCCATGATCCGGCGCTACCTGGATGCTTCTGCTGCATATCAGGAGCCAGTTTCACGGGCTCTGTGTGTCAGCCATGTACACACCATGCAGCTTTTGAATAATTATTGATGCAAATCACCCCCCCCCCCCTCCCCCCCAATATCACCATTTATTTCCACATATAACGATGGAAATATCAGTCGATGTCACTGATACTCGTCCCTAACTCATCCGCTCCGAAAATGCGGGGGCTGCCCACCTTCTTTATATTTTTTCTCTATAATGAAATATGGATTGCTAATGATGTGGTTGACCTTAAAGTTACTCGCAAACTCCATTAGCACCACATCATCTGTCCTTCGTTAGCCTTCTATAAAGAAGGTGGGTGTTGCCATTAGCACAAACTCCATTCTTCACAATGATCTAAGAAACTTTCCACTAAGTCACAGAATTCACAGAATCTAGGACCAATTCCTGGATTTGGCCGAGAGACCACAATAATCGTTGAAGGTTGTAATAATCTTCTGACCCCAAAGAGGAAAAAATCTGTGTTCCACTCCTGAGGTCCCGGTGGCTACTGATTATATACAGCGCATATGCTATATATTTTTGTCGGAAGAGTCCTACAAGATGTCAGCAACCGGCACCTCATTCCATGCGCAAACGTACTATGACGATAACTGGACAACCTACCAGACAACCCGGTGGTGAAACCTGTCATCCGCTGTCGGATCAGCAACACCCACGACGAATCACCATAGCCACATGCCATTTCTCAAACCCCGTGCAACGGTCATAGTCGAGGAGGGACCGCAATTGTCACCAGCTATATATTTAATTCCAGACCAAGAAAGCAGAATGGACCCAGGTGAACAAGGCTTTAAGAATCCAAATGGATTTATACGCAATTATCTGCTGAAGGGGGTATGATTTGTGTATTTATGTGCATGTGTGTTTAGATGGACGGTTAACGGGGCTATTATCTGACAATCCAGGAGTTCTCTTCTGAAAAATTGTAGGGAAGAAGGGGATGGTATTGACGAGGTGACGTTCTGGATGGGATCTGGTTGCCCAGAGCGTAGGTGGTACTCATGAAGGAGGTATAGTCTGGAGCCAGGACTTCTCTAGGGAAAAAGGAGAATGAAAGTGGATTATCGGTTTATTATGGCTAGGAGTGGGTGGAACAAAGTAAAATTCTAGACTGGCGGTATGACAGCTATCGTCGTCGTCACTATAGGCAAACACGGAGGTGAAGGCTCACGAACCAAACTCTCGAGTGTACCATCACACAACCCAGAGCAAGTTATCAGCGTAAAAATACACAGAACTGATAGGTGAGGCCCAGAGTTTTAAAATGTTATCGTGTTTATCTACCAACAAGAGTGCACGAGAATTCCAGAGAGGGTGTGGGGGGTGTGAGGAATCATTGGACCTGAGGCTCTGGGAGAAGAAAAAGCCAATTCTGTCTAGCCCGATATAGAAGTTACCCAATAGGGTATATAATCAGAAAGGGTATTTTTTTTTTGTGTTGGTCTGTGCCCGGTGCGGAGACGACAATACGGGGAATTAAGATGTTGGATTTTTTTTTAGGGAGCTAATGACGAGGAGAAGGTGAGACTATCGTTGAATGTTGATGGGCGGAGAAAAAAGTTTGGGGTTAGGAATATTGGAAAAGTTCCGGTTAGGCGGGGAAGAGACGGCCTAAGTTGAGAGAAGAATTCAATGCTATCTTGCTATCTGACAGTGAGTATGTTACATCACTTACAGTGAATTTTTCACGATACTCTTTGTTGTTGGTTATCATTGAGGGACGCAATCACAATCATTGGTTTATAAAAAGTATTTTGGCTCATTTTTTGACTGCCTTGCAGAAATCAGAAACTCACCCTCGCGATGTGAAATCGCATATTCCTTTTCCCATGGGATTTCCTCCATCTCAAAAGTTACTTCACCCGTATCGTCGCCTACATGCGGAGTACCGCTGTTGCAAAAACTCTCAAGAAGCACCACCCCATCTAGCTCTCTTCCAGCCTCAGCTTCCACAATCCCTCCGCTTTCCCCTCTCCTCCCCTCCCATCCCCCCTCCGAACCCATGGTAATCAGCCACCAGAGAATGCCAGAAGACCAGAAGTGAACTCGTCAATGTGCATCATGAGATAATCGTATAACTTACTTACCCCAGAATTTCTCCCCTGGCCCAGCCTGTGCCGTCTCGAAACATTGCCTAATCGTCCACTATCCCAATTCCCAATGTGGAGGCTCCGCAGCGAAACCCCAGGATTGATTAATTGGTATCTCATGTCAATATCTCTGTTGAATACGACTTTACACCCCTGTCTCGCACGGAATCTCGCACCACTGTATGTGGCCGAAGCATCATCGTCCGCTATGGCATAGCCTCACTTGTCTTCTCTCGCATTGTTGGCCACAAATATCAAACCAGGTCTATTCCCGAACAAAGTCACTATATATGTATCCATTAAACGTTTCCCACATCATCGTCATGTGATGTCTGTACCCCACATTTCTTGTTAGGCTAAAGAACAACGTGCTAGTCTCAAGTCATGATATCGTAGCTCTACGTTCATCAGGTCTATTCTACTTTATATGGGTCGATTATTACCGTTTGGGCCTACGGGCCAGGTTCCCACTACTAACATTACCCTTTGCCTTACTTTTGCCTTTAGTGGTTTTTGATTTGGCGTCTGGGACTCTACCACTGAGATCCAAACCTAGTACCATTTTGCTAGCGGAGACTTGTTGGCTCTGACTGGTGTCTTCCTCCTTCACCGCTGCTTCCATCCAACTACCCGGATGGAAAGATCCCGACACGAATACATCGTCATCATCATTTTCCGAATCGCCATATTCAGTGACAATAGTTGAAGGAATCTCTCGTAAAACATCCGTGATCTTCTTTTGTGTAATTAGTGATTCACTCGGTGGCTCACCATGGTGGATGATGATGTCGTTTGCTTCTTGCCTCTCTTCTTCCTCCTCTAGCTCTTCTTCTTGATGACGATGTGGATCCATGATAAGATCCTCACTTCCTTGCCATTGTGATGGACGTGGAACAAATGCGTTATAGCGCTCGTCCCAACCGTACTCATCTTCAGCATCAGAATCGGGCACCTCGAACCCTGTATCATCGAGTTTGCGCTTGCCTTGTCTGGGTGGACATTGGTCTGTTTCGTCACGCTTGATACCTGTCACTGATATCAACCCCGCCTGTCATGATGTCAGTCCTAAAAACTCTTCATGGTCACATGGAGGATCCTAGGACCGCCCGACAGTAAGTCAACTTACAGATTCAATCTTGAAGCCCAACATGTGTTGCATCGCATCTGGCAACACAGTACCCTGTAACTTCTGAACTGCTATGAATGTGATCTCTTCAAAGTCGTGGTAACCTCGCTTGTCATCCTCAGATTCTCGTCGTTGCCAAAACCAATCCTTGAAAAAGCCGAGTCTAGTAGTGATTGCCTGTTCCCACACAGTCCCGTTGATAGCAGGAGCCAAGGTTGCCCCTCGTCCCGACTCCATTTTCGTGGCACACTGAGAAAGCAAAAGGATGGCGCATTTATGAGTGGCAGCAAGCTTCTGTAGGCCACCTACGAGGGATTGAATCACCTGAAGTCGGCGAGCCGAAGGTCCTTGATCTATCAGGGGTTAATTGACAGAGCAAATCAAATATTAGACATAGAAACTCACCTTTCGGTCCTCGCGCCTTCTGGCTATCATTTGCATTTCGCGGATACGTATTGTTAATCAGGACCGTAAGACCGTCTACGACAACCAGTGCTAGATCTTTGGGGATGATCAGCGGGTTTGGCTTCACTAGCAATGCCACAATGTGTGCTAGCGAACTACATAAATGATATGATAGCCTCGCATCATCCATTGGGAAATCTGGCTCTTCGGGTCCATCCTCTTTGTCTTCCTGAGTCTCTCCATTGTTTATGCTTTGACGCTCACTTGGTCGATGCTTGTCTAGAGATGAGGTAAATGATGTCCGATATCGTTGATTCAAAACTTCAATCAACCGTGGAGTCCATAGAGGGGAATTGCAGTCTGAAGTGGAGTAAATGTTAGCATCATCAGGGTGGGCGATCAAGATGAAGTCATGGAAAGGACGATCAGTAGTGGGGTAACCCGCGAAATCAGAAGCACATATGTCGATCACTAATACAAATTTTATACTTCTGGTGATGAGGGCGGTGAAGCTAATGATAAGGGAAAGGGGCATGAAACAGGAGATAGACCGACCTACCCACATGACAAATCGCTTGTCAATAAGTGCATTGGCAGCAACTTGAATACTAATATCAGGAGAGCATCAGTATTAATTGGGACAAAGATGGTGAACATTTTAGGTCCCATGGCAAGTGTACTCCAGAACCTCATACCCCGCCGCGATGCTTACCCGAATGTTGTCTTCCCCGACCCGGGCGGACCCCAAACTTCGGTCACCTGACCCAATGGCAGCCCACCCACACGTAGCTTATTTCCTTCTTCTCCATCACCTTTTACGGAAGGATCTAGTAAAACAGCACTCGGTAGCGAATCCGAATGTATATCTGCTAATACAGCATCTAAATCTTCCAGTCCAGTGCATAGAGGCGGGGCGTCATCCGCTGGATCATTTAGTGCATCTGCAGCGGATATGCCTGGCAGGCGGTCTATGGGTTTAGACACAGTTAGGTCAATTTTGTTTCCCTTTTATTTTTTCATCACCTCTTCGGGATTCTGCAGAGCTGTTACACGTACGGGTTTCTTTCGGGAGCTCAAAGTTAGCAACATCCGGCTCATGTACCATGTGATAACGGTCCATAATGATGAGTTATCTTCGGCTCTGAGGATTGTGGAGATTCTAGTAACCTCGGTAATGATATGGGAGTGACGATTTTGTAAGTTTATGCCCTCCTCGGGGACAAACCTAAGGTCAAATCCAAAATGTCGTCATTAAAGAAGGCACGATATATGCTTGACGCCCAAAAGGGTCGCGTCGCCACGTGATCTCCAAACCTTTACTATACTCCTTGCAACCCGGATAAACCCCAGTTCGTTCAATAACATTAGGGTTATGTAACTTCTTAACCCAGTGCCACCAACCCACTTTTGTAGTCAAGATCAATGATGATCACGAATATCGCAGCCATCACCTCCAAATAGATTTGATCTGAGCAGCCAAAAAGTCGTCGTTACGATCGCTTAAGACACCATGTGATTTTCTTCCCCGCATATTTGATCCCTTCAACCTGACGTTCGTACCATCGTGACCTCAGTCATCTTTCCTAGTTTACCGTTATTACAGATAAACCGCTCAAAAGATATTGTCAATTCGCCCATATATTATCACGACCCCCGTATATGGAGTCGACTCCATATCAGTTCAACCTTATGCCCCAAACTCGTATCATCAATTTGGCCGAGAAGCGTCCTCTAAATTTTTGCCGCTCCCACAATCTTGCCACCTATAGCCTATCGTCTGGCTGTCTTCCCCTCCAGTTATCTTCCCTGTTTCCTCTGCCCCAGAAAAGCACATTGCATTCTCTAGCAGGGGCCCTCCTGGGCACATGATGAAAATGGCGGAGAAGGGGGGGGTATCTCGGCTTGAGCTGCTGGGAGAGAGAAAACAATTTTCTTTTTCTTTTTTTGCCTCGATTAGGACACACCGATCTCCCTGTCATTCCGTCGAGGTCACGATAAAATACCCTGGCCGGGTCAGTTAACAAGCCCCCGTCACCGTCATCGACTTGCGTTCTGCATTCTGCATCACCGTTCCCAAGCTTTAGCGTTGAGCAAGCTCTCAGACAATCCTTTATGATCCCATACACATCAATATAAATGGAGTTGTGAGAATGATAATATCTCAAGAGTCTCAGAAACACTGGCTGTCATTGACTTGAGCCTCAGTCAACACCTCCGAAGAAATTTTTCTGCATTGTCTCTTTATGGAGAAAACAAGAGTCCCAGGCCTTGACCCGTACGGACCACGACGGTCACCCGCCAGGCCTAATTCTTAGAATAGATTGGCTAAGGATGGCAGCTGCTTTGCATAGTGATCGACGTAACTCTGGGGGAAAGATTTTGAGCCTCAATTTGGGAGCGATCACTGTACGGTGAGGTGGGATACGAAAGGCTTGGCAGATGCAAGAAAAGCGATTTTGATTTTTGTCATTCTTGTCAATAAATGAAGACGGTCACTAAACCTTCATGCATAAGGTTGCAACTTGCCATTTATTTTGGCATTATTAAGTTTCCTTATGCCCACACTATAGGTCAGACTCTTTGAATTGTCATGATAATTGTAGTTTGAATTTCATAATTCACCAAACTCCATTGACATGGTTGTTGTATATATTGAAGGAAAGTACCAAAAACTTATATACTCTCAAGCTGTTTTTGTTGGACATGTCCGTAGATGTAGTGGCTCGCCATTGCATGATATGTTAACATTACTCACGGCTTGTCGGGCTATCATGCCGTGTCTGCCGTGTCAGGAGTTCCTCAACAGAAACCTCAGGTTCAAGATACTGTGCACTTTGCTCATCCTGTGTCTAGCCTATGAAAGTTCTAGTTGTGATCACTATTGACCAACTTTGACAGTAAAACACGTTTCTATTCCTACTTTTGTTCAACATATCAGCATAATCAGGGCAACCTTGAATGAATGGCAATATCATGCCCTACTTCAACTAAGTGCATATCACCTGCAAGGTCCTAGTCTCCATCTATCGATTCGAAGTTTACTCTTCAGCCACTAGCAAAACTAAGCCCTTGACAAACGAGGCCTACCACTCGCCCACCGGTATCTCTCCTCTTTACAACATATCGAGCATCTCTCGTTAGAATTCCCCACCGCAAATAAGGCGATAACTACATCATGCAAGCTTAACCTACCATGCACGTCTCCGCTATACCAGCTCATTATTGTCTTCGTTCCCACTGCCCAAATTCAGGAATGCTAGCTATCTGCTCTATCCCCGCAAAGTCATGAAATGCCCCACATTTTGTCCGAAGGACTTCCCGTGGCAAGATGTTCTGGGCTGCTTCTCTTTGACCCTGCAAGTCTACTAGCAGGAATGATAAGGCGGGTTAAGTCACTGTGTCAGAAAGAGGGGGATGAACATGGGGAGTTTGGGATAAGTAAGAGGAATCTGCGCTGGGAAAACAGAGTGCTTGACAGTGAACGGCCAGTTGTGGGTTGTGTGATCTCTACGATGAAAGGGTGTATTTACTGTTATGATCTTGACATGACAGATAATAACAAAGTTGATTCCGAGACTTTTGTCAGATTACAGTATACCCCCAATGACTTATAGTGGAAAACCCGGCAGCTACCCTGAGATTCCACGGGGTTGTGATAACTGGAATGGACATACTCGGTGTTCTAGGCTCTTTAATGCGTTGAGAGCCCGCAGCAACTGACGATTAATCGAATGGTACCAGCTGATTATATAGACACATCTGGCCTTAACCGACAACGCCAAAATTGAATTTTTACACGTATCATATTTATTCCCGCATAACTACTGTTTCTTTGAGGCAGAAAGACGGCCCGAGAAGAACCACGGTTCTTTTGATTTCCACTGTACGGAAACCATTACAAGCGAATAGCTAAACAAAGGGCACTCGAAGAAGATAACAGTCTTTGCTGTGCTTCCGTCCCCGCTGGACGCAATGCTCCTTTGGAGCGGCAAGAAAGTTTGTCACCAGCGGCACAGGCTTGTTTGAGATGGCCCGTATTGATGCGTGGGGTAAAGATTGGCTGTCTGTCGGGCAGGTAAATGGAGTTTTGTTTGTTTAGAGATGAAAAAGAGGCAATATCGCCGGACTGATAATGTAGAGGATTCTTGTCTGTAACCCAATGAAAGTGTAAGTACGGTTTTCCTGATGATGGGTTCAATTCAACGGTATTATATCACCCGAATAGTCTAGACTCCAGTTCTATGTATGTGGTTTATACCTGCTATACTAACATCTCTACTCATAGGTTCATCAACGAGTATCCTACTACGTCATATGGATAGACAAGAGCTGAAAATTTTAAAGGACTTTGTTCCTGCAATCAATTGTCTACAGCTTTGTTTGGGATATGTATACATCGGCCCGGAATATGAACAGAGGCATTTGAGGCCGTCCAGATGATTGCTGTCTCAGAAGAGAAGGTTCAAGTCATTATCTAGGCTAACAACGATATCACGCTGGTGGTCAAGATGGGTCGTGGATGAAACACACCAAACGGATAACGTACAGATAATGACCGACGTTTAGACCATGGTGCTGGACGGTTGAAGACTATAGCTCAACAGCTTGTAACTACATATTTATATACAATAACCCTCTTGGGTTGTGATTTGCTGTGTAAGAACCGCTTACTAACATCTATCAAGCCAAATTACTGCAGCGTCGAGGTATCGGCCTCAATGGGCCTGTGTATGACGAGTCGGCTGATAGTGATATGCAGGCACATATCCATCGTCAACATCGAAGCGAAGTCACGACGTGACAATAAGTTGTACCGACCAGTACATATGAAGCCAGGTATCGCGTCATGGAGTCTCCACGCGATGATGTATCGTTATGCCTATCAAGGAAAAAAAATGCAGGAGGAATGCAAACAAGAGAGCATGATTCCCCAGGTGCTCCGTGCCATCGGTGGTTGTCCTCGTCGTCTTTAGCGAAAATGAGGCTCTGTGGTTAAGGTGGGTGTGCCTGGATTGATGGACACAGGTGCCCATTGATTATGGGGCTTCGGAAGAGGAGAAGGGGGAGGATGAATGTCTGAGGATCACGGAGCTGTCATTTTGGGATGCGTAAACGATGTTTTGGTAATATTTAGTTTAACTGAGAATTGAGAGGTTGAGAGGTCTGACTGCCGTTTTGATACATGGATCCTGCGTGAGGTATCGGGCCTTTGATGGGGAAAGCACTTGATATGCCTAGCTTGACGATTAGTAGGCTTTTATTTGACTTTTTTCATGTCGTCATCAAGTATTTATGTGAGATAATTTGTAGATTAATGTCGTTATGTGAAAAAAAAAAAAGTTATTAAATTAAATTAAATTAAATAAATAAATAAATAAGAGACGGTATTTGAATAATGAAAAGTACTTTGGCAATATCATCAGTTGAGGCTCCGCTCAATCTTGATTAGTCACTCACGATATGCGTATGTATTCATGCCTTGTATTTTTCTTTTCTTTGTATTTATGCAAGGGGTCGATTAACACCGAAAAAATAAAGATAAAAAATTGAAATCCTTCGGACCCAGCGTTGGCAGCGCCGGCGTCTCTTCAATCAAGTTCAAGATATCCCTACTTTTTTTCACAGGCTCTCAAGCAGTGTATAGCAATATTCACATACTGATGAACACCCTCAGTTCAGGGTTAATAAATGCCGCTTATACGTATTCTCATAAAGTTTCTCACTTCTGTATGGCATAAATACAGTAGAAAATAAGGATTGAAAGTTTGGGTTCATACTAAAGATGATTAAAAAGAACATAATCATATCGTCGCTGTGCCGTGGCAAGAGCTTCGGAAAGTTCATGTTAAATAGGTGGTATTTACTCGGCTTCACTTCACCGTTTATTCTATCACAACACTGTAAACTCTGCAGCCACGTACTCACCACCATAAATACGATCATTTAGAACATTTAGCACCCCATATATCAGAATCTCACAAGACGCTATAACTCTAACCCACAACGTTGCATTCATCGTCATTGACATCTTCCAACACAGAGCCTCAGCTTCTCGCGTCTTGCCCCGCCCCTCCACTATCTAAACACCGTCCGCCAATATTATTCCCCAATAGGTATATAAATATCCAACACCCTAGCTATAGTCGCCGGACCAGAGGGTATTTATTCGGAGCTGGACTTTTCCTTTTCAGTCGGGGCCCAATGGAGAGAAGACATGGGTGGCATTCTAAATGGAATAAATAAATTAAAATAAATAAAATGGAATTACATGGGTTAAACTGCTTGGTGAAAATAATTCAATGGAAGATCCCGGGACTACTGATGGCCTGGGGTATATCCTTGTTGGGAAATGCAGAGAAGCTCCGTCAATTCAGCCGACAGGAATATTGAAAAAATGAGCGAGTGGATGGTGCTTTATTCTATAGGTTTGCAAATGAAGCGGCGATGGTTAGCACGAGTGAAAGGGTTAGGGAGCGAAGTGCCTATAGTTTATAGGGCATCTAATGCAACTTAACCACAGATTCTTACTAGTTCTAGGGAACTGGCTGTTATGGTCTAGGATACAAATTTATGGCTCGGTCTTGATTAACTCAGTGACTTTATATTCAATATCACTTCCGTTTCTCCGGAGTACGTCACTCTGACCCGAGGCAATGCCAATATCTACGACCACCAAAAAAATAAAGTGATCCAAATATCTCTCAGCACGAAGACTATCCAAAATTGACAAAAAAACATACAACACTGGGCATTCCCACATGGTCACTCATTGCAGTACTAATCCGGCGCTCTGCAGCTTGACTATGGGGGAGCAGATGAGAACCCGTATTTTTCACAGGCTATGGCCGTATATGTTCAGATAAAACTCCATGCGGGACTATAGCCTTTTCTTCTTGTCAACCCTAAGCCGGCCATGTGATTTACGTGAATTCTAGATGCCGAGGACGAAATAATGTAAGATTTCCTATTTCAGCATAGGACTGCCGTAGTTCTCAATTACCTTTTCCGGACTTAGACCATGTCCATTTGGTCCCTTCACCCGGCATCATCAGAAACAATCTTGCCACACTGTAAATAGGCATAATCATCTCATATTGCTACCACCAATATACATATGGTACACATGTACTCCATAGATCCGTCTTACCCCGAACCCCCGCAGCAACGTTTACACTCACCAATCATCAACTTCCTCATCCCCTACCTCTGCCTCCTCGCTTATCGTGTACGACACTGTTTTCCCGCCTTCATCTCAAGACTTTCTCCTCATGTACGTAGAATATACTCAAAAACAAGTCTGTATTCCCGTTTTAATATGTTCCTAGGTTATCTTTGATGTTTAATAGCGTTATGCTCCAACCTCCTCCGTTTAAATATTACCTTTTAGTACCATAAGGTCTTGTGGCCATAGCATTATCCGACTCAGATGTGATTAGACTGACCAAGACATTAGGAAAGTTGGCCTAAAAAGTACAGACATTTTCGCTTGGTGGATATTTATTGATCGTCATGACTGCGAGATCGATGTTCTACGTGGGTGTGGACACGATGAATCAGGGTTTACCGCAATATCAAACTGTGTCTTGATGTTGTCGTTGGCGTTCGTGGTACTAGAGTCCCGTTACGTCTACTTGGTTATCGTGCGTATAGCTTTCTTTATAGCAAGAAAAACCTGATCCCATTGGAACCATCATAGATTTCGTAGCTATATTCGCCCTTTTTTTTATTGGAAATTGTCAGTCCGAGGAACCCACAAAATCTGAAGATATCCCTAATGAATATTCCTATTCCCCAGAACTACACAGAACTACATATTCATCAAGGATCATTTAAACCCTAAGCACAACACAATTCCCTGGACAGATACTATAAACCAATCCGTCTCTCATGTCATCAAATCTTCGGAACTCATTAATCCTCAACCGAGAATACCCAAGATATTCTTGCTCCCACTCGTCCTGCATCGTCAAAACTCGACGTTTTCATCATAAACGCCTGGCAACACCCCGTGGCATTGTCAAAATCGCCTACCCAAAACCATCGGCCGCGCCTCCCAAGCCACCAGCGTAACCCGAATATCTGGATTCGCCTCCACGGGGTAAGTTAGCCAATACCCATGTTTTTTTCCTCACACCTTCCCTCCTTCTCAAATTTATCTTGACATCTCTGGGTCTCTGTCCGGGATCTAGAGGTATTCCGAGGTTCTTTTTTTGGGGGCTGCGGATAATGAGACATTGGAACAGCCTGCTCGCTTGTCGGAGGATAATGGGACGAAAGGGATAAGATAAAGGATGGGAATGGGATGGTGGGAAGGCGGGCTGAGGAAAGAGTCGTAAGAGAGACAATGGGGTAAGTCAGTACGTGGTGGCCGATCTAAGTTGAGACAGCTGGTGGAACCAAGAGATGAAGTTGGATTATTTGGTTAGTGGGTGGGTAGTGTGTGGTTGGTTCCGGAATCTCGTATTGCTCCGGATTAAGTTATGGATAGAACGGGGCGAATTGCTTTTGTCACTGTGAAACTGGGAAGCAGGCAACAGTGTGGAAATCTGCAATGCCTCTCTCTTAGTGGTTTGATATGACTATAGTTTTTTCTGGGATGGAGAGACAATGATGGGGTAATTCATGGCTCTTTCTCATAGATATCATTCATTGACAACGAGTAAGGCAACTCTCTATAGACACACAATCCATGACAAGATTTGTGTAATGTCTGTGCATTAGTCGCATGGTCTATCTGACATACTCTATAGCTGATCACAAGTCCCGAATCTAAATGAAAGTCTATTTATCTTCACTGTACAGTAATCTAGAAAAATAGATGTTCACATTGACTGGCGCAGGGTAAAGATAAGACTAGTCACTTGGTTTCTGTACTACATGCCGCCTGACTTGAATGGTCATTCGTCGTCATATGAAGTCTCCAATAACTGTGTAAATCTTGCTGCTTGTAACAGCATCTGCGTTCACATGCTCCAATACCCCCTACTCAGCGGCAGAGTGTTGCACCAATATTTATCAATGACAAAAACATACACACGTGTAAATAATTGACGAAAAAGTGCAAAAATACCAATAAAACCACCTGCTTCAGGCGGTCATTTCAAGCGCACAATGTGGAAATCTCGCTGATAACAGTACCAAAGAGGAAACTATCCACAAAGCGCATAATAATATCTTAGGGCGGAAACAAAAAAATGTTCAAAGCTTGCAGGCGTGTGATGAAGGAGGAGCTGGGGGCTGAGATGT
This sequence comes from Ambrosiella xylebori, assembly GCA_002778035.1. Classification (NCBI taxonomy): domain Eukaryota; kingdom Fungi; phylum Ascomycota; class Sordariomycetes; order Microascales; family Ceratocystidaceae; genus Ambrosiella; species Ambrosiella xylebori. Next base: position 2,361,245 of record PCDO01000002.1, read on the forward strand.
GTTTAGGCTGTAGCGGGGGAAGATCTGGGGTTGTGGGGGAGTGCGGAGAAAGGGTTAACCCAAGCACCCGAGTGTCTTTCATTATCACAATCTCGAAAATTTCAGTTCATTATTGGTCGTCGAGATAGAATAAAGTTTGCCATCAAGAATACACAACACATCCGATTTAGCACATGTGATTAAGGTTCAGCAATTAATGAAAAAGAAGCCCTCGAAATTGTGATTATAACCCTAAACAAGGGAATTCGTGGACTGGTTTAGGCTTCCTGGTTTGAATCATGCAATATTTTGTATATATGAGATTCACATTGCGGTATTGAAAGTGAGATTTGAGCAACACTGTTAAATATCTTATCTAGAGCTACTAGTGTATTCTTATCAAGGTTTTCCAATAGTACCAACAGACGGACACAAGGGTTTGATGACCCCGTGAACTTTGCCCCTCTTCCCCAAATAAACCCTGGTTTCCCCCTCAATTCCCCCCAAAGATCATCATTGCTTGCTTGCCTGGCCCAGGCACAAGCCAATTGTAAGCCCTTCCTCCCTCTCCAACCCTGTCCATATGGCCTGACGAGCGCTTTGGATCTGACCTGACACCGGAGGGTCAGGAGAGGAGAGAGATATCCAGAATGTTACAGTGTCGGGCCGATTAGCACGGGCGTTAGATGTATAGGGGGATTATGCTGTTTAGAGTGTTGAAAGTGTTGTTGGGGAATAAAAGAAAAGGAATGCCCACGGTCCAGAGAAGGAAAGATAAATAGAAGGCTATGATGTATGTGGTGGGAAAAGCTTATCCGGGATGAAATTTTTTTGCATTAATTATCCACAAGACAGTTACTAAATGCCATCTTCTAGTCAATTACCTATAATTAATTGCCCCTTTTGAATTTAAAATAAGAGAATATTGGATGTCGTAACCCCAAGGGAGCGGACAAAGAATCTCGCGCAATATTCCAATACTATCATCTCTAGTGAGAATAGAGTTGCCCAAGACATGGAAAGTTTGTTTCATACTTTAAATTTGTGGAAAATTGTTAACTGAGAGGTTATCGACGGCCAGATGGGGGTTTGAATATTGAGTCTAATACCATGTGATATCCCTAAATATCTAAATAGCTGGCCGGTTTAGGTTTGCCAACTTTTGAACAAAGATGATACCGTAGCATAGAGGATCTAAGAAAATCAATCCAAAAGTGTGCCAACACCGTATCTGGGCATAGGCTAAATTGCCAAAATATGGGGAATAGGGCCTAGTAAGTTGCCAAACAGTCGAAAGCAACAATGCTTTTTGACCATGGTTTGTGCTATTGTACTCGTATTAAAAACTAAATCAAAAGAATTCAGAGCAAGTACTCCTAAGATGTTTGGTGATTCCGAAATATCCTGAGATATGATGTATGATTGATTGCAATCATAACTCACCAAACTACATGGGAGCGTTTACATTATAAGGGTTAACAAACTATCACTAGTAATCAGATCCAATAAATGGTCATACTGCTTTATGGGTTTATTTATATAGTTCGAGATGTTTATCTACAAGGAAAATAACATGCATATGGTCAGTTAATTATTGCTTGCACCTCAGTATGTCCAACATGAAATCATAAAATTTAATAGGCAATGTATAAGCAAGAGCCACTATATTTAAATTGATGATAAATATAGCACTTGAACATCGGTTATCATTAGACGCAAAAGAGCTTCCCAATTCGGAAAACATTCATTTATCATACTATGAAGAGAACAATGGTTGAATAAAAAAAGAGCAATTATTATTATATATTTAATTCAGCCTCAGTGTCAACCTGCCTTAAAATGTCAAACCAATATTGTCATTGATTGGTTAAGTCTAGATGGGATGGGAGATCATTCTAGATTCAACCCCCCACGGGGAGAATCTGACGACCCGTGGCTCATCGGGTTATTGGACAAACCGGACTAAAATAAATAAATGATATAAATATGAATTGTGATTACAGAGTTAACGGTAGTGTGCAGGAGGCCGGCTGTTGGAATCCACTATCTTGAGAGCATTGAGGAGCTTTTCTGGCAATGGAGAGTTTTACAACAGAGGGGTCAAACGCAGATTATTAATGAGAGTTCAAATAGGGCCGCTTGATACAATTATGACTCTCGTCTCTAGGGATTGTTATACGAGAGGTCAAGTATCACAATCGGGGCTGGGTTAGACCTGTGTGAAAATGGGTAGATTTTCTTGGTTGGTTTTTAGTAAGCGGATAATTGTTCCCTCGAGCCCGAGAGAAAGAGCCAATCTACCGCATGCTTATGGTGTCATATTTACCAAGGTTAACTTCGCTCTTTCTTCGGTAGTTTATGTTTAAGTGCTAGTTGACTGAGAAGTCTTCATCTTCTTGTCCCAATCCATGATAGCAGCTTCTCTGAAGACTAAGTGGAACACTAAAAATAATAATTTATCTTGTTGGCATTTCCATTGAGTCTAAAAGATGTTGGATCATCGTGTTCCCTTGTACTGATATTCCAGTATCTTGTCATTGTGGCTGTTTTAGTAATCATCAACGTCATTAATAGGTAGTTTCCCTGGACTAGACGATTTTCATCAGTCTTCCCCACGCCGTAGACAGAATAAGAAACATCCATTCCACTTTCACACCCCAAACTTATCTTAAACTGACCATTTACAAAAAAATCGACAGTAATCTTCTCCCTACCCTCAAACTTACATTTCCGCCATGTTTCTTGCATTTCGGTCCTCCCACCCGTATAATTATGATACCCTCCATAGGTTGTGACTCTTGACCTCTTAAGCTTGTTGGTCGTTTTGCAGCGGAGTAAACGCAGGGACAGGTGTGTGCATGTATGTATGTAGATAGATGGATGCTTTATTAAATAAAGCCTTGAGGGGGTGAAGGATGGAACTGAGGATGCGGAGTTTGGTGAACTTAGCTTGCAAAGTGGAAGACCAGATGATTCACAACAGGACTTTCGGTACAATATTATTTAGCAGATTCACACCAACTGAAATAACAAAATAAACCCAGATGATAGTGCTGCTCTCCCATTACCCCCCCAAAAGGGTTGTTTACATCACGAACATTCTCCGACTGATTTGCGTTTGCTTTCGCAGGTGGTGACGTTTGCACCTGCATCTCCACTACAGGACACAAGATGGGGTGGAAATTGCGCCTACTTCTGGGGTTCTGACCCCTCCTCTGCGCTCCCTCCTACCCGTACATCGTTATCGTCCCATTTGTAGGCCTCAAATGTGCCTGTGTTCCCCGCCCATTATCCCCATAATATGTCACGGCAATCTGTCATGGAGCGGTGGACAGAATCAGGAGTCGGACATGTGCATCCGGAACCTAGGCTTTTTTTTTCTTCATGGCTAAATTGAATATTCATCCCAAGTTACTTTTCAAGAGGCCAGATAATAATATGTTGAAGCCGGATTTTGAAGCAATTTATCACCACGATGTTTACAAGTGTAAAAGGTCACGATGTTTACAAGTGTAAAAGGTCACGATGTTTACAAGTGTAAAAGGTCACGATGTTGTTTCTGGCCAATCTCATACTGATTCAAAGCTGTGATAACAAAAAAGAAATCAAAAACGATAAAAAGCTTCCCTCAAAAAATAAGAATAAAAAGAGGGGGTTATCAGTGTTAATTCCTTAATTATAAAATAAACAGAGTTTTTCGTTAATAATCACTGCCACAGAGTGGGCCTTTCCCAGTCCGATAAAATAAATAATTTATACATTCCCCAGATACTCCATGTCTAAACATTTATCGGCAATTAACTGAGAAAACGTGCTCGAACAACCCATACGCTCACACCCCTACAGTCCCTTCTCCGTTTTACTTAAGGCTTCCATGATAAGGCAATTGCGTCTTTGTGCCAACGAATTTCACTTGATTGTATGGGAGGAAGGGAGTGTGGTTTCCACTTGAATTTTTGCCCCCCTCCCTCCGCCTCTCCCCCCCCCCCCATGGGAAAGAACCTCCACAGAAAAGGAAACCATGAAAAAAAGCTGGGGGTCCTCATTATAAAGAGAATCAATCCTGTCTTTCTCTTCCACGTAATTGTCTGAATCTTCTTTTGCTCTTTTTTTCATTTTCGTACCTATACATTACGACTACCAAAGCATACCTCGATGATACCCATCAGTTATTGTCATTGATAACCTAGTCGAAACTCGATTTACCACAGCACTTGCACGAACACTGGCCCATTATCACCAGTCTTCTCCCACACTGCAGAAAGCTTCAGTACCCAAGCTTCACCCTTCAACAGACTCAGACTCGCTTGAATCTGTTAACACTTTTGATATCTTTTGGTTCACATTCCCCTCATATCAAACACATGAAACGAAACTCTTCTGCAGTAGATTTCTCTAATCTACTGCACCCGTCTAGTTCGGGCCAGTCCTCGTCGTCGTCCTCAGCTGCTAACTCCGGCGCCTCGACTCCTCTGTCCGAAATGTCTCAGAACACTTCTTCCATCGCTTCTCTCTTGAAGCCCAACGGCCCTCTGGCCGAGGCTGCCGCCAAGGAGGCCAATCCTTCTGCCTCCAGCCCCACCCCTAACGGCAGCAATGAACTCCCCCGTCCTTACAAGTGCACTATGTGCGATAAGGCCTTCCACCGTCTTGAGCATCAGACCCGTCATATCCGTACCCACACTGGCGAGAAGCCTCATGCCTGCACTCATCCCGGCTGCTCAAAACGTTTCTCCCGTTCTGATGAGTTGACCCGTCATACCCGTATTCATAGCAACCCAAACTCGCGCCGCGGCAACAAGGCGGCTACCTAGCAACAACAACAACAACAACAACAACAACAACAGCACATGTCCGGCCAGCAGACCTCCCCTCAGTGCATGCAAGGTATCCACCACGACGGCATGATGCCTCCTCCCGCCTCTGCCCGGACTATCCGCTCAGCTCCTGGTTCCGCCATGGTTTCCCCCAACGTCTCGCCTCCTCATCACGTCTCGGTTCTGGCGCACTACAACACACAGAACTCCTCGCCTCTCAACCCCTACGCCTCCCGTCCTGGTATCAGCACTTCGGCCTCTCATCACGATATGACTGCTCTGGCTCGCCAGTCTGCTGCTGAGCGTGAGCAGACTGCCCTCCAGACCAGCAGCTCTACCAACAACCTATTTGGCTTGATAAGTGGCAACTCTGCGACTCGCAACACCTTTTTTGCCCACAACTCCAACATGTCTGGTCGCTCAAATCCTGGCCTGCACCACAGCCACTCGTCACATGGTTCTCACGGTTATCTCAGTGGTTCTAGTCTTGGTCTTGCTCCTTACCACATGTCTCGTTCGCACTCTCACGATGACCACAATGACCATTACGGCTCCGGATACAGACATGCCAAGCGTTCGCGTCCCAACTCTCCCAATAGCACGGCACCATCTTCGCCCACCTTTTCCCACGATTCTCTCTCGCCTACTCCTGACCACACTCCCATAGCCACTCCCGCGCACTCACCACGGATGCGCCCGTTCAACATGCTCGACCAGCATGTTGCCCACAACCGCCTTCCCGAGATCCGCTCTCTGTCCTTGAACCAGCCTACGCCTGCGTTACCCCCTCTCGAGCCTAGCCAGGACCCGATGAGCGCCGCCCTTGGCCACGCTCCTGGTTCTCAGTCTCAATGTCCCCAATCAACCCCTGACAGAAAGGGTATTTCTCTGGTCGACATTATCAACAGACCGGATGCTTCCCAACGAAAATTGCCGGTTCCCTCGGCGAACCCTCCTCAGGGTGGTGGTCTGTTGCCAGTTAGAGAGCTCTTGGGTCCCGAGTCCGTTTCATTTGCGGGGAGAAATAAGGTGCCGTTTGCTGGTGAGCTCTAGAGGAGACACTAACAATGACACTTTGTGTATGGGTGGCGTAAAAAAATTGGGAATTTGGATTTCATGGTTTATAGATATGTACACGAAACTCTTGTTAGAGAACCGTCTAGATGTTGGCTGTTCTATTTTGGAACATCTCTCCACTCTTCTTTTTTGTCTTTTTTCCCTTCATATCCGTTCTCATGGCGTGGTGTTTTCGTTTCTTATTTTTCTCTCTTATCCTGTTTATTTTTTTTTTTGGTTTTCTGCCTTTGTACCACTCATGATCTGATGGACGATATGACACTCGCAGATTTTATCTAGAGCGTTTTCTTTTTTTCCGCGTTTTACAATTGGGGTATCACTTGGGATAATTTCGGAGGAATCTGGCTTCTCGGAATTTTTTGTATTTTCGTTTATGGGCGGCGTTTTTCATGTGCTTGTTATCCCTGTTTTTCTGTTGCTATTTCGAGTTTACATCATGGGGAACATGGTCGGAGAATGTCAGGACATTTTTGTGTTTTCCCAATTTTTATGCTACATCATGAATTTTGACAACGTTCTGTCTGCATTATCACATTTGCTTTTTTTTTTTTCGTTGCACATTCTCTCATTCACATATATTCACATACACAAGATCATCCGTCCTTTTACGCCCCGCTGTCACCTGTTGTTTGTCATCCAATCTAGCTGTCCCTTATCATTACTGAATTCTCCTCTATCTGGCCCTGGTTGGATATTTGCGGCTCTTGCGGCAGTTTTTTTTTATACAATCAACATTCTCTCTTTTGGTCTGATGACTCTTTTTTATCTATTTGTTTCCTGAACTTCCGTCGGGTTCAAAGCTCGGAGAGATAAGTCGGGCCAAGAAAAAAAATGACCAAGTGGCTTTATATATATTTCCTAGATGCCCTTTGACTGTTTGCCCTTTCTGGAGAAGATAAACCCCACATTTTTACCCCGGGAATTGAGCAAAGACATACACAATTGCGGGTTTGTTTGTGGTCTGGTCGCTGATTCTGGGGGAGCAGTGACATTTAGTGGGAAGGGTAACGGGCCGAAAAGGGAACAGGGGAATGCCATATTATGGAGCTTGAAAGGCTAGAGATAGCGATAGAATGAAACAAAAATGAGTGGTCAGGTGAGGGTTTGCGATGAGAAGGGGAAAAAGGGATTTGATTTATTGGGGGCGTGACGATGATGACAGTGAACGTGGAATGGAGATGGAAAATAACGAATTGTGTTTGGATTGGATTAATATTTAATAATAAATGTATAGACTTGATTGCCTCACGGCATATTTGTGGACAATTATTTTCTTGTTTTCTTATTATGTGTCAGAAGTGAATTTGACTTGTGTTGACTTGAAGAGCGACCGTTTTTCATCCAGTACCTATATTCTAAAAAATAAATAAACGTCTAGTGATCCGCGCATGCCGAGAAAACTACCACCAAATGTGACCACCACCAGATTCATCTATGCCACCTTCCCCCCACAACGCACCACGCCGGTTCACCCGGCCTCTTAGATTTAGCATTTACTTTGAAAATTATCATTTCTATTTAACTATCTCCGAGTCAGCTCAGCGTGGGGGGGGGGGTCAACAATGTAGAAGAGACTCTGATTAGCTGTAATGCATCTGCATTATTTAGGTGGATGACTATATATGCTTTGCCTTCTTTGAGACTGTGCATCTAGTCAAAATCCGATATTGTCTACATATCAATAGAAGTGAATGACCCTGGGCCCTTCGATAAGATTTGAAGGAATGTGTTTTTTTCTTGATTAAATGGAGAAGACAGTTGATACGCTGGGGATTGTCGCGGCTCCCCACAGAAATGACATCATTTGTAGCTGATTGGAGATTGGAAATCTGCATATAATCATGCTATGTCTTTCTGTCTTGGTGTCTTGTCCTTAGTATGTGTGTGTCTGTGTGTATTTTGTCTATATTATATATCTCTGTAATCATGTCACAGAGCTCGGGAGGTATTGTATAGGGGGGCTGATAACCAATCTAGCTACTGTCGGTGTCTGTATAGAATGTACAAAATGCCAGAATGTGGGGACGTTCTAGTGGGGTTCTAGGCGGACGCTTTCCCCCGCAGTGGCGAGTTTCTGTGAGACATTGGAGGGATTAGGCGCTGAAAATAAAAAAAAAAACTTATAAATTTGTCGAGTTGACAATGCGCTAACCTAGAAAGGCAATTACAATAAAAGCAGCAGCTTGTCAAATCATGAGGTACGTATCGAGAAGTCATGAGGATCTTGAAGGTCGGAGGTAGATAATCATTAAATGTGACATTGATTTTTCTTCTTGCTCACGAGTCAGTTTTCAATACGATTTTTATCGTCTATTAGTCACATCAGAGACAACATAGACAAAACAGCCAGCGTTACCTCCAAGTGAAAATATCCGAGATATCTGCCAGATGAAGAAGTTGGGAAATAACACCCACCACATTGATCACGGACTCTTGTCTTCTCTTTGCCGAACCAAGCCCCATCGTCTGACCCCTCCCCCCCCCTTTCCGCCAAGCTGACCCATATGTATTTTCTCTCTTTCTTTGTCGTTCAAGGTGTCAGTTCTTCACCACTACCACCACTGCGGCTGTTCTGGGGAGAACGCGGAGATATATGATTGCGACCATGTCGTCGCAGGCAAATACAACAGAAACCCCTCCCCCCCCCCCCCCCCTCCCACACGACGTGGACTGGATGCTAGAGATTATATTGTTATTGTTATTGTTGCTGTCTACCCAACTCCAACGCCAATGCCAACGAACAGAACCGAGTCAACTGAGTTTGAGGCAAAGAGCCCCGTCATTATCTGCAGGCCTCGGATAAACGGAAGAGGATGACCACAACCAAGTCAATGTGGGGTTTGGCAGCATATACACATATAAATCGAGAATAAGAAAAAAAAACTAGGGTCGCTTGGCTGAATATAATCTGTACCATCAGCGTCGTCATCCTGTAACATAAATCCCGTACGGCCATGCCTCTTGAGGAAATTCCATTCTCGGAATCCTTTCTCTTTCAACGTGATGTTTGTTTTTCCTCACATATCCCCCATCTTCCGTGTAGCAGTAGCAGTAGCTGTAGGCCGGAACACCTCCGCTGGTGGTTGGTGCATCATTCCTCTTGAAATGGGTAAAGAATGCCGGGATTACAGCTCAGCGTGATTCGCGGCATCCACTGCCAAGACGACAAATAGCATCACTAATCCTACAGACATTTGTGTCTGAATCTCTAAGAATTCTGGGAATCTCCCTGTCTCACAATCTCCCTTCCCCGCTTACAATACACACGGAAATGATAAGCGCAACTCCATTTGTTTATACATATTTATAAATTATATATATTCATATTCAAGAAGTACTTCCTCTCGCTCTGTCGCTGTTGCGTTGCAGCTCCGACCTACAGGGCTTGCGCAAAGGACCTCTTGCACTTAACTGAACTGGGCTGCACTTAGCTGCTTGCACCGCGCTCGATCAAGAGCAGCGTTGCTGGCATCATCTGGCCGCTTCAGAGCGTCGAGTGTCAGTGCAGGATGGTCATGTGGTTATGTAGACTGGAGAGATTGCGGAGATGGTGATCGTGTGAGGAGGGGAAGAGGGGAAGAGGGGATGGAGTGCGAAGTCGGATATGTAGTTGTAGGGTTGGTAGGCAGCAATGGAGACACAAAGACAAGAAAAAAAAAGCATAAGGCGGTAAAGTGTAAATACAAACAACATGTGTTAGAAAAAGAAAATGTGGAGATTATGGTATCGGGGGTTGGAGTTCTTGGCGGATACCAAAGGTCCGATGTTCTGTGGGGCGTTGAATGAATAGAGTGGTGTCTTGGCTACATTTATCCGCATTTTGTTATCTTTATCTTGTTCTTCGTTATGATCGTCGTATAATATATAAAATATTTACGGTCAGCCAAGACATGGCGGCGGTCAAGAAACTCGTGGGATTGAGAAGTAGTGAATCGGGGGGACGAGACCGACACCACGTTGGATTTTGCTGGCTGATATTGCACTCAGTCTGCTTGATTCATAAAGACGGGGTGCTGTTGTTTATGGGGAAGCAGGGTGTCTTTACTTTCAGTGTAGTTTTGTAGTTAATGCTAATGTAACTCAGCCCCAATTAGTCCAGATTCTAAAGTCCGGGGGCCCCAGCAATTAAACCCCTGGTCTAGGGGTTTCTCCCCCATGTGAAAGATCACATCATAGGGTTGGTTGTACAGTCCGAGGGTTTTGTATTTATATCTATTACAAGTTCATGATAATAGATATAGTGCCAAGGAGATGCTGATACCGCACAGAAAAAGGGCCGATCTACGATGTGAAGTTTCGGTTTCCTATATAGAACATACGCCATCGAATGCTTTGAACAGAAATCATGATACATGATGTAGACCGCCATTGACGGCCAGGAGACAATTCATGAAATGACACCTGAGGAGACGTCGATAGTGGAGAGCGAGGGAGAATTCTCGGGGATTGAATGATGGTGGGGGTGGGTGAACTGGAGATGAAGATGGAGACGATGTGCGTATGCAGGTCTTAGCAAGGGGTTTGGAGTATACTGAGATAGATAAAACCAAACTCGTATATAAATAAATATTGGAGTGACAAGGTGTGTTTGTTGATGATCTGCGGGCTTACTTACCCATGATGGAATCCCGAGCTTTGCAGTCACTCAACATAAATACAAACAAATCGATTCATAGATACCTTGATGGCGACCATCGCCCGGATATATACGTTTTGTAGAAGAAGTAACCTGCATGCTCTTTTGGGACTGATAAACCCGCCCGACAGCACAAGGATCGCTCTGGCTCCTATCGACTTGCAGCTCGCTTCACCGTGCATGGTAGATTTGTGCGTCGGTACCTGTTATAGGGAGACAAAGTTTGTTTTTCTCTACTGTAGTGGTTCGGTGGTGGTGGTGGTGGTTGGTAGTGAGAGAAGCCCGTTCTGTCAACCTGTCCATCGAGGGCCCTCTAGCCGAGCCTTCGCGTACATATTATTCACTTTATCCACATTAAATATATCCATCTAATTCAAATCCAACCTCATTGGCTGCTTTAGGTGTGTAATACATCCAGGATGCACCACTGTATCGTTGTATCTCCCACCCTCCAATTGCCATCCCCATCCCCATCCCCATTCCCTTGCCGTGTTGTTGCTGAGTGTCCATCGGCGGCATATAAGGACGGGTAGCGGTGACATAGCAAACCAGAAAAAAAGGAACAAAAAGGTGTATGCATCTGCATGGTTGCCATGGGCCGTGGGGGGCTAAAAGTGAGGGTGAATATGTAGGATGGGCGGCGGGCCGCCAGACAGTAGGGAGACGAGCCACTAAATGGAAAAATGGAAACACAGGAAATATATATAGTGATAATAACATGGCCTGGATTGCGACAAATGGAGGCGCGGAGGGTGGAGAAGGGGGAAGAGGGGCTGCTTGCTACTGGGGTTGGCTGGTTAGGTGGTAGTACTTGTCGCTGAAGACAGCACCGGAGGAAAATGATGCCGGCGGAGTGGAGTATCAATTTCCCAAGTTAGGAGGTATAAACATAGAAAAAGCGTTGGTGTTGGTGATATCGGCCAAGATATGTATATTTGTAACTGACTGACAGGGCTTAATGGAAAGCCCAGGCCGTCAGACAAGATGACGGTAAAAGGGAGATGATGAGGGGAAAATGGTTAATTAACATTATCTCATGGAAATTGATGTAGCCTACACGACAGAAGTCGGAAGATGCTTGATGCATAGCAAAATGGGTGCTTTTGGGAATTGGTGATGGTGCTGCGCCATTGTGGAAGCTCATTATGTAGTTTCGTCACACCAGCATTTTGACAATTGTCGAAAAACAAGAAAAAAAAGACAACTCGGAGTCGAAATGAGTAATATTAAGCAAGCCGCTCATATCGTGACAATATACCGGTCCGCAAAATCTGGTCGAGACGTAACGAAGGGGGGTCATGCGCGTACCATCTAGAAGGATTAGGTTCACGATAGTTCACGTAGGACAAGCCCCCAATAAAGGTAATCACTTGGGTATTGACCCCGCATTCTCAATGGGGAAGTTGCGACTAGAACTGATAAGATTAGATTGGTTGGGTGATCTTAGTGATGATAGAATATTTGTCAACATTGGTCATGCGGATCATGTGCGCAAGCAAGTCATCCGACATCATATCGCGGATTGATTCATTTTTTTTCTTTTTCTACAGATGAGGCCACTTTTGGAGGGAGCACAAGGCCAAGTAACACAATGATGTACAGGTCCAACATTGCCTATGGCCACTTGCAATCATGAATGCAAAATTCTTTTCAAAAGGCTTCAGAATACACACATCTAACTCCACAGAGTCCAAGAGCGGTGATGCCTCACGGACGCCAGACAATAACATGTCAATTATTGGGCTCTGATACCCGTCAGACAAGACACAATGCATGATACTGTTGTTTTTCTTTCTTCCTTAGCATTGCAGTCGATCTGTGGTAATTCCGGCTCATCACCGACAAACCTGCATTGGAATCCCGTCTAGACACATATATACACACTGAGTAAACACCAACTCCGCAATCCATATACCCTCCACCATCGTTGTGCAACCAACTCACAGTTTACAAATGGGGAGACCCCTGTGTCTACAGAATAATAGGTAGCGTCCTGAATAATTGGAAATAGCTCTAACTACAGGCAGACCACCACTAGAAGCTAAGAGAAATCAAGACATCCCACCTTCACGGGGAAAATAGGAATTTGTGTTACCACACACATCCACCTACATGCCCACATACACATTGCTAATTGAGACATGAAAAGCCCTGGTCAGGCTACGACAAATATTACAGAAAGGTCCAAAATGAGGGGGTGGCCTAAAACGGATAATAATTCACCAGTTGTGGGGGAAGGGATTTGACCTATATACTTATGTAACTGGTGGCCTACTTCAACATCCAAGGGTGTATACACGCTGCTATCTTTTGTTAGTGGCCGTGGTCGCGCGAACGCCCCTTGCTTTGTCCAGATAACCAGAAAGAAAAACGGGATAAACTGCACGTGTAGTTTCAGCATCCCCCAAACACTCGTCGATTCTCCATCTTGTGTTGAGCCAGTCAGTGCATCTCTACCTATTGGATCATGGAGGCATCTCTGGACAATCTTGGCGACCCTTTGTATGATGATAGCCTGTATCTCTCGATATTGTAATATTTACTGGGACGCAAAGATGATCGTATAGGACACCACGATATTCATTATTTATCATGCATAGATACATATCTAGGAATCCCCACCTCCTGATCAGGCCACCGGATAAAACCATATTCCTTTGCTGTATACACCATTTCGATGGGTTATTACAAAAAGCGAATTACGGCGTGCAAGGGCGTCCGACAGTCTGGGGCGCTTTCTCAGCTGTTACACAAGGGGGAAAGGGGCCGGGATGGCATGTATATAGTTAGATGCAGAGAAAAGTAATCACGGGGTTGAAACATGTCTTGAAGTAATAATTTCTCTTTGCTTTTTTGCCTTTTTCTCATTGAATATTAAGGAAAATCAAATGATCAGTACGACCATGTGCTATCAATTTCTATGCCGTTAGGCAACTTGAGGCCAAAAGGAAGGCCATGGATGAAGGGTTGGTTCCATGGTGTGCCCCGGGCTTCGGTGAAGCGCTGTTCAATGTCTTTGTGCATGTCGTAGGCGTTCATCTCTTCGATGGTCAGTTTGGCCTTTTCATCCTCAACTTTGTATGTGGTCGTACTAGAGTTGGCAGAGAAGCCTGAGAGTTGTTAGCAATTCGATCCCTGTTCACCCAAGTACATGTAATGATTACTGACCGATTCTTTCGTTGATGTTGTAAGCTGCTTTGGCAGCGGCCGCTTGAACTCTAGTGGCCCGAGGAAGTCTACATGCAGTGTAGACCTTGAGTGCTCCCTCAATGTCACCTGAAAAGTAGCCCTCGGAAAAAATGATGCCCAGGGCTGCCGCATCTTCAATTGCCATGCAGGCGCCCTGACTCTGATGTGGCATCATGGGATGTCCGGCATCTCCAAGCAGGCACACACGGCCCTTGGACATGTACGGATATGGGTCACTGGTACAATTAGTAATTCTGAAGTTCGAATGACCTGCGATGAGCGGCGAGGAAACTCACTGAACCCACAGACGCCACGGCTGAATATCTTTACCAATAGCCAAATGAGCCTTGACTTTCTCATCCAACATCGGAAACGGCTTAAGCAATTCCCCAACAGGACGATCCTCCACACCCCACGCCTGCATCGTATAATCCCCTACTTCGCGCGGGAAAAAGCAATAGTACGACAAAAGCTTCCCGCCATTACACGGGGATAGGACAATCTTGTCCCACTTGCCTTCCTGGCCGCCCCAATATTCTAGTGCCGAGTCTGAGGCATAGTCGGCAAGGCCGAGGCGGGCGGCCTCGTCGGAAGAGACATTGGCGTGGAGACAGCTGGAGGCAGCGGGGCGTTTGGTAGGTTGTATGGATAGATGGGTGCGGACGGTGGAGCCGATGCCGTCAGCACCGATGATGAGGTCGGCGGTGGTTGTGGCTCCGTTTGTGAAGGTTATTGTGTTTGTTGCAAGGTCGATGGATTGACACTTAGAGAATGCAAGTTAGCTCGGATTTGTGAAACTACCAGATAACGATTCTTACCTTATGGTTGACATGGAGTTGTACCGGAGTCCCAGCTCCAGCTTCTTGCAGGGCCGTCTCCATCAACATCCTGTGCATATACTGCCGATGAAACATATTATACGCATATCCCCACCGCTCCTTATAATCTCCCAAATCATACACTGACACCGGCTCCCCAGTTTTCCAGTCCCGGTTAATCAACTTTTTCAGAACAACGGGATCCCCCTTGGCAACATCGACACCCCAGGCATGTAGCCAGCGGGTACCGTTGGCAGCACAGGAGACGGAAGCCCCGACTTCGCCAGCAAAGTCGTTACGCTCGTAGATGGAGACTTTGTGTCCGGCACGGCGAAGGGCGATGGCGGCGGATTGGCCGCCGATTCCACCGCCGATGATGGCGACATTTAGGGGACAAAATGAGGTAGTTTCAGGGAGAGAGCCCATGGTGGAGGAAGTGTGATATCTGAGAGCTTCGGTTTGTGATGCTCATCACGGGCATCATGATGCATTCCAGAATGCCATATTTATATAGTGTTTACCATTATATCACCGATAACACCATAAATACTTTGCAATCTTCGGATCAATAGATGTTATTATGCTCCTGATTCATGGCAGACATCCGACTTCTTATCAATCGGATGATTAATTCGGACCTTGACAGCCCCGGATGTGCCCCATCCCATCTCGGATCAACCCTTGTCCAAATAGAGCAAACTCTGATTACATAATCACAATAACTAATTGTTGTAAGAACCCACCAAACAGTAGTCCTTCATCCAAGCAGCCACTGTGATGTAACAACTTTACCAGGTGCACTATCCGCTACTTTCCAAAAAAGGAAAAGCTTACACTAATAATGTCGGCAATGAGCGGATAATGCACTCTTCTTATCATTGTCACAACGGATGCTGGG
This sequence comes from Ambrosiella xylebori, assembly GCA_002778035.1. Classification (NCBI taxonomy): domain Eukaryota; kingdom Fungi; phylum Ascomycota; class Sordariomycetes; order Microascales; family Ceratocystidaceae; genus Ambrosiella; species Ambrosiella xylebori. The sequence continues at coordinate 2,376,659 of PCDO01000002.1, forward strand.
AAGAGGGGAATCGGGTTGGCCAATTTTTTTCTTTTCCCGTTCACGCCTTGTAAGGAGCAACAATAGTCAGACCATATGTTTCATTTTTTGCCGATGATAGGTTCTGGAAGATTTGCTACATTTTCTTCAAGTTGTCGTATACTCTTTTATTTACTACGCTCCAGGGGTCTAGGGAACTTGTTACCATTATATTTTGATATTCGGATATAAACATACTGGTGTTATGCTCGGAAAGCAGCACCTTGTATCCCCCTTTCCAACGCCCAGTTTACCAATGTTCAAGCGGTTATCAATTCACTCTTGACTTCCAACTACCATAAACTGACCAAGTGTCAAGTCCCGGTAGACACCCGCCGAGCTTGCCGGCCTGGCGCTACCACTTGCCTGTCTAGTACTCGGCATAACCCCCAGAAACCTATCTGTTTCACCTAGTCGCTAAATTATCTGCTAATCTATCTAAGCATTATCTTCCTGTTACTGTATCTACCATTTGTCTCCCCCACAGTACCTTGCCGCTGCCTTACCTGCAGTGATACTTGTGGCCTGCTGCAAGTAACGTCAAGACATCGCATAAACCCGTGCCATTGTTCCAATAGCCAAGTCACTCGAACACATCCGGAACTCCCGCAGTCCATTCTCCCGCGGTCCATTTCCCCACAATTATTTTCGGATCCACTTCCGCCGATCAAAAAGAATAAAAGATCAAAGACCCTTGTTGTCGATCCATCGACACACAAACAATATGCCGCGTCCTCGTGTAAAGCCGGAGGATCGTTTGCGTGCCGAACGCGCTTGCGACCCGTGCAAAGCGGCCAAGAAAAGATGCGATGGCGCGGCACCGTGCTCAGCGTGTTGTCGAAAGGGGATGCCGGACTCATGTGCTTATACGGCGAGGAAGAGACGAGGGCATCCGAGGATGTCGATGAAAAAGGCGGCGGAACAGGCTGCAACTGCTATAGGGATGCCGCCTGTGAATATCCCGTTGTCGCAGCCACTCGTAGTACCTGAGATCGCTGAAAATCCTATGGCCCAGGGTCCAGTGGTGGAGGGTCCGATGACCGAGAGTGGAATGGTGGCGGTTATCGCTCCGAGTATCGATAGACCGGTCATAGAGTCGACGATACCTGTTACGAGTGAAGTTCCTAGCGAAACGTATGCGTCGGTACCAAGAGTTGAAGTACCAACAACATCATATATTAGTCAGCCTCAACAGCACTCATTATTTTCTAAATGGACATCAGCAACTAGACATGTCGATTTTGAGGAACGGTGGATATCAGAGCAAAAACCAGTCATGTTAGTAAGCTCTAGCGGAGAAAAGGGTGAGCAAATTGAGTCATTATCACCTTAATCGAATGCTGACTTGCCATAGTTTTTGTTGGCAACACGGCGGCCATTTCTTTCTTAACTCTTTTGCAGAATGTTGTCAAGAGATACATCGGTCCATCAAAGTTCACCGATCTCCAAAGGGATCGTAAGATGCTAGAGATGGACGTTCCCGAAACATCATGTGAAGACTTTGAACACAGCCTCGAGGATATTGACAGCGAAGAACTAATCAATGTTTTCTTACAAGCCGTAAGCATCATAAGCAGAGTCGTATCATGATCAAACTAGATACTGACAATTGGTACGAAAGTCCTGTGGCCTGTTTGACCTTTTTTCAGAGGAAGAACTTATTACTCTCTGTTCACGACGGAAAAGCCCCACAGTCCCGACTGCTGCACCATCGCCAGCGACACCAGCGTCATCACATACTACTTCATCAACAGCCAGTAATCGCTCAGAACTGGACGACGCTGCCTCATTCTATGCCATCATTGCTATTGGCGCGCAGTGTAGATGGCGAAACGACAACGACAATGCAATAGCAACCCGGTATTTCAACCAAGCCCGAAATATTGCCTTCCAGGGCTGGCTTCAAGATCCCACGGTGGGCCTGGTACGAACATTTGTTCTGTTAGCTTTCTATATGTTAGGAGCATGCCGGAGAAATGCAGCGTTCATGTACATCGGTGTGGCATCTAAAGCGGCTATTGTATTAGGGTTACATGCCCCGTCAGATAACAAAAATATGGACAAGGCTGAGATGGACCAACGGAACCGTGTGGGTATGTCGGTCCGTGTGCTTGACCTGGTCTGTAGCTCAATTTTGGGTCGGCCGGGCACGACATTGCCATTGGCTCCAGGTACTGGCCGTCTGTCGTCTCTTGACCCGTCGACAAATAGACATCGCACAGTTGCCTTATCAGCTTCTTATGAAGCTTGCTTTATTCTAGAAGCTATTGTACGTGAATTTGCCTGTCACGGTAGTTTATCTGTTAATAGTACCGAAAGTTTCCTTGGTCAGCTGGCCGAGTGGGCTCGTGGTCTGCCGACTCAACTTCGGGGGCTTCCACTTAGACGCCATGACCGCGCGTCTCGCAGCCTGTTGTCAGTGAACACACACATGGAAGCACAACGCAAGTCCAAGCTTGTGGGTAACATCCACACGGCTTGCACGTACTACTTTGGTGTCATACTTGTGACAAGACAGTACATGATCCATCATATTATGTCCAGACTTGAGATGAAAACTACTGGGGATGATGCGGTTCCTGTGCCACTTACGGCTGAGGGATCTAGCACCATGCCCACACAGACGCAAGTTTCAAGTGATCCTGATGGATGGCGTAAGGCCTTTGACGGCCAGCCAGAGCTTGTCAAGAAGTATTCTGATCGCTGTATTGATGCTGCCTTGTATCTTTCTCAACACTGCATTGACGCTCACAGCAGTGGAGATCTCCTGAGTATCATGTGTGCCCTCAAAGCTTGGATGTTCGTGTCGGGCCTTGTCCTTGGGTTTGCTCTGTTGCTCGAAAGGACAGCAGAAACAGAACGGTGGAGCCTTTCTTTCCACGGCGTCAAGGGAATCTTGCAAGGTATGGCTCAAGTCTCGGCACAAGCCAAACAATATTCTCTTATTCTCATCTCTTTCTATGATGCCATACTGGCATACAACCATAATCAGGCAGCAAACTCCAACGCCGGAGATACAACTGTTGAGCGTATCCTGTCCGTTGTTGAGGCTGACGACCCTCCGGCCTGTTCATCATATGCAAACGACGCCGCAGTGCCGGATATTGTTGACCCGGAAACTACTAGCACCAGAAACTATTTAGGCACTGAGATGCCTGCTTATAATGATGCACCAGGAGGGTTAGCCGCTGTAGCGGGACCCTTTGAACAGTACGCAGCTGACTTCACTTCTATACTTGGCGGTAGTAGAGATATGGGCAACCAATGGGTTACTAATGGGGTGGGGGGTAATGGAAGCGATATGGGAATGGCTTTACCTGATGTGATGGCTCTGTTCCACACATTTACGAATGAATTTGGCCAGACGTAGACGACGATCTATTTAGGTATATATATATACATGTAATATAGGGCTGGATAAAGGGAATTTTCCGAAAGGAACAAGTGGAGAATAGGTTGGTTGCATTTACTTTCAAGGTTCTTACCTACGTGCGAGTCATTCGTAACCGAATAAATAATATAGAATCTAGTGATAGACTAGAGTTTGATTTTCCAGGTTTATTTACTTCTCCAATCTGTTTGCAGTCAACACCATTTTGCCGTTACACTTCCGCCACAGATTTCCCAAATTTCTCGTGTTGAATGACTGGAACGTCCAAGCCCCGCTCTGTACTGTTATTGATTATTCCCCATTGAGGAAATATATAGAGAATTGTGGGGCAATTGTGGGATGGCTTATTTCTTATCCACTATGTGACCTATGTAAGTGCTTTCCGGGGATGGAAACAATAGCGGTCGAAAGTTGCAGTTGCAGTTGCAGTCAAACTGTATCGATAAGGTGGCATCTACAAGATATAAATATATAACTAGTATCTATTTCAGTATCCATTTGGTGTCTTTAGGGCTACTGTTTTCCTACACTAATCTCAAAATTTCAACTTCTCCATCTGAATCCATTGTGTTCCATTGATCGGCACTTCATAATGGTCTCTCTTCCTATTGCTTTGTCCTCCGGACATAAGATTCTTATTGTGAGACTAACTACCCCTGTCGTAAGCCTATGCTACTATGTACTAACAATCAATAGTTCGCCTATGGCCTGGGTACTCGCTGATTTAAGAGTGCCCCCGAACAAATTAAAGTGTGCGTTCAAGCTCGGTTACTGTCACATAGATGGTGCCCAAAGTGAATGGTGTTTCATAGTATGGTATTTGTATTAACCGTCACTAACGATTCTCAGTGTACAATAACAAGGCTGAGATCGGTCAAGCTCTGCCCAAGTCCGGCATTCCCTGTTCCAAGATCTTCCTCGCAACTATAGCTAAGGACTAGGGTAACATCATCGACGCACTTAAGGAGGTCCCTCAAACTCCTCAAGACCGACTATGTCGATCTGTACCTGATCCACTTCCTCTTTGGTGCCTTGAATGACCAACTCCAGACTGTTTGGGCCGATATGAAGAACGTTTCTCTCGGTCTCCCCAACCCTGTTATTTTCTAGCTGACCACTATTTTAGAAAAGGCCAAGATTATTCCAGTTTTTAACCAGATTGAGCCTCATTCTTACCTTCCTCAGCTGGAGCTACATGCCTTCATGAAGGAGAAGGGTATCAGTCTAGAGACCTTCGGACCTGTTACTCCAATTTCGAGGGTGGCTCCCAGTCCTCTTGACGAGACTCTCGACAAACTTTCTCAGAAGTATCTGATAGAAAACACTTTTATTCTGCTATGGTGGATCGTCCAGTAGGGCTATGTGGAAACTTCTAATAATAGAAAAGAGGAGAGACATTCCTAACAGGAAGCTGACACCCAAGGAAATCGAGGAGCTTGGTGTTAAGGGTGAGGGCAAGGTCTATCGCCAATTTTTTGGAGACAAGTTCAAAGCTATGGGCGTGCAGCCATAGCCTTGTTGATGACAGAAATGTTAGCCAGAGCGAAGTACGGTTACGCTTTCCGGGTAATTCCATATAGATATTTTGTTCGACCTTAGCTTCACTAGACTTGAATTCAAGGCTGGCTGTTACATAAATAAATAAAAATTTCTTTACAAATCAGCTATTCTGGCTTTTTTTAGTATTAATTCTGTGACAATCATTTGTCGTTATTGTCGGATAGTAACCCTAAAATAGAATTTCCTGCATATAGCACAGTATAGAAATAAGTTCATGAAAAAATCTACCACTACTTGTCAATATATAGTAGCACGTCAATTATCCTCCGTATGCAAACAAAAACAAAAAGAAAGAACAAGCTAGCGAGAGCCAAAAAATGCATATTATATGTATCTCCTGAAAACATATTCTGGATTCAAAGACCACATTTGAAAAACAGAAAAGATAGAAAAGTAATTACCTTTTTTTTTATCTTTGAAGTAAACAGAAACAGAGACACCAAAATTTGATAAAAGGAAAAGGACTAGAAGACAGACAATACACAGAACATATAAAAACCGAAGTACAACATAAATTAAGAAAACATACTTATTTCTTCCCAGTTGTATTAACTCCTCCTTTTTTTCTCCTCTTGCTCTTAGCAAGCTTGTCCATCTTTATTTTTTTTGCCTCTACCCCAATAACTGTAACTAGCATCTCTATTACTATATATTTTCGAAGAGTATACTTGAATAAATAGAAAATATCGTCGACTCGGTAAAATTGAATGCAAGACTCCCGAAACATCATATACGTTATAAATATTAGTGTTTAGGTTGGTTCATAATGGGGCACTACGTGTAGATTACATCATAACGGCTGAATAAAATACTGAGGTGGAAGAAATTAAATTAAATTACTTTTTACCTCTGTATTTAACCAATCCCTTATCAAACCCATATCAGACCCAAATTCTGCGCCAACGCACTTATACTTGTTATCCTCAAGTATCACGATTTTCCATCATGGCAGAAATATCAGAAGCTACTCGAAAATACTAAACTGGCAATGGCTTTGATGCTTTTCACGTCTAATTCAGAGCCTTGCCTAATGACAAAGGCATTACAGCCTCACCTGATGCACCTGAGAAGTTGGCCCCAGTTTGTATGACAATCCATTTTGCGTTTATTTTTCTTTCTAACAAGCTTTAATAGACCTTCAAGACGTATCACTTGATCTTTTTTCCATATTATGAATTCTCCGAGCTTCTTATATGCTTCTATCTTACGCTAGACATGACAGTTTTAAGTCCGGTTTTTTCATGATCATGTCACGAATTTACTCTAGCAACTAACTTCAAGCTTATCAAGCCCCTCTTGCATGCTATCCCCACAAATGATGCTCAAGATTCGCACATCTAGGACCAAGCTTCTTTTATGAATAAATATAGGCCAAAGTATAAGAAGAGGAAAAAGAAGAAAGCCTCAACAGAATGGTTCCAAATTTTCATCCCAGGTGAATTGAAAAACCAAAAGTCCTTTGATAAGCCTAGGAAAGGTAGGCTTAATCTTGTACGATATGCGCGAGAAATGTCTACAGCACGAGATACACGCCGGTATATTCCGAGCTTTACTATCTGTGGATCTCGCATAGGGCTATAGGAACTTTATCGACTAGGTGCCATTGCATCTGACTCTTTTGGCATTCAAGAAGATGGTGAACGTTTTGTCAAAACCATCACTGGCTTCCATTAGATAAGTGAAGAGGATCTTCGATTTGATCCAATAATCACTAAAAAAATGGTAAGCAGACCCTTTTGATTCAGCGGAATGGCGAGACTGAGAGGATTGTGCTTGATGAACTCATATTCAGATCCCCTTGTGTTGTTGGTCAAGCTACTACTCGCTGGAAAGCTCAACACGAAAAAGATCCCAACAAGCCTTTGGTGGTTAAAAATTCCTGCCAGGATACACAGCGGCCACACGAGGGTAATTTACTGAAAGAGGCCTTGGGCAAAAATATGACCAACATTGCTCGGCACTACCATCATGAGATTGTTTTATTGCATAGTACTGTTAATGATGTATCGGGCAATGTTCATGGAGGGATCGGTCTTTCTCAGTCCAGTGGATTTCTTTTGAAATCTGCTATGATGACTGCCAGAACAGATGAGGATATCATGGCAGATGCAGATGCCACAGCGGATGGGGATGCCACAACATATGCCACGATATATATCACGACTACAACTACTTCGCTAAAGCCCCCAAGCAGAAACCAGACATCTCAGACTGATTTCGAGTTGTTATCCTCTAAACGAATTTGCTTGACAGACATTTTCGAAGCTCGTGGTATGCCTCGACACAATCGTGAATGCTGACGTTTCACTAGTGATTATAAAACCTTGATTTACCAGGAAATCTCACGGGTGGCTCTACTTACAGCATTGGAAGGCTGCACCCAAGGACACCACTCCCTATACAAAACAGGAATCTTGTATAGGGACATTTCTATCAACAACCTAATCATCAATGAAGCCTCTAATAAACCGGTAGATGATTTATTTTTGATTTAGACCTTGCCATTGACACAGAGCGAGATAATTTCACTGGGGCCAAAGGAATTATGGGAACATTAACTTTCGTGGCTATTGGCACGCTATGGCAAGCCTCGCTGCTTTGCACATGACTTATAGTCATTTTTCTGGGGTTCTCTTTTGGATTTGTATCTATTATGACAACTCAGGCAAGGAGAGTGGTTCCAAATTTCCAGAAATGAAGCACTATGGGAGTAGCTTCTATCAGCAATGAGAAGCTTGGCACAATCATTAAATTCTACAAATTCCTCGGGGTAGCTGATTCATACTTTACAGACTACTGCAAGTCTCTAATTATTTGGATGAATAAGTTGAGAAGGGTTATTTTTGCCAATGCTAGAAAATATGAGGAAGATGTCACTCAAGATGAAGGAGATGAAGACTTGTATTCCTCCATGATTGAAATCTTGCGCCAAGCCCAGCAGGACCCTAATGTACGTTCTTAATATATGACGAGGGTATATATCCGGTAATTATTTAGCTTTTTCTATGAAACCAATTGTTATATCAATCTTTTTTCAATCTTAAAACCCGATTCCTTCAGTATGATTTATCTCACCAGCATATATAGATTTATAGGCAAGCCTATACAAACCAAACAAAGAACACAAAATTCATGTTTGATCAGGACAATATACTAAGCCAGATGGAGCCAAAGATATGAACAACTACATAGGTACAAGTACAAGAAATAGGGTTATCAACCCTCAGTATGCAACCGGATCTAATCAATCAGTAACATTATGAAAATCAGACTTACCGAAGTCAACCACTTTGCGCCTAGTAAACTAGTCATAGCGCCTATACATGGATGAGTGCGGTCGAAACCATTACAATCCTGGCACATCCAATTACAGGAGGATGAAAAATTCCTGAAACGCGTCGTCGAACTAGCCAAAACGCTTCTCGGACTCTTGACCGGACATCTGACTTGGTCTCTATAGTGGCGATACCTCCTTTTGTCGTCATGACATTTTTACTTCTATCATTATTTTTGATGAATTGACTCTGGATTTGTACATATGATTGAATCATTGCAGTAGCCACTGGCCCCTGCGCTCATTTAGTATAATTCTTCGTTCCATTTTCAGCCTCTCATCGTCGTCACAGTTCGTAGTGCATCGAGAGCCCAAGTACTCGCACCGTTACATACCAGCCGTTTCTTACTTCGGCCTCCGTCATTTTTCGTGCTGCGCACGCGAGTAACTTCCCAAAATCGTCTCCAAATATATATCTCAAAATCTTCTATTTTCCACGCAACCTCACCTTCAATTTACCTTAATATATTTCTCTATCTGTCCCCCATTCCACATTCAACACTGCATCCTTAAAATCAGTTTTTATCTCTTTTCCATATCTGCCGGAATGCCTTCACCTACTGAGGAGCCGACGCTTCCTCCGTTGCCCCGGGACCCTTACGGTAGCAGTCCCGTCGTACAAACCCCCATTTGTAACCCCCGAAAGCGAGCTCTGCAACTTTCTGAATGTCAACCTCCGAGCATCAACACTTCATCCGACCCCGCCTTATTCTCCAGCGATGATGATCCATCTCTCGAAAACTACCAGCCATCCAGCGAGCGCTCCAAGCGTAGACTTATTGGGTCCTGGTATGAACATAACGCCGCTGCCTCTTCTGATCCCCTTGACGTCGATGATGTTCTGCCCAAGGCTTCTTACCGGCCTGTAGCTCGGCGCATTTTCCGCCGTGACTTTGACAGTGGGATTTTCCTCGGTAGCGACGGGACCACCATTGCAGATGATGATGCAATCGCTATGCCCCCGCCCCCGCTCCCACCCATGACACGCCCGCGTAAATTGACGTCAAACTCGTTGCGCCAAGTGCCTGCGGCGGAGCTCGCGGCGCGTCAGATTGTCGAATCGTGTGTTGAGGAGGGCAAGGAGTCTATCGATTTGTCGTAAGTATCACACCTCCAATTCGTAAATTAAACAAAAGACGCCTAGTACCCTATCCATGTTCTTGTAGATGCCACGCATGTATGCGAGAGAGTTTGCAGGATGCACGGGGTCACGTCTATTTGAGATTTCTGATGTCTAACTTTGTCTGTATTATAGTGGTTTCTCACTTGAAAATATTGACAATGACCTGATTGCGCCTATCTCGACCCTGACATGCATTCCGACAGTCGTCGATGGTGCGCCTTTTGAACCCAAAGATCCTGAGGTCAAGCTTCTTTTGTCTAATAATTGCTTAACTCAGATGCCCGGCGCAATTCTTGACATTGAAAATATCACTTACTTGAGTTTGCGTGGAAACGATCTTACGGAGCTTCCGTCTTGTCTCGGAAAACTGAAGAATCTCGAGACATTGAATGTTGCTTTGAACAAACTCCGGTATCTACCAAGGTCTCTTCTCGACTTGTTAGGCCGGAACGGAAAGCTACAAAACCTACACATCCACCCGAATCCATTTATCCAACCCAAAGATACTTTTACTGTTTCTGAAATCAATGCTGAAGAGGCATTGGCTGACTCTACCGGAAAGTCCGCGGTTTATCTCGCCCGGTCGGCAACTCAATTTCTCGATACTGCCGGGATAATTCTGTCCAGGGTCCGGTTACCCCTGCTTGATGGGCCCACCACATTGGCAAACAATGGCCTGGAGATTGATGCCTCCTCTCCTCTAGCCAAAAACGCACCGAGAGTTGCTAGTTTGACTGAATTGGTTTTACGCCAATGCTACCAAAGCTCTCTGTTGTCTACAATGTCCCAGTTTGTCGAAGATCCAAAGTACACCAAATTCCGTCTGATGTTGGATCAAGTTCAAAAGACTCGGGAACAGCGCGGCCGTTATTGCTCGAGCTGCGGTGTAAAATTCGTGATGCCTGCTTCACAGTGGATTGAGTGGTGGGCCATGGGAGATTCAGCTACGCAGACTCCAACAGGAGAGACCAAGAAGGCCATATTCACTACTAACGAGGAAGGTAGCGTTGCTATTCCTTTCTTGGCCGAGGGTTGCACTCTGGGCTGTATTGCTGCTGACCCTCCCAGGGGGACTTCCCTGGAGAAGTTGTGAGCTTAAGATAAAATGATAACGGTGATAATCTGATATTTTTGTTTGGTTTATATTTTTATGTTATTCTGTTGACATAGATTCTTTCATTATTTGGTACTGGAAGGTCAGGGTGGTTATTATTGTTTTGTTTCAGAGTTCCATAGTGACGTAAAATTTACATTATTTCTTGAGTCTCTTGAAGGTTTGAAAGACAAATCAAGTATTCATCTTGATGTATTATGTGCAAAGTTAAATGGTATCCTCCAAAAGTGATCAGTGTCGCAAATGTGAATAATCCCAACATGCTCAGCATTCAGAGACCATGCCAGAAGTTTGATCTAGTCTATACAAATATCGTCCCTTAATCCCAATCGTCATCGCTATCACTGTCGCCCCCTCTCTTATTCAAACTAGATGACTTGATGTTCTTGTTCGCAAAATACTTCTCCTCCTTAGCGTCCTCGGCATCTCTACAGCGCTTTATCACACGCATATCATTGTTAGCGATAGCGCCGACCTCTACCAATAGGTTGTCAATGAATATCATGTTTGCTCTGCGGCCACCAACCATGACTAAAGTAACAACCTGCTTTGTAATATCCCCATTTTTATAGACAAGAATCGTAGGGCAGCTGATCTCTGGATAGTTCTCGATGGCCTTTGCGGCGGGCATTTCACAGAACTTGATGTCGGGATATTCTTTCGCAGCTTGGTGCCACAAATCCTGTAATACCCGAGACTCAACATTGGAGCCTATTGATGAGGTCAAATTGACAAACACAGGACCTTTATAGGAGGCCTCTGTGACTTCTCTGAAATAATCTGGCTTAGATATAGGGTATACAGAGCCATGGGCGGATTTTGTCTGAAGGGTGGCAATCTCGGCCATGCGTTTTTGTCTATAAACTTCGATGAATTCATCGTCTTCCTCGTCTTCAAGTTCGTCGAGTTCATCGATTTCCTTGCCTTCAAGACGGTTTTCGTAGGCAAGGCGGTGCGCTTCTACGAGGGCCTCCTCAATCATAGGGGTAGGGCTGGGAGGCTTCTCGGGGATGATCTTGTGTTGACGCAGAATATCGTTCCTATAAACGAAGAAGAGGTCAGAAAGAGATATGTTGGGTCGGAAGGACCAGAACGGACCATTCAGTGTCCGCGTCTGGATCATCGATCGGGACCGCAATGCGCTGGTCTATAGGAGCTGCCATCTTGTCTGATTAATGTTTTAATTGGTGCGAGGTATATGAATCGGTGTAGGAGGTAACTTCATTACAGCTTCGAAAGTACCAAACTGATATTATTGGTATCACGACCTGGCTATGAATTATTGATTATATCTTTAAATATCGTCACCCAATTATTCTGGAAGACTTGCAGCAATAGGTTATCATTCTAGTAAACTTCCTTATCGCATCCTTTTACCCCTCCACCGCGCAGGAGCTCATCAAGCTTACACGAATGCCCCGCAGCTCTATGCATCCTAGGGATCTTGTTCGTCATTCATAGGAGACCTCGGTGATTTTAGCCGAAGTATTGCCATTATAAGTAACCCTTCCGTGTAGGATTTTCAAAGGTGAAGATTAATGGTTAGCGCAAAACTTTTTAAAAAAAATCCAGCCCCACGTGATTGATGCCCTAACGCCACGTAAATATTTCAGGGAAGTGCCTCACTTTCTCAAGATTTGCAGACAGTTGTGCGTTGCCTTGTCCCCACCTTTAATCCTTTGCCTTCGGAAAATCACCCCAGTTTGTGCCCTCCCAATTTTGAGAGTAGCCTCTGCGAAGAAAGACTATCCGCTTCACGACTCTATTACTTCCCCTTCCTTTCCATCTCACTTGTTAGTTAACCGCTTGACAAAACAGACAATATGGTAAGAGATACCAATTATCACGACTTCTATAATCGACTCAGCATTTCGAAACAATCAGCGTCTTGTTCTCCAATCCAATTTCTACCCAGTTCATCACTGCCGACTGCACGTATACTCCAAATTTTTAAAGAATCAAAATTTCTAAGCCGGGCAATACTCTGCGACGACCATGATCTCCAAACATCATAATCAGATCACAAATACCCACCATCAGAGATCTATTATGCCTAGTTTTTACCAGTCGCCAATCGTTGCCTTTGGAATAATGGACTTGGAAATGGAATTGGCTAGACGCTGGTGTTATGTTGTCGATTAGGGGGTTATGCTGCCCAAATTTCAGCAAACTTGGCCATACTGACTCCGACTCAGGTTCTCGCTGTTGATCTCCTCAACCCTTCGGCTGCCTCTGAGCTTAAGAAGCACAAGCTCAAGGTACGATTTTTCGACATTTATCGTCTTTGAACCGACCATGCACATGATTTTCGGGGCTAAAAACGAGCACGTGGACATCGAATGGATTGCATAGTGGTATATTGTTTATCCGACATCGTTTTTTCCCACAAATATGTGCATAATTGGTGTCATTATGGTTTCTATCCCCTTTAGTCGCCTGTCCTAGTTCACTAACATGTCAAATCTAGACCCTTGTGCCAGCCCCCCGCTCTTTCTTCATGGACGTCAAGTGCCCTGGCTGCTTTACCATCACCACCGTCTTCTCCCATGCCCAGACCGTCGTTATCTGCCAGGGTTGCACCACTGTCTTGTGCCAACCTACCGGTGGTAAAGCCAGATTAACCGAGGGCTGCTCTTTCCGGAGAAAGTAAACGTCTCAGCTGGTAGTTTTTATAGAACCAACAAAAAATGGAATGATCGGCTTGGACTCATGTTTTCTTTCAATTTCTTTCGTTCAAAATTTCTGCGCGCTGTGACACCGCTCGGTCGGTTTCGAATCCACAGCCAATTTCTCAAATGACAAACGGCTGCTCTTTTTCTGCATTTTCTGGACTTATGGTCTCGCATACCTCTGCCAACTGCTGGTATTGCGATTTTTGATATGGCTAATTTCATGCCCTTTGTTCCTTATACATTTTCACGAGACCAGTCCGGTCTCACTGTCGAAGCCTAGGGCGCGCAGACATCGCTGGTGGTTGTCAATATTCCGGCATTTCGGAACTGAGTTGATGCTAAGATCTAGGGTAGCAAAAAGGAGAGACCGGTAATGACGTCATATGGGGCTGCTAGGCGTTGGGTGAACAACCAGTCTCGAGGACTGTTATTTTCTGATAAACAGCAATAATAAAGTGATAAGTTATATTCAGATGTCTTTTAAATTTACAATAGTATTATGTATATTATGATAATGGCTTGGTATATCACGTGTCCCTACCCTATGATAATCAGCTCGTTGTGACACAAATCCCTATATTTCATTTGCCACGTTCAGATTCATATATCCCATAGCCTCCGATGTTAGACAGAGGTGGGATGACCTAAGTGTTGAAATGTATTGTAGAGCTACATCTTGGAGATTGAGATGGTGCTGATGTCTCGGGCATTGTGATGGTATCTGTTAACTTTAACACTAGAATATGCATGAAATCTACGACAAATTATATCAACATTTTAATAATTACCCCATTGGGAAGCTAATCCTTTTGTGAAACTTTTGTTTGCTATTACGAATAGTGCATTCTAGATATTAATGTTTGAGTTTAACGCCAAGCAAAAACACTCCAGGTGTAGTGTCAACAACTGATTCTTGTCTTCATAATGTAGTTAGGGTCTAATCATCCCTGTTGTTCTCAGAAGCTCTTGATGGATTCAGCTTGTTGTCTCAAGAAACAGTTATCAATTGTAAGTATCGTCAACTTACATCTACACCTGATATCGACCCAACTATCGATATCGCTTACATAGTATACCGGAAACATCAGGGAATCCTTCTTGAACACTAGTAGTAGGCACACGGGAAAACACAAAGACGCGCCTATTGAACCCATAAGCACGCCTATTCTAGCCTAGCCCCATATTTTCATCTCCTTTGACAATCCAGTTCATGATAGTTGTTGATGTCCGTTTTTGGTGTCGTCTTTTGACATATTGGAAAACAACCCATCACATTACACAAATACAAGCATCTACCTGATTTACACAAATAGCCACCTGCAGCCCTGCACAGCTGTTCTGACAAGGGATAGAGAAACATATCCCCAGTACAAGCTGACGTCCGTCAAAGTAAACCCTTGACCCTCGGCACCGTCCGGGCCATGTTGTCCCTTGTTTATTTTGTTCGCTTGCTTTGTTTTCACGTTGTTTTAATGTTGCCGAGAGACGTCATCGACGAATGAAACCATGAATGGCCCTGTGGCCAAGGTTCAGATTCATGGGGGCAATGTTGGGGCTAGGCCACATCCATATGTCTGTAACCCTTGTGAATGATTGCTTTGGGCTTCGTTTTGCATTCTTCGTCGTGCATGTTACAGGCTATTTCTTGCTACGTCCCTCTTGCTTTTGAACCTTGTCCTTTTCTTCTTCCTTTGATTATTAACCACTCACATTGCAATGATTTAATCTTTGCCATTCTTTGTTTCTTGTCATTTTCGCCTTATAACCCATAGCCACTTTCTATCCGCTTCGTTCTACCCCAAGGATAACATCCATATTCACTACAAAAAACCCCACTATCCTCCTACAAACCATTCACAATGTCCCAACCTAGAACCAAGCGTCAGTTCGCCGGAGCTACCAAAGATCCCTCCCAGCGCCAGATCACATCTTTCTTCAATACTGATGGCCGTGTCCAATCTACTGCTTCCACCCATGAGGCTCGCGGTACCGGTCACGGCATCGGACCCGCCTTACCGTCTTCCATCCAGTCTTCTCTCCTGAGCGTTGGTATGCGTGTTCGCAAGTCCGTCCCTGAAGGCTACAAAACCGGCAGTGTCTATTCTGGATACAAGATGTGGTCTGAGAACTCTAGATCGTACAGTAAGCCCACTACTCAGTCTACTTCTCACAATGCCTACTTCACCGACACCAATACCAACCAGATCGGCCTTGTTCCTTACTGCGGCGTTAACAAGATCGGTGGCCTCTCTACCCAGCCCATTCGTATCGAGAATGAGGCTACTTCTACTGATATTCCTGCCCTTTCTTCTTCTCAGGAGACTATTGATGACTTCGAGGAGGAGGAACCGCGCGAGAACAAGAAGCGTGGCTTTGTCGCTGAGGATGACTTTGAGAAGTTCCCTGGCTTCAACGTCAGCGATATCAAGAAGGCTTCCTGTGGCCTCAAGGTCAAGATGGTTTACCCCGACCGTGTTATGGCTATTCCTCGCAAGTCCAAACAGGGCACCATTGTTGAAGTTAATGACTTCGAAGAGGCACCTTTTTTGGACCAGTCCATCCTCCCATAAGCGATTGATCTCGGCTTGTACTTATATACAGTGTAACCCTACTTTATTACATGCAATATTGTATATTCATGTAGCCTCGGATGATATGTTTCCAGGCTACTTTAAAGGTCTGTTTATTTTTATACGTTATGTGTTATATTTTCTTGGAGGAGTATAGGTACTGGTCGATGGTTCTAGTCCTCCAGCCGTATCACTGTTATGTCTCAATAGCACATGGCTTTGAGGCATCGAGTCCCTGATGACCAATCCCTCATCACGTTCGAGTACTTCATGTTTCTTTAGTCTGTCCTTGGATACCATTTGCATTTTTGGAGTTACTTCGGTATTGGCTTTTTTTTGGTACATTTGCTGGACGTTCCAATGTCTAGTTATAATGAATGGGAAAAAATTATCGGTTCAACTATATTGCAAACTCAGCGTGTAATGTCTATCTATCTATGGTGATTTAAAAACAAAGGATGCTATGTGGTATCTAGATATTATGATTAAATGGTAGGGAACAGGTTTTTGAACTCAAGTAGATCCCGTTGACCATATAGTTCACCCAGGATAACGATAATCATGTTAATAGTGTGCCATTTGTTCATTTGAGTCTCTGACCCAGAGACCGGCACCTCAGCAGGTTGTACCTCGGCGGTAATCTCAGACTTGATATTGGTCTCTTCAGATATCTGGGGTGCATCAGTCCCATTAATCTTTGCAAGGAGACGAACCTTGGCTTGTTCAAGGGTTTCAACAGGTGCATCCTCTTGCACCTCTCCTTCTTCGTCAGACATCTCCATGGCTTCGCCCTCCTCGTTTTCTTCAGCATTGGGCTCGGTGGGTTTCGGTGTATCATCTGTTTGTGAGGGTGAAGAATTTGTCAAAGAATCTGACACAAGCAATGGTTGAACAGCATCTTCTTCTGCATCATCCATACTCGGTCTCTGACTAATAAGAACATCATCGTTATCATTTACAATAGTCTCCACAATTGGCTCCGAGTCATCACTGCCGGCGATCTCCGCAATCTTATCTTGTTCTTCGGTGCTTCTACTCAGCAATATTGCCCGCTTTCCCAAATCTCGAAGCCAGGCTATATCCGTGTGCTGTAGCTCGCCCTTTTCGGGCATTCTGGCTAGAAGACCCCATAACCAACAGCTCGTTCGTGGGGTCAGTGGATGTCTAGGCTTGAAAAACTTCCCACCTAATAAGACTCGCAGCACTTTTAACGGTGCATCATGATCCATGGCAGCCAGTTGGACCGGGCTTGGATCTTGCTCCAAGATTCTCTTGGTCCATATGGCAAAGGTAGCACTTTTAGGGCCAAAGTTTCCAACAAAGGCACTATGAGTTCGGGGAAGGTTTGCGACGAGTTCTGGTGGCGGCTTCCTATAGAGTCTAGCCCTGAGTGCATTGAAACGGTCCGTTATATTCTTAGTATAGTGCTCTCCCAATGTCCAGTACGGATCAGTAGTCGCCGGATCTGGTTGTTGCGGTTCAGGCCCCGCTGTGTATGCGCCGTCTTCGTAGAAACCCTCCGGATCATCATACTGGTCATAGTAGTTGTAATCCTCGCCATCGTAATATGCGTCTTCATCGTCGGCGTCCACACCCTCGGTATATTCATCGTCGTTTCCGGTCTCCGGGACGTAGTCTTCGGGGAGCTGGGGTCCATAGTGCACTTTCGGTGCTACGAGCAAGTGAGGGATTCCCGAGGCTTGGTTTCTGTAGTAAACTCACCTGATCAGTCCCATATTCTCGATATCTTACCATGACGGGCATATGACAGCCAACACCATCTTGGTTCAATTTAGCGGGGTGCTTTGCACTGGCGAGAGAATGGTGGGAATACTTACCGAACAGAGCTTAGATAGGCCATGGCCTCTGAGTCGTCTTCAAAGTTTAGATCAGCATCATTGGGAACACTGGTCTGAGTACCTTGACCAGCAAAAAAATACTTTTGTCCAAATGTCGCATCGATGAAGGCATTCTGATGCTGTCTAGTTTTGTTATTGTTGAAATTCTTTTTCGCCTTTTTGGCAGAAGTAGCCTTTTGAGCCTCGGCATTTAAGGAGTCGTAAGGTCTTTTTGATGCCATATTAGAATTACAAGTAGTGTCTACTCGAATGATGTATGTGGTTGAATTCTAGCACCAAGATTCTCACGACCATGAATGTTCATTGTTCTATCCGGTATTACTTACGCGGTATCACCGCCTACCGAAAATGGAATCACATACAAATCCTAAGCGTGACAGCACGTGATTTTATTTGATGCGACAACCCTGTTAACCCTTGTGTTGACCACAACTTGATCAGTAAAGATGAATGATATTATGGTAATTTCCAAATTCAAGCAAAAACTTGGTATTAATCGGATATTTGCCAAAAGATGATACTTATGATACTTCCACCAAGAAAAAGCGGAACTAAGGTCGAGACTAACATGCGTCATTATGCATTTAAATCACTTGCAGCATCGCAATTCTGGGAAAAGCTTGAAAAGAGCACCACGTGCCTGATTACCCAAAATGGATTGCCATATTTACTCACATCCCTCCATGATCTCTACGACACATTGACAATTGCCAACAATTGTGACTTTTTACCGCAGGATAGTTTGCAGCCACATGAAAATTATCATATATTTGCATGATGTGACTAGTCAGTCCGGTGTAAGGTGCATATTGATCTCAGACATCGTGAGACTGGTATGTGGTGGTTATTCATGAGAACAGTGGCAATTTTGATATGTAGTGAATTGAGTTATATCTACAAGTCATTATGCTATATATGAGCTCTATATCTCGCAATATATGTCAATGCGATATGACCATGTAACCTAAACCTACAGATTCAACAATCTAATCGGAATCTAATCGGGCATCTGTGAACGAAAAGCCCCCACAATCGACCACACTTGTCCCATGAACCCAACCCCATAGTCCCCAATTTGTCAGCCTAGTAAGTCTGGCATTTTTGCCGCTGAGATCATAACATCTGATCTTTATGCACTTTTAAACCCCAGACACAACATGTGACAATGGTCTACAACTATGGTATCACCATCACACCCGATCAGACTTCAATAAAAAAGTCTCCCATGGACCCACATGTATGTGCTGGAGTGATCGACCGGCGATCAATGCCCACAATCTTCGGTAATGCTGTTGTTGTTGTAAGAGGAGTGTCACAGCTGCAAAGAGCTTGGGGCTCCCGGATGGCGGACCGCAAGGGGGCCCGGGGGGTCGTGAGAGGCCGGGGATAAATGGGAAGCCTGGAAAGTTCGGGTATGCGCTTCGGTGCTAGTAAGGCAGCAAAGAATCTGAGTCTCGTATTCATAGCGTATATATCTAGTGGCGATTAACCGCGGTTGATGTTGAGAAGCAAAGTTGACTGGTGGCATTCTGACTGGAATATTGGCGAATGGCGGGTTGTGGTTAAAACATGTATCTGCATTGAATTCTTGGCATAAAATTGAGTTAAGATCTACTTGAACAGAATGGAGCATTAGACTTTTATTGTCATTGCCATGACTATTGAAGTAGATCTCATATACTAGCTCATAGATGCACCTTGATACATGTATAAATTGTCATTTTGCAGTTGTTATAGATTGTGATGAAAGGTTAACTCAAACTAAGGTTTTGAAGATTCATTAAAGTTTCAACTAAAAGGATTAAAATCTAGGACATGAATCTCAACATGGAATCTGATGCAATGATACAATCGCTATTGTTGGGGGGTTTCAAACCTTCAAGGTCGTCGGGATTCAAGGCCCCGGTCAACATGGACCATACGGTGGCGTCGGACATCAGCCACACATCATCTTCCGATGTGACGGATTCCCGTCCCGATGTTGTTAGAATACCGGATACCAAACCCATCCTTTGACCACGCTGATCCGAAACAATCCAATCCATGAGGCGTTTGAACTTTTTGTGTTTTGCATAACATTCGCTTGTCTGATCTTTCGCTTAGTGAGACCCTTTCCATCCAACCAGCAACCTGTCAAATTCTGCATGAATTTTTTTTCTCGTCTTTTTGAGTTCCACTGTAGATATATATTGATTTTTGTCCATATACCTACATCTAGCCATCCAAGATTACTCAGCCTCTTCGTTTGTTGCGGGCATTACCGATTGGACGTCTTTGGTTCATGCAGCCAGTGGTTGCGTGGCGGACCCATGTAGGCACTGATCGCCATGTAAACGAAACAACGGTAGTGTGGCATGGGGTATCTATATGATGTTTGTTATAGTCAGTGAAGGGCTATGATATTCGACTAAAGGCCGATAATGGGTGGATAGAATAGCATTTTTCATCGGGGGAACTATCGGGAGGATGATACTTTCTGGATATTCTCCAAATATCAAAGTTCTTATGTCGCTACGGACTTTGTATGAATAGAGACTTCAGACACTGATGGCTATAGGCTATGCTGCCTCTCGTTTTGACCGTATTGGACTCCTTCGGACTCTAGAGATATACATATACAGACAGTCCATTGGTTGCATGCATCCTATAGCATGAAATTCCATGGATCTTGATGTCTAATATAATACTGAAGTTCCCACTATTCAGTATGCTATAACCAGAGGCATTGGTATTGGCCAATAGTAAATGTAACAATAAAACTTGTCACATGACTGGCTATGACTTACACGCCCTTAACCAATTAATAGATGCAGGAAATTTGCCACTGTCTTACCTCAAACCTATAGGATGTGTAACGTTGTGGGCACCATCATATTATCACTATTTGGAAAAGACATACACCATATAGAGATAAATAATATGCGCATACCATTTAGAATGAGAAGTCCACCAGGTATTTGTCTTTCTAGATTAATGCAACATTGCTATCCATGATGATACTTGAAGATATTCATTGATGATACACTAGGCCTAATGCATATGGCAGCCAGATGGGGTTCTTCAAGATACAGAGCTGGCGGTGGAGGATATAGAGTGATGCTCTGCAATTTAGTAGTCCATATTGAAATCCATATATGTACAACTCATCAAGATTCTGCTTGCTTGAATACCCCGGTTGATGTTTCCTTGTTTGGCAGGCCATTGGAAGTGCAAAGATGAACTAGTAAAAAAAAGAAGGGATGTTCAAGTTGGTTGTTTCATTTCAGTGATGGATGATAATCCGGTTGAAGGACGATCGTCCATCACTGCACGCTTTGACTGAAATGACATGCGCTGACAGGCTAGATGGCCTTGTTTATCCCAGTTTACGAATTACAGTTATATGTACAGTAGTTTGTATCTCTAGTATTGAAGAGAAGCATGACAAATGACATCAGGAAAATAGGATCGAGAGACTTTAGTATCAAGGGAGAAGTCAAGATTGAGCTCAGTTATCACTACTTAATATGCTATAAATACACGGAACGACGACCAGAGAGGGAACCAAAGCATTGGATCATCTAGAGCACAATAAAAGTTGGAATATTGGATTAAACCTGTCTGTCAACCTTGAGAAAGAACCAGAAATAGTGTCGTTTTCTCTAATGTTACTAGACAGTTTTGACATCATGGTTACATTTTCAGTATCGTGGGTCCAAGGTTTAAAAGGGGGAGAGGGAAGAGAGGCTCTAGCCATCATCGTATCCAAAGGAGCCTTGTCCCCTGAAAACAAAAAAAAGCTTCTTGTAGTTCTATGACTTAGCTTTAGCTCTTGCTATTTTTGGGAACTAACACGGCCCGATAGCCTAATTGGAAGTAACTTCCCCATTGAAAGTCAACAATGTCAGACAAAACAAAAATGGCATCTACTCATCGTGTTCCGCGGATTCCATTGCTCTAAAACAATTTGGTCTTTCCTTTCCTGAACTTGATGAAAAAATAACCGAAGTTTGCAAAACTCCACATTTATCTTGAAAAAACTGCAGGATATTACAATTCGAACGACGGGATGATTAAATAGTCTGCCACTTTTTTTGATACCTACGGCAGGCTATTTTTTTTCTGGGGCAAGTGGGGTTATCAAAAAAAACTAGCTTTGGCCTCTAAACAGCCTTGGAATATTCGTCATTTGACCTACCACCACGTTGGGCGCGTGTAATCCACTTGATGCAACGCTTTGTTCCTAAGAAAGGAAGGAATAGTGAAGGGGAAAAAAGGGACAGGGAAGAAGAAGAGTGACATGGATCGTATCCGGCAGATATAACTCAGACCGGAGGATTAAGCATCGAGAGCACAAGTGTGCAGAGTGGGGTGATTAGTGTGTGGCTTGGGTGAGGGGAGGAAAAGGATATCGGGGAAACCGGAGGCTAAATTTTGGGAGTATATGGAATAGTTTGTATTGATTTTTGATATATAGAAATTCGAATAATGCTAATATTTTCAATGGCATAGATATTAGAGTGGAGTTCTGTCAACTTTCAATAGGCCCTAGGCCCTAGATGTGAAGTAAGTAAATATGAACTAGAAAATGTTATGAGAAGATTTCCACAAGACGACATAGTCCGAGGATCTCAGCCAAAGGGGGACACAATAAAAATTTTCGGGGCCCACTAAGAACCAATCCGGGTGGAGGGGACGCTGTGACATTTAACATAATATTTTGTAGAAAGACCTAATGGGCCCGAGAAGGGCCCTCTATTATCAAGTTGGTACTTCTAAGTAAGTGCGTTCCGGATGTTGCATACAGGCAAGGTGGGCAGTGTCAAAGTAATTGATTTGTTCACAATGTCCAGAGAAGCAGGTGAAAGAGAACAGAGAGAGTTAGGAGTAAACTCCATTGTATTAAAACATTTAAATATGTTATATACAGCGGATATACATGTCTTACGTTCGGAGTCCGCAAACACAGTTGTGGGGCTATGGGTAGGATCAATGAAAGGAGGAAAAGTGGAGGAGATGGAGAAGGAAGGATATTCAGGGTTAAACACAAGGATCACCATACAGACGCCATTTCTTGATTTTTGTAAGTTATTAGTAAAGCAAACTTGACTTGGGCTGTGGTGCAGAAAGGTGCACTGATTTAGGATAGTTATGGTTGTTGAACTAAATTCTATTACTGTTCTGGGTAGTGAGGAGAGTCTCTCTGTGAATTTCAAAGGCCGCCCTTTCTAACATCACACCAATCGATATTCTCTCCTCTCTGTTCAACTTCTGCCTCCCTCTCGTTTTCCTCGGTTCCACAGATCCTGGACAATGGATATGTTGTCATGGTGTGTTCTAATATATGTGTATATAATATCGTCCCAACTATAATATATGGCACCAAGAGGGAAAGAGACGCACCAGCCAACCGGGAAACAAACAACATTTTTTGGTTAACTTTTTGATATCTGGACGTCCTGCCTACCCCTGTCTAGACCGTGCTCAACCTTGTTCGACAAGACAGTGACTGACACGCCCTAAGATATTCTATATTCGGCGCCATCCTGTACCTACAAGTTAAGTTTATAGTCTGCAACAGAGGGAAAAACTAGACCTACAACATCAATTTTCCATATAAAGAGGGATAAATATTTCGTTGCCAATTAGTATTTTTAGTTAGCATCATGTATCTATCATATAATATCATACCAAGTCTTGCTATATCTTCTTTTTATATGCTTAGTCACATGAAGTTGATGGGCTGTTACATCCCTTGACAAGAGAGTAATTGCCACAAATTTGGACACGCCCCCCTCATAGTGTCCGAATTAGGCAATTACATAGCCACCACCATTCGCTTTCATTGTGAGAGTCTTAGATCCACAAACACAGACTAAAGCTTTGCTTGTTTATTATGTCAAGTTATAGACCGCCTTGATATATTCATTTTTATTTCTTCTCTGTGACGGCCTCAACGTGACGAACTGTTTATCACAACGTCGTTCTAGACTTTGTCGTGTTCTTTGTCTACACCATCGTGGACCTTTGACACACCCTCTCCAAGCGAAGCACCGATCAGCTGCATCTCCATCCTTTCCTCAGTTTCTCACAATTCACACCCCCACAGGCCCCTCCCGCCTTCCCATCCGGTCACCAGGCCCCGCACTTGATCCGATCCAGACGACATAACAGATCTCCATCCTCACACTCCGTCATCCTCGTCTCGTACCGCTCGGTCCCATCCACGCCCCGGCCTTATGCTTTTGAATGTCTTGAGCTGTCTCTACTGAGGATGGGGGGGGGCATTAAGCTTTTGCTTGTTGAGGTGAAGTCCGGGGTCAGTTTGAGGAGATAGAGTCGGAGGCGAGAAGGAGGGAGAAGGTGGCTATCGCTGAAGGAGCGCCGGAGCTGGGAGGAGGCGTGCGCCGTTGAGACAGGATTGCGGATACTTAAGTGAACAGGAATCCACATCCATAAGACGTTTCCGAGTCTTTGATACCAGCATTCATCAGCATATAGGCCATCATATTCTCTTCTTCACTACGTCTGCCTTGCCAACCCATAGCATCAAGCGCTGTGGTCACCATCAACATATAAAGCATTCCTTTTCCTACCTTCCTTTGTCCACTACTACTCTACTCTACTCAGCTATTGACTCCACTGCAACTTCCCCGCCTTTGCCATAACAACTCACTACTAAAAGCATCTATAACTACCAACACTCCTTACTCCTTACAATGTCCTCCAATCCTAACACCAACTCCTCCCGCATCGATCCTGAAGCCTGCGACCAGCTCCTCCAAGAGCTTTCCGTCATCCCCGAAGGCGACCGAGCCCGTGCCGCCACCTCGGCAGCATCCACTGCTGCTGCCGCCGCTGCCGCCGCTGCCGCCTCTCAATATGGACAGACAGCTGCTAATGACTCGGCGGCTAATATCAACCAGCCGTTTATCAATGACCTTATTAATGGGACGATTAATGACATTTTGAACAATAATGAGTCGTCGTGAATGGGGGCCCTTTGTTGGCCATTAGTGGCTAGGGTTGAGGATGATGGGATGTCAATGGGGGTTTAGGGATGTGATAGGAATTGGAATCTGGACCCGTCTATTAGTATCCAGGGTCATGATGATAAAGTCTTGTCGGACACACTTGTTGTGGAATGCGGAAGTTATTCTGGTTGCGGCTTAGTCATGATAGGTTGTCCTATGCATACACTGCCTGATGTCACACGGCTACAATGGTTACCACATAAACTTCATGATGCCAAAACCTGTATGCAACTACTCGATATCCGCCGTCTACTTCAATCCAGCCTTCCAATTCACGATCCCGTCACCTAACCGACGTCATTATCCGTCGTGTTTTGGCTTTTCAATGCCTTTGTTAACATCCTTCTTTTTCTTCTTATTACTCATCTCTGCCTCTTGGCATCCTCGTGTTCTTCGTATCACGAAAAAAAAACCTTCTTTTGTACCCTTTCACAAATAAAACCTCCCCTTTTTCACAGCCCACTATCTCCTCTTTTATCTTGCCCCACTTTCTGTTACGCCCTTTTTTACATACCCCCCTTACCTGACCTCTTTTCCTGTCTCTCCGATCTCCGTGGATCCCCTGGCGGAACACAGGCCGTCGGTTTGTCTAGGCGTCCCGTGGTTATTTATATAAACAACTCCACTTTTGTTTTGTTTCCTCGTCCATAGAATGCATAGGGATGGGGGGGGGGGGGGGGGGGTTGAGTGAAATTTGTTTGTCTAAACATTGTCGTTATCGCAGACTTGGTGGTAGGTGGTCGGTAAGTGAGGAGAGACCAGAGCCGATGCCCGTTTTTTTTGTTTTCTGATGTCGATATCTATTTCTAAGGTGGTCATATCTTTGCTGTCTTTTAGCTCTGATGATTTTCTGTTTTTTTCTTTCCTGCCTTTTCATTGGTAATGATCATGATAATGATCAGCCACCGGGCCCTCGCTGGCGAGACCCATCCACCACGTCATAGATCAAGTCAAAGCACAAAATAAAATAAAATCATGATTTACAAACCATAAAACATCAAAACATTCTTCTGCGTGAAAAAATACAAGTAAAAAAAAAAGTTCCAATGCTTCTTCCATTAATCAAAATTCCCACCACAACCCTAACTCCTCCATCCATGACCATTGCTAAAAATAAACTTATCCTTGTTTCCTCCATCTCCCCACTATTCCTGTATCCTCTTACTCTTCATTCCCTGTCCTTTGGTCCCCAGTCCCCCCGGTCCGCCGAACAGACATGGCAGGGACCGGGACCACATGTGCATTTATATATCTGTTTACTCATCCGTCTTCAACACATTGCTCTTCTCCTTTTGCTTCCGCTGTTGCTCCTGCTTCTTCCCAAGCACAAATTTTGTCCAACCATCCGGCTCCACCACTGTTGTCTGCTTTCCCTTGTCAACATCCTCCTCCTCCTTCTTCCCCCTCTTGTTCTCCTCCTCCTCCGCCAAATCCCTCAACAACGCCTCCGATGCCCTTGACCTCCACGGATCCTCCCCATCCTCCGTCCCAAAGACCCTCGCCGGCACATTTGCAAACACCGGATTCCGATACTGTCCCTCCTCCGCCAACGCGACCTCCTGGAAAAAGGCCAACACGTGCTCGCGGGCGCGGCAGAGGGCTGCTTCGTAGTAGTATTTTTCGCCCGAGGAGAAAACGGGACAGGCGTTGTCGTCGGGGATGTGCACGGCTTCGTTGCCGCCAAGGTCAGAGAGGACGGTGTTGGGGGTGGGGTAGTCGGGGGTAATTACCCAGCTGCGGCATCGCTACGCACAAGACGAAAATGAAAAAAGGTTAGTCATCAAGCTGTTCATTAAATCAAACAAGCCCAAGAAATAGAAATATCAAATAACGAATGCCAGATTTGCATGGAACCCAGCCTCTTTCTGAGAATCGTTGACAGGGCCAGCCAGGCCCTAAACAAACAAGCAAACAAATAAGATTCAGCCCTGAAAGGTGACACAGATCTCCGTCCATGAGTCCGTCCGCCTAATCAGTCGACCTGCCCCACACTTACCGTCGCTAAGAACTCCCTGAGCTCTGTGAACCGCGCATCCGGCAGCGAGGGCGTGCACCCTATAAACGCAATCGCATCCAGCCGATCCTTATACTGTACCCACATCTCCTCCATCTCCAAATGCTGCAGCAGATTCCCCACCGAGTCACCCACAGCAATGACGTCAATCCGCGCCCCGTCGCCAATCAGCGTCGGGACTACCGTCTCGAGAATGTACCGCATGTTTCTCTTAGGCGTCTCGAGCCCTGCCACACAATTGACCACCTCGTCGTGATCGCGCCCATAGTGCACCGAACTAGCCATGGGCAACTTCTGCATCTGGCCAATAGTTATCGGTTTCCTCCCCTCTGGCCACCACCATGTCTCGCCAAAGTTGGCCACAAGAATCCCCGGCAGCCGCTCGTCTGTTCGTGATGCTCGCTGCTTTTTCAAATCGCGGACGACAGACGTCAATGATCCTTGGTCGATGCCACCTTTGCCATTCAGTATGCGGTAGGCTAGGGCACCAAGAATCTGGGAGCTTTCGCCGAGGAAGACGACAGCGCGGGTGGTGGAGGCGAGATTTGTGGAGGCGAGGATGGGGATGTATTGGGCTGTGGGGGGGCGGTTGAAGGGGATTTTGAGAGTTTCGAGGCCCTCGGCAGCGAGGCGGGTGTGAATGACATTGCGGATGGCATCTAGAACAGGGAGAGAAGGTTAGCTAGGATGGGCATCATGGAATATTTTTGGGATACAAAGTAGTGGAGTGGAATACAAGGTTGGTAGATGGGGCCTGGGCTTCGGTGCAGAGACTAGATAATGAAGTTGTGTGTATGTACGTAGGAAGGTCAGGGGTTGAAGGAAGATGGACATACTGTCGAAGTGATAACGTTGACGCTCATTCACTCGTTCATTCTTGCTAAGGCTGTGCCTAAAGTAGCGCAATGGATCATCACGGCTGCGGATTTCATCTTGCTCGTTGATAAAGTATCTGTATAGAAAGGATAAAGGAAACCACGGGCCTCGGGAGGCCAATGTGTTTTCCCAGAAAAGGTTAGTTTAATTATGGAGACCGACACAGCGAATACAACAATGAGGAAACATACCCGAGGTCCGCCAGATTATCAGCAAAAATTATTTCTTGGGGAAGATGGGACCACAGGCGGCGGAACATGGCTGTAAATAAGTGACCCTAATTAAGTGAGGGTTTGCGGACAAGACAAAAATGTAAACGAAATATTAATGAAGGGAAATGATAATGCAAAAGGAAGAAATCACACACATCCACCTGGAGGATTACCCTTCCAGTTTAAGTAGAACCCAAATATATGAGATACACCTCCTAGTTCCAAACAATTCTCCCGCGAAATCGGCTTCCCGCGTGCTTGTGCCCGTCCCCCACCAAAAACTACCTCCTAGATTCTACATAGTTTGATTGTTCCCATTTGCTTGCTAAGCACATGGAGTAGATAGCCGGTGTCACCAAACAAACGGCATGTTTCCGTGATCTGTGTTACCTAAGTTGCCGGAGCCGGGGTCCTTCCGGCAGAGAACCAAACATCAAGGTACATCCATTTGATTCCCTTTGTTCTAAAGTCATAATTAATCATCACGTTAAATTCAAATACTGACATTACTAAATTATCCAAACGTTGTATATCGTTCTTCGACCTTACCACCCGATTCTAAACTGACACGTTCTACCTCCGCCCATTACCCCCTACAAACCTCGAAATTGAACTCCCAAACGTCATCTTGCTAAACCCCGGATGCGCATTGACTGCATCCGCCATCGCCGACATTGATGGATCTGCAAAAAACTGTTAGCCCACACATTCTTTCCACCGGTCACCCCATCGACCTACTGTTAGAAGAAAACTCGCCATCCAAATCACTAAAACTGCTGCTAATATCGCTACTCTTGGTGCTGATATTACTATACTTTGAAGACCCCTGGATCTCCTTTCGATGTTTTCGTCCGTCCAGCTGTGTCG
This sequence comes from Ambrosiella xylebori, assembly GCA_002778035.1. Classification (NCBI taxonomy): domain Eukaryota; kingdom Fungi; phylum Ascomycota; class Sordariomycetes; order Microascales; family Ceratocystidaceae; genus Ambrosiella; species Ambrosiella xylebori. The sequence continues at coordinate 2,405,282 of PCDO01000002.1, forward strand.
TTGATCCCTCTGCTGACCCCCCGGGCATCCGCGTGACAAACGAACTATTTGCCGAAGAGTCCGACGTTTGAGAAGGATGATGACGGTGTTTGTGGACAGGTAACTTGCGCTTTACCTCGCCTCGGAGAGTTGAGTTCATACCCTGACTCAGGGCACTGGTGTCGGAGCTCTGCTCTTCTGATTCCTGCTCATTGAGGAATGCTGGCTCGCTGTCGTCTTCGTCGTCGTCGGCAAATTGGCCCTGGACGTAGTTGGGGGGCCGCCGGATGATGCGGGATTGCGCGGGGCTGGAGGTGCTGCTGGAATCAGAGTGGCCTAAATCGCTGTCGCTGGGGGGTCCGGTGTAGGCGTTATTGTATTGATCGTCATCATACGCACCGCTTTCGGGTGGCATATAACCTGAAGTCTCCCCACTGACCTTTCGTGCCGTAGACGCTGTGTCAGACCGTGGTGGGGGATATCCAGCCGAGATTATCCTGGCACTAGCAGGACGAGGAAGATAGGCACTTCCGGTGTCACGAAAGGGAGAGGGTGCTGGGATCAGGGTAGGCTGAGGCTTTGTCTGTGACTGTGATTGTTGTTGGTCTTCCCGCTGATGCTCGCGGATGGAGATGAGAGAAGGGTTCCGTTTGGCGGCAAGACGGGTAGTGGAGTCGGGGGTTAGGATGGCGTTAGTACTTTGGGGGGAATTGCGGAGTTCAATGTTGGCGAGCCGGAATTGAGCTTTCATTCGCGAAGCATGATGTTCGGCTAGAAAGTTGGCTTGTCGTAGAAGAAAGGCGGTTGACACCTCGAACTTTTCCGCGCTGGTAAGAGTTAGATTATGTGTACGGTATGTGTGAGCCGGCGCATTATGAATATATAATAGTAAACTTACAGTTCACTCCCTAGTGATTGTTAGCAATGGTGTATGGAGGTAATCCTGATGGAACAACTTACATTTTATGTTATTGCCTTTTCCATTTGCTACTAAATGATTCCATAGTTCATCATCTTTCTGAGAGTCCCACAAGTACTGATATCATTGTCAGTTATCAAATTCCAGATTTTGAATCCTACATGTAGAGTCTCAGTAACGCTCAACTTACATTAGGCGGGTCTACAAAGTCACCCCTTGGTCGGGGGACGCGGACAAACAAAACGTACGGAATGTTGTCTTCTGACATTCCAAATAGAGCTGTTCTTAGTGAAATTAAATTAGTGCTATGTCGCGACAAGAGAAATGACCTGTATTTGATGGTCGATGTTCAAGTTGACGTGATGCGCGGTTTGATCGAGCCTATGTGATGCTCATAATGAACAGCTTTAAGCTCATTATTCCTCTTTAAGGTAGCGACAGCCTTATCTTATCAGACCACATGGCTGTAGGGGTTAATGACGTAACGTAGGGTCTTATCCAACACATACTTTAGGGTTATAATCATATTGTCCACGCGATTGGCACCAGCTTACATCAAAGAACTTTTAACTTTTTAGCTTTTTTCTTTTCCTATACATCACAAATTTTATTATAAATAGTAAACAGACTGTTTCTCTAAAATTCCCAGCCATAATTATCATGTATAAACACCAAGATCTCTCAAAAGCCACGCTCCGGCCCACTCCATAATTCTCCAATACTCACCCAGAAAGTCTGATCTTGACCATGCGGGCCCACATTTCCTACAATTCCACCCACTACGCACTAATAATCAACCATCATCCAACGACGTCTAGTGATACAAAAGCAGCAGGTATGCAATACTGGTATCAAACGGAAGGTACGCGTTTGATCTTTTCATTGAAAATAACAGTGGAAAGTACAGAGGATTCTGATAAGTGTTATAATGGGGGGTTTGGTGAGAGATAAGTAACAAAGGAACCCAAGGTGTCTCGCAGTCTCCTAGTTGGTGTAGCGGCTATTATTCCGGATTCTCACTTCGGGGATAGGGGTTCGATTCCCCTACTAGGATATTTTCTAGAGGTGTTTGCGTATGCTTTAGAGGTATGTAATAAGAGAGGTAGAAGAAGGTAGAGAAAGGTGTTGTGAGGTGAGACATGTGAATTTCAGTGTAGCAGGTGACAGATGTAGTGTCTTGGGTCAGTCATGTGTATTTAGGAATTCAATTTTTCTAAGTTTTACGAAGCTGTGATATAGAATGAGGTCTGGGGAATCCTCAATTTTTTCGATATTGCGGTTGAATCCGGAATGATGAATATTTGGACTATGATGGCCCCGGCACACATGAACGGGCCCTCCATAGGCAAGCGATTAGAAGTTTTTGGCCGTGATGAACTGGTTAGGTATACTTGATGCTACGTTAGTGCATTGAAGTCTCTCTGTCAAGGTCTGTTTTGAGCGAGCCTGTAGGTAAGTATGCGAATCTCGATTAAGATACCGTGTTCGGAATTTGGTGATGGATACCTATTTAGGGTTTATAGGCGAATCCCTGTTGGCATCTGGAGTGGATTTTGCCTGCTTGAAGAGAGCTGGAATGTCAAGCGGGCTTGTGCCCCATACAAAGTGAAAGAAAGTCTATGCAAGATGATTCTGAGATCTGAAAGTCTTGGCGTAGATATCTAGTGACTGTCTCTTAGAGTAAAAGTACACAGCTTGACACACAATGTCCGCATACTTTTCTCTTCTTCACTGGTCAAATCCACCATAATCGCTAAAAAAAATACTATAATTTCTTACAAAAATGTATATACACAACAGTAAATACGTCATCCCCATTAATCTATAATCTTACTCCAGGCTCCTACGACGCTGGAACGTTGCTGACAGGCCATGGCGCCCGCAACTTGGCCAAGTTCACCACGTTCCAGTTGGTGCGGTGGGTGTCGTTCCCCTGATCCTTTTGATTCCTTAGATCCTATTGTTTTCTTTATGTCCGCTGCTGTGAGATTGTTATTGTCGTCATGCAGATGGTTTAATTTCCGGGGGCACATTAGTGCAGGATATTGTATGGTATCTTTCAATGGTGATGATATGCCTTTTCTTTACTTTTATTTAGGCTTCTAGATATATTTTAATTAACATGACAATAGAGAATCACTAACAAATTTGACAGAGTAAAGAAAAAATGTCGAATGCTTCGGCAGGTTTCTTAGATCCCCGCATGGTGAGGGCTTGTCTCGCTAAAGTTCTGGTGGATGAGCGAAGATGATAATGTGGACTGTGCCTTTATTTTTCTGTTCTAAATAAGTCAAGATTTTGATATATATAAATTGATATTATAAGCCAAGAAAAGCTAGAATTTTATGTGGAGGAGAAATAAAAAAGAGACAAGATTTATAATATGGAGTGGATCTGCCGTTTTTGTCATGGAGAATTTTTCTTGTCTCTTTTCATAATATTGATGACGCTTTATTCTCCAGAACCATTCGTTAATAGTTTGTTTATCCTGTGATTGACGATTTCACTGCACATATGATTACTGAATATTTTTTTGTTATTATCTAGACACGCCAGGAACCCACCTAATACGATGATCATTACAACCCCTAATCATCACCAGCCGTGAAAATCCCGAACCAAACTTTGATCTTCAGCAACAAAACATCTCTCCATCTCTAACCATCCATTTCTTCACTAAACCTTCATCATCCACGATCTCGTTTACCCATCGCTCTCACTACCAGCAAATAACAATCAGCAAACACGACGTATCATCCAGCTCCTCGCCCTCTCGCAAACACCTCGTATCCATCGCCACCACTAACACCAAAACATCTGCATCCCTCCCTCTGTCACCTGTCATCCGCCCACCTACTTCGTATTCCGCGTCTATCCCATCTATATACCTTTTCGCACCCTTGCACAATCGGGTAATAACCAACAGCTGCCAAAAGAAGATAGAGAAGAAAAAAAGAATGGTTTCATCCCTCCGGGCCCCTTCAGGCCTCCTAAGTCCCGCGAGCCCCTCTCATCGTTTCTACTTTCCCCGCCGCTACGGTCTATTCTCCCTCGCTTCCGGCCGCCGAGGCCCCGTATCGTTATTTCTGTTGGTGGTTTTTGTTTATTGTATAGGGAGTTTATGGAGGAGTAGTGATTACCACGCATTTGAGCCGGTACCCCCAACATTGAAAAAGACGACAATGAGTGGTGGGGGTGGCGGAGGGAAAAAAGAAAGCTATGTTTCTAGTGTAAAAGCTTCAGCAAAAGAACAGAAGCCAGTGGTGGATCCCGTGGATGTTGCGCCTGTAGTAATTTCCCCCGGCACTCAATCCGTCGTCCCTGTTCCTGTCCCCTCCGAAATGCTCTCCTCTAAATTTTCCGATGAGATGACATCGTCATCATCATGGGCGACACCAAAGATCCCACCAAATGTCGATTGGTCGAAATATGCGTTTGTGCAGTATGCAACGAATATGGACTACTTGTGTAACTCGTTGATGATCTTTGACGAATTGAGGAAGGTGGGGACCAAGGCGGACTTGGTCCTGTTTTATCCTGATCACTACGCACCGGTTAATGTGGAGAATCCGTGGACCAAGGCTGAGAAACTGGTTGTAGAGGCACGTGATGTCTACGGCGTCAAACTCCATCCCATCAAAGTCCACCACCGTGAAGCCATCGACGGTAAGTCTCTCCTCCAGTCTCAGCAAAAAAAGACATGTCCAAAATACTAACTATCCATCCATCCACCCAGCCACCTGGGCCGACTCCTACACCAAACTTCTCGCCTTCAATCTAACCTCCTACTCCCGCGTCCTCTCCCTCGATTCTGACGGCCTCGTCCTCCAAAACATGGACGAACTCTTCTTCTCCCCGCCTGCCCCCGTCGCTGCCCCCCTAGCCTACTGGCTCCTCCCCACCCAATCCATCCTCTCCTCCCAACTCCTCCTCATCACGCCATCTCCCGCCGAATTCACTCGTATCACCGACGCAATCGACACCTCCTCGTCCTCTGAATACGACATGGAAATCATCAACAAGCTCTACCGGGACTCTGCGGTGATTCTGCCACACCGCCCATATGACATGTTGACGGCAGAGTTCCGGCGGACGGGCGAGGAGGGGACGCGGAGGTATCTGGGGGTTTCTGGGGAGCGTTGGGATGCGCTGGGAGCATTTAATGAAGCGAAGTTTATGCATTTTTCCGATTGGCCGGTGCCGAAGCCGTGGACAAAGCCGGAGAAAAAGGTGTTGGCGGAGAATGCGCCGAGGTGTGTGAAGGTAGGGGATAGCGGGGTGGATTGTTTGGGAAGGGACTTGTGGGTGGGGTTGTATAGGGACTTTTTGATTAATAGGTCGAGGGTTTGTAAAATTCAGTTGCCAAAGTGGACTTAGCCGGGTCAAGGAAGAACATGGCTTTGGTTTTTGTTTGGCGTTCTGGTAGGGCTTTTGATTTCGGAGATATCCATTTTATTTTTAATCTATAATCGATAATGACTTTTAATATCATGTAAATACTATTCATCATGGCTGTTTCTGATCATATCTTGCTTCACATAATATAGTTGATGGTGTTATGCTATCGAAGCCCATCAATCTGTCCCCTTCGCTCTCTGTACGCTTATATTGAAATCATTAACCTTGTCCGTTTTCAAAGAACAAAAAAAACATAAGTATATCAAACCCAGAAAATAATATACACATCGAATGTCGTATCATGTTTCTCGACATCGATCCAAACCAGCTAATCTTACAAAAGTCAACTGCGCTTCCCAACCTCACTTCTCCTCCTTAACCCCCTTCTTATTCACCGAATCATGCAACTGCTTATCCAACTCCCCCTCTGTATCCCGAATCGTCTTCGACGCCTCACTCTTCGCCATATGCCGCCCACCCTTCGTATGTACATACTCCTTCATCGGCTTCTGCTTCTCTACTACCTGTCCCAGCACATTAATCTGCAAATTTACCACTCCTGGCCTCTTCACCGGCCCCATCGCCTTGGCATCCTCCGCCTTGGCTACCCGCCCCTTGACGCCGCCGTCCTTGACTGTGTCGCCGCGGCCCATACGTACATTTTGCTTTACGCGGGTTTTGGCCCCAAGAGCCCACAGGTCGCCCCAGTGGGCTTTTCGGGCGTCCCGGTAGGCGTGGTTGCTAAAGGATTTGCTTATGGTCCATCTTTCAAAGGTGCCCTCGGGAGTGCAGAGGTCCATGGAGATGTGACCCTTCTTCTTCAGAGGTGGTCTGATATTGCGCGGAAGGGCAAGGGCGTGGTAATCAGTGCTATCGGTTTCGAAACCCTCGAAGGCACGAGCGGCAGACGCCGCATTTTGCTGGAGGCCAGACGGACCGGCGGTGCCGCGTTGGATGGCGACATAACTGAATTCAACATCGTCGTTATTCTTGAATTTGGCATTGAGGATCTTCTGAAGGTATTGGGGACGAATGTACCGTTGGGCAAAGTAGCAAAAGTCTTTACGGCCAAAAGACTTGCCTTCCACGAGGTAAAGGGGACATTTTCCTTGAGTGGTACATGGGGCAATGACCATGCCAGGTTCCTTAATGCGAGTTGGAGTATTGGAGAGGTCCTCTGACTGAGGAGAGCTACCTGGAGGAAGAAGGAACTCGGTTAACAGTCTCTTTCTAGCCTCAGCAACAGCTTCGAATCCACGAGGATGTGCCTTCTCGATGATAACAAGCACACCACCTTCTGGGTTTAACAAAGACCAAAGCTGGTTCACGACTGCCCTTCGTTTATGTCCCTCTTCGGCAGGAAGAAGTTGATGAGAAGCAATAATCAAATCGTACTTCTTTCTCACTTGTGGCTTTTGTGGGCCGTCAAGGACACGCTCGGCATTCTCGATGGAATGTACATAGTCGGGAATCCTGGGCAGGAAACTGGTGTTGTACATAAACCTGGCGAGACGCTCACGAAGCAAATCAGACCCTACGGCAATCGACTTGCGGGATTTGGGCTTTGAATCTTTGGGGAGAAGCCCATCATCAGTCATTGTTCTCCACTCTGCAAGGAAAACCTGCTCCCAGGCAATGATGCCAGCACCAACACCACCAACATCCAAAACATTAGGACCCTCCTCGCCATATTTCTCAATCATCCCGCGCAGCCAGCTGCTACCAAGTCTCTTCCTTAACTCAACTAGGATACCGGAAATCGTGGCATAGACTGGTGGCATGTACGCCGCCATGACAACATCGGCATCAATCGGCGGCATCCGACGGTGATTGGCTTGGACAGGAATGGGCTTCATTTGCCTAGTCTTCATGGACTGAGGCGTTACCGGACCATCAGGTAACCCCGGACCGCCAAACATGGCCTCCGCAGCTATTCTAAGGTGAGTGTGATGCGTCCGCTTCAACGCTTCAGTAACTGGCTTTATCATGCGACCTTTTGGTAACTGGATCGTACCGGGAGAGACACCAAACCGGGCGTCTTGAGTATGGATGTGTAGTCTTGATGGTCTGGTGAGGTCCTGCTCCAGGGTTGATTCCTGGTCCGCCGCCTCAGCGTCAAATTCTGTTTCTTCCAACACACTCATCTCTTCCCATTCAGCCTGTTTCTGGGCCAGAGCTTCCACCTTCAACTCTTCCTCTTTTTCTTCCGCTGCCTGCAGTTGGCTCTCTTTGAAATCCTGCTCCAACTGCTTCATGGCCACGTATTCTCTCTCGCTCCGCGCCACCAATTCCACATATTTCATCTCAATCATTTCCGCCTCGTGCTTCTCCGGTGGATAAGACCTCGTGTCACCGTCCTCATGCTCCTCAGTTGCTGTTGTCGTATACCGATTTTCCAACCCCAAATCTGGCGCATCCTTCGCTGCAAAGTCATCATGTGCTGGAATACCCACATCCTCTGGCTCCGTCACACGTAACGGGGCCCCATACAACCTCACATATAACTCGTATTCGGCCTTCGTCAGATACCCCTCCGGTAACGTATCGCGGAACCGCTGCTTGGCATCACGGACCACCCGTTCAATTTCTTTTGGGTCGATTTGGGAGATTTCATGGCCTGTTAATGTGGTCAAGTCCTGACTTAGGTTTTCTTGCCTTCGGCGGGCAGTGGTTACAAAGGTACGGGTGGTAGCCAGAGTATAGCTATTTTTGGCGGTGATGCTTAGGACCACAAACGGGCGGGTAGGGAGTGGGGTAGGAAAGCGGCAGCGTGGCCGTACGTTACGGACACTTCTGGCGGGAAGCATTATTAGAAGGTGTTCAAAAGATGGCCCGGAAAAGGAGAATGAATTTCTTTTGTTAGTGTTTGTTACGGCAAAGAGGTCGCCGATAGGTGGGTAGAGGTAGAACTTTGCCAAAGTTACGATAAGGAATCACGTGCTGATAAAGTTAAAGTAGTAAGTTAATAAGGATTATCTAATTTGTAAACATGGACACATGTGCGCTTGTCGCGGCTCTGGCGCTTGGTCTGCAAGGGTCTAATATTGTAAGGGTTGTTGTATGCATAGACCCTAATAAAGCATGGTTTTCTACGTCATGATATCTGATATCTCCGGATTGCAGCCCGAATTTAGCCCGATACAAAATGTTGGATGTGAGATCTCTACGTGGTGACTCGAAGTAATAGATTCAAACTATTTGGCCTATGAGTATGTTGATGCAAATGCGACTTGTCCCTAGCAATAATCTTTAGATAAGTTTGGGCTGGCCAATTTGTTTAATATATGTGGGTACAGATCTACGAAATCGCCGAAACTAGACCATAGCCTTCGCATGACGGCCCTATTATAAGTTGCTATTTAGTTCAGAGATTACAAGATTTAAAATTTGCGTAAGCTTTACTTTGTAACTTGGCTTTGGCTACTCAAAGTCAGGTGTGCTGCCGGCAAATGGGCCTATAGCGGATGCGAGTCGGGATTTGGGAAACAATCAGGATCCACTTATTTTGCGGGGTTGGCGATGTGTAGATCAACAATGGGGTTAGCGTCTGTCATTACTGCATAAACTGGTATTTTTCTCATTATCATGGTAAACCAATACCCACACCAGTATGTGTCAAGTCTTAGCGGATTTCTATGGAGTCGTCATTGATGTGTGATTTGAAAAGTCTAGACCACATGGGAAGCCCACTTGTGTGGAGCCGCCATCAGATGAATGATACTGAGAATCGACCGTTAGATCGGGGTTTGTGCCGCTCACCGTATCTTGTCTGTAGATAATGCATCTCCCAGTACGGCTCGTAAAGGCCCACTGTCTGTGAGGTTCAACTTTGATCCGCATCCCCTTACCGGTTGTCGCTCGAACATACATTGGCCGCAATTTTGACTCCAGCCACTTTCTTCCGCAGCCAACGACGTCTCGTCTGGACTGCATATTGATCCAGAGAGACAAAGTCCAGGAAGTTTGGCTCGACATACGGCAGAGCCTACCCAGAGAATGGGGGGCTAGATGTTGTACTAGGATACAGGTCTGCATTAAAACACAATGGCGAATTCGCAAGGCTTCCGAGAATGGTCGTTATTGTATTTGTATCTGGTTGAGTTTGCATACTGGGGCTGTAGCATGTACATCAGGTCAGACAGCGACTGAACATCGTTTATGAATGTATGATGTCTGCGTTGCGAAATATCCACAAGCGATACTTGTCTAGCATGAAAGTGAGCGTCCTGTGGGCAGGTCACGAGAAATGTCCATTGATGTCGTAGTCACGGGATGTACACATTTGGTAATTACGACATTTCATACCTTCTCTCTAGCCGACATCTCAATAACCTCGCACAATCTGTGACGAGCCGTATCTCTGCAAAGCCAGATGTCCATCATTTATACCTTGGTTCATCGTTCATCAATATCACAACTCGCATGTCTGTGTTGGTCGACATATCCTGCTTGCAGCCCTGTTTTCCTCCCGAGTACAGGGGCCTGGGTGACCCAACCCTCGCCAAAGATAGCGTCTGACAGTGGCTGCAACCCCGATCATGTCCTATCCTCCACTAAACGCTGAGCAAAACCATCCATTACATTACCTCATTCGGACTCTCTCCCAACTAACTGCCTACAATTTGCTCCTCAGCCAAAGCGCAGTGTGTGCTTTCTCTACGATTAAATCTCACCCATCTTTCTTCCCCATCAAACGGCTGGACTCCGTTATCCTCGCCACCCCATCTGCGCGCTCCTCTTCTTTTTTTTCTGACCATCAACAAGTCAGATCACTATCATCAGCTCAGCGACAATGTTAGGCGCTTTCACGGGATCGTCTATGCCCAAGCGGCTGCTGCGGCATGCCCTCTCGCGGTTGGACCTGCTAGATACCGATGCGATCGATATCGACAACCTCGACTTTGCCATCGGTCGGAATACAGTTTTGGAATTTCGTGATGTCGGGTTAAAGTTGGAGGTTTGTACTACTGGAAAATCACTGTTCTTCGTTGTTTTGCCAAGCTGGCGGATGCTGACCATGACATTGTTGGATTATAGAAGCTTGAGCGCCTATTGCAGCTGCCTCCGGGCCTCCAGATACGACGAGCCCGGGTAGCCCTTTTGCGCCTCTCCGTCCCGATGAATTTCTACACTAGTCCGATTTCTGCCAATGTTGTCAATGCTAACGTCTACCTGACACATATTGACCAGGAATTACCAAGCGATGATGATAAAGTCGACCCAGAATCCGGCGTCCCTAACGCTGCAGACTTGGCGCAGTCTTTCCTCAACATGCAATCGGTGACCGAGAAAAAGGAGTTAGAGAAAGCACTTTCTGGCGAACTAAGTACAGAAGAATCAGAGGAAGATAACGACGCCGAATCTTCTATTGGCACTGGTCAGCCATTGTCGCTTCCCGGATTTTTGACTGGGTTTATTCAAGGTGTGGTTGATAGAGTCGAAGTCAGTATTAGTGACGTCACTTTCCGCTTTGAAGCTGAGGTCCCGGCGCAACTCAACAGCACGAACCAGGAAACCGCCAGTTTTGTGTTGAAGCTCGATAGCATCGACGTTGAGGGTGTTACAACTAGGTTGTCCGAAGTTGCCGCTTCCGCCAGATCCTCATCATCTTCTCGTCCTGCGGCTAATCAGTGGAAGGGCAAGCGTCATGTCTCTCTCAACAAACTGAGAGCTTACTTAGTCTCTGACCCACAGGTATTTTCACTATTCTCCACAGTATCACCTTCTGGAGTTCCGACAGCCGTCCTTCACCGAGACTCAAGCTTCATGGCTGGTCCAGATGCTTCATATCACGGAGAAGATTTCTTAACAGGCTCTCCAGCATTTTCCAACCATTCTCTGGGAAGACACCGGTCAGATACCGTAACTGCCCGGCCATCATTACCAGTTGCTGGCGAAGACCCTACAACTCCTCGACAATCTGCATCGGTACTGGATCAAGTTAGTCCGGACGCATCAATTGAAGATCTGCCACCAGCCATGTCCGCCAGCATTTTTGACTCAAATCTCAGACAAAGTGAGGACAGTTTGGACCAAAGTCCACAGCATTCACAACATGGATCTGAAAACCTTCTTTTGTCCGATGATGAACACTCAGATGACCAAGGACTGCACAGTCTCCACAATCTGGCTCACAGCGAATCGTCTAGTGAAAATGGAGACGATTTGTCAGAGTCTCGTGTGTTCACCCACGAGTATGCCGAAAGTCTTTACATGAGTGCAGCTTCTCTTGGAAACCCTAGCGAGTCACGGCACTTGGGTCAACCACAAAACAAAGATCACACTGAGGATGTGCAAGAACCAGCATTTGCATCTGCCCTAGAAGCAGATGATTTAACTGGCCCTTTGATACAAATGAGTATCAAGGATCTCAACCCTTCCGGCTTATCACCACAATCTGAGCTCAAGCCAAGTACTACAGCATCAACTTACGTCAAATCAGTTCATATGCCTGGGGGATTCGGTGACTGGGACAGTGAGCCTAGTTCGTCTGGTGTTTATGGAGGAATCTCACAGATTGAAACAACCCGCGTATCTGGAACCATTTTAGACGATAATGACGCGCCACCAACACCTAAATTTAATCACAATTCTCTAGACACTGGTGTTCTTATCCCCGAGGATGACCCATCACCATCGACACCGACAAAGAAGGCCTCTTTTCGTCCGGCCACTACGGAAGGACCTCCCAAGTCAGCCAAGGAAATTTTGTCATTGGATAGGGTTTCAATTTATCTCCCATCACAACCACCTGCACTTCCTGAATCAACAGATAACCCTGAGGATGAGGATAGCAAGCTGACAGCATCTATTGTGGATGCTACTGGTTCGATGATGAACACTTTTGAAAACCTTCAAAATATTGATATCACTACTAAGACTCCCCAATCCACCGAGGTGCAGTCTATCGAAGTTGATATTTCACCTCTTGAGATTAGAGCCGATATTTCCCTCGGATTTGTTGTGTCATACATGTTGTCGAAACTCATGAAGGCCTTGGAACATAAGCCTGCGCCAACAAAGAATCAGCGGAGTGCTTCAATCAAGGCTAGCAAAGCCGAACCCGAACCTGCATCTTCAGCTGTCAAAGTGGTATTAGATCAGGTCTCTATATTACTTGTCAACAAGGTGCAAGCTTTCGAAACACCTTACTCTCAAGTCATTGTGCCGGAGGGTTTCAAGTCTGTGGCTGACGATGACGTCATCTTACGTTTGGATGTTAAGGATATCCAAGCAACATCAGGGAATAAGGATTCCGATAGCCAGGCCAATTTGTCAATTGGAAAATTCCATTTTGGATACAACTCTGATCCAGATGATGCCATCGTCAAATTCGAACATCAGGCGTTGTTACAGGCATCGATTCGTGATGCATTCCCAGAGAAAGGTGCCGATATTGAGATGTCATTTTCGAAAACGAAGAAGGAGTCTCGAGTCAGCGTGCTGACTTTGCCGCTTCGCATCGACTTGGACCTCCCGGTTTTGATATCTTTAGTCGATAAATTTGATGGCGTTTCAGGCTTGGCTAATATGGTTACGGCCATGTACTATCACATGCCTTCCGGGTTATCACGCGATGTGTCGACACCTAAACCTCGTGAGAAGCCGAGAGGGGTCAGATTTGACGAAGAAAAGAAGATTGAGAGTGACTTGAAGACCGATATCCGCATTGCCGGCACTAGAACCCAGGTCCGTGGGTTGACCTGCTGTGTCAGCTTAGACACGACGTCTTTAAAAGCAGCCTTGCGGTCGCATGGTGCTGCTATTTCATGCACCAAGATGCAGTTGCAGGTTCCTCGTACAGTTGCTGATGTGGCCTCACCAATCATAGTTGCACTACATGAAACAAGACTCGAGTTCTTCAACACACCACAAGAAGCTGACATTGACAAACTCCTTGACATGCTTTTGCCCGACCCGTCACACAGCAAGTTTTCCTACAAGCACGACATCCTGATTGATACCTTGTTCAAACAACGCCGTAAGGGTCCACTTCTACGTGTTTATGGAAAACGGGTGAAGGTACAGGCTTTCAATCTTGAAAAGCTAGAGTGCCTCCAAGACCTCAACAAAGATATTGCGAAGCTTACGGAAATTGCCAAATATCTTCCTGAAGACGATCGCCCAGGTATTCTGACTCTAGCATATATTGATGATATTGATGCATCTGTTGATATGGGACCTAAACTTGGCAAGTTCAACTCTCGTCTTACGGGATCTGAGTTGGCACATGTTGGAACACCATTGCTTCTGTCTTTGGGGGTCGGAACTATCTATGTTGATCGGAATGACTATGAGATTCTTGTCGATTCAACCCGGAACATCGCAGTGCCTACACTTCTCGAAAACTCCGGAAAGGCTATTGTTGTTCATATGTTTGGCAATCAACCAGATCCTATTATGAAGATTCGGATGCAAGACATTGCTGTCGAATATCGCGTTCCCTTGCTTTTGGATATACTGGGTCTAGACGAGGATGCCACAGCCGAGGAGTTTGAGACGTCTCTAGCGGAGTCGATTGCAAACCTCGGTGAGGTGGCTAATGCTAATATCAATATTGATAGTATGACTGATCCAAAGAGCAGGGAGAATGAACACAAACCTTTGCTTATTGACTTGGCATTCAGAGATGTTCTTATTGGCTTAAATCCGTACAAAGTTCCCTCCAAGATGTACACCGTCATTTATGACTGCAGCTTTAAGATGAACGTCCCAGAAAATGGCAATTTCACTGCAAAGGCTGAGATTGGCAAGGCGTGGCTCATGTTAACGGAAAGGCAGAAAGCGCTGATTCCCATATCTGAGATAGAGGCTCTCAATGAAGATCATGCTGAGTCTTGGGTGACTACTGGCCTCTCCAAGCGTGGCTTTGCCCAGGTTGGCTACATCTCTTCGGCCATCATCTCAGCCCAAAGCTACCCTTTACCCAAGAGTGATTCCCGCCAAATCCTCATCAAGATGTCCGAAACCTTGGTCATCTTGGAGACTTGTGCTGATTCGCTGCAGACGTTGGTTAGTTTGAGTGGTAGTTTGTCCCCTCCATCGCCGCCGTCAACCGAGATCAAGTATCGTACGGCTATGGAGGTACAGGACTTACTGGCTTCAATCTCCGGTGAAGCCTTTGGTAAGGCAGAAGGAGATTACGACTTTGAACATGATTTTGGTCATGTCCAGCAATATGAAGAGCTTGATGGTTTCTCGTCTTCCGATAGCACCGATGACCTGCAAATGTCTGCCGGTGTTCACGGAGATAATGTCGGCTACCCTCATGTCCAGCAAGGCGAGAAGCTATTTGATGCTACGTCTATGACGGATTCTATGATATCAACCCAAGAAGAGCACGACAGTGTTGTCCTTGGTCATGCCAATCAATCTGAAATCGATTCCGAAGATGAGGCCGACCTTATGATTCAATCAGACTACTACGATCAAAAGGATGATATCGCTAATAATGTGCGTCTATGGGATCCTGCCAATGGTGGTTACATGTTGGCATCGAAGAGGTTGGCCAGTCATAGCCCCGTTGTTGTCGAGATTCGCAATGTCAGGCTACTTTGGAATCTCTTTGATGGGTATGATTGGGCTACAACCCAAAGTGTCATCGCTTCTGCAGTAAAGAGTGTTCAGACCCGTGTTTTGGGCCAAAAGACGCGTGTTATCAAGTCAGAGACTCCGGATATAGAAGAATCGGAATCTGTAGATGATGAGATTGGTGACTTCCTTTTTAACTCAATCTACATTGGCATCCCAGCTAAACACGATCCTGAGGAGCTAACTAGCGCGATTAACCGGGAGATTAATAACAATACCGATAATGACTCTGTGGTCACGGGAACTACACACAACTCGAATAGCACCATCAGAACAGGACATAACCGGCGGACTTCAAAGTCGAAGAGTAAGGTGCCTGAGTTGTCAAACAAGCTTCATCTCAAGCGCAGCAAACACCACAAGATCTCTTTTGAAGCTACTGGAATTGATGCCGATGTCAAGGTTTTGCCTGCAGACTCTGGCCCCACGCAAAGCTGCACTGATATCCGAGTTAGGGCTTTGGACATCATTGACCACTTGCCTCAATCAACCTGGCGCAAGTTTGCTACATATGATCGGGACCATGGGGCTCGCGAGCTTGACGCCAGTCAGATCCATATTGAGTTGCTCAATGTAAAGCCTGTGGCTGATCTGGCAGCATCGGAGTTTGTGGTTCAAGTCCAGGTATTGCCTCTGCGTCTTCATGTTGACCAGGATGCTTTGGATTTCTTGATGAGATACTTTGCATTTAAGGATGATACTGCTGCTCCTTCACAGACTCCTGGTGATGCGCCATTCGTGTCACGTTTTGAGATTCAGCATATTCCGGTGAAACTTGACTTCAAGCCTCGTCGGGTCAACTATGCGGCTCTACGTTCTGGGAAGACGAGCGAACTTATGAACTTTGTTACGCTTCAGGACGCTCATATCGAGCTTCGTCGCATTATGCTGCACGGGGTCATGGGCTTCGACAAAGTGGGACAGATATTAAATGACATTTGGACTCCGGACGTTACCAAGAACCAGCTGCCTACTGTGCTTGCTGGTCTATCCTTGATGCGTCCCCTCGCCGACGTAGGGTCCGGCATGCGTGATCTCATTGAAGTTCCCATGGCCGAGTACAGGAAGGATGGCCGCATCTTCCGCAGCATCAAGAAAGGCGCTATCCAATTTGCTCGCAACACAGGCACCAACATGATCAAGTTGGGTGCCAAGGTCGCAGTGGGGACTCAGAATGCGCTTGAAGGCGCCGAGGGCCTGTTGATTGACAATCCGCAGCGCCCTGGTAGCTTCTCGAGGAGCACAGAACCGCCACGGGCCGTGTCGCATTACGCCAATCAGCCACTGGGCGTCGTACAAGGGTTGAGAGGTGGATACATGAGTCTGGCACGAGACGTGATGATGGCTAAGGATGCAATTGTTGCGGTTTCGACACAGGTTATGGAGAGCGAAGGGGCGGCGGGAGCGGCCAAGGCCATGTTGGAGGCGGCACCGACGATCATCTTCCGGCCGGCCATTGGTGCGTCAAAGGCGATTGGGAAAACATTGCTCGGAGCGACGAACACGCTGGACCCGTTGAACCGGCGGAGAGTTGAAGATGTAAGTATACAAGTGATGATGTCATGATTAGTGATAATGTTGATGACTAATTGATGTATTGCAGAAATATAAGCAGTGATTGCGTTCACCCGCTTCGAATATGATGTCGATATGATATTCTGGGGTCGTGTTGGGGGTTTTTCTGTTTCATTGGTCCATTTTTGACGATTGTTGATGATTTTGCTCTTTGTTATTTCTATGATTACCGGCTTCTTTCCGGCACTTCTAGCTTTTTTTTTCTCGGAGTACTTGGCATTGATATTTTCATGATGACACGGTCATTGTTTTTGTTTTTTATTTTGCTTTTTTTTCTTTTATAATTGATACTGATATTATCACTCTTGCCCCTTTGTGGTCCCTCTTCCTTCCTAATCTGGAATGTCCATACAACTAACTACCTTTCCTTTTGTCTTTGCAATCACAACTCCCCAATTGTTCCAATCTCATCACCTGCATCCTGCATCTCTATACATACATACATACATACATATCACTATATCACCATCCAACCCCCAATCTGACGTGACTACCCCCTTCATCTCCTTCCTCTCCTTTTCCTTCCGCCACTCTCCGCGCCCGCGCCCGCCCGGCCACTTACGGTCCCCTCCCTCGGCCTCCGCCCTCTCTTTCCCTTTTGAGAATAGAAACAAATTAAGGATTTCGCCCAAAGGATCCTCTTGCATCTGGATGAGGAAGGCAGTGAATGTCGTGATTTATGAGGATAATTCCATAGGAGTCAGTTGGATTTAGGGCTTAGGTTGAGTGAATTGCGGTGTCATGGGGATATTGTGAATGGTAGGGTTAGGGTTTGGGGGATGGGATTTGTGAGGAAAAAGCACGTAAGAAGTTGGAGGGATTAGGAGATTTTGGGAGATTTGTGTAAGGTAGAAGTATCGGGTTATACTGAATTATATTGGATCAAATTAAGTTGAGAAAAAGGTAATTAATTATAGATTAGATATATGTATGTATATACACAAGTACATATGTGTGTACGCGGCGTGGAGCGGGAATCACACAGAGAGGAAGGTTTGCCATTGAATGTGTGCAGAGTGATTGGGGAGGGAAAGTACGTGATCAAGTTGTCATTGTTGAATATGTTGTTCAGTTTCCATATTTTAAAAGTTGTTTATTTATATTGAATCTAGATTTGAGTTTTGAATTCAGCATTTAGACTTGTTGGCTTTTTATTCTTGTTCCACTGTTAGCCGAACCTTATTATGACGACATTTTTGCTTCGTTTTTGAACAAAATTAAGTAAACAAGATAACCAGCAGCTTTAATATTTTCCCTCTTTTTGAACAAGCCGAACAGCCAATCTTGGTATTCATCATTCAAAAAACATGTCTTCATCGTCGTCTTTATCGGCGTCCTCTAACCCTCATCCCCACCACCACCCCCATCTCCAACCTTACCTCTTGCATTCCCCACCCCACCGCAAACACATCCTCTTGACTGCCTTCGACATGTTTGCCCCCTCACATATCTCCTTTGGCCAATGGCGTCGCCCTGAAGACCGCTCGTCATCAAAAAGACGGGATCTTTCTTACTGGACAGACCTGGCACAGTTATTGGAGAGAGGAGGGATCACGGCGTTAGTGTTGGCGGATGGGTTGGGGTTGATGGATACATTTGCCGGGAGGCCGGAGGGGACGATTAGAACGGGGTGTCAGTTTCCGATGGGGGATCCTGTTATTGTGAGTTTTTGGTGGATCAATCGATAAAAGCAGCATATGATACTAACAGATTGGACAGCCCATCAGCGCTATGGCGGCAGTGACGAGGAATCTGGGGTTTATTATTTCATCAAGTACCAGCTATGAGAAGCCATACGTTGTGGCTAGACGATTTTCGACGTTAGATCACCTGACTAACGGGAGGTTTGGTTGGAACATCGTCACATCCTTCAATGAGCGGGCAGCGAGGGCTGTGAGTGTGCCGTATGTCGAGCATAATCAACGGTATCAAAACGCCGATGATTATATGTCGATTCTCTATAAGTGGGTTCAGCAGCTAGATTCCAGAAAAAGATTTGGATACTAAGATACTTGTAGGCTTTGGGAGGGCTCTTGGGCAGATGATGCCTTGAATGAAGATCCCGAGAATGAGATTTATACAGACCCCTCGCGGGTCCGATGGATCAAACACTCATCTCCCCATTTTACTATTGATGCCCCACACATCGTGGATCCATCTCCGCAGCGAACCCCACTTCTGATGCAGGCCGGTACCTCGGCAGCCGGCATCCATTTTGCTGGAAAACACGCTGAGTCCGTCTTGGTAAGCGGGTTATCGCCATATATATTGGCGCCACGAATATCAGCCCTGCGAGCCGCAGCCAAGGCAAATAATCGGGCTCCAGAGTCCTTGAAGATTCTAGCAGTCCTGACACCGATTGTTGGAGCAACTGATCTTGAAGCTCAGGCCAAATTCAAACGGGCAATGGACTTTGCGTCTATTGAAGGTGGCATGATATTTTACTCTGGTCATTCGGGCATTGACCTCTCTCAGTTTTCCCTCGACGAAGAGATTGGAATAAAAGACGTATCTGTGCAGGGCAGAGTCCACTCGATTACGAATGGCCTGCGGTATCAAGGGGCCGATGTACCCAAGTATACCCCGAGGAATCTCGGCAAGCTATCTGCCATTGGTGGAAACGGCGCGGTCCCAGTAGGCTCGGTGTCGCGAGTGGCGGATATCATGGAAGACTGGATACGGATAGCGGGCGTCGATGGCTTCTGTATCGGATCCATAGTATCTCCAGGAAGCTTTATCGATTTGGTAGAGCTGTTAGTACCAGAGCTGAGAAGGAGGGGATTGTACCCGGAGATGACGCTAACAGAACCGACAACGCTAAGGGAACGCTTCTATGGGGTAGGCGAACGAGGCTTGAAGGAGGAACACTGCGGGGCAAGGTTCAAGTTTGAGCAGTGGGAACCAACCGAGGCTGAATATGGGGATACAGTGCAGAGGGAAGGCTAAATCTATTTCCATAATATCGTTGATAGTTGCCTAATCTGGAACATCACATACATCAGCTCCTTATTGTAAGCTGCATAAGCAAGGGCAATGAACATCATCATAAACAGATTATCATCACGGAAGCATCAATCTGGCAGACAAGCAAAGTCACTACTAACATGTTGACTAGTACTATTGCTCGGATATTTATAAATAAAATTCTTCACTAAATATCACGGTGCTGCTGATGTAACAAATCATTAAACTGCCACAAGCAAAAAAAGCAGATGAAGTGCCTAAAATGTGAGTTTACACCATTAACCGTGGTTTCATGAACTTTAGTTCATCTGCTGCCTTCCATCACAATACGAGCATGATATGGACTTTGAAATAAGTTATAAGAAGTGAATAAGTCTATGAAATTAGATAATATACATTACTTTAAACTCCAAATCATACAAAAGATGAGCAAAAAGGAAACATACAACACCGGATATTCTCACATGGTGACCCGCCGCAGTACTAATCCGGCGCTCTGTGGCTTGACTATGGAGGAGCAGACGGGACCCCGTATTTCCCACAGGCTATGGTCGTATGTTATAATGCCAGGCAACTACTGTAGGCTATCAGAGATATGAACTGTATATTCGGGAGTCTCTCCAGTAGGATTGTCACGTCAGAGGGCAACGTCATGACGATAGCCAGGTTAAGAGATGAGAATTGAGAGTTGATGGGCGAGGATGTTCAGTGTGGATTCGTGATGTCGTCATTATATTTTGGGTAGTTGAATAAATCAACCAGGAATAAAATGGCAGTTGAAGAGATACCGCCAGCCTCCGGGACCAACAACGAGGCCCGCCCGGCTCGTGATTCCCTGACTACCACTCGCCCCATCAAAGTATAGTGTTTTCGTCGGTCTCATTCACTTAATAGACACTAACTCAAAGACACAGGCCATCATAGTTGGCGCCGGTATCAGCGGCATCACGACGGCCATCCTCCTGAAGCACAAAGTCCCTGGTTTATCCATCGTCATCTACGACCGCCAAGACAAAGCCGTAAGTCTTTCAGTTCACCCAAAGCTTTTAAAGAAGCATGATATTAACTCCATCCTCCTTTCCAAAGGGTGGAGTCTGGGCTGCAAACACGTACCCTGGCATCCGCTGCGATGTCCCCGCCCACGCCTACCGTAAGTTCGAACTTATCTCTCCTCCCGAGTCACACCACCCGCTAATTATCACCCCCCAGAATTCAACAGCGACCCGAACCTTTCTTGGTCTGAATACTATCCCCGCGGCGCCGAACTGCAAGCCTACTGGGCCAACCTCGCCCACAAACACGGCGTGCAATCCTTTATCAAATTCTCCCATCAAGTCCTTTCGGCTCAATGGATCCCCTCAGACGACCCTGAGGACCCTGCCTACTCCAACTCCAACCCAGTAACCTCAGAACCCCACTGGAAACTTGACCTCTCTGACCTCACCACTAACCCCCCCACCCGCAAAACCGACCACGCTCACTTCCTCATCAACGCCCAAGGCCGCCTCTCCCACCCCTCCATCCCTCCCATCCCCAACCTCTCTTTGCACCCCCACGTCCACCACACCGCCCAGTGGCCCCCCGCCCTCCTCTCTCACCACCTCCCGCCCTCCCCGCGCATCGCTGTCATTGGCAACGGGGCCACCGCTCAACAAATCATCCCCGCTCTCCTGCCTATCGCCGGGCACATCACACAATACGCCCGCTCGCGCAACTGGATTGCCCCCGCCTTTGCCACGGGGCTGCTGAGTGCGAGCGCTGACAAGCCTGGGGGCCATACGTATACAAGAGAAGAAATCGCCCGCTTTCACTCAGATAAGCAGTACTATCTGCATCATAGACTCGGGCTAGAAAAGGCACTGCACAACCGCTTTGCCACGGGGACCTTAGGCAGCCCCGAGAATGAAGCTCTGCGGCGAAACTTGACAGATACAATGCTCCGACGCCTTGGCGGTGACGAGGAATTATTGAAACGTGTCCTCCCCACGTATGCCCCCGGCTGCAAGCGGCTTACGCCGTCCCCAGGCTACCTCGAAGCCCTAACCACCCCCCACGTAACCCTTATCACCACCCCCATAACAACCGCCACTCCCACCGGCCTCCGCACTGCCAATTCCGAAACCCATACCCACGACCTCATCATCCTCGCCACAGGTTTTCAGTCGGGTACCACCCCGCTATTCCCCATCGTCAACGCTGCCGGGAAAGATTTGGCAACCTCCTGGTCGGAATCCCCAGGCTACCCCGCGACATACTTAGGCCTCATGGCGCCCAAGTTTCCGAATTACTTTATTGTCCTCGGGGCACAGGGGAATGCGCGGCAGAGTACGATCCCGGTGCAAATCGAGTACTCGGTAACATGGATTGCCCAGGCGATCCGAAAGGTACAGGCGCAGGGATACTCGTGGTTAGCGCCGAGGCAAGACGTCACCGATGACTTTAATGAGATTGTCGACGAGTACTTTGTCGGCCAGGTGGTCGCCGACGATTGCGGAAACAGCTGGTTCAAAGCTGAGGTTTCCGAGATCAATAATGCCGATGTGACTAAGCAACCAGTAAAAGGCAAAGGGAAAGCACGGGTCGTCTCCGCATGGCCCGGAACCTTCTCGCACCGTGAATATATCCTCCGGAACCCCCGCTGGGAAGACTTCCACTATGGCCTCCGCAAAGACACGCGCAGGAACCGCTTTTCCTGGTTTGGAAATGGGCGGGGAGAATGGGAGGCCGGTGATGGTGCCGAGGAGCGAGTGTTTCATTACTTGAGGGGGAAGCCAACCGAGGCGGGGTCTGACTTGTTTCAGGATATCTATAAAGGTACACCGAAATGACACGAGTTTGGTTGTACGTAGTTGGCTCACGTAACACAACTTTACAGCTTCATCACAAGTTCACATCACACATATAATATTCATCACGTGACTTACTGTCCAAATGCATCGTCATGTATTCTACTTTTTAATTGACCCCTCCCAAATAACATAACGTCGTAACCTAATCATCTATCTCTCCAATCCCGAAAGTAACTAAAAAAAACAAGATACAAAAAACAGGAAAAAAAGAAGACAAAACTACAAATAAGCAATTATCATGAGGGTGGCCGGGGATATCTACAGTAAAACATTTGCGTAGATGCCAATAAAAGCACTCAAGTAAACCAAGGAAAATCCAAAGCCGCAATAAGAAAAAAGAAAAGAAGGGTATGATGACAAGACATAAAGAGATAAAAACATAAACCACCCATCAACCTCATCGACATCATCACCGTCAATAAAACATCTTGCATCGTCTCTCTCCCTGAACCCCCACCCACCCGCATTACTCCTGAGACGCCTTCTTATGCAAACGTTCCCGAAGCGAACTCAAGATATTCGACCCCTGCGCCTTCAATACACCAGAGCCCCGACTAATCACTGAGTTCGCCCTCCCCGGAATCAAGTCTCCTCCATTTGTCGACGTCGACCACACATCCTCGTTGCCTCGGCTCCTATCCCCCACGGGAGCCGCCAATCTGTCTAGTGAGATACTGAATCGCCCTCCAGAGTCATAAGCCCCAATGCGGAGACTCCCACCCAGAGGCAATGCCAAAGACCGCCGAATGGCCGGAGCGGAAGCAGCGGAAGCAGCGGCGGCTGGGGCAAGGTGATGGTGATGGTGAGTTTCTGGTGTGGAGACTCCGGGGGATGCGGGGGGGAATTCAATCCCGGGGATCAATGTCACATTATGCACTCGTTCCCGACGGTGACGTTGCGCTCTCTCACTATCTCCACTGACCACGCGTTTAAAACTCCGGGAGAGCTCAGGCACCAAAATATTCTGGGTACCATGAACCTCGACACGATCACACGTCCTTTCAAACTGAGAAGGACGATCCTGGTACTTCTGGCGCTCTTGAGACTCTTTTCTCATATCCCGAACTACCACCTCAGGCTGTTTCACCAAATCCGCCTTGGCCACAGAAGCCGCCACCAGACTATGCTGGATCCTGGCCGACGGCTTCACCTTTGTCCTTTTCAAAGTCCGCGAAAGAGTCTTGGTCCGCGGCTGTGCCCTTAAGATCGTTCGAGCCGGCGACGCCACTCTCTGTTTTATCAAAACCTCACTAGCTTGAAATCGCGCATATTGCCGCGTTCGCATCTCCAACCCCTCCTCCCACTGCGCTCTAAGAACCGAACCACAAAGCGGCACCTATTCGCTGAAAATGGTCTCGCTGTTCTCAATGACGAACTGCACCGCAATGTTCTTGGCGTGCATGTCGGACATTTCACGCTCGATGCTGAGGTCGCGCATAATAGTGGGCGCGAACACCACAGCCAAGTTCTTAGGAGACATCTGCAGTATGCGTCAGCACGACTCCAATCATTCGTGAACGATATCCCAAAAAATACTTACCAGATTTTCTGGCTCTCTCTTAGCAACACGGCTGAGGTGGAACATCAAGAACTCGAGAGTGTCTTGATGACGCTGAGGCATGGTATGGAAGGTCTTGCTCAAGTGAGCACAACGTTCCTGGGGATTAGAGATGGCTACATAACAATGTCAGCAAATTCAATCACCTGCAAATTTGACAAATAATACCTACCATTAGATTCCAAAACTCTGTCGTAAATATCGAAAGTGAGCAGAGGTGTCGGCAGCTTGCGGAAATATTGCTTCAATACACTCGTCACAGCCGTGATATCAATCACGGGGTCCGAAATATCAAAGTTTTCGTCCTTATCAAATCCATCCTGCACCATCTTGACCTGCGAGTTACCGCCAGTCTTACGGTAAATACCTTCAACATCCATGCCACGCAATTCAACCTCTTCGATACATCTTGTCACAACACACGGAATCTGTCTACGCTCGTAGTCTGCACGCTCACTCAAATCAGATCCAAACAGAGTGGTAGGCGGCTCGGGCACCGCCGCAGTCGACATAGTGTTGGTGGAGGACGATTTACCCATCTGCTGCTGGCCAGACTGGGGATTACCGCTACCGGCACCCTTCTTACCAAAGAACCCGAACCCTTGTTTCTCCAGGTTGGGGTCCTTCCGCCCGTTGGGGTTGGCATTCGTAACGAGAGCATCAACTTGGGCCACCGTCATGTTATAAGGAAGCCCGATGTTGTCACCCGCCAGACCACCCACAGCATGGCGATCCTTGCCTTCGGCCTGAAAGGCAGCGGCAGCCTTGGACACACCCTTACCCACGTTCTGCGCCAAGGTCTTGGATCCCTTCTTCCAGTTGAACTTCTTAACCTGGCCCTTGCGGATGTTAACCACCATAGGACCGGACTCAACAATGGGTTCTTCATGGTCACCACCCAACAGTGTCGTACCGGTGTGCATACTAGAGCCATCACCCACAAACTTTGATGCACCGTAAATGCCGAGGCCGTTGGGGGACTTGGGATCGTTGCCAATCTGTGCCTTGAAGCGTTCCTGGATCTGGTGAGTCAAGTCGTTGTTCATGTCAGCAAGCTGAGCATTCTTCGAAGACAATTGTTCAAATTCCATAAGTGCCCGGTCACGGTCAGAGACAGCCTGTTCGCGCTCTTCCAGCAACAGAGCCCGCTCTGAGTGCAGTTTCTCAATTTGCTCCGCCATCGACCGCTTAACCTGCTCCAAACGCTCGACAAACTGTTTGATAGCCGATTCTCCCATTTCGCGAACATCGATAGGTTTGTTGGTCTGCTTAGCATGCTCAACATAGCCAGCGAGCACTTCAATCTGGCGAATCATGAGCTCAGTCTGAGTATCAAGTTCGGAGACGGTCTTGCGCTTCTCCATCAACTTCTGCGTCAGAGTCTGAAGGTTCTTCTCGGTGTTGGCCTGGCGTTCAAGCTCAGCCACACGCAGCTCCGAAGAGCGAAGCTGCCGCTTAAGGCGCTCGGTATCTTCGTCGGGCGATACGACGCCCGAGGGGGGACTGATAAGGTCACGGATCTTGTTCGCAAGAGGGTTACTCGAGTCCTTGGTCGGAGTCTTGGGCCAGTGGGGCGAACCACCAGCGCCACGAGTCGTCTCACTAATGCTACGAGTGTGGCCACTTCCGCGGGTAGAGGGTGCAACGATGGTGCTTGACTCAGAACTATTAGTCCGGCCATGACGCACGGCATTGGAAACTCTGTGGAGTATCGAAGACGAGCCCTCATCGGTGCCCAAGATGCGTGCCATATCTTCATCTAAGGTAAATTCAGCGCCACTGCTCCATCTGGGAAGCTTGGGCGAGGAGTTTATACCGTTTGTTTCCTGTTTCTGTCCTCCACTCTGAGCACCGCCTGGAGCAGGGGGCGCCGGAGGCATGCTTGGTAACGAGTTGTCTGGCGGAAGGGCAGACGAAGAAAGTTCGCGAACCGGAGGTGCCGGGGCACGGCGCGGCTGTGTGTAAGTCTTGGTCATGACGGGTGGTTGAGTCGAAGATGAATCATTGTAAGAGCGGTTGCTGGCAGCGTCAGCCGAGGACGTACGGCTCAAGCCAGATTGCTTGTCTGCAGAAAGAGTCAGATTGTGGGATTCAATGGTCCGGTTACGCTGTAAAACGACTTACTGGGAAGAGGTGCAGCGGAACTGGATCCAACCTGTTTCCGGGTAATAGCCTTCGAGTTAGAGTCAGGCCGCATGCTGTCATCCTGGGAGATTCTGGGGGTGCTGTTGGGGTTGGTGTAGTTGGACGTCTTGGACGACGCAGAACTACTCTTAGCAAGACCACCAAAACTACCGTCAACAGACTGAGAGGAAGTAGGGGAAGATTTCTTCTTGGGTACTTCTTGGAGTTTGAACTCGTCCGGCGAGCCACGCGAAGGGCTTTGGTTGGCACCATTTTCATAGTTTGACCGATCACGGCCAGACTTGGACATAGTACGAGTCGGCGCACCTGTACCCCGCGGAACATTATCAGTGAGTTGAGACATGTGGGTCGCTGATGAGTCGGAAGTTCCCGAGGGCATACGCCCCTTTTCTTGGAAAAAGATGTGGGGAGCTGCAGCCGCTGGTCTTGAAGGGGCAGAGGGCGGAGTGGGAACAGCACCATCAATATACATAGGAGCGAAAAAGTTGTCCAAGTCAACACTACCATCAGGCATGGTAGAAGTTCTGTTGTTGCGCCCATAAGTGGTTGAGGGAAGAGTTGCATCGATCTTCTGGCCGCCGACGGGCGACTCCGTGGTGCAATCACGGGGTCGGGGGCTGAGTTCATTAGGATCCTCCGATTCACGGCGGTGATCGTGACGATGGTCATGGTCATGCCGGTGGTTCATTGCTGGGGGGAGGGCAGGAAGCGACTTTTCGGTGATCATGGGAGAGTTAGAACTCTCCTTTTCTCGAGCCTTTGCTGCATGAGCAGCCTTAGCCTTTTTCTTTCTTCTAGCCATGAGCGACTCATGACAGCTCATACAGAAGATACCCGTAGAGGTCCTGGCATAGCGGAGGTTTTCAATCTTGCGCTTGCAGTTACGGCAGCGGAAACAGGTGGCACAGAATGCCTGTTCACCAGTAAGAATGGCGAGATCTTCGATTTTGTTGCCGCAAGCACTGCAACTATATGTGCAATTGTTGCAGATGAGAGAGCCATCTCCCAGCAGAAGCAAGTTCGCATCGGAGTCGAGCAGGGTTTCGCAGTTGTTGCAACGGAAGCAGTCGAGATGCCATCTGTATCCGGCTGTTTATATGGAGATTTGTCAGTGTGACGTTGCT
The DNA here is from genome assembly GCA_002778035.1 of Ambrosiella xylebori. Lineage (NCBI taxonomy): Eukaryota > Fungi > Ascomycota > Sordariomycetes > Microascales > Ceratocystidaceae > Ambrosiella > Ambrosiella xylebori. The sequence goes on from PCDO01000002.1 coordinate 2,432,384, forward strand.
ATAAGCTACCCGAGAGTGTGTATTTCCAGACAATGCCTTGTTAACAGGTCCGAGTATCGATCGATCGAGGTCCAGGGCCGGCCAGTCCGACAATCCACTCACTGCCGAACACGGGTTAAGGGGAAATGTGATTCCATACCTAGCTCAAAGGCCTTGCCTTCCTCGAGAATCTGTAGACAAGACGAACAAGCAGTCAGTGGTGATGATGTAACCAAAATTCCGGAGACAGACTGTGACAAACCTGTTCACATCTTTTGCATTGGTAAGGCGTGTCGTCCTCCATGGGGCTTTCGAGGTATTCGTCCATGATAGAAGCTGCCATGGTAGCTAGTCACGGCGGTCAAGGACGAGGGGGCTGGCGGAATTGCAGTCGGAAGACGCAGTGGTTATAACGGGTCGTAAAAGCAGGACGCCGGAGGCATGGGAGCCGACAGTCGTGAACGGCAGCAAGTGTTGACAGCAACGGAGGCCGACACGACGAGGTCTCTTCTTGCACGCTGAGCAGGGCTCGCTTGATGGTAGTAGTGGGTGGTTGTAAGTGGTGGGTTGGCGAAGGTTGGGGGAAAAGGGCGAGGGTTTGGCGGGTCGGCTTTGTTGCCCGTCGAGGATCGTGGGGCTCTCTGACAAGGGGAGATTAGAGGTAGATAGGTAGGCTGGCAGAAGCAGTCGTGGGCAAGCAAAGAGATAAAGGGAGAGAGCAGCTGGCAGCCAGCAGCAAATAATATTTCCAATTCAAGGGGAGATGAATGGATGCTACTGATTGTCGTTTGGGTGCAGTGCAGGAGAAAGTCTTGATCTTTTGAAAGCTTCGAAAGAGGGGTCCCCTTTCAGTGCTCAGAAAGCCCAGACCAAGTTCTGTATCGTACTTTGCAGGCCTGTTGTCTCTCTGAAGGGGAGGAAACAGCAGCCGGGATGTGATCGTTGTTGTCAGGCTCTACTTGACTATTGAACAAGAGAATAAACAAGACAGATCAAAAGAGTGTATAGCGAAACACCAGAGAAATAATGGAATAATGGTAACAACTTCGTCACTGCCGCCTGTCGAGACGAATTGGGTTGATAGTTTTTAAAATGAGCAAAGGTCTGTGATTGGCATCTAGTAGAGAATGAAATTAGCAAGCAAGTCAAGCAATAACAGCTCAGATAAACAAGTCGAATTGCTAGAGCAGACTTTTGTTATGCTGTTGCTACTTTTTTTTTTCTTAATGACGGAGGCCTCATTCCACAAATTTTACAAATTTACAGAAGGCAACTGCCGCTACAAGCCTCTATCGACAAGATCCAGGCCTTCGTTCCAAGTCAAAATTCAATGTAACAACACTTTGTCCGTTGTCATAGAGTCCCATAAACAATTTCCAGCAAAGCAAATGTCCAGCGACAAGAGCATGATATCTTCTAGTCGTCGTCACATCCGGACAGTACCAAACGAAAACCCTTTCTTTTCTCTCTCCACAACGATAATATCTAATCTGTCACCATGTCAAGTGAGCGTCTAACCGTCCTGGGAAGTGCCCGGCATCTCTACGCCATCAATGCAAGATTGGCGATCACTTTTGATACGAGATTGTGGCTTTTCGAGTGGTTGACAAATGACGGCGCCGAGTGCCACTGGAGCCGCCACGGTGGTCGACGACGATGAACATGAGCAAGTCGTTTCCAGATTGTTAGCCCAGGAACTTTTCTTCAAATAGTTGACGACAGACGGCCCGCATCACGTTGATGAAGTTATACTTCCTAGCATAGCATATCCCTAAGAAGGCGATACAAGTCTCTTTTGTGAGATTTTGCAATAATTCGAAGCTTGGAAGCCAGAGGATCAATTCCAAGGGCTGCTAGTTCAGGAGCAATCGACCCTGTGATCAAGCTCAAGGGAGTCGTTTGTCAGTTTTAACCCTAATATAATTTCAACCCTATACGCTGTAAACCCTATAATATCATCCTTGACATCATCTAGATAGAAGACGTTAAGTAGAACCAATAGCCAGCATTTTTATTAAACCATATTACCAACCCTGTTTGTATTCTTCACCCCACTTATCATTCCCCCTCATGCACGCCACTCGAAACTGCATTACCAGCCACCCTCATCACTCCAAAAAAAAAACACAAGCGGTGTCCATCCAATTCATGCACGCTCACCGCCCTCCAACACTTTCCATACCATATCCCCCATTCGATTCCATACTGTTGTAAATAGAGACATTTCTCCCTCTACGAAACGAACGCCAGACCCCCCACTCCCTTCTAACTTCTAGAATCCCCGCTTAGATATTTGTCTGTCTGTCTGGCAGGTGAGGAGACGTGGGAGTTGGCATATAGGGAAAGGGACAGACAGACAAGACACTATTATTTACGTACAGTCCCTAGTAAACTTGCCTATAACTGATATGTATATATCCCAAGCGCCTGTTCACACCCATCGGAAACAAAAAAGGCATTGGCCCGTCAATTGCCCGTGCCAGACGCCCACCGTCTGTCATTCGGTCGCTAAGCATCCGCCGATCTCGATCGTCTGTCTGTGCCTTAACGTTAACTCAACTTGGTCCCAAGAACAAGAACCGCTAAACAAACCACAAAACCCATCCGTATATCATCTTCCAAATCTCCAAAGTCTAAAATATCTAGTCATATATATCCCGCATAAACACATACTTCCATCATCCAGTCCCCCAATGCAACACTATGAAGGGGCCCCCATCCATCACCAAAATTCTTACACAAATTCTTGTTTTACCAAAACCCAAAGACTCCTCCCGCACAGACCACCAGAATGAAACACCCACCCATCCACCCATCCGTTCCACAAACCACCACCATCCTCCCTCCCTCTAGATTCACATCCTAAAACAACACTATATATTTTTCCATACATCATCCATTCCAATATACCTATATACATACATACACATGTAAATCCCCACTCCCTGCCATCACCCAGCCGCCCGCCTCTGTATTGTCCTACCACAACCTGGACATGATACACCAACCTATGTGGAATCAACATTATTATCTTGCATCGAAACACTAATCTCAGAAACAAGCTGTGAACTACCTTAATGGGCCTAGTAACTCTACCGCAATGTCAGCAAATGCAGCAACGTGGCGCAGTGGAAGCGCGCCGGGCTCATAACCCGGAGGTCCCTCGATCGAAACGAGGCGTTGCTATAATGTTTAGTTTTTGCGGGGTTTTTTTTTTTATTTCTTGAATAATAAATAACCCTAACAACGGCACCACGATAAACCTAAGCCATACTATGACAATTGAGTGCCAATGCATGCATTACAAGTATTATTAGATAATATGTGCTCTGATCAGCCAACCTAAACATCTAGAATAAGAAACCAAAGGAAGAAAAGAAAAGTCAAAGTAAAATAAAGTACAACAAAGTGAACCAACAACATTACCTGTCAAACAACGAAACCCGCCAAACTAAATTTTGATGATCCCATCCCATCTATCCCACCGTCCATGTTCATGCCACAAATAGTCCAAGCCTCATCCCAATAAACCCATTAGACCCCCTGATCCCGTTGCCTCTTGACAATGTAATAAGTAATAAGACTCTTAGGGTCATCCTTAACCCCCTTCATATACCCCCAGAATTTCTCCTCCCCCACTCTCGCATGCACGGCAACTGCCAATTGCACCGCCCCCATCCGCACCCCCGAATCCCCACTGTCCAGACACCGCCCCGCCAACTCAGCTATCTGCACCAACTCAGAGTCCCCAGGCACATACTCACGATGTCTCTCCATGATACCAACAAGAACGTGGAGCCCCGTGGTATCCTCCTGTCTCTGCTGTGTCCGAATGACGGTCACAAACAACTTGAAGGCATCGCCAATGGCAATAAGATCCTCGGCTAGGACTTCGAGGCCGCTGACAATGTGTGTATGAGCATCATAAACTGCCCGAGTGGCCATGATCGCTTCGAGACCGCGGGAGACGTGCGGCTGGAAGAGGGCGCGATGGTTTTTGAGAAGTAGCTTGACGACGGCAAGGACTTGAGACTTGACGTCCTGAGCCTTGTCAGAAGAGAGACTAGGGAGAGGGTCCTCAAGGTATGAGAAAAGCCCGAGAAGGAGAGTATTGAATTTGTCCTCAGAAATCTCCATGTTTTCACGTAGAAGTGACTGGAGCTTTCGAAAACCGTGGACATCCAGGGTTTTTGACTTGACGCGGGCAATACCACTATCCAGTAATCTACCGTTAATACGAGCCTTTTCTGAAGTAGCATCGGGAACAGTAGAGACCGGAGCCGGGACAGGAGCAGCATTCACCGACCGATCAGCCAGAACCGGGGCATCTTCCATAGCAATATCATCCATATCCATAGGCTGTGACACCACCGCCTTTTGTTCAACCGGATCCTCGTAAACTTGCACCTCATCAACTTTGGTGATATCTTTAAGTGGCGCATGCTCCGGAGCAACAGGCTTTTGTACAACTGGCGTCAGGTCAACATCCACCTCCATTGACTCATAGGTCTGTTGCACAAGGGCCGGAGCCGGAGTGGGTTCTACCTTCGGCTCCACAGCTGCTGGTCCAGACACTGAAGTCCGGAATTTGGAAGGACTCAGCGCAGTATGCGACTGAGAGAATACCGGCCTCGTCTTAGGAGGACTCGCCACTTTTGGCGTACCAGGACGTGAAGCTGGCGCCCTAGTCGGCGATTGGAATCTATTTCCAGTAGGCGATTGTCTCGTGGGAGACCGAGCACTACGAACCGGGGAAATCTGCATGGCGTCTGCTGAGTGGCTACCGTGGACAGATTGCGAGCGAGGAATGGCCCGCTTAGGTGAAACCTGCTGCGGCTGATGGACCTGAGGAGCCTGTCTAGCCGTAGTCTTAGACGGCGGTTCCGGCATCATCAGCTCCTGAGGCGGCTCTTGAGCCCGGGTAGAGTAAGGACCAGCAGTCGCTGGCCTCTGAACATCAATGGCCGGTGGAACCCTACGACGAGGACGCACGGGAGCCGCAGACAGACTGCTTCCACCGAAAGCAGAGGTTCCCTCACGGGCCCGGATAGCGGAAATATGGTTAGAAACAGGAGCAGCCGGAGCAGAACTGGTACTGTTAATCGACGAAGTAGAGCGCGACGGACCAGTGTGAGCCAAAGCTGACCCAGGCCGCGAGAGAACGCCATTTTCCTTTTTTGCCCCCATAGCCACAGCCTTCTTCTGAGCCATCATAGCTTCACGGAGCGAAGGGTGAGCAGTACCAGTGCTCTTAGACAAGCTAGAGCTTGACTTGGCACTGGCCCCAGAACTCCCAGTGTTGGGGTTGTCCGGGTGCCTGTTTAAAGCCTTCTGGGCACCCAGGTCAAGGCTGTCCATGATGGCTTCGGCCCTGGATCTCCAGAGCTTGTAAAAGATCCAAAAGGTAGGGCGGGCCTGCTCACGAGCCGCAGGGTTGGCATCGTTGAGAACCTTCTTGAGGCACTTTTCGATAAGATCAACACCGCCGGAATGCTCTAGGTGAGCCTTGTGATGACTTTCCTTGGTCAACACAATCTTCAGCCATCCACTAGCGTAAATTCTTGGTTGTGTGTTTTTGTCCTGCGCGGCACCCCAAATATGCTGCATGATGCGGTTGGTGTATGTAGCTCGAGAGATGATGGCCTCAACAGTGGTGTTTGCCTGCTGGTGGGAAATCTTCTTGGTCGCCGCACAAAGTTTGATAAGGTTCTGGAGAAGAATTTCAACCAGAGGGTCGATGCCCGAGCCGAAAGTTGCCGCGGCATCTTGGATAACAGCACAACCCTCCTTTGACAGACTCGTTCTCAACGAGTTGATAGACTTGACGATACCATCCAGCAAAGTCTTTAATCCAACCAAGAACGGCTCTGGGAAATCCTGTGGAATATTACCAACCATGAGTCGACGCAGCTTCGCCATGCTCTGCTCACGCTTGATCCAGTTGTGTTCCGTCTCCCGCCCATCACAGTGCATCATCATCTCCTGCAAAATACCATCGAGCTCTCTGGTAGTATTGACATACATGGGCTCCAGGCTCTCCGCATTGGTCTCGATAGGCAACGGGGTGACCGGTCGTTCTGTCGGCAACGAAGGCATCGACGAACTGAGCGCGAGATTCGACCGCGAATCCGACGGCGTCTCGGGCCGGCCAAAAGCACTACCAGACGGCAACAAGGCCTTGATAATTGCCTGCTCAATAGCAGCACGCACCTTGAAGTTTTTAAGTTGGCGCTTCAAATCCGACTTAGCATTGTTGGGTGCATTCCTAATATGTGCATTCCTTGTTAATGAGGGGTACAAGCATATGTCAGGGCCAGTGCTTCTTCCGCCCCTGGTCTGGCGCGCTGCTTCATGCAGCGTGCCGAATAGCCACTTACCGGAAAAGCTCAATCACTGTAACCTTTGCCGTCTCGCGCACCCCCGGATCCGCATCCTCAAGCAGGTCCATCAGCGATGGGACATAGGACCGGAACCCCATGCCGTTCTCCTGGTGCATGTGGAGTAGCCAGGTCATGGCCATTTCCTTTGCGCGGACGCTCTTACCGGCCATGGCAGTGTTGCGCACAAAGCGCTCGACATCCACGGGGGCAACACTATACATAGTAACCAAGCTTTGGTTTGCAATTGTGCGGTACTTTTCCTTTGCATCTCCAAGCTTCTCAATAACAATGGACAGGCTCTTGGGGGTTTCCTTGGCGAGAATCCTGGGCTCCTGGCGAGAAAGTCGCGTGAAAAGGTGGTTGAGCGCTGTGAAACCGGCATTGGCGAGGGTGGAGTGCGGGGAAGTAGCAGCCATCTTGAGGGCCTCAAAGAGAGCCACAGCGCAAGTTTCCGGTACATTACACTGCTTGATAGAAGACTTGGCATATGTGACTTGGTTGACTTTGGCGTCGAGCTGCGCATCGGACCGCAGCAGGGTCAGCAGGTCGGCAACAAACTCATCGGTGAGCTTTTCGGCCATGGTAGGCGATTGGAGCGGATATCGGATGTGACTGTGTGTATGTGTTTGTATGTATGTGTGTTGGCTTCTAATTGATCGTAACAGTAGAATCCAGAGTCCCCTTGAATATGTTTGTCGTGGATATTGAGGTCCGAGGGTTGGTACTGTAGTAGATTAAAACGCTATCTGTCTCGTCGATGAAGATATGGAGAGTAACTGTAGATAAACAAACAGGTCATCCAGATATGTATATATACCAAAAAAGAAAGTTGTATGACACAATGTCAAGTCGTGAATGTCGAAAGCAAGTTTGCAGATGCCAGATGCGCATTCATCGGTCGCAATTGTTTGTTTACTTTCGCAAACCTGTTACCACCATAAGCTTGCCAACAGCTGACAATAAACGAGGAAGGCGTGTATGAAGTGGTTGTTGTGTAGGAATAGATGAGTAATGAGATCTCAGAAAGACAAAAGCTCCAGAAAACTGTAAAAAGAGCAGGGCAGAAAAAAATAATAAGGGAAGATTATCAATGACGCGAGGAAGAATAACACATTCGATACACTGCAAACCGCAAGCAAAATTGTTACAAGGAAAAAAAAAGATTCGTGTGAAGTATGACCAGGGAAATGATTTCAAACAGGGACTCAATTACAATTAGGAATTTCAACCCTGTTAAAAATCCAAGATATTCCAATTAATCGGTGCTGTGCTTTGAGATGTCTCGTCGTAAAGGGGAAGTAGCAGAGGGAGGAGGGAAGATAGATGGAGGGGAAGGTGACTATCAATGTAAACAAATATTTAATTGTTGCCCAGGGTACTTGTGAAGCATTAATAGTTTACTAGTGACGACCCTAACCCTAAACAAACAAAGATGGAATGTCGATGAAGCTGTGGTGAATGGTGGTTATTGCGGGGTATGGTGAATGATTACATGTGACAAGAATGAAAAGGATCCCGAGATTCATGTGAATGGAAATATTTTGGAATTCGATGTGAACAAAATACTCAAGAATCAACAAAAATGTTCTTGTATTGAATTTTATAGCTGATAATGATATTGTACATGCAAGAAGAATCCTGTGTCTCCTATGGTTGTAGCTATATAGTGCCATCAACTTGTTGCAGGCTCACAGAGTGAACCCAGTAAATATCAAAAAAGAAAAAGAAAAGAAAAACGCTGACATACATGAAAAAAAAAACCAAAATGCAAACACTCAAGAAACAAAAAAGACGAACTAGACCAGAAGTAGCCTCAGGTAGCTACATGACAATACTATCAAGTTCAAGCCATCTAAGCAGGAACGTGCATGTCATCATCACTGACAACGCTGCCAATCTCACTCCAGCTAGCCGGAGTGTGCATACCATCAGTCTGGCTGATAACATCATACCGGGAGCCAGAATTAGAGGAACTGTCAATCCTGTTATCAACTACGACGCCCGAACCAGCCTGCGACATGCCATCAGTAGGCGTCATCATCTCCTCAGACTCGTCCATGCTGACAACAGAGGCCGAGCGGCCGGCGGTGACGGACGAAGGCACATGATTAGGGGCAGACGGCATGGAAGCGTAGAAAGAATCCTCATTACCCTCCGCCCAAGCCTGGATAGAGGCAAAAGGCATGCTGTTGTTGGACTGAGCAGTCTCAGATTTGGCATGGACATCGCTAAAGGGATTGGACTTGACGGAAGCAGACTTGGGAGTGTGGACACGGCCAGAATCAGATGAGGAATCAGATTTGCTCGAGTTCACATCGGCAAGCGGGGCAGCAGCAGATTTCTCTTTCATAGGAACCGGGGGTGGAGCTCCGTAGATGTCACCCTGGACACGGAAGTGGTCGTTGTAATCGGGAGGCGAGGCAGTAGTTGATTTGGCAGAGTCAGTGGAGGGAGCGGCAGGTTCAGAAGGTTCATAGATAGCACGGGACTGGTTCTCGCCACGACGGCGCAGCCCAGAGGCACCTTGCTGAACATCGGCACTAGAATTGTAAACAAAAGTTCCAATCTCGGCGGTATCATCCTGTTTCAAGCAGTCGTCAAAAGAGCGTCTGCCCTCTTTCTCTTTCATATCCTCTTGGTCGGCAATATTCTTGACCTCGCCCATTTCCTTTGACTCTTGAATCGCTTTCCAGTAGGCCAATTCCTCTCTCTGGCGAATGCGGGTCTCTTCGGTGACGTCATCTTCATCGTACTCATCGTCGGAATCCTTCTGGGACCGGTACTGCGACGACATCATGAATCCTTCAGCGTCTTCGGGGCGGTTATACATGGGCTCACAAAACTCGTCGTAGTCCTCTTCGGAGAAGCGGCGACCGGACATGGCATTCGCGAACCGGCGTTTTATCCTGTCAACATGTTGGCGTATTTCAGGGTTGTTTTCGTAAACAACGACGGCTGCCGTTACGATGACTGCTGCGGCAATGACACCGGCTGATATAGCGATTGGGTTAGTCATCACTGGGATTGATGATGATAGTGATAATGACGAAAGTTTAATGTTAGATGTCGATGACAATGGAGATGTAAAGGTTAAAAATCAAACGACAAACAGTTATTTGGGGGATTTGGGGCAGTGATTGGGCAAAGAGTGGCTAAGCTACAGGGTGTAGGAGGGCCTGTCAGGCGCCTCTAGATGCTCCTGGAGAAAGCTAGATTGAGAGTTGGTCAAGAACGGATGTGTTGTCGAGCGAGATGTAACAGCAAAAAATGGGGCTTTGAAGTGGTAATGGTGTGGGCGCGATTTTCAGGTGCTTTTAAGCTGGAGATTTCCAGAGTCCTCTTCATATGGTGATAATGGCTTCAAATTCTGCCAGTAGGCACCAGTATATTTAACACCCTAGAAGTCATGAGACCCTTCTGTTGGGATCTTTATTGGTAACCCTAACCATGATATAATGAATGCATTCTGGAATGCCTCTTGAAGCGCGCAACCCATTCAAATGACAATTTAGAGTGTAGAAAGATCGATATGTATGCGAATGTCAGATATCGATTTGTTTGTGATGAGGCGGTGGGTCGAGTTGATATAAATGCAAGAATTTCAAAAGCAAGTACATAAACAATTCCACAGGTAAATGAATGTGTGGCAATGACAGAGTTAAACGAACCTTTGATAGCCAATGGAATTGGCATTATGTATAATCGAATACTTGGATGACCTTAACACACTCGGGATCGATCTTAGATCTCGTCAAGTTTTGATGATACTTATCCAAGTAAATGTTAATGATTAAACAAAATGCGACAACAATTCCGAACAGAAAAAATTATAAAGTTGAAAAAGAAATTAAAAGTAAAGTTGCCATAAGACAAAAACGATTTCATTTGAAGCAAACTATTGACAGCCGCAGCCGGTCTAGGCCTAGCCTCTATTTTCTTATCCGTTCCGGGAAGTCAGCCGCGTTTCCCGCTACTTTGCAACCCAGAGACCGATTTCCGAAACATCCAAGACAGAGAAGGCTTAGGATTAGTCAGTAGCTTTCTTAGTAACAAGCAAACAAATCTCAAAATCACCAGCCGAAAACCCGACATCAATGGTTGCAGTATTGATCAGGCCAGTTGGAAGCCACCACAATCTTCGGACTTGACACACGCATATGCAGACAGGTACAAATAGGTATGTACAACTAATTATGGCTAACTATTTATGCAGAAGTAGGTCCTTATATCAAGACCAGCTGGCTCAGCCACCAATGGACTATCCAAGGCTTCCTGCTCCAGATTGAAAGACAAGAGACGATACCACTCTATAACGCCGTATTATCCTGATATCATCTTGATATTCACTAATAGAAACATAGTGCCCAATGATATTTTACAGTAAGCTTGATTGAAATATGTATACCAAGACGGTAGGTGATATTATACATCACATGTGTATATGGTTCCTGTAAATGGCGTAGGTGAGACAATAACGAACAACATGACCAAATAAACACAAACATACGACACTAGGTTCTATTTATTAGACTTATTTTTCCAAAAACAGGTATAGTGATTGAGACCTCGCTCACCAACCACCTGCATCCGTGTTTGTTTCCCCTCATGCCCCAGATCACGATCACGACTAGGGCCTCCATCACCCATCAACCTCGCTCGACCACCCAGACAATGATCAAATAAAACACTAACATTGTACGCAGAAGATAAAGCAATAAAATAGAATACATCATTCTGCTCGAGACATATCAATGTGTTACCTCTTAGACAAGTCTCATAATCACCCGGTCAATCCATCCATCCACAGACTCCCGGGAATCTCTACTCTCGCACCGCGACCCACCTTGCCTTCCATTACAAAGAAAATAACTCGTAACCCTTGCTGTCTGAGAAGACAAGCGAAGACAAAGCAAAGTCAGCGGTACAAACATTTATAGGCAAACATTGTTCCCTCCATTTTTTTATGTCCGTAACTACCTACCTCACAAAGCCTTTACCACAGGATCGCCACATTGATCGATGATGAATATCGTGGAACCATTATGAATTATACACAATCATTTATATACATATAAACAACTTATGTGAAGAGAGAACATGCGGGAGGATTTTACATACGGAGGCATTGGATAAGCCTCGGCTTATGATCCTCTAGCCTTGTCTCGTCAGTCATTCGACGTTGCTCATCGTGAAGGACGTCCCAAAGCCTCTTTTAAATTTCCATTACTTGGAATATCTATCTTTACTGTAATGCTTCAATGTGATAAAATATTGTCTATTCTAACAGAGCCTCAAATGCGCCGACACAGGAAACAAAACAAAAAGATACGATCAGCTTGACACGGGGCGGACACTGTACAAAGTAGACACTTTGATAAAGATGCAGCCCGGAAGCGACCGCTCTTGGCATAAGCAATATATTTGAGTATTTCTGGGTGCGCACGCAAGAGTCCCAAATCGAATGCCAACGTCTGGTCGAGTAAGACCGATCGCAACAATGCGTTCCATCGTCACGATAAGGTGTATCCGAACCTCCGAGAAAGAGCTCGCTCAAACAAGTAGATCACAACCAACTCTTATGCATACAATTTATCTGGTAATTTTATTTCTTGTTTATTTCAAAGTATAAGACTTTGTGTCCGAAAAGATGGTCGGTTGAAAATTAAAGATGAAAAGTCATAACCCTATAACTTAATGGATTGTATCCATAAACAAAATCCTTGCGCCCGCGAATAATAAAATGAATGCAAATGACATGACAAAAAGAGATGTCTTCCGTACTGGATCTTCCGGAAAAAAGAATGAAAAAGAGATACCCTCATTCCGTCATTCAGCACCGGACCGGTTCCGCGCCAGAGAAAGCTCCCAAGGCCCAGCCTAGGATCTCATTGACACATAGTCAAAACGGTGCTAGGTAACTTTCGGAGTGACTGGCAGATACCTTAGTGACTGCTAGTAGAGGCGGCCGAGGAGGTAGTCTCGGAGTTCTCGCCGGATTCGGCGGTTTTGGCAGCCTTTTTTTTCTCACTGCAATGGGGTTAGCATTTCATTGAGTTGAATAGTTATTGGAGTCACCAAGTTTAAGTCGCTGTTTCCGTTGATGGCCGATATATATTTTCGCGAAAGCCCGCCGGTGAACCCGACAAGGGTAACAAACCCTAACCAAAGGGAACGTCGAATGGCCCCAGTAAATAGCGATAACAAAAGAGCGACGTAACCACTGGTAAAGATGAAGAATTCAACTTACTGAGTAGCACGGTCGGTAACTACGCACTCGTATTTCTTGCCGCCAGTGGAAATTTTGAACTTGAGCTTGCCAGCCTCAATGGACTTGGCAAGGGCGTCCAAATGAGCGTCTTGAGAAGCGGGCATTGTAAAAGATTAGTGTATGCTGTAAACAAGAAATTAGTAAATAAGTATGTAAAGAGTAGAGGAGAAAATAAAAAGTGTTCAAGATTCGAATTCAACCGGATTGGAATAGATGAAGAGAGGGGAGAGACGGAGAAGTTGTTTGGCAGATTAGGAGGTCAGGAACGGCGTGCTTTTATATTGACCTAATAGCTGGCTTTGGCTGGCATAGGCTCAAGGCGGAAAGGTGCGTGGTTTATTGCGTGTTGGTTTTTAGTACTTGCCACCGGGGTGAGTTATAGAATACAGTCTGGTTCGTTGACGATTAGCCCACTAGCTTCCACTGGCGGGGGGAGCAATATCAGTGCTCGATTGGGAAAATCCGCTCCGTAAGAATTATGGCGTGCCAGCGGGGGAGGAGTCTTGGTTTTAATTTTTTTTGAATTGAACCCAGACTTGTATCATGGAAGCAGATTATACATGCTTGACAAAGAACTGTATTTACCTTTGGGATATTTGGGTTTGTGCTCTAGATGGTCTTAACGAGTGTGTAGGAGCTGCAGGTGATTGTGCAGTTGTTCTGGGGCGCACGATGCGGGAATAGCAGAGAACTGGCAAATGCAATCTACAGGCCTACCGACATCACAAGCAGTTGCTAGAGGTTGGTTATCCACGAGGAATCTGCGGATTTGCTTTGGCTTGGATGGAATCTGTTGGTCCGTTCAGAATCACTGTTTTGTATTGGGGGGTTGATTCATTCATGTTTGTAGTGGTTACTGAAGCAGGGAGGTCGGAGCCGCAGGGAGTCCTATTTTTTTTGTTTTTATTCCTTTATTTCCATGCCGTTTGTTCAAGTTCCTGACATCATAGCCGCCAACTGTATGGATCGCCATTTGACTGACGGCACAAATTCATCATATTGTTTACGATTGGTCATCTACGAGGCCCTCCTCCCGCATACTTTCGCCTATACCTGCTTTCTAATCAAGCAGAGCCTCAGCTTGCCACTCGTCGAGTTCGATGTCATTTCGAGACGAAAAAGACAACTAATAGAAAAAACAAAACAAAAACACCATTCCAATCATCAGTCCGTGCCACTGTCACTATAGTGGATCAAAAACTTGTTTCTTCGTAGTCTAACATTCACGATACTAATCTCTATGACCAGTAGCTCGTGCACGTTGCGCCAAGAAGTCCTCGCTCCCAGGGCTTTGACTCAGTGCTCCCGCCATCCATCGATAACACCGACTTCATCTCCAACTTCTAATCCCACTGCCATCAACCCTTTAAAATATAGGTATCATCTTCACGGGAACAAAAAAAACGAACCCCATATCTGACCTCCTGCAGCGCTCACCGGCTCTTCTATTTCCTATGCATCAACTCTCATAAACCCACTCCCTTACGTCTTCCACCAACCCAGCAACCTCCACGCCCATTTTCTGATCACCTACCCATTCAATCTCGCTGCTACGTTGCCATCCGATCTTTCTCCTTCTCTCAACTATCCGTTCCGCCCATTCACAATATGTCCCCGATCGTCCGCTCCGGGCCAAGCCTGGGCATCGAGCCTCGTCGTTGCCTCATCTTGTTCCACATAAACATACGGGCTGTTGAACATAACTATTGTAAAATACGTCGTGCGTGCGTGCGTAGGAAATGCCAAGGCATTTGCAAAGTGTTCCTGAGAAGGCCCCTTCGATGCAGTAGGGCCATGCGCTATGCTGCTTGTTTCTAGCTGGTGTTTTCGCTTGTACCTTTCTTTTTTTTTTCGAGATAAGAGTGTGATGAGGATTTGGTTTACCGGTTCCATGTATGTTTCAACCTAATATCTGAAGTATAGTGATGGCCAAAGGAGCCCGGAGATGCTGGTCGTGAAACCTCCTTCGCCAATGTCCCTTCCTACACCCACCCAACGACTTCTTAATTCATTGCCTTACCGCTTCCATCATCACCTCTCTCCACAGTCTAGGGGAATCAACTGCTAAGTCGCAGGGTACGTCGATTACCCAGCGCGGCATACGAATATTCAATCGAATTATGAAGAATTGTCTCGACATCATGAAACTCGCTTACATTCTCTCATCCAACTTGACCAAAAATACGCACACACAACACCCACACATCTGTCTTGCTCATTAATAAATTTTCTTCTAGATGTTTTCTAGCCAAAGCTTGTTTTCCGCCGCATGCGATCATCATTCTGCTTATTTCCGCGTGAAAGCCCTATCCACCCATCTCTCCTATTTACCTGATTCGCACATTGTCTTTTCAGATCCGGCAGACCCGTTGCTTACTTGTTTCTACACCTTGTCAGGAGTCTTGCACATTTATTCTAGTGTAAATATTTGTTTCACGTGTTCAATAGGCTGGGTAATCGTGAAGCCAGAATCGCCAACTTTTTTTTCTTAAGTACGTGGTAGTAGCAACGTAGAGTAAGCTGTTCTCCAGAAGCGGCACTCACGAGCCAATCTGACAATCCTGAAATATGATGTGAAAAACAGCTGCTTCTGTTATTTATCAAATTTTCTCCATCTTTGATGTACGGGTTTTAACGGTTAACTGCCACCCTCATCAGTACCTAAAATAATGTAGCTTGATAAAACCCGCATATGACATCATGAGGCCTTGTCACTCGCACATCTGATAAGTGGGCCATACCCACAAAATCCTCTACGATCAACTCCGCGAACTCCATCCGAGTACTTGATAATGGTCATTGACAGACCCTAAATATGTAATAGCCTGACTGAATTAGGGTCCATACGACTGATTTCGTGCTGTGTGCTGGCTATGGTAACATAGAATCCGGAGCGGCTGACTTTTTGGTTCCCGGCTGAGCATTATGTCAGATAAGCACTTTCTAATTTTAGGATATTTGTCCACTTTACCCTCAATTTTAAGAGCTTGAGCCATTGATGATGAGCCCAAGACTAGATCAAGATTGATAGCGTTAAACAGCGCAAGTTATATCATGGACCATATTACAACCGACGTCTCATCACGATTATGTATGGCCTCACAAAAATGATATCATTGGTCAAATCAAAATGTTGATGTAAAATTTATATTATCCTATAAATATCTCTTATTCAAGTTTCGTCAAACGCTTCCTGCATTAAGAATGAATAGTTTGGCGATTAGGACTTTCATTATTGGCAGGAGTTTGGAAATGAGGAAAGACATGATGGTAAAGCTATGGCAGAGCTCTAGCAAAGATATGGGTCCATGTTCTGTATCTGAATCATTTGTGACCTTATTATCTGGTAGTCGATATTCTTCACCTGAGACATCTAATCACAATATAAAACCTATTTCTCATCAACAACGAATATCTTATTTGGTGCTTCTAGAAAAAAACAGAACCAACAAAAAATCGACATGCCTTACAAGTCGAGATGGGTATATCTAATCCTCTGTTCCCAAACGCCCTCTAATCATTTGTTCTCTTCCCCCCTCTGATCACAAGCAGATGTCCCTCGTGTTACTCCAATTATATATAACGAGACCACAATACAAAATGCTTGTTAACTTTCTTTAGTTCGTATAGAAGTGGGTATGAAAACTTAAAATGACAAGAGCGAAGGAAAGTGACACTGTGCGTCAAACTTCGATGCTTTTTTTTTGGTATGTGAGCACCTGCTTGGGTTAATGGGAAACCCAGCCAATGTGCTGGAGAAAAAAAGGCAATGTATGACAAAAATGATACAAAAATATTAACCCCACAACCGCTCATCAACGAAGCTATATTTTTATTTACAGCTTCTTAATGATGGCATCAGCGTACTCGGAAGTGCTGGCCTTACCGCCGAGATCACCAGTGAGATGCTTGCCCTCAGCCAAAGTTTCGAAGGCGGCCTTCTCGATGCGCTCGGCGAAAGGAGTCAGATTCATGTGACGAAGCATCATCATAGAGGAGAGAAGCAGGGCGGTGGGGTTGGCAAGACCTTTGCCAGCGATATCGGGAGCGGAGCCGTGGACAGCCTCGAAAATAGAGCACTTGGTACCAATGTTACCGGAGGGGGTCAGACCCAGACCACCAATGAGACCGGCGCACATATCGGAGAGAATGTCACCGTATAGGTTGGGCATGACAAGGACCTTGTCATTGTAAGGAGTGGGGTCGGTGACCATCTTCAGGCAAGTATTGTCAAGGAGCTCGGCGTCGAACTCAATGTGAGGGAACTCCTTAGCAACCTCCTTGGCGACGGAAAGGAAGAGACCATCGGACATCTTCATGATGGTAGACTTGTGGACAACACGAACCTTCTTGCGGCCAATGGCATCAGCCTGCTGGAAGGCGTAGCGGACAACACGCTCAGAAGCTTCGCGGGTGATAAGCTTGATGGACTGAACCACACCAGGAACAACAACGTGCTCAATGCCGGAGTACTCGCCCTCAGTGTTCTCACGAACCATGACAGTATCAACGTTATCGTAAGGAGTCTTGAAGCCAGCAACGGAACGGCAAGGACGCAAGTTGGCAAACAGGTTGAAGGTACGACGAAGAGTCAGGTTCAGAGAAACGTGACCTTTACCTACGGGGGTGGCTAGAGGACCCTTCAGGGCGACCTTATTCTTGTTGATAGAGGCAATGGCAGCATCGGGGATGGCAGTCCTGCCATCCTTGAGGATGGGTGTGACATCAATGGGCTCCCAGGCGACGGGGGCCTAAAGAGAAAATGTTAGTAAGTCTCTGCGAGTAATCAATGGCTGTGTACTCAACGTACCTTGGCAGCAGCGAAGATGTCTTTGACGGCCTTGGCGATCTCGGGACCGATACCGTCACCCTCAATAAGGGAAACAAGGTAGTTGCCCTAAACCATAAAATGTCAGTATAATATTTAAATGATTTGGACCCCTCTATGTGATCGATATTGTCGTAAAGTCGGTTGGTTCGATGTCGGTGTGTGCTCATGTCGTAGGGATCCTGACGTCAGTGAGGCTTGACAAGACAACCCCGCCAAAACATAAATAAACATCACGTTGATAAGTATGTGCTGTCAAGACACGACATCCGCATTTTCCTGATTACAGACAATGAGATTCAAAAATGTGGCCCTCAATACACAATATGATTTCAATTAATCGGATCGAGAGGGGCCATGAGGTAGTTGTGAGACAAACCTGAGCATCCTTGACACCGCTGTACTTGCCGACTTGAGCCTTGTCAGAGTAGAAACGGGCCTATAATGATGAAGACAATTGTTAGCAATGCGATCATGGTGGCATTGAATTTCTATTACTCGTCAATTGGCCTTGTGCAATCATTGGTTGTGTCCCTGATTTCTGTGTCGTGAACTGGTTGATCGTGTTCCGCAAGTCCACCTGCCAAATTGGCACCCGGAATCACAAGATATCGCCAAGATGCGATACAGAAAAACTGATGTATACATTGTATGAGATAGGTCGAACGCGAACTTTAAATGTAAAGGCTGTCTATATAGTTGTAATTGATAGCCTTCAAGCAGATGGTATGTCTGCGATATCAGCCGCTTTGATATCATGCCGGATTTCGTGCATGTG
Organism: Ambrosiella xylebori; assembly: GCA_002778035.1. Taxonomy (NCBI): domain Eukaryota; kingdom Fungi; phylum Ascomycota; class Sordariomycetes; order Microascales; family Ceratocystidaceae; genus Ambrosiella; species Ambrosiella xylebori. Next base: position 2,450,617 of record PCDO01000002.1, read on the forward strand.
GGATCGCATTGCTGGGCGATCACAGTTAAGACAAGGACGCAATCAAGCAGTCGGCCATTGAAAAGTATACAGAGCTTATGTCCCAGATATCAGATTGTATGGGCGTGAATTGATATCAGAATGGAGACATTGCAGTTGGAGGCGGTGGTGGATGTATTACCCGGACAGCAATAGAGGGAGTAGCGCGGGGAACAGTGGCACGCATGGCCTGGCGACCAGCGCCGGACATCGATCTGAGAGCAAACATTTTTATGTGTAGGATGTGATGATAAAGGAGTAAAGAGATGGCGACTCGAGATCGAAATCTGGAAGATGGACGGAACGAGGAAGAAAAGAAAGGAAAGGTTTGAGATATTCAGAGTCTAAAGCAGGAACCTTGTACGAAATAGGGAAGAGAGGGAAAATTGCAAGAGAATCAACCCGAAGGATCAAAGAGCGAGGACACTGAAGTTGGGAATAATTTACGGGCAAAACTTATACAAATTAGAGAAGCTCCCGTGCCAAATGGGTGGCTAGACGGAGCCCGAGAAGTTATGGATATAAAAGCTCAAGCAACCATTTCGGGGCTGTCCCCTAGACTAGGTGCTACAAATATAGACGCCCCTTGTAAAAATGCCTCTCTCTGGACACCAACTTTTCTCCGGGCAGGATATATGTAAACTACGAGCTTAAGCCGGCCGATAGTTCTAGCACCTGAATGTATGTATGTTTCATGTTCCTGGATACATCGACAACAGCACAAATGAATATTGTGTGAATCTCGGCGGTCACTGCGACTTACAAGTATCTCACTGACAGCTATCCTGCCTGCAGCCAAACCTAGTCCAAATCCATGTCAATGATCCTATCCGGTTCATAGAAGCGATTCCCCCAGCCGCGCCACAAATTTATCGCTCGTATATGACGCACATGATTGGTTAGCGTCAATGTGGCGCCACATGTAAATATTGAACATGTTCAAGCGCCGAGCTTATCCGACTCCGAGCCTCTCGGCGATAGACTTGCCGGCTTTCACAGCCAGTGAGGGCTGGTTTATTCTTGCTTTCGGATTCACTATGCGACCGGGGAAGCTGGTCATTTTGATAGGGGTAGCCGTGTAAGAGGATTGCGCGGGCGTGGGGTTTGAAAAGTTCAATTATTTAATAAAATAAGATTCGTTCACGATATCTTGAATTAAGAATACGTTACTGAGGGATACCAGAAGAGAAATAACAAAATACCAATTTGATTGATTTGTCTGGTGTGAACTGTTAACTTGAATGCATAACCAAGTGCCATGCAATATAATATACTACCCTAAAGCCGCATTCAAATCATACATTCTTACCTCATCATGTTCGAACAATTTCATTTTGTCGCTCATTTGAGAATGAACTCACCGGATTTGAGAATAGATATCTCGTGCGAATAACTTTGTATGCCTCGGATACCTGTGCCGACTTAGCGCATTGATAGGGTTGGAACCCTAGAATATATACTGTCAGTCGAAAATAAATAAAGAATATCACTCTGAAACCAGTAAAAGCGAGAGTTTACAAGAATCCAGAGCCACAATACGAACCTACGAAAAAATTCTGTTTTACAAAGTTCTTGCCATTTCAGCTCAAGTATCTGAGTATTTAATGTAGGATGAATGTCAGATTTTACAAAATTATTGAATTATTGATCTTATCAGTAGGTTTACGGATATTCTGAAATTTATGTCTTATATTTATAACGAGGTAAATGCTATGAGTTGTATATTTGCAATATATCCCTTGATATTCGATTCAAGACTGGCCAAACCGCAATCGGTTGCCACCAACAAGTTCACAGTGTGGCGTAGATAACATCTTGTCGTCGCCCATTTGGGAAATATTTCGTGTAAGTGGGTGTGGATCCATGTAATTTCATGGTATAGCAGGCTGTCGATATTTTATTGCGAAGTGAATGAGAGACGTTGATATGATCTCAACTATATTTCGGCCGATATCTGCCATAGAATCAGATGATGATGTACTGGTTGATTGCTAACAATCATGGACATATAATGCTGGAATGTTTGACAAACATATGGCCAATTCATGATTAGGTGAAAGCTGCCCACCATATAATATATCAGTGACCGGTTTCCCAAGATCAGGTAAATTTTCCAACTTATTCTTGTCTTCTTTGTCGATATGATGCATTATTATATCTTGAGATGTCAGATTCACTTACATATAATAATGGCTGGGGACATCAAGTTCCCTGTAATGATGGTGACAACTTGGAGTGCCAGCAAGACAACCAGAATCAAGATCAACTTCTACAGCAAGATGATTTATTTTTATTCCAAAATCAGGAATATTTTAGCCAGCACGGGACCCAAGGTTTGTACTTTGATGATGGCTCCCAAGTCGTTCGAGTTGATGAATCGATGGACCCGAACCTTCATTTAAACGATTTTTCTGCAGAAGTTCCCCAACCAACTATTGAGGATCCAGCGATAATGCCTCAACTATCGTCGGACTACTCATCAGACAAAACCCATTTTACCAGATTTGAGAACACTACGTCTCCAGCTATGAGCCGCCATTATGAAGCTGAAGTTGCCAATGCGTTAATAGATACGGAAGCAGATTTATCACAAGACCATGTGAGTAGAACTTGAAAACTTGATGGATGATGAGGAAGTTAACCAAGAATAGTTCTTATATACTCTTGAACAAAAATCGTGGCTATCCACCGACTCGCCTGTTACTACCCTGCTTCAAGATAGTGTGACATGGGACCCACACTTAGTGCAATTTCCTAATATAGCGAACACCTCAAACTGGACGCAACAGCAGTATCAAGCAGCCTGCGAAAAGTCTGTTGTAGTTTTCTATTCTGATGATGATTGCTATAGAGAACCCCAGGCAGTAACAGAGGGCTTGGCCCCAACTATTCCGCCACAAGAAGAATCAGAATTTACGGGAGTGGGAGTTCCGAACATTTCTGGTTTCTTATCTCCTACAATCGGCGCAGACCAACAATCTATGAACGCCGATCACGATATGCCATCCTATTCGCTTCCCGATTCTACTTCTTTTGTTTCTCAAATGTCTTCCCAAGAGCGTGTGCCTAGTTCACCTTCTTCGGAGCCTGGCCTTTACCAAAACCGTGTTTGTGCCGTGTTTTGTCTAGAATGGCATACTTCATATTGTCTTCGCGGCCTCGATCTTCCTATTGACCGCCCATATCAAATTCATCCTGATGACTTGCCTGTTACTGAAGAGAGTCTTGATAATAATTTACAGTTCCGCATAATCGATCACTCTACTTGCAAGACTATAGTGATTATTTGTCGTACTTCCACTCGGCTCATAATTTTTGCACATCCTACTTTGTTTCCCATAAACCAATTTCTCATCATAAACCCGGATTTTGAGCGCATCACCCTGTCCGTTCAAAGCGATGACCTATTCGTGAGAATGGAGTCCATCACCAACCCCGACCGTTCCGTGCGGATCCAGAACGTGTCATCACTTACAGTGGCCCACCAATCACTGGATAACAGCGACGTCAGAATTGCTGTTGATTATGCAAACTTGCCCCCACCACGACTAGAGACTTCGTCACAGCGGATTGCTTCGTATCCTGTAACGACAGTGGCGTACACGCCATTCTTTTCGACTGTCGTACATCCGGATGGAATGGAGATAGTAATCGATAATCTTGTAAGTTCTATCTTTTCTTGTTTCAAGTCAGCACATTGCTAATCATGTGCTATAGCTGACCGGAACTGAGTCTGACTATGACTCTGAGGCAACGATGCTATCGACAGGACCTACCTGCCAGAAGCGTAGTCGTGGTGACTCTTCTTCCCAAAACCCTAAATATACTCGGCGCAGCAAACGCACGCGTCCCACGGATTTTGAATCCACCCCCTCAGTCCCTGGTGGAGCTTCTAGCGTTGCAATGTTATCAGATGGAAGTGAGCATGAGCCTGAGACTGATCCTGAAGAGGCCGAGAAGATCGAAGCTCTAATCCGTAAGTGTCGCCAGAAGCCCGCTCAGATGTCTCATCAACCAGAAGATGAAGGTAAATTTGCTGAGGCAGTCCCGTCTCCTTCAACTTCCAAAAGCAGACGAGTGAAGGCAGCGCCATGGCCTGGTGATACTGATTCGGAAGCTTCTTCTAATGGCGAGTTCATCATCCAGTGGCCTAAGAGTGTTTCAATTACCAGTTCGCAGGCCATTATAAAGCGTAAGATCAATAACCCTAGTGATGCCATGGTACCCAAAGTTATGCCTCTAGATGAGACTGAGGACTTCGCTTGGGTGTATCCGCTGGCTGAAAACCAGCTGATTGATGTTGAATCAAACTGCCACCAGATTCTGACTGTTATTGGTTCAGTCGTGCATAACATGACAGCTGAGGATCTTAAAGCGACGCCTGGATACCGCACTGGTGGTCTCCTGACCTGCACCCCTCGTGACAAGCGCCCCACATTCTCTGAGTCCTCTGTTAGATGGTCACAGGAATCAGACCGGAGAACGTGGACAGACCGCGAGCTGCGTTTGCCCACTCTCGTCGAGCATAACGGGCTTGGTGCTGACGGGATGAAGGAACTGGTGGAACGCCCCTACCTTCAGTTTTTGGATGGGAGAATCTCAAGCGATAAGAAGATATATTCATTCACTCGAGAGGACAAGGAAGAATTTGTTCGCCGTGTCAAGAAGGCAAATTTCTGGGAACCGATCACACCGGAAGTTTGGTTGGAGGAGCGCGTTGATCTCAGCATGTCTGACCACCTGACTGGTATCCCGCCCGCTCAGGCTCCTGCTCGCTGGGAGCTGACAGCGCACCAGGGGATTGAACTGAAACTGCACGATAAGCAACTAGAAGAGATCAACAAATGGCCCAGCGGCTCCAAGAAGTCCCGTTGGCCTTCCTATGTGCCCCGAAACCATCCTATATGGGGCAAGGGAACGGCATTTGAGAAGGTTGCCGCTACGGACGCCATCTGTAAACAGACGACAACCCGCCAACATTATATGCGCGGCCACAAGGCCGCCGGAGAGTCTTATGGTACTCGTCCTGGACACAGATTCGGGCATAACGGCTTCATTCCGGGCCAGTTCTTTCCTGGACGCGGGGTGGCGATGGTAGGAGGGCTGCATGATGCCGCCATGAACGGTATCCACGGGAATGCTCTTATGGGTGCCTATTCGATCTGGCTCGGCGGCGATAACCGTATGGATCGAGATATGGGTGAGCTGCTGGTATATTCATTGACCGGTGCTGATAGCGATATCTCGCCCTACCTCCAGGCTGACGGCTTCTCATGGCACACCAAGACAAAATTCCTTGATAATGGTGGTGCTATGGCGGATGGCATTCGTCCTCCACGATGGATCCTTACCACACTTAGTGACAAAACAGGGAGAAAAGCGGAGGCTCATAGAAGGAAAGAGGTGTCTTGGTGTGTCAAGAAGCCGGGCGAAGATTAGTTTCCTAACCCCGAGTTTGACGAGAGAAAAGATGCCGAAATCGCAAAGTACGTTCGGAGCAACCCGGATCGTGCAATTGATCCCCGCTCTGTCTATGGGGTTCTGGCCGAGAAGCGTGTACACCGAGAGTGTTTGATATTGAAGCGGTCTTACCTCCGCCAAAGAGCCCTTGATGCGCAGAGCGCCGCCAGAACTCTTATGACGTCACTGTTGTGTGCTGGCACGGCTCGCGACTCCTTTGAATTCCTGCAAGCGCAGGCGGCTGAACGGCAGGCGCAGAAAGACTTGGATTACGTAAATGAGAAGTGGCCGGCTCAGATTTATCTCTCGGACATTGAAGAAAAGGATGAGAGTGGGTTCCCTCTTGTAGCCGAAGGCTCGGAGATGCAGAGGCTCTCGATGTTGATGTCCCATATCCGGGGGTGTCCTATCCGTGTCATTCGGAATGGTGGCGGTATCTACAACCGCAAGTACCGGCCGTTCTGTGGTGCCCGATACGATGGGTTGTACATGGTACGACACACGCTGCTCTCGTACAACGAGTTTGGGACTGTAATCCTAAGGTTTCTCCTCCAGCACATGGCTGATCAGCCACCGTTGTATCAGATTGTGCGGGATATTCCTAATGTCGAACAGTGTTGGCAATATTTCGAATCGCATAAGGGATACGGGAAGCGGGCTGCCAAGCAGGTGGTCTCTTCGGAACTGGTGTTCCACATGAATAAGCAAGAGAAGACGACATCTTATATTGCAAACAAGACATTTGTCCCTCCGGCGTGGTTTACTGAGTTCTTGGCGGCTAATGCGGCGGTCAAGGCACCTAGGTCTCGGAAGAAAAAGGGGGGTGAGCCCCTTGAGGAGCAGGCTTCGGAAAGTTCGACCGGTGCGGTGAAGGGAAAGGATGTTGTTCGCAAGGTGGGCGGACGGACTCCTCTTCCATCCTGAGAGTTAAATCCTCTGACTTGACACTGCGCGATGTCTTTGGGCATCGAAATGTAAATATACGAATTAGTTTTGTGATTTGGACGGTTTGATCTGAAGAGGGCAGTTACTGACATTTATGGATTTGGTTGGCATTTATTTGGGATTTAGTCCTTTGTTTCATGAGGATGTTTCTGGTTTTTTTTTTTTTTTTTTTTTTTGATTTAGGTATTGGGCATGTTTTGTTTGATATCTAGTTCTTCTTTGCTTGGCTTTATACTAAGATTGATTCCTTGTTACAATAAAACCAATGACGTGCAAATGTTTATGAGCATCCGGACAATGGTTAGAGTTCAACCGGGGTTCACCTTTATCGCAAACACTGACATTACTAATGATTAAGTCAACACATAGGCACCTAACGACAATGTTGAAAGCCATGTTTTTAGTGACCTGTTCGACAATCCCCAACATCAAAAATCTGCACTTTATGTTCTGATCCGACGGGCGGACCGGAGTTCACCGGATGATCTTCTCTTTTAAATTGTTTGCTTGAGATTCTTGGCGGTCATGGGAAAAGAAGGACCTTCTACTTTGAGTTGGTGGGGTTGGCTCGAAGGAAGGTTTATTTTAAACTATTGCAAAAAGTAAGCAGGTAGGCAGGTTATGGTGGGATGGAGGTGCATAAGAAAGGCTTAGATTAGCGAGGTAGGTTGAAAAATGGACCAGGAAGGGCACAGACGTGCGTAATGGAACTACCGGTAAAGATTGTCAAGATCAAGACATGTCATTGGGAAAGATAAAGTCAATACGTACGACGGTTCTGGCCTGAAAATCAATCATTGTGATCCACCGTATTGTTAATAATGCCTTCAGAGCTTCTCGAATTCCCCTCCCCGCCAAATATTACTGATCCGCCCGCGTCCTCTTCTGCTGTACTCTCGGCAATAATCCTTCCGTCGATGCTGCTTCGATCAAAGCTTCTTAGGATTTTGAAAGAATAGAATGAGCACTGTGAGTGTGCCAAGATATAGGAAAAGATGCACCTGCTTTTTTGAGAGAGCCAAGACTCGGGGAGGGCGAGGGGTGGAGACGGTGGTGTTGTTGAGACTTGGTTGATGGTTGATAGTTGAGGATGATAGTCAATGTAAGCAATGGTAAAAATTAGTAGTTTGATAGTATATAAACTAACACAATTCCACTAAATATGACAAGATAATCAACCATCATCATCCCTTTCTATCTTTATAATACTATAATATCTATATCACCTACATACTGACCCTCTAATCCTAATATGCGCTCCTCTCTCCTCTCTCTTCTCGCGGTCATCACCACCGCCTCCGCTCTCCCAGCTGCCCAAAACCTCACTTCCGCCGGCCTCTCCCTCGTTAAACTGTCCCCCGAGTCCGCCCCCATCTGGGTTACCGACGAGCAAAAAGACGCCTTTGCCCTTCAGAATGTTCGCTTCATCGACATTACCTATGTGATTGTAAGTCTTGTTCCTTCCCCAAGCCACCTGAAAAAAAAAACAAAGAGAAGCAACTGACAACTATGTCTAGGACAACGACTTCCTCACCTCTCTCGCCACCCCCGCCAACCAAACCACCACCCCCTCCATCTCTCGCCGCGCCATAACCTACCCTCGCACCGCCACCCACCAAACCACCGCCACCCCCTACCTAACCGCCCTCTCCCCCGCCCTCCCCCGCCAATGGCTCAAAACCCTCACCACCTTCCATACCCGTCACTACCGCTCCACCCCCGGTGCCCAATCCGCCACCTGGTTGCACACTCTACTGACCACACTCACCGCTGCTCACCCTGCCATAACCGTCCGGGAGTTCTCCCACCGCTATAAGCAGCCCTCGCTCATCGTCACGATCCCCGGCACCACCGACGACCTCGTCGTTCTCGGCGCCCATTTTGACTCCACGGGCGGCTCGCCCACCGCGCGGTCGCCCGGCGCTGAAGATAACGCTTCCGGCGTCGTCACTCTCCTTGAGACCCTGCGCGTGCTGACGTCAGTAAATTCAGATACACCTTTCATCCCCTACAACACGCTAGAATTCCATTTCTACTCCGGCGAGGAAGGCGGCCTTCTAGGCTCCACCGACATCTGGACCTCGTACAAGGCTGCAGGGGCCTCTGTAGTCGCTTTCTTGAACCAAGATATGACCGGGTACTCGCCATCGGGGAAGGTATCGATTTACAATGACTATGTGGATAGGGGACTCACGGCTTATGCGCGGGTGGTTGCCGAGGCGTATACGGGGGTGGAAACGACGGAGGATACGTGTGGGTATGCTTGTTCGGATCACGGGGCGGCGTATGCGGCGGGGTTCCCGGCGGTGTATGCTTGTGATGAGCCGGAGGAGACGGCGTTCCAGGATTTGCATTCCAGTGCTGATGTACGTTATTTCCCTTTCTACTTCAGAAGGCATGAAATGAGTGATTACGTGATACTAACCTTAACTTTGTCTAGAAATATGAGGTTGTTGATTTCGACACTGTCATGCGCCATGCCAAATTCACGGTTGGTTTTGCCATTGAGGCGAGTGCTATTGAGATCTGAAGTGGAATCAAGTGGTTGGTGATGATAAATATCCAAGTAGATAATCGTAATTCAAAATGTGTAGTATTTGAAATCTGGAAAATCAATTCCAATCATATCATATAAATATCATGCATCCAAAAAAAAAACAGAAAATCATAGCGTGTCGTCCGTCTTCCCTCATCATACAATTATCTCTACATGCTATCCATTTACCACTTGGCATCCTTAGAGCCCAGGAAGGCATTCATAATCGTGACAATCTTGGCCAAGGCATCCAGGTACTCCTTGAGCTTCTCCTGGACAAGTTCGGGAGTAGCACCGAGCTTAGTGAAGAAGTCAGCACGGTAGGGGCACGCCGACATGGCAGCTGAGAAGACGGGCTTGACAAGGAAGGAGTGATGGGGCTTGAGAGTGACACCATAGGCTTCGCGGAAGGAGTCGGCGAGTTCTTGGGTGGGCTTGGCGATGGTAGTCTGGAGGGCGCGGAGGGTGAAGTCGAGACCGCTGGAAAGAAGTAGTAAGTTAGCGGGTGGTTCATTATGTAGAGAAAGACAATGATTAAGGCAAAACTTACCGGAAGAGCCAGACGGCGCCTTCGGTGGCTGTGTGTTTCTTCTCCTTGAGCTCGTTCAGGCACAGGTCCTTGAGGTTCTCGGAAGCGGCGGGTGCAGCCAGCTGGCGATCGCGGATTTTCTACAGAATAGTATAGGTTGGTTAGTCGACTGCCCATTAATTTTCGTAGCGAATGCACGACTGGTTATTGGTCGCAATTCGGAGACGCAAAGCCATACCTTAATGTTGCCGAGAATATCGTTCTTGACAGGGCTAAAGGCGACGGAGCCGAGAACGTCTATAGGGCAAGGGGAAGAGAAACTATTAGCTTTATGTGTGGTGCGCAAAGCAAGCAGCATGTGAAGAGTAGCACGTACCGAAGATTCCGGTCAGGGACTCGGCAGCTTCGAGGAACTCGGTGGTGGCAATGGCATCACCGTTAACGGGGACATCAGTAAACGATCTCTTGAAGGTGTCGAGGATAGTTCCGTTGGGGGGGTAAGTAGCGGCCATTGTGAAGAGTTGGGGTTGTGGAAATATATGTAATGTCTAGAGAATAAAAAGAAGAAACAAAGGGTGATGCTATCAGGATTCAGAAAAAGAAAAAAAATAAAACTAAATTGTGGAAGATGTGGTCGTCTGTAGATGAAGACATTTATGTACTTGATTAATCCAAAAACTTGGTGCGGCCACCTTTTAGCTCCATGGGCTCGAGCTTCCTTCCTTGTTACACCTGCGCAGGATTGGCGCAGTCTGAGAAGGTGGTGATGCGGCCTAGATGAGGAAGGAGGGGGCGGGGGGGAGTTACTAAATAGTGGAATTGGCCGATACGATATGGTGATAATGAATACGGGCTGTGAATTTGAAATGAGGCGAGTTTCGATGCAGCGTTTACATAGATTATTAATGCTTGGTGGTAGCATTGGGATGTTTGTTGATGTTCATGTTGAAGCAGTGAGGCTGGAGGGGTTTGTTGGGAGGGCTGTCCAAGCACTAGCATGTTGTATCGTCGGATTGTACAAGACAATTGAAATACACAACCTCCCCAAGCATAGCCAAGCACAATAATTGATATTTACATATAACAAATCTAGTATTCCCAAATATATACACTCACACTTCATCCTCAACAATCTTCATCTCCACTCTCCCGAAACAAAACCTTCTCGAATGTCAGGGATGTCAAACCCCCATCAAACATCCCAACCCCACCTCCATCTCCACCTCTGCCTCCCGCCATGTCATATTCAATACCCCCTGGACGCATGGCCCCTCTTCCAGAATAAAAAAGCACAGCCCACCTCCAAAACATTCAACATCCAACGAAACCAACGAACCAACCACCCCATCCCCATCCCGAGGCGAGCCATCCCGTCAATCCCACCACGCAACCTGTTTTATTCCCAGCGTTGATCGGTGGTCGGTGGGTGACGAGGAGGAACTGAAGGATGAAGGGTATTGTTCTGTCTGTCCTTGTCTTCAGGAAGAGAAGCCCTGGATTCTATATGTCAGTCAGTTTGTATAGTTCAAGACCTAATCATGAACTGCCCTTGTCCGACAATATTCTGGCATGTCGAGGGCCGGGCTCTTCCGCACTTGTGTTGCATCCACCGACACACACCGCCGCGATAACGGTCACATGACAGTGTTGTTATTAACCTAAGGGTTAAGTATACATGGTATTAGGGTTCGTGAATTTACCTGACCCGTCGCATGTCTCCGAATGTCTCATCTTAACCAGGCTCCGCCCGACATTCACCCCGCATGTCTCACTTTATTGACCATCCAGCGTCATATATTCACCGTCTGTAGTTGTTTTTTTTCTCGATTGATAACCAGCCAAATTAAGTATTTTAGTTGACAGCTGCTTTGAGAAGCAGGGTAATATATATGTGGCCCCGGACTACCTGTAACGGAATTGGACATTAGTGCGGCGTTCATGACGTCATATTATACCAAACTAAAGAAAAATGACGACCAACCAGCCAAAAAGCAAACAGGATACATTTGATAATATGATTATAAAAGGGCGTTTTATACATCTGCAGGGCCAATTTAATTTGATCCAGCAGCGCAAAAGTCAAGATCTCAATACATCACTTATCACTCCGCCCACACTCGAGATCCTGTGCAGTTTACAGCATGCCACGTAAGGGTTATCACGCAAAGAGTCGAATTGCCCGGATGGATAAATCGGCATCTTGCTCTTGGAATGGACCCGTCAGCCGCTTATAGAATGGAGTGGGATAAATAGGATGTTGGAACTAGCTGGGCTGGGCTGGGCTAAGATGACGAAGCAAGCAGGATTTGTGTGGAGGTAAATGTAGATAGCGAGCTGAGCTGAATAATGGATGGATGTGGTTCTTTTATTTATTTATTTTTGTTTTGGATAAAAGGACGCTAAAGTGGCCGTGGTGCTAATGATAACGAGGTGATGTATTCAGTGGTGGTGGTGATAGTGATGGGCGAAAAAGTGTAAGAAGCTGACGTTGTTCCGGATTGAATATTTTCAGGAATTTCTAGGTTGTTTGTTTCTTTGCGAAAGACACCAACACCGGAAGACATTGCGAATTTATTCTTCTCTTTTGTATATAAGTTATTCTTAAGTTATTCTTATTCTTAGAGTTCTGTCCATGACCCCGGTCGTTATCGTCGTCGTTGCTAAATGTACTTGGCGATAGCGGGGCGCTTCCTTTCTTCCTTGGATAGCTTGACTTGCTCATCCTTGATCTTCGGCCCCGGAATTTTATACTGGGCCACTCCGTACATTTTTCCTTTTTGCCAGTCTCGTTCGTATAATCTGCGACAAAATTATATAAATATGCCATTTACTACCCCAACATAATCCATCAGTCAATGGTCCCTTCTTATCCTCTCGTTAAATCTTTGTTTTGTCGAACAGATACTTCTGTCGTCGTCGTGCCGCTGCGACAAGCCGATTGTGATTTTAAACTTGATATATCATATTTTTGACGATTTTGCCGGACAAGCAAACGGAATTTTGTTGTACACAATGGCTAAGAATCCAGATGTTCCGACGGCGTTGAAGAATAGCTTTAATATGGGAGGGTTGAAGGAGGCGCTGCAGAGTGTCACGGCCAAGCTACAGGACAGCTCGACGATTCAAGAGGCCAAGGTTTCGTTGATTCACCAAAAGTGGGTATTCTAATAGAAGAGAACATAGAAGTAAGAGCAAAGAGGTTGTTGGAGACCTTGAGGTTCTGCTTTTCCTGTTTAGGATTCAGTTACAGTTACATGATTCCACATGCGAATCAGATCTAGCTAACCATCTACATCTCTCACTTGTAGGAATAAAATAGGCAAATTCGGCAATATTGTAAGTATTTATCGATCATTCCATTCCTCTGTACAACCTGACTAACCATCTCCGTCTACCACAAAGTTCAACCGCAATCACCGCCACGACGAAGAACACGAACAAGCCTGCGATACCAAACGCACCGCTCACTGCGAAGAACACCGCTTCCACTCCTTCTTCCCCGAACGTGAAAATAATAACATCAAATGGTATGTCGACGGCCGAAATTACTTCTGGGCCGTCTCCGAGGCCCTTGAGAACGCCAAAGAGACCATTTACCTTGCTGACTGGTGGCTGTCGCCGGAGCTGTATATGCGGAGACCACCGCTAGATAACCCACAATGGCGACTGGATCAGATTCTGAAGAGAAAGGCGGAGCAGGGCGTCAGGATCTATGTGTCGGTGTACAGAGAGGTTGAGGCTGCCATTACCTGCAACTCGAAACACACTAAGGAGGCGTTGAGGGCATTGTGTCCCGAGGGGTCACCGGGTTATGGGAACATCCAGATCCAGAGACATCCGGATCATAACGTGTTTGAGAATGCAGCGGATATGACGTTGTACTGGGCGCACCACGAAAAGTTCATTGTCATTGATTACAAGATGGCCTTTATTGGTGGGTTGGATCTCTGCTTCGGAAGATGGGATAATCACCAGCACCCGCTGTCCGACGTCCACGCGGACACTACCAGTCATGAAGTGTGGCCTGGCCAGGACTTCAACAACAACCGCATCATGGATTTCAAAAGTGTCAATGACTGGATGCAAAACGAGGTTAGCAAGGATCAGCATGGGCGCATGCCGTGGCACGATGTTGCCATGGGCTTGATTGGTCCTTGTGTCCAGGATATTGCCGAGCACTTTGTCCTGCGCTGGAACTTCATCAAGAGAGACAAGTATAAGCGCGATCACCGCTTCGACTGGCTTGTCATGAGGAAGCGGTCTGGGGAGGATGAGGATCTCACCGGTGTCCAGAGACCTTCGCACCCTGTCGGCGAATACCATACTCACCCCATAAGCCCCGTCAACCTGGATCTCCCCGCTCAAAACGGTACCATCAAGGCCCAGCTTGTACGCTCATCGGATGACTGGTCTATGGGTATCCTAAATGACCATTCCATTCAGAATTCCTACAGTGAAATCATCCGCAAAGCTGAGCATTATGTCTACATTGAAAATCAGTTCTTCATTACGGCTACCAGTGACCAGCAGGCGCCCATTCACAACCAAATTGGTGCTGCTATGGTTGAAGCTGTCCTGCGTGCTCACAAGGAGCAACGCAAGTTCCGCATCATCATTTTGATTCCGGCCATTCCTGGATTCGCCGGTGATCTTCGTGATGACTCGGCTGCCGGCACCCGGGCCATCATGGATTACCAGTACAAATCCATTTGCCGCGGCGAAAACAGCATCTTTGAGAAGATTCGTGTCGGCGGCGCCGATCCCAACAATCACATTTTCTTCTTTAACTTGCGTTCCTACGACCGACTGCCTAGAACTCAACGCGTTATCAACGCCGAGAAGGCCTCGGGTGTTCCATATGCCACGGTCCAGCGAGGTGCTGCTGAGGAAGTCATGGCTGATTCCCTGCACCCTAGGGAAATGGATTGGTATGGCCAAAAGTACCTCGAGCGGGTCAAGGAACACAACCCTGCTTCCTCACGGCGGCCATCAGAGGATGAGGTGGCCGAATCGCTCTTGCTTAAGGCCAAGTTTGAGCAGGCGATGATGGAGAGTAGAGTGGAGGGAGAACAAACGGTTACACCAACGGTGTCGCATCTGGCCATGTACCAACAAGATTCGTTGATGGCGGAGTTCTGGCCCGATGATCCAAAGGAAGAGGTCAAGAATTGGATCCAAGAGGAGTTGTACATTCACAGTAAGCTGTTGATTGCTGATGACCGGATTGTCGTTTGCGGGTCGAGTAACCTTAATGATCGGAGTCAGCTGGGGAGTCATGATTCGGAACTGAGTATTGTAATGGAGGATACCCGGCCGCTGCAGTCGACGATGGACGGCAAGAACTACATTGCGGGTTGGCATGCGACGACGCTGAGAAGATATCTCTGGCGCGAACATCTCGGCCTCTTGAAGCCCCAATACCACGATGCCTCGCAAGACATTAACGCACAGCCGCCGGGCCCTAGCTTACCCAACGACCCTTGCGACGACGAGACTACCGTCATCGTTGCCGACCCGTTGTCCGACGACCTCTGGGACTTGTGGACGTCCCGGGCCACGCAAAACACGGAGATGTTCCGGCACTTGTTCCATGCAGACCCGGACGACCATGTCAAAACGTTTGAGGACTATGACCATTTCCGGCCACCGAGGACAGTGAAGCCGGGACACATCTTTGATTCGTTTTTGCCACCGGAGGATATCAGAGGGAAGTTGGATATGATTAAGGGGCATTTAGTGTGGATGCCGTTGGAATTTTTGAAGGATGCAGAGATGGCGGAGCGGGGGTTGCAAGTGAACCAGTTTACGGAGAGTGTATATACTTGAGAGGAGGGAAGGGATATTTACATTATTATTTTGTGACTATTTGTGTGAATAGAGTTTGTTACTTATATTATGATTAATCGAGACTATGCGTGTGAGTGTCCATCTACTTGCTCCCCGGATTCTGCGTAAAACTCATACTATACCCACCCCCCTCCTGCTCCACCATCTTGAAATTCTCCGTACTCAACCCAAACGGCTTCAACAACCCATCCCCCAACCCCTTCAACTTCCCCCACATCTCCGCCAACTCGGCCTCCTGTGCCTTTTTGATCCGTCCCGGTAGCATGGCGAGTTCCCGCTGTACCCAGCGTCGGTCGGCCGCGCCGAGGCGCGCGGTGTGCGGTGGGTGAGAGAGTGTTTGGAGGGTGGTTTGGGCGGTAGTGAGGTGGGACCAGGTGAGGGGGGGATGCAGGTGAGCATGGGCATGGCGGAGAAGGGTTTTGGTGTGGAGGGTGTGGAGGGGGGTGAGGGTGTTGGGTGGTGGTGGTTGTTTTTGAGGTGTCGAGGCGGCTTTTTTGGCGCCGTCACTGATGATTTCTTCGATGTCGGAGTCAGAATCAGAATCATTTTTCTTGTTTTGTTTTTGTTTTTCTTTTTCTTTTTCTTTTTCTTGCTGGAGGCGTTCTTCCTCGCTCTTGATCAATGGTTCAAGAATTTTCAATGCCGCATTTGACGCCGCAATGGCCGCTTGGTAGTCGCCGGTCTTCAGGGATGCGGCGGCAATGTTGGAGTGGAGGATGGCTTCTTCTTTCGGATGGCTGGTATCAGGTAGGCGGGCGAGGGCGGTCTGGTAGGTTTCGAGGGCGAGGGGGTAGTTACCGGAGGTGAAGTGGGTGTTGGCAGTGCTTTTGAGAGTGGTGCTTTCGGAGAGGAGGCGCTAACGGAAAAGATACAGGTTAGCGGATGTTGGAGGCAGCGGGAAACGGGCGGACTCACAGCGTCTTCTTCGGGGGTGAGGGGAGGAGTGTCGGCGAGGATTTCGGGGTCGACGACGACAGTTTTTTTTGACGAGGACATAGTGTGTTGGTCAAAGGTGTGTCAAGATGAAGAAATCTGGAAGTAGAACAGAAGGGACTTTATTTTATGTAAGATATTGTTGATAATTAGATAGCTCTCATCATCCTGGATGATATACTTTGTGTTAATGACGTCGATATTTCTATGTGGGGTAATATACTGTTAGGGTTTGTCATATTCCAACAACCCTTGAATTCTGTCCCAGTGAACCCTGTCACTACTCGCGTGTCTGCTTGTTCTTTCCCCGATTGTCGATCCTGATTTATCATTACTTGATGATACGCGGCATGTGAAGAACACTTAGGAGTTTTCTTCTGCGTTGCGCTGATTCGTGATTCCTCTCTCATGATGCGCGCCACTTTTCATTGTCTTATTTTATAGCCTCTGCTATCATTTTTTTTTTTCGGCATTCCCATTGTCAGTTTCATCTGAGACTTGGTACCGGACCTTCCAGAATTGGCTGACAAAGGGTGTGCTGGCGGCGGCTGGCGGCGGCCGGCGCACGGCTTTTTTGGTAGTGCATTTTTTGAAACGGACGATGGATGGGGCTTTGGGGACGAGGCGGATAGCTAGCTCGTAGACGGGGAAGGCGGAGAAGGTGGAGTTGTGGGCTGGTGGGAGGTCGGATGGCTACAGGCGGAATGTATGCTAAATATGTAAATTTTCTTGTGTTGGCAGTGGCATTGTAAACAGAGAGGATCGTCGGTAAGCTGGGTTTTTATAGAAAAGAGACTGATATGTGATCAGCCACCAACTTGTTCTCAAAGAATTTCCCTATCTCGGTGAGTATATCTTTATACACAACGAGATATATAGTCTACATATATGGATGCTCACTTCCCCCCCCTTCACTACCTAGCCGGGCTTGTCTTCACGTTGTCTCTGGTACCGAAGCCTCCTTTTAGCCATCATCAATAAAATGACACCTAGTAAATCAATCCCCTTCAGCCCCAGACGTTCTACAGTATACAGCTAGCACACAGAAATTTAGACAACCCATGCACGGATGGGGCCGGGGAGAGAGAGAGGTCGGCGGGGGTGGGTGGATGGCGGTGGTGAGAGAGGGGAGAAGAGAAGGGAATGTTTATGGAAAGAAATTAGATGTCAAGGAAGGAAGCATGGAAGGAGGGGAGGAGGAATTGGTGAAATGCCAAGGCTTAAGTAAAGAATGAATAAAAAGAGATGAAAGTACAAAGAGGGTTGACGGGACGATAGAAGAGAGTTGGCATTTTTCGTTCTTTTTGGATTCTTTGTTTCTTGGGTATTTTTGGTGAGTGAGTGTGTGTGAATACTAAGGTGATTTATTTCTTTTGTTTCTAGTCACTCTTTTGAGATATTTCTTTATTGTTATTTTTATTTTTACATTTCTATTTTTTGTTAAATTTTTTTTTCGAAGTATTGTTTATAATATAAGACGGATAAGCCGAGGAAATCTACTCATTTACACTACAACGACCTCAAGCAGCCAAGAACAAGTCAAGATCCGACAGCCAATCGATCCCCATCTGTACTTGCCCGGCGTCCGCCCGTATCTGCCGTGCGATTATCCAACTTCCCGGGTTTCTCTGTGTCTGATATAAGCCCATCGTCCCTGAAATATTCTGGGCCATTCTATCACTTCTGCATACATTTCCATTTGATTTATCTGAAAATTCAAACCCACCAAAGATCAACCAATTTCCTACAAATCCCCAGCCGCCCCGCCAAAATGCCCAAAACATACTCCGACTGCTCCCGCGGTTCCCTCCACAACTATGAACCTACCGGCACCATCGAGACCATTGCCGGCGTCCAAGCATACGTCGCCCGGCCCTCGGATGTCGACCTGGCCAAAGAGCCGCTGGGCGTCATTATTATTCTGCCAGATATGTTTGGCTGGAGTTTGGTCAACACTCGGGAACTGGCCGACATCTATGCACAGAGGACGCCCGCCGTTGTCGTAGTGCCGGATTTGTTTAGAGGTGAGAATTCAGGAGTGCAATTCATGCATCGGTGCTGACTAACCAATACATAGGCTGCGCTGTCCCCGCGAGATTACTCAAGTCCATGGACTGCTACCACAACCGGTCAAAAAACCCCATCAAATCTATTTTCTCTTCAATCTCCTGGAACCTGCAATTATCCTTCTACTACATTCCCCTCTTATTCGCCACGCTCCCCCACTTATACAATCGGAAACTCCTCAAGCTCCTCCGCACCCTCCGCACCGTCCCGCTGTCACCCTCTGGCACCGCGTTACTCCCTGCCCGCTTAGCTGTCGCCGGTTTCTGCCACGGCGGAAAAACGGCCGTCCTCCTATCGCACGGGACAGCCTGGGCACCGGTGAGGAAAGAGGGGATTCTCGAGGCAGTAGTGGACTGTGTGTTCACGGCGCATCCGTCCATGATCAAGAAGAAGGACTGGAAGAAGGTGGTGGTGCCGTTGAGCTTGGCGAATGGGGATGACGATATGATGATGGGGCAAAAGGAAATAGAAAGGGTGAAGGGAGTGTTGGAGACGAAGGAAGGGTGCGAAGTTAAGGTTTATAAGGGTGCGATGCATGGGTTTGGCACTAGGGCGTGTCCTGGGAGAGAAGATCAGGCGAGGCTTATGGAGGGGGCGAGAGAGCAGGCGGTCGGCTTCTTCCAGAAGCATTTGAAGGGGCCGGAGAAGCTGGGGTTATAGGTGGGATTTGACCTGTGATAAGGGTTAGGGCTGTCGGGAAAATTGTTGGATGTGGATTTTGCTTGTGATTGAGTGGTTAAAGTTGTCTATATAGACATCAATTTCTGATCTACATATTTCTATGTATTCAACTCTGATTAGAGAAAGAGAAATAGACAGGCATGTGATTTTGGATCGTCACATGCATTATGACGACATCTAGGGATATATCATCCCAATAGAAGACCCAGAGATCTCCGCACGCACCAAGATCACCACGATGGTCTCTGGGTTAGCTATACAAATACATATTGCTGCTAAAACCTCCAACAAATTATTGACAATTGGTAGTACCCATCTAACAAATGCACACAATGTCTTTGTTTTTGAAACAATGTGCCTTAGAAGTGCGCTAGGCTTAAAAGAGGTCTTCTAGTTACAATTAGTCCATGGAATCAATGGATCAATGGACATTGATTCCTGTAAGATGGAGATTTTTGCCTTTTTTAACGGAAGTGAAACGAAGCTGCAATGTCCACAGTCATGATGAAACAAAGAGGGGGGCCATTTTTTTTGGCCTTACAGGGTAGAGTCAGTGTGTCTGGTTGTGGTCTGAGTACCTTGTAAAAATTAACACATGAGTTTATCTGTGCATCTGAATTTTGACTTTTGTGAGATTCAAGTCAGGGTTCTTCAATGACTGATGTATAACATCCATCACCTGAACTTGCCCTTATATCTCTACTGTGATTATTCTCGTGAACAAGTGACCAACCCATCATATAAACCCGCGCTGCCTATCCTCCCCACCACCACCATCATCCCCCCTCCATGTGACAAAACCAATATCTCTCTCAACCAACCAATAAATCCATCCATCCATTCCAGTCTCTGCCTTTACGGCACAGCAAATTCCATACCTCCCTGCCTCTCTCTTTCTCTGTGTCTTCTCTTCCTTTGTTCATGAACGCTCGGTCCGCCGTCCAAACCCTCTCTTTTTCTCTCTCTCAGTCCCACCCACCGTTCAATTTGACAGCTACTTATCCTTATTCTCACCTGACAGTCTGTGACATTGAGCTTGAACCCTTTGTTTCTATAAAAAAAAAAGGCAAATATATACTCACGAACCCTCTCCTCTCACTCCTCCCTCCAGCTCGTTACTTTCTCAGTTACTGTTTCTACATATTTTCGCATTTAAAATCTGAATACTCAACTATTCATGTCTTCGACTTCGACTGCATATCACTGCCTCAGTTCTTGCGTCATGCTTATGTGATACCCCTCATCTTGCCACCACCTACCACCACACTATAGGAAATTACCCATTTTCTGCATCTCAGAACCAAAAAGAGAGCAGTGGAATTTTTCAAAGTTGCTTTTTGAGGCTTGGGTGCAAGCACCGATATTGTCAAAAACAAGATTTTTTTTCTTCCTTTCTTACGAACGTTACACACGACGAGACGGACACTTCTATAAAAACGTCATACAAAAGTTAAGCTTGAAGGTTTAATTTGGCCCTTTTTATCGAGGAAGATATTCCAAATATTTTATGGGACAATGAACCCCGCGATTTGCGATTGACTTGACGATCATAAACGGACGCCTACACGATAGTCGCTTACCAGAGTAACACACCACCAGAAAAGCAAATAAACACCTCATCCAGCCACCAAATAATCTTAATAACCGCCACCGCCCACAAAGATGCCCCGCTGGCGCTCCAACTCCGGTGGCCCCACCGTCCACCGCTACAAAGTCTCCTCCACCACCACTACCTCGTCTCCTGCCCCGCCCCGAGCCCCCCGCCGAACCACCTACGCCGTCGGATCCACCGGCACCGCTGAGGTCCTCGTCGCCTCCGGCAGCCGCCCCTACGACGTCATAGAGCATGCTGCCAACAACAACATGGCCCTTGTCTACAAAAAGGACTGGACGCGCGAACGGGCTGAGAGGGAATACGTCCCGACGGCCAAGCCTGGAGTCGTCGTGCAAAAGTATGAGAGGCCCGTGGTCAGGTATGAGAGACCGGTCGTGCGGTACGAAAGGCCGGTGAGGTATGAAGAAATGAGATCGCGGGAGAGGGAACGGTATTTGGAGCCACCGCCGATTGGGCCATTGCCGAGGCAGGAGGTTATGAGGGCGAAATGGCGCCATCGTTCACGGTCGCGGACTCGTTCGTATTCAAGGAGTCGCTCGGTGTCGAGAGATCGGAGTCACGGTCACTACAGACGACACACGATTATTCATCGACGAGGCAGCTCATCGGACTGTTCCTACTACTCGGGTGGTGAACGGCATCACAAAAGAACATTGACCGAAGGTGCTCTTGCTGGCGCCGGTATCACGGCTTTGATGCAGAGCCGTCGGGATTCAGACGGCGAACTGCCCGAGAACAGAGGGAGCAAGGTTATTGCTGGTGCTGCCCTTGGTGCTCTAGGTGCTGAGGCACTACGCAGGGCGCAGTCCTCGCATCCGCATGAGCGGCCGAGTTTACGATCGGCTCTCGGTGTTGGCGCTGCTGCATTAGCACTGGCAGGGACTGCCACTATGATGAAGACGCGAAGGGATGAAATCAGAGGGAGAAGTCGGAGCCGCTTTAGTTTGAGAAGGCGGCATTACTCGCCCAGTCGGAGCCGCAGTGGCTCGAGGTCACGATCTATGAGCTATAGTTCCCGCGAGAGCTCCCTGGAGCGCCGCCCTCGAAGACGCAGTCTATCACTACGGAGGGCGAGAAGTCACAGCATGGCCAAGATTGCCGCCGGAACCGCCGGGGCAACGGCCTTGGCTCATCGGATCCGCCATCGTTCGCGGTCACGCAGAATGGACGATCCGCTATCGGACGGGTATGATTCATATGATTCGTATAGCTCTTTCTCAGACGATGGTCGGCGAAGGCATCATAGAGGCCGACATAAGTTAGCCAAACTGGCAGCGGGGACTGCGGCGACGGCGGCAATTTCAAGGAGGCTTTCACGGTCGAGGTCGCAGAGAAGGAGCTACTCGAGCTCCCCTGAACACGGGAGACGCCGCCATAGTCTGGCCAAGATTGCTATGGGAACCGCCGCAACGGCCCTTGTGGCGGACAAATTGCGGCATCGCTCACGTGACTACAGTTCCGAAAGTGAGAGTTACAGTTCGGACGGAGGCCACAGACACCGTCGGAAGCGGCCATCAGTCGCCAAGATTGCTGCGGGGTCTCTGGCAGCGGGGGCCATTGCGAAGAAATTGAGTCGCAGTAGAAGTCGTAGTCGTAGTCTCAGTCGCAGACGGTCCCATTCAAAGTTACAGACTGGCGCAGAGATTGCGGGGGCTGGCGCCGTTGGATTGGGCGCGGCCAAATTGTTTAACAAAGTTCGCCATCGGTCGTCATCACGCACTCGTGAACGGAATAGCTCTCGGTTTTCGTTGAGGAGGAAACTCAGGAGACGGAGGGACCGAGATGAGGAGTATGACAAGGAAGAAGAGTATTATTCGGATGACTCGCTGAGTGATCGGGGAGGGCCACGGAAGACGCGAAGAGAGTTGGAGTTGGAGATAGAGTTGGAAAGGGAAAGGGCCAAGACGAGGACCGCAACGGCTAATACAGGGAGATTGGTGGATCCTAACCCCACGTTTTCGGTGGTGTCATTGCCGGAGCACGCTACGAATCCCCCCGTCCACGAGACTATTACTCGGGAGGTCACGGAGGTTGTTAAAGAGGGCTCCTCGGGCACCCGCAAGATGCAGCATCAACTCGAGTATGACAATGCCCCGCCACATATTCCAGGTATCCCTCCCCGCGCTACCCGGGATCGCGTAGACATGATCCCCGCGCTTTCGAGAGAGCGTTCAAGAAGTCGCAGTGCACAGGGGCGGCCATTGAATTTCAGGAGACAAACGGGGCCACCGCCGGTGCCAGTAGATGACTTGTATGATAGCTTTTCGGATGAGGAAGGGCTTCCGCCTCGCCGCAGCTTTGATCCGCCGGGGCCCCGGAAGAAAAAGAGCCACACTCTGCGTAATCTGACTGCCGCCACCATTGGTGCCGGGGCCGCTGCTATTGGGATGAAGAAATTGCATGATGAACGCGAGCGGTCCCGTTCACGAGAACGTGAGATCTTGAAGGAGCGGGACGACCTTGAACGGGAACTCGAGTATGAGCGGGAGCGGGCGTCTGACTTTGAAGACTTGGCTGAGGATCTGTTGGAAGAAGACAGAGGGAGAAGCCGGATGAGAGACCGGGATGATTACTATGATCACGAGGAAGTGGAGCGGTGGTCGGATCGGAGTCCGAGTAGAGAGAGAGGCGTTGGGGAGGACTACAGTCCGGAGAGAGAGCGGGGACAGTGGTACGGAGAAGAGGATAATGTGCCACCATCGCAGAGAGAGCCGCCGATAAGTAAGTCTCTTTGATTTGTTTCTTTTGTCCATTTCTTATCTTTCTTTTCTATCTTATGGTTTTACTACTGTTCTTGTCTGCTGCTTCTATTGTTTCATAGGGCCTTTTCTTTTCCTTGGGGGCGTACTTCAATGACAAAGCCTATAGATATTCTTCTCAATTTCTTTCTTGGTCCCCTTGTCACTTCACTCTTGTTGTCGTCATTGCAAATAGCATATCATCTAACAACACCCACCCCTAGACACCACAACCACCACAACCACCCACCAGGAAACTCTCATCACCGATGGTCCCCTCTCCTCCCAGTCTCGTTCCCCGTCTCCGCTTTCCCAAGCCCCTTCCCTGACTCCCTCCATCGTCATCGACCCTGCTGAATCCCCGACCAAGCCCACCACGCGGGCCTCGCCACCTCCCCGCCTGGCCCTCCCGGCAAACCCAATAACCTCCCCCTTTGCGTCCCCGCTCTTTTCTCCTATGCAAGAATCCTCCCCGTTACCTCCCAAGGTTTTCAAGCCCTACCGGCCGGAGCCCCCCTCAGTCCCCGAAGCCCCATTTGACTACTTCTCGTCCGCATCACCTGTTACCGGCCGAGACGGTGGCCCCTCGTTTGGCGAGCCGTTATCATCACCATACGAGCGAGGGGGCGCTACCTCAGAGAGGAGTGGTGATGATGGACTGCGGACGGAGGGGTTCATTCCACCGTATCCGGTGACGCCGGGGACGGAGGGGTTGCCGCCGCCGCCGATTTCGTATCCGATGAGTCCGGTAGATGTCCCGAGGTTGAATCCGAATCCGGTGCCGAGGAGGATGAATTCGCGGTAGAGAGAGTGT
The DNA here is from genome assembly GCA_002778035.1 of Ambrosiella xylebori. Classification (NCBI taxonomy): domain Eukaryota; kingdom Fungi; phylum Ascomycota; class Sordariomycetes; order Microascales; family Ceratocystidaceae; genus Ambrosiella; species Ambrosiella xylebori. Next base: position 2,474,800 of record PCDO01000002.1, read on the forward strand.
GTGAGTTTTGGGAGATTCTGAGATACCTCGTTTACAGTTCAAGAATCATGGATGCTAACGCAGGGATAGATGAGAGTCTGAATGGATCGCTGGTGGCGACATCGACATCGTCATATGAAGAGAGACGGGACCGCCGACGCGACGAGCGACGACGCGGCATCTCGGTCCCGCCATTGGACACCTCTACGCAGACATTGGCTACCCCCTCTCAGCCATCGTCGGCGCTCTCCCTTGCGCCTTCAGACCTTGGTGAGACGGAAAAAGGCGTTGTGTTTGTTCCTATGAGTCCCAAGTCTAGCAAGACACTAGTGGATCTTCACGAGACGTTGTCGCCGGCGGAGCGGAATCGGAGAGAGGCGCAGAATGGGATGGATTTGGTGTTGGCGAAGACAGAGGAGGAAGATAAGGAGGATGATGTGGAGGAGTTGCCAGAAAGATTTGATAAGGCGGGGCGGCCGCTGAGGAGGACGGGGTTGGCAGAGGATAGTCCATGGAGGAAGGTGGCGAATGGGGTGTTTGGAGGGTTCTAAGTGATGAAGGGGGTCCGCTAGGAAAAGGGAATCTGAGGAAGACAAATCATGTACACAAGCAAATGAACCTACGGGATTGTAATGGATATACAAGAATTATCTAACATACAAAAACAAACATACCCTTCTCATCTCTATCTCTATATATCTTCGAACCGACTGACCGCCTCTATAACTCGTCATGCTCCACCTTAATCTCCGCCCTTTCCGCCCTCCCCGAGTCCTCGCCCACATTCACCCCCACCTTCCCCTTCCACTTGTCAAATAACCCCCTAAACTCCCCCTCCATCTCCTTGTCCATCTGATCCGGCAACACAACCACATACTCGACAAATAACTTCCCAAACTTCATCTCGTGATACACGTCACCGTTATCCTCGTGGTAAATCGGCATGCCCTCGCCTTCAATCGTCTCCACGTGCCCTGGCTGCACCACTTGCCCCGGTTCCTGCCCTAGGCGGATCACATGGCCATCAAAATGCGTCAAGTTGCGACTCCACCCACCCATCCATGCCTCGCGCACCGAGAGGATCTCAGTCCAATACAAATCATCATCTCTCCGTCTAAAAAAAGCCGCGTCCACCTTATCGGGATTCTCCCCCTCGACGCCCGGTTCCCGCTCAACCAAGTTCAAAATGAGATCGCCGGCGACCCAATCGGGTGAGGCGTCAGCTTCGTTTTCGTAGACGATGCGTGCGTGGTTGCGCAGGCCGCGGGAGACTTTGAGCTGTAAGGGGGTCGCCTTTTTGACGACGCGGGTGCCGTCACAGGTTTTGCATTTGTGCTTGACGACTTTGCCGCGTTGCCCGCAGATATCGCAGGGGACTTGCATCTGCTGGAACATGCCCGGGGCCAACTGTTGCTTACGAATGCGAATGCCGTGGCCGCCGCAGGCGTGGCAGGTTTCCACGTGCCCGTCGGCACTACCAGTACCCGAGCACGTCTCGCAAATGTGCTGCTTGGTCCACTCCAACTCGGTCTCGACGCCAAGCCAAAAGTCCCGCAGGGAGACGCCAACTTTCAGTTCCATGTTGGGGCCACGCTTTTGCTGGGGGCGGAAATGGCCGCCGCCGCCAAAGAAGCGGGAGAAAAGGTCGAAGGGGTCGTGGGCGGCCGCGTTACCGCGGCCGCCGGATTCTTTGTGGCGTTTGACGCCGTCGAAGCCTTGGGAGTCGTAGATTTGGCGGAGGGTCGGGTCGGAGAGGGTTTCGTAGGCTTCGGAGACAAGGACGAATTTCTCGTGGGCAGTGGGGGAGCCCCAGTTTTTGTCGGGGTGGTATTTTTTGGAGAGTTGGCGGTAGGCAGTTTTAAGTTGTTTGTCGGTGGCAGTGCGGGGGAGGCCAAGGACCTGGAGATGAAAAAATGTTAGTAGGAGGGTCAATTTGGTTGGAGAGGGCGAAGGGACGAACAGAGTAGTAGTCTTCGACGCAGAGGGCAAGGTGCGCTAGGAAGGCTACCAGGAGCAACAAGACTGTTGCCCGAGGCCACATGGTGATAATGTCTGTGTAATGGACTGTATATAAATAGACAGATTAAAATATTTTCTGAACCTGGTGCGCCAATTGATATATAATAGGTCCAGGAACCAGGCCAGAAATTCCGACCATCAATTTGGTGACAAAATCTCAATGAGATACCAATGAGAGAATCAATTCCTCCGCACGCTTGAAACGTCATCGTTATAGGATCTAAGTTGCGCCGCGGTGAGATGACAGTTGTTAACTTACTGTGAGATAAGATAACGATAAGATAAAAATAGCGCGACAGGGATCTGTTTAATTCGCAGATTTAAACAAGACATAATAGAGCGCTAGAAATTATCAGGCTGTTCGTGGTGATAAAAGACAAATTGAATTAGTGTTGCTTGAAGCAGTGTGTAAGGGATTATTGTATATTTATTATTCTATAGTGGGGAGGCTGAAATTCCTTTACAGGTTCCATATTCATGGTTGTTGGTCATGTGAATAATCATGTGGACTTGTTATAGATGTAGCATTCACAGAGCAAAATTTGAATATGGAAGGTTGGTTTATTCTAGGCTATCTATGAGATTGGAAATTAATGAATCATAAATATACAACCCATCCCACTAGTCATGGTGAACCCTTACAAAGGTTACTAGTGGGACATTGGAAAAGGTCCTAACATCTTCATAATGCTAATAGTATTACACCTTCCTTTTAGCATTAGATATTATTATACTATTTATAAGATTAGGATGAATTATTTTATCTTAAGTATAACCCTAGGGGTAGGGAAGGATTCTACTATAAATTAGGCATTATTATATTATATTGACTTAGGTTATATTTTAACAGAAAAGTAGATATTATAGAGGGTATTACTAAGTGTATATAGGGTGAATTATTAGAAGCTGGGTTATGATCTGAACAAATAAGACCTATAAGGTATATAGAATTTTCAGCTAGGGTATTATGGCTAGAAATGAAGGAGTATTTGATTAGGATACCTAAGTTCAGTAGTAGTCTAAATAGATAAAGGCTATTGATTAATTTAGACTTAGGAACTAGAAGCTCTATGTTAAATTCTAGTTTATATTTCTATATAATATAGGGATACCTAGTAATAGCAAGGCAATAAGTAGAGGCTTCGTTATCCTAGATAGGATCTCTCTATAGTTCAGGTTGACTATATAGTGGGATTTTCATAGTAAATAGCTATAATTGATATGGAAGGATATCATGTCCTTGAAGGAGTTTATTGTATGATACAATGCCAGTGGTATGGTTGTTATGGAGGAGTTGTATTGAAATAGAGGCTCTGTCTTCAGCAGAGATCGGCCTGACAGTAGTGAAACGTTGAAACTTGACATTCAACAGGAAACTGCAATTGCCAATTACTCAAATCTCCTTTTCCTAGTTCTCTCAATTCCAATCATCGCCGCCTTCCCTAGATTCCAAATACCTCATCACAACTCCATCCTCTACCATATCTCCACACATAACACCCCGGCTCCTAACTTACCATCACGTGACATGTCCCACGAACAAAGTAACCTTCTCGCAACGACACTCACAATAAAGAGAACACCCATATTCCATCACGGACACCAATTATCGACCAATTAACTCAATCTGAGTTTCACAAGGTCATCCGCAAAGGGTGCTAGTGGTATTTTGGCTCTGCAAATGATGCACAGGTTAGTTGAAAATGTTGTGCGGATTGCGTGGGGTTAACTCCTCACCATGACCGGGATGAGGATCCCCGCTAACATAGGGCCGACTAGTGAAGTGTTGGTATTCATATCCATACAACTGACTACACCATGAGGGCCGATATTGCCCGGCATGTTTGCCGACGGCATCTTGCAATGGTAGCAATAACTTCCGCATTGCCAATCGTCCCGGCTGGCGTCCTCACCGCCGTGGCAATTCGATGTTTCCACAATGTGCGCCCAAGGGTCGCTACGAGGCCATTAAGATATCCGGGGCAATCAAGAACCTTTTTAGATTTGCTAACGGTAAAGTCTGATCACCGGGAAGCCGAGTTGGAGCCCGGTTGGGACAACATTCTTCGTTGGGTCGGCCGCATGCACGACAACCTCCGCGCTCAGAAACGCTCCATTCTCGTCAAAGCTTTTGTCGACCTGTTTGCTTATAAGAATCGCTTTGGTATCCTCGTCAACAGTTCCCAGGCAAACCAATGCATGCAGTTGTTCCGGTACCTGATGGATGACCCGTTAGAGGAAGGGGGACCGGGACTGACGTTGGACGACTTGGTGATGGTGCGGGAGGCGTTGTTGAAGGGGGCTCCAGATAGGGAGGAGTACCATTTGGCGTTTTCGAAGGAATTGTTTGAAGAAATTAGGGAGTGGAGGATAAGGATGGAGGATGATGAGTTTGGCCAAGGTTTGGCGGCGATGGCCGAGATGGAGGTGGAAGCAGACAGAGAGGTGCCCACGGCAGAAGATAGCCCAGAGGCTGTGGATCCAAGGCCGCCAAAGTTACTGGCAACAGTGGAGGATAGCGACTTTCGGTGTTATCTGAAGGCACTTGCTCAATTTGGAGCGGCTAGTGAGGCGGCGGAATTACTGAAGCTTTATTGGCATGACCTGATGAAGAACGACCGGATTTACCGCGGGAGTAAATCACTGTGGATTACGGTAATGCGAGGGTTAGTCAAAGAGGATAAGGAGGAGGAGTTGATTGAGTTAGTCGGTTTTTCTGAGATCGCGAGCGTCGAGTATATGCCGGCGTTCCACGAGACTATGGTGACCTTCTTTGCCAGGAAAAACCGTATTACCGAGACACGGGAATGGTTTCGGAAACCAATATATGGGAAATGGCTCCCAACGGCAAAAACATATTACGAAATCCTCAAATTCTGTGTTCGGACGACACCGGAAGATGAAGACACCATGGTCAAAGAAAGCCGATGGGCAAAAGACATCTTTCAGAACCTAATTGAGAAGAATCCCCGGAAGGATTTGTGGGACGTCTGCTTTCAGTGGGCGGTAGCCGCCTTGGGAAAAGGACCGGCTGACATCAAGCGCATGTTCGAGGTCATGGAACGAAATAACCCCGATGACCCCATACGACGACCGGACATCAGCACAATCAACGCCCTGATCCGCGCGGCAGCCGACCGCAATGAACCTTTATTAGCTGAGCGTTTCGTCACGTTGGCGACCGAGCTAGGCATCAAGTTGAATGCTACCACGATTACACTGCAATTGGAGTATCGGTTGGATGCCAGTGACATGTCCGGGGCCAAGGCAGCGTATCTGGACCTTCAATTGACAGATGTGGCGGCATCGGATGTTGATATGCCGGTGGTCAACAGGTATATTCGAGCACTTTGCCATGTGAGGACGCTGGATATGCCGATGGCAAAGAGGGTGGTGTCGGATTTGGAAGCAAGATCGATCACGTTGGAGCCGGCGACGGTGGTGGCATTGTCGATTGCCATGCTACAAACGAATAATCAAAAGGAACTGGGAGATACACTGTCGCTGAATGTCTTTCAATTTTCCGCATCGCAGCGGTCAGCAATTCGGGAGGCATTTGTGGGATTTATACTGGATCCGAACAATTCACTGGAGCGAGCTTGGCAAGCGTATGTCATGCTCCACCATTACTTTACCGAGACGCCGCTAGAAGACCGTCTCCGGATAATCGAGGGTTTCTTCCGTCGGTCAGAGCCCACAAAGGCAGCCACTGTCTTTGCCAACATGTGCGAACATCCTATTCCCACCGCCCACCCCACCACCGAGGACTACATTACCATCTTCCAATATCTGCACACATATGCGCCGTCCCCGCCAGCCCTCCGCACCATCTACAACCTGTTGAAAATGGACCCCAATGTCATCCCGTCCACGCGTCTCTACAATGCCATCATGCTCGCTTTTGGCTCCTGCGGCCAGCACGCCAAGGCCTTAGAGTTCTGGAACGAGGTGGCGCATAGCATTGAGGGGCCAAGCTATGAGAGTTTGGCCATTGTCTTTTGGGTTTGCGAGGGGATGCCTTTTGGCGAGAAGACAGCGAGGGTTGTGTGGGGGAATCTAGAGAGGATGGATATCGATGTGCCGCCGGCGATTGCGGGAGGATATGCGGGGGCATTGGCGGGGGGTGGCGTACTGGGAGATGTGATTAAGTTTTTCAAGGGGATGGAGGGAGCGTTGGGATATGAGCCGGATGCAGACATGTAAGTGCTAGCGGTATTCCAGGATCAAAGAAGACCAGTGTGGAACTAACAGATACATCAAACAGGTTAGGAATTGCTTACAATGCATTTCCGGGACAAGATCTTCAGCGCAGCTTCGAGCACTGGATTCGCACTGCCTTCCCCAAGCAATGGATGCATCTCGATGCCATTGGGCGTGACGAGACGCCGAATTTCCTGCAGAAATTCCGTATTGAGAGGCTTCTCAAGGCGTGAAGAATAAAAAATGACATACAGAAGTTCTTTTGGTAACGATTATTTAGTATCAGTCAATGAAAACGGTAGAAACAACAGAAAGATTCGGGGGGGTTCGGGATGGTTCGGGCTCCTAGAGAATACTAGACATTTGTAATTATATTGTTTTTATTTTTCTTCTTTTAAAAATAGGCAGATTAGATGCGTCGTGAATTTTATGGTGAAATGTCAAAAAATAGATTGATATTGATACATGACATCCTACATGCTATCTTCTAATCATACACTACCTACCAACTTCCTTCTCCCTTCGCATAACTCCCTATACGCATATACTATACCCTCTACTAGCTCACGATCTGTTCTTGCCAGTGGCAAAGTCAATCCGCAGCTGTTCGGGGTGTCTGTGGACAGACGGGTGGAGGCCGAGGCCAATGGCACGGCGGATAGCCTTGGCAACTTTGCGTTGGTTGACGGGGCGGAGGCCAGTCATGCGACTGTGGAGGATCTGTCCAAAGGGAGAGGTGAAGTCGGCAAGGAAAGTGGGGTTCTGTTGACAATTGTTAGCAACTTTACAGTCTCATCTTCCATCTTCCTTCGTCTATTCCGCCATAGAATAAACAAGAAAAAAGAAACTTACAGAGTACATATCTAACGGGTTGATACCTAGAATATCAATAATATCCTTATTCCGTCTCCGGGTCCTCTTCCACTTCGCCAGCTCCGAAAAGCTCATATCCTTGGGCGCATAAACATCACCTGCCTGCCACGGACGCGGCATCTGCCTCAAGTAATCCTCTGACACCTTGCGCTCCGCCAGACTCTGGTGCGCCACCGCAATGTTGTCCATGCGGGTCCGGGCTTGGCGGGCTAGCCGGTACACTTGGTCAAAGGCATTGCCGTTGCCGTTGGGACCGTTGGCGGGCCGAGTGCGGGAGGAGTTGGAGATGTTGAGGATGGATTTGATGGTGGGGGTGATAGTAGATTTAGCGGGGGCGCTCTGCGTAGGGGGGGTATTGGGAAGGGTGAGGGAGGCGGGTTTGTCTAAGGACATTGTCAGTCTTTGATATTATCATTGATCGTATATAGTGGCAAGCATACCGAACTTGGCCGCCGACGTGGAAAACCCACGGCTAACAATGCCCCATGGCTTGGAGAAAATGGACAACCGAGTAGACATTTCTTTTCTAATATGGTTTGCCGAGATTCATCAATCGGTTCTAAAAAGACGGGGGCGGGCGGTTTCAGTGGTGACGTCGTTAATGCGATGTGGGATGGAAGTTATCTGGGGGGATGGTAGGCGGTGAGAGAGCTTCGTTTTTCTGTTGGTGTAAACCGCCTAAGATTTTGCCGCCCTGCCAAAAAGTTTTGGCGCCAGTTGCTTTTAACCGACTGGGATGGTTAGGCGGTGGATGCGAGATGGCCTGACGACATCTTGGAATTGAATTGAGTATCATATTTTCAAAGTCGCAAAAAGTTTACGGATTATTATTTTTTGAATTTTATTCTGAAAGTTGGCATTATGGTTCGCACGTTAAAATATCATGAGCAGAAGCTTCTGCGCAAAGTTGATTTTGTCAACTACAAGAAAGATGAGCATCGTGATGCCAACGTTTCTCGCCGCTACATGATCCAAAAGCCCGGAGATTACCACAAGTATAACCGTCTCTGCGGCGTAAGTTTCTCTCTTTTACTCTCTCTTTCCAGACACCCCTCCACCATACTAACAACTTCCATCCAGTCCCTCCGCCAACTAGTTCACCGTCTCTCCCTCCTCCCCCCAGAAAACGCCGTCCGCCGTAAACACGAAGAACTCCTTCTCAACAAGATGTATGACATGGGAATCCTCGCCACCACCTCCAAGCTCTCGTCCGTCGAACATGATGTGACCGTTGCCGCGTTCGCCCGGAGGCGGCTCCCTGTCGTCATGACCCGGCTGCGCATGGCGGAGAATGTGCAGGCGGCGACCAAGATGGTGGAACAAGGGCATGTTAGAGTAGGGACGGAGGTTATTACGGATCCGGCGTATCTGGTTACGAGGAGTATGGAGGATTTCGTTACTTGGGCGGTGGGGTCGAAGATTAAAAAGAATATCATGAAGTACCGGGATGAGCTTGATGACTTTGAACTGCTGTAAGCGGAAGATGGGAAAGTTTTGTAGGAAGATTAGCTATTTTGTTTGGCATTGTCTTGATTTTGGCGTTTTAGGTCGGGGTATTGGATTAAGGTCCTTATAGCAGTCTCGGTATAACTGTCAGCATCTGAGTTTACTTGTAATAAAGTACATCTAAAGCACATGCAATCAAACTGTCATACCCACAAGTGGTAATAACCCAATTTTTCTCTATATTTTGACTATTAAACTGTTGCCGAATGTCATGATGCTTCGATTATCGGTTTAATCTCTATCACAATCCGTGATAGAATTAACCCTAAGAGTTATCATGATGCTGACAACAAGATTATATAATAGTATTAGAATCCTCATTCAGAGGCTTTATGTGATGTGAAAAACTGAAATTAAATAGAAACTAAATTTCTAACAGCCAATCCGGGTTGTTTGTTAAAAAAAGTATCACATATTCAACTCTCTCACGATACCCAACCTTTGGGTTCGGACTCTATCTCACTTCCGGTCTTCGGTGGGTCAAAATCCCGCGAAACTCAAACTTACTCATTTCCATACTCATTCCAGCCCACGTTAACCTCACTTCATTGATTCCTCTCACCGCCTCATCCCCGTATGTCCCCTACAAAAAATGGCTGAAGAAAAGCACCAGCAACATAGCCATTACAAAGGTTTTGCTGCTGGCGTCTTCTCCGGAATCGCCAAACTCTCCGGTACTTATTTGATTCTCCTTAAGATTCACCGAGTTCTCATTAACCATACTAACAATCCCATATAGTCGGCCACCCCTTTGACACGATCAAGGTCCGTCTGCAAACCACCGACTCCGCCCGCTTCAGCGGCCCCCTCCAATGCGTCGCGCAAACCCTCCGCAATGAAGGCATCTTCGGTCTCTACAAAGGCGCCACCCCCCCGCTCGTCGGCTGGATGTTCATGGACTCCATCATGCTCGGCTCCCTAACCATCTACCGCCGCCTCGTCGCCCACCACATGTACCAGCTCCTGCCACTGCCTAAAGGCCAACGTGCCTTTGCCAATATGCCCACCATCGGCCACGGCATCGCCGGCATCATGGCCGGGGCGACGGTGTCGTTTATCGCAGCACCCGTGGAGCATATTAAGGCGCGGTTGCAGGTTCAGTATAGCGCGAACAAGGCAGAGCGCTTTTACCATGGGCCCATCGACGCTGTCCAGAAGATCTACAGACATCACGGGATCCGCGGCATCTACCACGGGCTCGGCGCCACGCTGTTGTTCCGGACATCATTCTTCTTCTGGTGGACAACGTATGATATGTTCTCGCGGTACTTTGAGAAGAACACCAAAATGTCCGCTCCGGCGATCAACTTTTGGGCTGGCGGATTGTCGGCGCAGGTGTTCTGGGTGACATCTTATCCATCAGATGTGGTCAAGCAGCGGTTGATGACGGATCCGCTGGGTGGAACTTTGGGGGATGGGACGCCCAGATTTAAGTCATGGGGTGATGCGGCGAGGGCGGTCTACCGAGAGAGTGGGTGGAAGGGATACTGGAGGGGGTTCTTGCCTTCGTTCTTGAGGGCGTTCCCGGCAAATGCTATGGCATTGATGGCATTTGAGGCGGCGATGAGATACTTGCCTTAATTAGGCGGAGTATGGCAATATAGACACAGTATAAGACTGGATATAGTTAACGGAATGGTTCAAGATATCCAAAGGTGTTACAAGACAGCATAGACAAAATGGAGATTTAATGTTGACATAAGCACATGGTCACACAAGCAATCGGAAATCGGATGGATTTGGTGAGAGCATTTTACTTTTTGTATTTTTTGTAGCATAAACTTTTTATATTTCAGCGGCTTTTATGCTGCAAGTTTACTCCTCGTCCTCCTCAGCCTCGTCATTGACGATGTTGTAGAACTTGAGCTCGTAGACACCCTTGGAGGTGGCAACAACGCGAAGCCAGTCACGGAGCTGATTCTTCTTGAGGAACTTCTTAGTGCTGCATAAGATAGTTAGCATCATTGTCCGTCAATGACATATTTCAAAAGGAAAAGAAAAGACATACAGGTACTTCAGGTAGCGACCAGAGAGCTCGTTGTGAGCGACAATCTCCACCTTTCCATCGGCAGTGGAGGAGATGACAATGTTGTCACCGAGGTTGCCGACGCGACCGTCGACCTTGATCTTCTCCTGGAGGAATTTCTCGAAGGCGGGGACGTCAAAGATCTTGTCAGAAGCAGGCTGAGAAGCGTTGATGGTGAACTAGATTTTGGTTTAGTATGAGTTTCAATACATTCCATGCATGAATACAATTGTCTGTTCATAGTTTATAGAACCAATATTCAGGACCAATTGGAAGACGGCGGGTAGCTTACCTTCTTGACGACCTTGGGGCCCTTAGTGTTCTTCTTGGTCTGTTATAAAATCATAATGACTTAGCCTACTGCTTCACGGCATTCATCTCGACCATGGGCAAGACGTAGCCCAACAGCAAAGCAGTCATGTTTTGTTGTAACATACGGGAGCCATTTTGACGGATTGTAGATTGGTTCTGACGACAAAGTCGAGGAAGTCAGTTTGTCGATAGAAGAGGAGGAAGAGGAAGAGGAAGAGGAAGAGAAAGAGGAAGAGAAAACGCAAAGAGGCTCAGAAAAAAATATCCTGCGTATGGAGAAGAAGACAAGAAAAGAAAAAAAGAAGTTCCAATCAAGGACGAATCAGGCGTTGCTCGCGATCAATGGTTATCCACTCTGTCGCAGGAGGATTGCTCCATCTCTGAATTTTTTAGTGGGGTATTTTTACGGTGCTAGAATATTATTTTGCAGTGATAGAGGAGAATTTTTGTGCGTGTGGCGTATGTGGCGTATGTGGCTAATCACTGAGAGCTGTCAAATGCACCAATTGCATGGAGTGGCATTTGTGTTGCACAGGCGCTCCGCTTAATGCCTACGAAGATAAACCTTTGACGTCACTTAGCCTACATTAATCTGTTAGTGTATTTATTGAAGCATTGTAAAAGTGTTGAGCCAGTGCAAATATGATCCACAAGATATTATGCAGGTCTTTTCAGCCATAGTTGTATCATCGTAATCCGCACAACTCACTCGATCAACCACAATTGTAAACCCTGCACAGGCATAACTTAATCGATGTGTTCCATGTTCCGTTCCGCCCCGTTTCTCAAGATTCCTACCAGAGCCAATTTCCCAAATAGTGTATGTTAGACCTTCTTGACATCATCATGGCAAGTCTCAGAATGTTATACCCCACAAACTGGGCCTCAACTGCTATCTTGACTACAGATTCAAGACTGTTATCATCAACAGAGGTACCTACCCTGCGCTCTGATCAGATCTGAGGTTTTTAGTTATGTTTGTGGCAATAACAGATCGTCATGTGGTCAACATCATCTTACGAATCTGTCTCACCGCCGACTGTCCCATCAACATATGGTATATAATTGAATAGATCTAGATAACTATATGAATTCAAGTATCATCATCGAAATTGGAGTAAATTTGCCCTCAAATAAATCGTGGTCAGTCCTTATGTCGTTCTGCTGCGCCATGGGCGGTTACCTTGCCGGCACCAGTAAATAGTGACAACGGTATCCAGGGACCTTTTACTCAATGCGTTGGCTAAACATTACGATTTGGCATGGTCCTTTAAATCATTGCATGAATTTCTCGTAGGAGAACCATTGACTTTATTCTATATGCTTGACCGAATATGAGGTTGATTAGTCAAGCAAACAGGACATGGGTAGTCACTCTTAAGAGCTAGGTGGGGTGACTGAAAAGCTGAGTCAGTCAGATGGCAGAACATGAGTTGGATGTAAGTGAAATTAGTGTGTACATGACACTGGGAAACGCCTCAGAATATAATTCATCAGTTCAGCAGTCAGGAACAGTGCTAAATATGCCTAACAGCGGCATTGTTGAACCCAGCCCCAGTAATAATACCCCGGTGAAGATCAACAGGAAGTCGGGATGTTATCTACCCGCATTAGGAATCGACACATGCCAACAGCATATGCACACGCTTCAACCCAAACTTGGTCATCACAGAACACATCTTCCCGAATAACGCCTGCCAAAAGTACCTGTACAATCCCTTTGCCTCGTCCTTAAGACCTGCGATATATCACATCCTGATCACGGCCTCAATGTCCGCGAGATTACAGAAACGCCTTCACATGAAATAAATACCTCAGTCGGCAAAATACTGAGGCTGGGCTTGATCTGTTGTTCATGGCTTTCTGGGTGCTGAGTTGCTCTGCTTGAAGTCAAAGGACCGGGTCTAGGGCGTGACAGAATTGTGGAATCAGAATTTGCTACGGAACAACAGAACCGGATGAATGTGGAGAGGCGAAGAATAGGATTGTTGTTCTCGGCCACGCAGACATGACAAGATGAATCTTCCTCTCTATAGCATCAGAAAGAAATCACCAATGTAGAGCTATTTAGTAGTCCACTGTGTTAGTGTCATAGTCCATAGGTAGAGAGATAGCAGAGCAACGATGGCATCTCAGTTTGCATTGTGACTTTGAAATCAGCTATTTGTTGTCACCCAGAGTATCGGGACTGAGATGCAACTGTATCTATACTCTAGCCACTTAAAACATATTGCTTTAGTGATCAGGGCGCTTAGAGTGCCGCCTCCTCTATGTCAGTAACATTAGTACAGTTCCGGTTCCAGCCACCCTATCATCTTCAATGCATCATATCGTGACAAACAGAAGTCAGCCAGCATATTGCTCAGACTGGCTCATTCGGTGAGTTTTTCCCCCATCGGGAAATGCCCCAATATGGAGATGGGGTGGTTCTAGAGAGCTTGAGGGAGCTTGAGGAGACGGCAGCTGTGATATGTCTCAACCGTGATAGGTTGTAAGCGAGATTGTTTGGACACAAGCAGGTGCTTTTGGTCGTATTGGGCTTGAAAATGTCACCGTTGGTGAGGGCTGGCCATGAGATAGTTATGGTAGACGAGACAATGACAATATCACATGAGCCTGTTTCTGAAGTTATGAACAGCACTCGATGATAATGTTTCATAACTCTAAGTTTGCTGCATAATGTTTCAAGCACATGATCATAAATCCACCAACGACGACCAAATATAAATAACACTTATCGTTATGCTGTGGACGACCAGCAAAATGACGTCAACACAGGCCCTCCCCACATAATTAAAATCAATCCTCAATCCTTTGCTTGGTGCCCAACTCCACCCAAAAAGTCCCCAACCAACGCAATATTGTCTCTTTTCCTCATGCCAGTCACACAAACAAATTCCAATGACATCCACTAACCGGATCCTAATCCACGCCATCTCCACAGTTATATGCATATCAGTCCATATATGTCTTCACGTGAACCGCATCTTTGTCCCCATCATGCTTCTATATGCCTCCTCGACAGCTGTCCTCTTCCGCTTCCGGTCTCTCTCTGATTCTGATCCATCACCTTCCTCGGTCTCATCATCACCTCCGGGGAGCTTTGCATCAAACATCCGAATCTTACCATCACTATATCCTGCATAGATAGCACCATGGCTTCCAGTTCCCCGACCACCCATATCGTTTCCTAGCAGCTTTCCGCGACCACTGCCGCCCCTCCATGCAATGCTTTGTACTTTTGGTGTATCCTTTCGTTCTCGGGAAGTACCTGGAACTCTGAGTTGTAACTTGGCATCGCCCTCCCTGAGACTGACACCCAATATTTCGTGGCCATTCGGAATCAGAACCATCTGATTCTCCCCACTCATAGTCCTACCTGGCGTGACAATTACTCGGTAGATTACACCCTCTCGTCGAACCAACGGCACACTCAAGTCAATCAGATTTTTTGCGCCTATCTCAGCATTCCAGATGCTGAGTTTCCTATCAAGCCCTACACTAACCAGCCACCACCCATCATCTGAGAAACTCAACCCACAAACTCCCCCGTTATGGGCAATGGCAGCCCGTCGAAGATGGTTTTTAGGACCCCATCCGCTTTCTCCGGCCAGTGCATAACGAAACCTGTGAGTAATTCCCAAGAAATCGCCACTGTCTAATTTGGCAACTGGAGTTGAAAACCTCCTAGAATCCCACACTTTTATAGTGCCATCTGCATGACCAGAGCACAGTGTTCTCTCGGCAACCGGTGACCAAGCTAAGGACAGCACAACACACCCAGAATTAATGAATGCTCGAGATCCAGAGCCGGACCTAGGATCAATAACTTGAACATTGGGTGCTTCTGTGGCACATGCAATCAAGCCGCCTGCTCCAGGGAGAGGATTGGCCTGGAACGTATTGACAGAAGTTCGTAGGTTCCAAGATGTGACGGGTTTGGTTCGTTCAGAAGACCATAACCGCAAGGTTGAATCGTAGGATGATGTATAGAAGTATGACGAAGTAGTTGGGGAAAAGGAAACATGAGTGGCGCCGCTGGTATGTCCAGCGCTTGCGTTATCAGCACGAACTCGAGGGACAGCGATGACGGGGCGGTGGATATAATCTTGGGTCATATCAGTTTGTTTTTCTAGATCCCATAGTTTCACCGAGCCATCTGCTCCGCCAGAAAGCAAACTGTGCAATGCTAGTTAGTTCTTAAATATTCGTATTCTTATTATTAGTGTTACTAGTGCTTAATATTACATACAATCTACCATCGAACTTATCAACTTCGAGATCATTGACGCCTTTAAAATGAGCATCATAGTCTGCTGTCAATAGGCGGTGATCATTTAATGAAAGAGATTTTGCCTTCTTTTGTTTGATTATGAGTTCTTTTGGCAACTGGAAACTTCCATCGAAATAAGTGTTGGGAGAGAACTTGAAGGAATGCAGCAAAAGTGAATTCACAGTCTGTGTAAATTGAGAATGTCTGAATTCTCCGATTTCTCTAGAGAATTGTAAATTATTCATGGCAAACACGAATCATGAAGGACTCTATTGAGAGAGTTCATGAGTTTTTACTTCCTTTTACACGTAAAGATTATTGCGAATTCACGAGAAAGATTCACGAGGGGATTCTGGATGGCGGCTCAAATGATGTCACACTTGACTGCCAAAAGCAGTAATTTTCAGCCTTGTCAAAAAATCTCACAAGGCTGTGATGACTTATCTCATCTTGAAGACATATCTGAAACTAGCCTACGAATATTATACTGATGACCTCTTGAGGCCTTTTTCTTGATCTTATTATAGTCTACCTACTGGTTCCATAGTCCTACCACCCTGGAAGAGTGGACCGCAGCTTGTTTGACCAGAATCCCATTACATCGTCACTGTATCATTGCTTCCGAAGGAGCTAGCGAGTACTGATCAGCGAGAGGAATATTTCCCATTAGCATCACGATACCAATAATCATTGTAGCAGTGAGAATATGTCACTGGCGCAAACACCAAATCAAAATGACCAAGATGTTACAGTTCGTTCAGTAGAAAACTCATCATCGTCTCGGGAAACAATCCGCCGTCGCCAATTTAACATATACGATGCAGTAGCTGGTGAGTATTATTGTGTCACCATTCCATGATTCTCTGTATTAACTTTGTCAAGGCCTTATTACATCAAATACTACGACTACAGCCTCTAGTATCCGTAGCGACTCGGAAGCAGCAGCGCCCAACCGAGCTACTATTCTGTCACCAGAAGACGCCTTGCTTCGTGCCCTAAATGCACCAGAACAGTTTGAAGAGTATGATATCTATGACGCTGCCAGCAGACTCCTTCCAGACGGTGGTGATCAAACACTGCCATCAGGCGAGCTCCTAGAGGGACTCCATGAGTATGCCAGTCACTTCTATGAAGCAATGGCTCGGACAGATCGTGGGAAAGAAGGAATCATTGGTGGGCGTCTAATAGACGAGAAAAGTTTTGATGAGACGGCTCTCATAGCCTTGGGAATCCTGGTGGAGGAAGCAAGTCGAGAGGTTCTGGGTAAGCGAGGCGATTTAGTATTCACAGAGGGTCGAGAGGTTATTGACACACATAAGAGTCGGAAGAAGCGTACAAAGGCATCAAAGACACATGATGCTTCTGGGAAGGTAGAAGATCAATCCCAGGCTGAGGCTACTAAGAGTTCAGTTGAGAGAGGGCGCCAGCCGCATTCAGAGAAAATTGTTGGGGCACTTGCCGAAAATCCTTGGGTTTCTGATCGAGCTGGAAAGGACTACAATAAGCCACTAAAAAGGCAACGACTCGATTGAGTACGTGGATAGATCGATCAGGTTGTAGTTACGATTACCTTTAATGATTTCCTTAATAATACCCTATGTTTTGGCTTTTATCGAAATCGTCATTGCAGAGTGCCATTAACACCGCCTGTCCCATAGTCCGACTGTGTTGAGTGGCATCATCAACGCAGACATGGATCATTCACGCCTTTGTTATCTTGTTCCATCTTGACCGCTTGGTAAATCGATAGACCGCTTAATCACGATCTCCACCGAAATGACGGTACTATGATGGCTGATGCTACCGACTACGACTTCTATAGCCTTCATCCCCGTTCTGATCGTCACGCCCAAGCCCACATCGCCGTTGCGTCATCTCCTACTTGATACATTGTTGCACAGTGCTCGCGATAATTCAACCTGACGCACCCCTTCTGTCTTCTCCAGACCTCACCAGCTGGATTCACTAGAACTCGCGGGCCCTCTATAGACCAATGGTGTGACCCAATACCACGGCGATAGCATCCATTTTCGGGAGTGTAAGGGGAAACAATGCTTGGTAGTGCATATACCTGGTCTTAGGTGAAATTGGAATCCTCTGGTTTCAAGGAGAGGAGTGGGCGGTGAAGACAGTACAATATTCAAGTCCACTACACGTTGCCAATGGATCTGATCAAGTCGGCATTTGTATTTCATCGACCAAGTCATGCATCACCTGTCGTCCCATCATGACCCACTTCTTACGCGTGTCAGTGTTCTCGAATATGCATTTTGAATCCTCACGATGCCATGTAAACAGCCTCATCGCTCTCTTTTCTTCGGGCCAACCCGAAGACACCCGGCCTTATGTTGTGCCCGACGCTCGAACCCCCACTCTCTCGAATCGATATCCCGCGCCGACCGGCCGATGCACCGACCAGTGGGTCTACGCTGGGCCCAAGTCCTATGCTTTTGTTTTACATACGAACAGAAAGTCTGTACCTTTTTATCAGTAGAGACGAATCAGCAATTTATTTAGGAATGCCGTTGAATGTTGCTGGCTCGGTATTCCCAGAGGTCTATTCTTGGTTCCACATCGTCCTCAATGTCACACATGGTGCATATTGCAGGTACATCTACAGATCTTCACGAACCCATTGCTGACCCCCGAAACCGCTCTAGATGCACGACATATTGCTTGGGCCTCCTTTGTGTATAGAGAAGCTCTACAAGTTCGTCTCTGCCTTTTGTTTCTTACTGTAAATCTCTACAGAATGGTAGACAACTATCTACCAGCTAGCCCTATAGCAGTTGTCTTATCGTCGTGACACAGACCAATAATGACTGAAACGAGATAAGGTGGGACAGAGGGGCTGACTTTTGACTGACAGAAAAATGTTGTCTGGAATTACAGGGTAATTGGGAGGCTTGGAGAGATATATGTGTGTCAGGACACTGTGATAATCTCCTGCACAGCATGGTGTACAATATAAAAATCTGCTATATAGGAAATCTTACAGGAGCTATGGGCTCAAAGCTCAATATGTTTATATGTACAATCTAATATTTTTGTGCCGAATTTTTTTGGTTACTGATATATGGATATGTCATTGCAGTTTCCATCTCAGGTTGGCAGCACTGACGATGTTTTGTGCTGTACAGGCTGATTCTACGTATACCCTCTATAACAGGTCGGATTATACCTGTTGCTATATACCCATACGCTGTCGACTCGTGGAATGTCTGGCTCTCGTGAAATTAGATAATTTTCACAAGATCGTGCACAGCATAACTACCAGGCAACGAGCGCATCGCAACTTCTAGACATACACAAGGCCAAAAGCAAGTCTCTACGTAATATGAGTAAACATTTCCAACAAAATGATGCAGTCCCATAGTCTCATAGTATCTACATCCATGGTCATTAGTCATTCTCACCGCAAATCCCGGTGTGAGAAGTGTGACAGGTCACTTTTATGCTATGTCTGCGAAGTATTGGCAAGCACGTATGTGCAAGGGTTACACCCCAACCCTCTGCACTTATTATATTTTCCTTGGTCAGCAAATTTTACTGTCCAATCAATTGGGTTCTCCAGCGCTTGTTGATATCTCCGAGTTGGATAGTTTATTTTTTGTCTTTTATGCCTTTTTATATGGTGACTATCTTTACTGGTTGGAAGAGAGGTATGAGGTTTTCTTTCTTGTGGAAAAGGAATATGGAATATCATGATGTCGGAGAAGTGGATGGTATGACGGATGATAGTGATTGCTATGCCCGAGGTCAACCATTCGGCGTCAGTCTAGAATTCTAGGGGAGATGATCAATAAATATATAAGCCAGGAGGATACCTGGAGGCAAGTATTAACGGCCTCATCAGTGGTTTACGGCAGATAATTGAGAGTAAATATCTATAAAAACACACTCATGACGCAGTTCTAGGGAGTTAGATCTTACATACAGTCTCCCTTCGCCACCGCCACCCGCAGCCTGGAACTTGGGAAGAACTAGAGTTGTTTCTTTACTAGACCCTTTGTCATCTCCCTCTTTTACCATCTGCTGGCACCAATAGAATGTTCCCGATGGAAGTGTAAGGAAATTTGGTGTCTCAAGGTTGGTGTAATATCTGATAAACAAAGGATAGAATTATCCCGTGCGAGTCCTTTGCCGGGAAAATCACTATCTCGTCCACGAATAAGATGAGGTTTTTAATACTGAATTTGTAGTGGGTAAGTGTCGGTACGCAGGTACGGATGCTTTAGGGGGTTGAATTGGGCCGGTGTACAATAAGAGTGTGTAGGAAACTAGAAGTTTGGACGTAAATGAGTATTGGAGGACAATCAAGGCAAACCAAAGCTCTTTTGTGTGTTAGTTGGTGTTAGTTGAAATTGATTAGCGCTAGTGAGTTTTAGACAGGGTTTTGAGTTGGTGATTGGGAGGAAACTTTGAAGTATGGTTAGTTGCAAGGCTCAGTCTTAGTATCTGACTTTTACATTTACTCTGTTCTTTTTTTAGTGAGAAACAAGGAAACTGCCTCCAATATAAAGTCTACTAGTATTGCTGCAATACTGAGTTTACTGTATAATGTTGACTCTTTGTCGACAAAAAAATCGTAAACATGTCAATACATGTCAATCTCAGACTTTACAATAACGACACACAAGCAAAAACTTCACCTTTGACTCAATAAATTCCAAAACTACTTAATCATAAAGCACACACAAGCGAAAAGATGGCGGGCACAGACAACGATCAGGTGATGACAGACATATTTATTTTCTGGTTGGTCGGGTCATACTTGGGGAGAGATGGAAGAAGAGGGAGACAGATGAAGAGCTCCTGTGAGTGGTGGATGGTCAAAGTCAAAACACAACACCCATAACCATGGTGTCGGATCCGACGCTGAGTGGGTAGGGGCAGGAAGAGGATGAAGAAGAATGACACGTCGAGGGCTTTGAGATAACAGCTACTATTTCCTACTCATAGCATTATTGGAACCGGGAGAGAAGGTATGTTGGTTTTGGCTTCGAGACAAAAGTGTTGGCTCCAGGGTTATCGTCCATTGTGCAAGCTTAGTCGTTGACCAACTGACGGGAATATCCCTAGACAAAATTGTCCGATTTGTCAAAGAGCCCCTTTGTTTGTTCCGAGACAATGGGTACGCTAGAGAGAATCAGGAAATCTAGGGTTTCCATAGACTCAAGTTTATCTTTAGGGTTTCGGTGATTACCGTGATTGGAACTCTAGAAACCCTTTTCTTAGATCAAGGCCTTGGACACATAAAATGACTAGTCTGATCCATCCAACTGATATCAGATGCAGAATGGGCTTGGTATATATGTTGCAGTTGGTAATGATAACTGCATGTCGTGTTCATGTATGAGCCAAACCGTCCACTGTTCCAACGTGCGAATCTCAATATCAAAGAACATAATCCCAGTAACAAGATAATCCCCCTATACGTCAGTAGCACTAATAAACAGAATCAATCGCGACGGTAATTACATAACATAAGGCGATCATGGGTGTGTGATACGTAGAAAGAGGGAGGGAGTCCTCGGCGTTCTCAGAGAAACCCTGTGTAAATGGTCAAGATAAAATTTAAAGAATACATATGAATGATCCAGAAAGTCTTTTTGCCAAGATCAAATCATTATTATGGGCTCCCAAAGATCTTGTCTCTGGACGTCTCTAGCCACCTCTTCTCTCTATTAATTTAGCTGTTGTTGCTGTAGAGTTATACAGAGTCAAACATTCAAATCATGCTGGATTTGGTAAACGACTTGCCAAACTTTGGAGGCAGGAGCGGGGATCTCCAGAGGAATCATGGGTTAGGAAGAGTCCAAGGTTGAGGAGATTTGGTTCCGCTCTGAATTCTTAAGTTAGAAGCAACAACAACGAGGAGGATCCTAGACTTTAAAAGTTCGGCTGAAGAAGAAATATGGCTATCTATGTACGAAGTAAAAAGTTTTCATTTCGATAGAACTTTAATGATGATGAATTTAACAACAACGGACCTGACCGTCATCGTGTCAGAAAATACATACGGAATTTTTTTTTTCTATGGTATCTGGGTGAGGGTTATCGGCAAACGAGCTCCTGGTCACTATTAACATCCGTTACAACACAGCAACCCGTGGTCTTGGGAGCGAGAAAGAGGTCAGTGAGTGCTTCCTGTACAAGTGAGGTGAGGCAATGTAAGGTAAGATGGTAAGGTGTGAGTGCAGACAGGCATTGTACGGGAGATAGCCATGGTCCATGTCAGATGACGAAAGGTGCTTGGACTTGGAAATGACATCGCCGGGGCCAAACTGATACATGTAAAAGAAACAAGACCTAGTGTAAATCAACGTGTAAGAGAAGTATGGTCATCCAGGTTTATGTTTACGTTGAGGTTGGTGTTGACATTGGGGTTGCAGTGAGATGAAATATTGATTGATCAAGGGCTGGAATTTCGCAACGGCAATGTTGTAGTTAAGGTAGGTCTGTGTGGTTCGAGCTGATTAGTGCCTCAAATGGGATACGGAAAATAAGAAAGAAACGATAAAGCACCTCCCTTAACATTACTATAGTCAGTAAACAACGTCTATCTATGTAGTCCCAAGTCCTTTTTTTTTTTCTTTTTATCTTCTTCTCGGCAAAGTCACTTCCGTACCTCTGGCCTGCCAGATGTTCCATTGTGCTTGGCTATCTCGCTGGTACCTTGACTCTTTATCGTCACATTGATGATCATGACTAGACTGGACAAAGTGCAAGCAATTTTATTCGACAGGAAACTCACCTTATGTAATATATCGTGTCTTTTTGTCATCAGTTATCGATGTGGCCTATATAACCAGATATATATATGCACGTGTACGGCGAAGATCTCGGAGTCAACTATTGTCACATGGTGAATGAACGATCTGACATTGATGGGCTAGTTGAACTTGATTCTGGGGCTTTCTATTACCAGCCTCACTTCCAATTGCATGCTTGCTTTTTTGTCACTTGTTTTTTTTTTTTACTACTATACAAAAAGGTAACGGAGGGTGGGAAGCAAACTTTGACCTTAACATTACTTATAAACAAATGTGTCGATCTATCTGTTAAAATTACCAAAAGCCGTAATGTTTTCTATAAGAAAAAGCTTGAGTAACCTATTATGGACACAAAGGTTAGGATGATGCGGGATTCTACATAGCCACGAGGACACTTAGATTGCACAATGTAGGTAAACTCTGTAGTAAAACCTATGTGCTAGTATATATACTGCCAAGTTTCAGCATCAGAATAGCAATCGTATGCGAGAGTGGGTATTGTGGTTGCATTATACATGGCAAATTACGATAGACTCACAGGCTAATGATCATCCAAAAGCATGGCATTGAGACAACTTCACGTCACATATCATGGTACCAACATGCAAAGCATGGCGATGATATGCGAGACCTATGGAAACATCCCCAACCAATTTTAGTTACATTGGAGATTCAACCTCATTGTCTCCTCGCTTATACTGCCCCGAACAAAGAAAAAAGAGTGCTATCTGCCAGATCCAGACACAATGCCAACAACGACAGGCGATCTGGTTATTTATCACGATATGCATCCTGATTATATGCGAGCGTACCCAACTTCAGGTAGAGAAATTACATTCGAAATCTGCAAATGCAGATAAGAAACAATGCAAGCCCAGTTATATATGTATAGACATACATGTATACATAGAACAGACGGAGCCATCCATGGTCGTGTTTTCTGTCCCTGACTAATCGATGGGAATCGCTTGTGCAGTGTTATTCAGTTGTCTGTTGACTATATACATAGAAGTTCCAATAGCACAACCCACCCTCTCGACCAAACAACGTCAGGTCTCACAAAAAAATTTCCACGGACCTTCTGGGTCCCCGTACCACGGCAAAATACATACATATTTGCATACAACTTGTACAGAAAGTAGATGCAATAACAGATAGAAGAATAAAAAAGAAAAAGAAAAACAGAAATATCTCTCTCACCACATGCCTCAACCATTGGTCGCGCAAGTCCGTCATCACCACCCCTTCCTACTTAGTTTTTCGCCTTTCTGAAACCTGACATCAGTGACGACAGCCCCATCAAAATACCTTTATCATCGGTCAATTTAAGGCTATACTGCTACATGGTCCTTTAAGCTCCACTAGAGTCCACCAAGAAAAAGAAAATATAGAGATATCTGCACTCCTAGCATTTGAAAAGAGAGGGGGTTAATTAATGAGAAAAAAGGAAAGAAAACATCAATAAAGCTTTAGAATATGTTATCTGTTATAAACTTCAGATAGGACTTCTTGCTTTTAAGTGCTAATATTTCCAGGTAAGTAGAAGGTTGGCGATGGTTGTATCCATTATAGATTGCAATCTATTGAAAGCAAGACTTGTAGAAAGGAATGGCGGGGTAGGATAGAGAGCGGAGATGTAATTCAACTGAATTGCAGTTAAGAAATGAAATAAGGGTTATTTTCAGCACTAACCCTATGATTGGGTTGACCACACAATATTAACTCCATATTGAAAATATATACAAGCAATGCTGTAGACGGACAAGCATGCAGATCCAAAGTACAATGATGTCATCGATAGAATCCACGTGGGCTAACATCACCACAGAAAATTCAATGTTTTGGTACACTGACGACACACCGCTCTGTAATCAGATCTCACCGCTTGTTCTCCAAAATCTACCATCGACAACTTGAAAGTCCGTCGGAAGCTCAAGTCACAACGTTGAACTTTTTTTCAATAAGCGTCATAGGACTATCAAACCGGTAATTCTTCACCTTGGATTTTGCCTTACTGGATGTGTATGTATGCGATGATTGGAACTAGTAACTTTATCTACATATTCTGAAGATTTCCCAAACCTTTATTCCACTTGTAATGACATCTATGTAAATAGGTAAATAGTCACTCTTACAGCCTAGCGAATTTTAAAGACACCGCCACCATTATGACTAGTGCTGGAGATCGTGTATTTAGTAAATTATGTATTAGTCCGAAGTGCTCATTTGTCGGCGCCCGAGCGATCATATTGAATTGTGCACGCTGAACTAATCAAGACAGTCTACTTGTTTGTGGGTGACGTCTGGATCCCCAATAGTTTTTTTTTTGTTTTATTTTCTCATGTAGCCACCAGCCGACCAAATTTCGTGTGGATATCGGCACACATATTTACATAGATAAGAGATTGGGAAGAGGTCGGATAAATTAGTTGAGGACCACCGAGAGGAAACAGGAGCTTAATAATTGATTTTGGGCCATCTGCTTTTTCTAATTCTTATTTTTAATTCTTTTTAGGAAGAAAGATTTCAGTGAACTTACTGTTGTGGTGTTGGTGTTCCATCCAACCATACGAAGCATACGCTCGCAGTCCTGTTGCCCCGGACATATTGATTTCCGTATTTTCAGTCTGTCCGTCCATTTTTGGTCAATTCTAAAGTATCATTTAGGTACCACTGTGACTCCAAGCCCGGTACCAAAACTCATGTTGATTCTCGGGAAATTGAATCCAAACAATAATCCGTGGGAATCCATGACAGAAAATTACATGATGGCTATGGTATTTGGTTTCTGCGGGAAACACATTGGTGACCGAAATGCGTGCGAAATCGGGCTTCGTAAAGCTGAACTGGTATCTGTTGTATAGGTAGGCTGTGATGGGCTTATCACAGTTGTGATAATGTGCCTTGCGAGTCGTAAGCAGTTGATTCCCTCAAAAAGTGACTTGATTGGTGTGTTAATTCTAAACTCGTATCATACAAAAACAACAACATTGAATACCAGGTACCATTTGCAAGGTTTCTTAAATCTGGTGGTAGTTCCCGTGATCACGATCTCGATCGTTAAGTTTACGGCCTTAGTTGTGGGGAAATGGGTTAGGGGAGTAACAACTCAATTGGGCTCAGTTGTCAGGCCTTACAGATAAGTCGTGCAATTACTTAATACATAACAAGGCTATGGTGGCTAGTCGTGGACAACTGTGGTGCGTTTTTTCTCTTGCGTGAAAATCTAGACCAGCAAAAAAAAGAAGACATCATTATGTAAAATATGATTCGCACAACTCCATCAGATCAATATTGGGAAAACGACCCAGTGGTAAGGTAAATGATCCGCTGATGATTTTTTACAAGCACCACGACGCTAATACCGAACAGGGAAACGAGCTTAGAATCCCTCTTTTCCTCAACACGGCCCGTCTGGTCTTTCTTTTCCGATTGTCGCTAAAGATGTCTTATTGTTTTTCCAATCTAGCCTAGTCAGCCTTTGACCATTAAAGAATATCTTTGTCAACTAATTGGCTATGGTTCTTTAGCCTGAATGATGGCCCTGAATTCGTCTTCTAGAACGGAGGGACACGCCATGCTAGTTGTGGTGCAAGGTCTCTTGTCAGCTTGACAATGGACAATGAACAATGGAGGCTGCTAAACCACACACACACACACACACACACACACACATCACATCACATCACAAACAAACCCCGTATATACGCACGAATGGGTGGCAGTACCTGATACTTGTGATACTTAGTGAGAAACTCAATTGAGAAATCTATTGGGTCTGTTTGATTTGACACATGAGGTTATTGTTGCTGCACACAAGAACGTGTGTCGCATGGCGCTGAGAGTACCTAGTTTTGAATGGGTTAGCACTTTATCGGAACGGACCATGCCTGATTGAGACCGGTGATGTCATATCGAAACTGTACAAGATGCTCTCGTAAAAAAAATTACGCAGGCCGGCCCAGGACTTGCATGCAAGTTGCATCAAACTTTAGTTCCAATAAAAACCATGTTTGAGCAAACTTTCAACGGTTGTTGCTGTTGGTGAGTAGAGGAAACTCGGGAGCTTTGAATATGGGAGGCTTAGAATGTTCAGTGATGCACAAGACCTAAAGATCAGATTGAGAAAGCTTAGCCATTCTCAGTAATCATGGTACCTGACAGTGAGATCTATCAGTGTACCTACCGGTTCGTCTTGTAAGCTATATACCAGACCATCCTGATTTTTGTTGAAGAGTGTTTCAGCTACACTGGCACGGCATGAATGTTACTTGGAGGGTAGCATTGAAAAACCCAACTTCAACTTGGGGCTTTATTTATCTTCAGGTCACCTTCTGTATGGTATGTAATTAAAGAAAAAAAAGCCTCTGCCACGATACGCTTATGATCTCATTAAAGCAATCTCCTGCTTTTTTCGCTACCCGTTGATTCCGCCGGGTGATTCCTTATAAAGTCTAGCGGCTGGTGGCCATGCGATGGAACGGAATCGCAGGAATCTGAAAAAAAAGTTGTTTAGTACCGATTGTATAGCGATCAGATAACAAGCCGCTGAAGAAATGAACCCGTTTAGTCCTCTAACGCTGCACAGGAGCGAATGACCGAACCCTTTCATTCACACATTCACACATTACATATCACACACACACACACACACACACACATCCTAGCCGCTTGCATACACCCAATCTTTACCAACATAATGTTTCCTCATGCCCTGCTGCATCTGCACATCTGCGAGGTCGTGGTTTACCAAAGAAATTCCCTTGTACCCTCGTAACATTGACAGACCAGCCACTTTTCCCTTGTCTTGCTCTGCTGTCTTGCTCTGCTGTCTTGCTCTGCTGTGGTGTGCTCATCCGCTTGTTCAATATGTATCTTCAGAAGTTGGTCTGGTCATTGACCCGAATGCATACTGGATGAGCTTGATGGTTGCTGTAGCTTACGAATGATGGGATATGCGTCTTGCAGTGACAAGCCGTTAGTTTTCACATTGGTACTTTCGGCTAAGCGTGCTTGAGAACGAGTGTGGTGATTATTCCGAGCGGGGTATCGGAGTTGGGGCCGAAATGGGCGACACAAATGTCAAGCTTGTTATCCAGGACAGCTGCCAGGCCGGGCGACTACTGCGGCGTCATCCCTAGCACAAGGGCAAGCATGTTGTATATAAATATCTAAGTTTGAATATGTTTAATAAACATGGGAAGGGGGATTCTCATACTATACATGATTTTGAAGCTGGCTTGTTACTTGATGAGGGTTCGACCGACAAGCTGCTGGTAGAAGGGAGAGAAAGACAGAAAGACAGCAGCGTGATGGGCTCTTTTTGACTTCCAACACGGCTCAGCGACTGACAGAAGTCACAACCGAGCATAAAAAGCAAGTTCAGTTACTAATATCAGCAATCACTGGCTTGGATGCGTCTTGCAAGATGATGCTTTTGATTTGCCAAGACCAGATTGCTTGTTTACTCACATCCAGTTCCCATGACTGGTCCAGGGCAATATGCTGAGTATTTTTTTTGGCCCTGACGCGATTTTCTGTAGACGAGCGTTCCGGCTTGCGGGCTGTATCGTGGTCAAGTGAGCCGGTTCTTTGGGATTGTTGTGTGCTGCATATTCGGTCGGATGACGTTGGGCGAGAACACTGCCTTGGCTACAGTAGCACATTCATTCAGGTGATAAACTTGCGAGTTGATGTTATCCTTTTTGATTCTTTTTGCCTTCTTTTCTGGCATATGGCCACGAGAGACAGGGATCACCTTTTTTTGTTGTATGAAGTGAGACTTGATCTTTGTATCTCCACTTTCCACCGGTGTTGTCCCATGGTCGGTCTCTGACTATGAGTATCTGATTCCAGGGTCAACTGTTCAAAGTAGGCAGGCTGACTTCAAGCAGAAGCAGTTTGCAGGGCTCCACAAGCCATCATTATTGGCGGCGGCCGTGGAGAGTGAATAGACTCCAGCCAGCATCTGGAACTCCGGCTGATTATTTTTTTTCTTATGAAATATCGTCCGGGAATTTATCAAGAGTTTATTTTTCTTTTTAACCGCTTTCTTATATTGGTTGCTCTTTCAGTAGTTACTCACGCCCCTCCCCCGGCCAGTCAACCAGCCAGGATTCGTTTGCCCACTGTCTTGTCTTTCTTTCCTCCTTTAACATCACGGACCACTTGATACTCTATTTTTTTTTTGTCTTTGTACGCGCTGCTTATTTGGACGCTTTTTCTACAATCTTTAGTTTCTCATTCTCTAATATCGTCTTCTGTTACAGGAGGTTGAAGAATACAAGAACCAGACGGGTCACATCTTGCGTGTCCAAATCCTCAACTCATAGATCTTGGTCTACTTTGGACCTACAGAAAGAGATAAAAGAAAGAAGAAGAAAAAGAAAAAGAGAGGCGTGTTTATCTTCACGTCCTGCGGGCTCTATTTTCACTCGTCTTTTTCCATTTCTGTCTTTCCCCAGTTCTTCCTAAACCATCCAGCAGGTGGGTGGAGGTGTGGCCCAGAAGTGATCGACTTTGACTGGGGTCATTGTTCATCAGAGATTCTCTCTCACTTCAGAGAAGCAATACCTATTTATTTCTTTTGATCTGTCACCGTGGTCCAATCCCATCCCAGGCTCTCAGGGCCCTGTCTCTACCAACTGCATAGATTTTGTCTGTTCACTCGAGAGAGACTGTGCTTTGGCTTTTTTTCTTCCTATTATTATATTTATATCTACCTTTGCTTGCCTTCGTGTGCTTCAGGTACATGAAGAGGACTTGCTCTTGTTTTCCGCTATGGACCATTTAGCTCCACTAAGCAAACGAGCACGTCTAGATACCAGCGCTTCAGGCTCTCATACGACGAATCAACCGCCGCACATTCACACACATTCGCATAGCAACCAGTCGTCGTCGTCGTCGTCGTCGATTTGGTCGCCCACAACCTTGCCACCGCCGGTCCAGTCGCCTGGCCACCATCACCAATCGCACCACCACTCAACATCCCACCCACTGCCATCTGTCCACGCTGCCCACAGCAACCCAGCGCATCACCACTCGGCCCAACACCCACCGCATTCGGCGCCGCAGTCCCAGTTGCACCAGAAAAACCACCACATGCATGGTGTAACTCCCGCGGCGCCTACTGCCCAACCACAATACTACCGCTCCATCGATTCGGCATCTGCCGCTGGGTCTCTGTCGCATCCACCGCCGCCGCCGCCGCCACCACCACCACCACCACCACCACCGCCGCACCATTCGCCCTCGCCCTCAGTCGGCCCCTCTCGCAGTAATATCTCGTCACCGACTTCTAGCCTGCCACCGCCGCCAGGGATCGCAAACTCCCACCACTCCGGCCCGTCGCAGTTCCCTCCGCCCATCAGTGCGCCGGCACAGAACCGGGGGCCATCGCCGTTGAAGCTGGAGTCTCAACACCAAGGGTACCCAGGGCTGAGCCCTCAGCACCACCGGAATCACTCTGGCCCATCGCAACATCCGGATGACTACAGACAAGCCATGCATTCTGATCAGTTGCCGCACATGATGTATCAGCCATCACAGTCACAACAGTTTACTCCTCGACAGGATTCCTTCCACCCTATGCCGCCGTCGCCTGCTCAACCGGCGCATCCTCCTCCACCACCAGAGATAAACTCTTACATCGGACAACCACCGGTGCCCCCAACACCCGGAGCCAATGGCTCACATTTCCCAGATGAAGCTAGCCAGGGCCCTCCACAACCACCAATCTTATCACAACCACCACCGCCGCAACTACCACCATCTTCACATCCACAAAATCAACACATGCCGCCACCAACCCCATCCCCAATTTCGGTGCCATGTCAGCCAGGAATGGGCATGGCGTCACAAATGCAACCGCCAATGGCTCCATACGATGACCGACGGCCGATGCTCTTCAAAGGCGGCGGCCAACAGTCGCCAAGCTTGGGGCCATACAGACCAGTGCCACCACAGCAGCAATTTCAGCCGCAGACTCCGATGATGCATGGGGTGTCACAGTATGACGGATTCCCTGAGGGCATTCCGCTGGCGCCGGGTCCGGGGGGTAAGAAGAAGGCGAATCGGGCTTCACAAGCTTGCGATAGTTGTAGATCGTTGAAGGCGAAATGCGATGAGACGAAGCCTTGCCGGAGTTGTAGAGACAAAGGTCTCGAGTGTAAATATCGTGATCCAATGCCAAAAGCGTAAGTGTTTATGTAGCCTATCTGAGTACAACGATCCATATATGTAGGCTGTTGTACTAACACATGACCGCAGAGCCGATAAGGTGCAAACTGATATCTTGGAAGGTATCCAAAATCTCACAAAAATGGTAGTCGAGTTGGAAAAGAAGTCTACACAGCATGATGAAGACATGCGAGCGATAAAAAAGGTCATTCTTGAAAAAGACCCAACATTCTTCAAGCAAGAAGATGAGGATATGCAGGTCAGCGTTGGCACCAATCACGTTTATGATCCCACGCCATCCGCGTATGCCAACAACACAAACTACGAAACACCCCAGCCACAACAACAGTCACAGCAGCAACAGTTTCAACCAATTGCCATTGATGACCCAAATGAAACAGACACGCTCATGGTAGAGCCGGCCTTAGGGGAGCAGCTGGAGGAGAAACCTGGGCCGGTCGTACGCCCAGGAGAATCTGCTATTCCTCCTGATCACACCACTGGTGCTGGCCATCTTCTTGACTGGCCGGCAGTTAGGGCTCTCGTGGGGCCGATATTGCCCAAGTTGGGTATTGATCATGCCAGCGAGTATCCAGTACGGCTAGAGGAGGGGAGAGGTATTTTAAGAGTATACGGACGAGGCGAAGGCATGGATGTTGGGGTCAAAGCTAATGTAGGCATTGACTACGGGAGTTTCGAGGCTGACCTGGATATGGGTATGGAGATGCATTCTCCCAGTGACGACAACATCTGGGGATTCGCCGCCGGACACGCTAGTCCTGGGGCTTCATTTGATGGAGGGACTAAGACTAGTTTTGACGGTTCCCACATGAAGGCGAGAGCACCGGGGGCGACAATTCTGGGCAAGATCGATTTTGAGCCTGAGACTGTCATGGACTTGGGAGCGAGCTTTATGATGAACATCATCAATATGCACCCGATATTGACTCTCAAGCAGATCCGGGAAACCATCCAGCACTTCATGGACAACCTGCCCAAGGTCCCTCACGGCGCCTCTATCAGTACTGCTCAGCCGCCGCCGCCTGATATCCCCGACGAGAAGCTGGGCAAATCTTGCGCTCTGGGTGGTCCCGCTCCTGAATCCCGCGAACCTGTCGAAAATGGTAAAAAGCGCAAGTGGTCCGCCGAAGATGACGATGAGGAGAAAAAACGCAAGGACGCTGAGAATTCTTTCCGCCTCTATATCAAGCCTCCCGTCGGCCAACGCTACGGGAGACCTGCCCGCACCATTACCAACGGACTGGTTCTGACCATGCTGGCTCTGGGGAAGATTTGCAAGAAGCGGGATGCCATTCCTGTTCCTGCTCAAGTGGAGCGCCCTGCAGCTAAGGATGTACCGGGCCATTCGCCATTGCAGAGTCAGAGTGACCGTAATAGTGGATCGTCGGTGCCGTATTCACCTACTACCGGGCGCAGACGGTCGGCTGCGACGCCAACTATGGGAAGAGGACAAGGGACGGGGTCGCATGGGTCTTATCCTGCGCGTAATGTGGATGTTATTCCGGGATTGGACTACTTTGGTATGGCCTTGGACATTGTGGGATCTCAGCTTGGTGGCAATTCGTTGAAGCATGTGTACGCCAATATCTTGATTGGTCTGTACTTTGGCCAATTAGGCCGTGTTATTGAGAGTCACGCCTACATCAGCGCTGGTTCCACGATTCTACTCAACCTGCTCCGTCCCAGTTTAGCGCGTATGCGGAACCTCAGCGGGGGCAGATTGCCGACTAATAATCGCGACAACCAGCTGATGTTCGCCTTCTGGACCTGTCTGCAGCTAGAGTCGGATATTGTTGCTGAGTTGCCCCGTCAGCAATCTGGTATCCTTGCCTACGACGGCACTCTCCCATATCCAAACATTACACTCCCGACCCCTAGTGATCTAGGCCCTTACACCAACCGTGTCCTCGAGAGTTACATGGCCCAGCTGTACCTGCGTCGCCACCTGAACCAGATCCACCAGATGTTCTACGGGCCCGACTGTAAACCGGGCGAGGAGTTCCAGGTTGACTACTACCGCGCCAAGACGGCCGAGTCTCAGATCACAGGCATGTACTGGGTAGGTCCCAGCTTCCGTTTTGATGAAGACGATATCCCGGCTCGCGATATTCTGGCGGCCCGTATGCGCGCCAAGTACTGGGGTGCCCAAATGTTGACGTATCGTCCATTCATCAAGCAGATTCTGGAGTTTGGTTACCAACGGGATCACGGAGGTCATTTCCGGCCAGGTTCAGATATCCGAGTGGGTATTGGAGCGCCGATGATTGACCAAAATGCAGAGGTCCCCGAAGAAGTGCTGAACTATGCCCGGCGTGGTGTCCGTGCTCTTATGGAGAGCACACAAGCGTTCCATAACCTAGGACCTGATCGCCCCATAATTACCAATGTTTTTGGTACTGCGCATGCCCAGTGGGGCAACTTGGTTGTGCTGTCGGCCTGCTTCAAAAACTTTGACCTCAAGCGTTTCATCGAACCTCTCAACCTCCAGATTCTCTTTGAAAAGACCATACGCTTCTTGGAACAGAGTGCTGGCCCCTACAGTTCGTCGGCTCTCTCCACCGACTGCGAGATCCTCCGGTATCTCCGCGATAAACTGTTCGACAACCCGCAACCATTAAGCGAAGAAATCCTTGTGCGCGCCTGCAACATCAACCTGGCCACAACTTCGGCCGCCCGTTACCAACGCTACTACTGGCTCCCTGTGACCCCAATGGTCGGGACATATCTGGGATGGGCTGAGGAAGCAGACCGTATGGATAATGTTGAGAAAACGGCATTTTTGGAACGCAAGTTGGCACAGGAAGGGGAGAATTTTGGGTTTGCATTCTTGGGATCGCTGGCATATCGTAAGGTAGTGAGAGAGCTGGATAATCAGGGAGGGGACTACTCGTCAGTGATGCAGTTTGAGGGGCGGCGACATGTATGACTGGCCGGTGGCAAGGGGGGGGGGATGTTGATGGAGATGCGTCGATGAGGTTACCGATACGGTAAAGGAAATTTGTTTTTAAAGATGTGATTAACTGGGTTGGTCGTGCGATATGTTTCGAGATACCTCCCGTTTTGGAGGTCTTTTTTTGTCTTTTTTTCTTCCTTTCTCTTTTTTTACTTTACTTTTTTTTTTTGATCCGTTGTTCACCTCTTGATACCGCTACATCTGTCCTTGATGAAGGGTGGCCTTTGTTTTTTTGTTTATTTTTTTTCTTGGTCTGTTCATTCTTCATATGAATGAATGTAAATGGAGGATGGATCCTGTTATTATAAGGGGCCGCAAGGTCAATAAATTGAAATTGCATCCAAGTATTATTTTATGCTTCTTTATTAAAAACCATTTATCATGTAAACAACTAGTCTTTAGTAAACCAAAACATGTTCATGACTCGTAAATCGTAACTTCATGTCCTTGTTTTCTACCTCTTGACATCCACCTTAGAACAACCGGATAACTAAGCAAACCCACCCATCTGGATACGCCGCCTCCCTCATCAAATCCGCCACTGGCGCTCTCAACGGCACTGGCGCTCCATGCATCACCGCCTCCCCGTATATCGGATCCCTTGCACTCGGAAACAGCCCTGGGATCATTTCATTAAGGGCGCTCCCCAATGTATGGGCCACCGTCGTCTGGCCGGCTCCGCGCACACTTGCCCCGGTGTTTTTGGGCACCGTCAAGGGGACGAGGCTTTGTATTACTTTAAAGGTCCCCATAGTTGCTGAGGCATCAGCGGGGGAATCCGAGGCATTGTTTGTAGCAGTAGCAGCGGCAGCAGCGGCCCGCTGCGCAGGGGTCATGGTGGGGACATATACGCGAATCGGTGCATTTTTTATCGGCACGGGAGGATTCAAAAGGATACCCTGGACGCGGGAAAATCCGTGGACATCGTTATCGCGCACGGCGGTCCAGAGGGCATCGGTATCCTGCTTGCTCATGCGCATGACGACTCCGGCGTTCCCGTTGCGGACAAAGTCTGCCTCCTTGACCGAATTGAGAAAGGTGTCAGCGATGTCCCATGAGATCTCATTGGAGGCCGTCAGCCGCCAGGGGAGCGGCGGATCATAGAGGTCGATGAGAAGACCGAGGGGGAGGTTGCGGAGGAGGAGGGTCTCGTGATGGAAGGAGGTTATTGGGGTGTGGAAGTAAGAGGTTAGGCGCGAGAGGAGGAGGGAGAGGTAGGAGAACCGGGGGAGGGATATTAGGAAGGGGGAGGGGTGGGAAGGGTGGGTGATGAGGAGGGGGATGCGGAGGGACCAGAGTTTGGAGGAGAGGGCGGCGGTGGTGGTGGATGGTGAGTGGGACATGGTGTGTGGAGGGAGATGAGAGAAGGGGAGAAAGTTTAGTTTGGAGAATGCGCTGAAACAAAAGAATTGGAGTGAGATGTGATATGAATTGGGGATGTTGATGATGGAATGGTGATGCCATTGACGTGACTTACAACGGTTGATGCTGCTTATCGATAAGCTTACTTTGGCCCCGCACTTCCTGATTTGGAAACTGAGTTATTGCTCATATTGGACTTGGAGACGCAAACATGAAATATTCAAGGAAATACAGGACTCTGGTGTAAGTTTATTGGGATTTATCCGTCATTGACATCATATTGGTAGTAAATTTAAAACTCTTCGGTATCAAATAATGAAAAAACATTAGGTAGTGTAGTGTGTCTCGCTAGGTTCATAATCATGATGACATCCCATCACTGTCCTCCGTCACTATCCGCCTCTTCCCTTCCCCTTACACTCCTGATCTCTCTGCCCTCTTACTGTCACCAATCAAACCATTTTCTCCTTCTCACACCTCACATCACTCATCTCCTGCTTCATATCTCCAACACCTACAGCCCGCTTAATGCGCTCTCCCAGGCCAGAACCGTCTCCGTCTCTGGACAACCGGCTGCGACGGGACCGCCGTAGTCATCGTATTTTGTCTGTGTCTAGTGGAGTGGCCCTCAGTCCACAGGAAGCCGACAATGGCGGAGACCAGCCAGACGATGGCGGAGAGGAAGGCAAAGGCTTCGTTAGCTTTGAGGCGGGAGCAGGTGCCGTGGAGGCCGACGTTGGACCAGTCGAAGATGTGACCGCAAGAGTTGCCGATGCGCTGGTGGAAGATGGTGTCAGTATCTTTGTCTTTCTTTTCTTTTTTCTTTTTTTTGTTTTCCTGTTGAATAGCGAATTAAAAGGAATGACGATACTCACGTTGACAATCAAGCCAAAGGCAATGAACCAGCAAATGGAAATAACAAGATCAACCGGCCACTTAATGAAACCGCCAGAGAAGGGAAACAGCCAAATTAGAGCCCAGAACAGGGAGAATGCGGCAACTACCTCAGTGTAGATGAAGCGGCCTTGTGACCAGGACGAGGCTGTGTGGGTGTGCGAGAGGTACCAGCCATTGATGCCAGCGACGATGGCGGCGAAGACAAGTTCTGAGACTCGGAGGATTGGCGAGACGAAGCGGGAAAAAGCCATGGTTTGTCTCGTCTCGGGATGGAGTGAAAGTAACTCGATTAAGATTTAGGTGGTGAGGTTATTAATTATGAAGTACAGGTAGATGGTTCTGGTGGATGGGATTATATTAAGCTTTTGTATCTAGTGAGAACCCGATATTCAATAGTTAAACACAGTTCTCTAGTGCCCTCTTTATACTTTTTTTTCTGTCATATACTCAGTCCGTCGCCGACCATCCCAACCAGACAACATCACTGAAACCTGTACAACGAGTAAACCTCCCAATTGATTCATCAATCGTCATGATGCCGTACAACTCCACCAACCACCCCGCGATAATGTAGGGTCGGACCTTTTGCTCACTGGCTGGTCATTTTAACCTCATGCTGTAGGGACGGAAGATGTCTCATGTGTTACATCATCCGCGCTTCTCCATCTGTTGCCACCATGAAGAGTTTACCTCATTTTTTTAAGGGAAATATATAAGTAAAAACAGAAATTATGCAGGTGGCTAACTGTTATAGAATGAGCATCACTAATACATATTTACCAATCATTGTCACATGGGAAAAGAAAATCGTACAGAATTGTATAGGTAGAATAGCAAGATACAAAGAAACATGATATCACATGTGACGCCTCAGCTGTCAGTTTGACGTGGCGGGGGTGCATTTAGGTGGTACACAGGCGAGATGAGGAAACGCATCTGGCAGCAATTGATGCTTTGGCAGGTGTGAAGGTCAAGAAACAGCAAAATGAACCAAAATCGGAAATTGCATCGTGATGATCAGTGGAGGGCGTATGGGCATCAATAGTACGCTTCTGGATATGCAGCTCAAGAATGTGACGGCTTTTCTATTTCTACACAACAGCAAGAAAAAGCCTCGATACCTTTCTCCAACAAGACGTATATCCGTACTTATCAAGCCACCGAGGCCACAATGGCTGGTACTTTAGCTATGTATACAATTCTCATAATATATAATACAGATGTATCTGTTACTCTTGCTACACCTCCTTTCCCTCTTCTCTCCATTTTGCCATGAACCCTTCATCGATTTGACGTTCATCCTTTAACATCCTCCTCCGATGTCTGTTCACACCTCGCTCGCTCAGGTCCATTTATTGATAAATCGCCCCTTAAACCCTGAGTGGCCTCCATTTTTCGCCGTCGTCATCTCTGTCCAGTACTGTTATCCTTTATATTCGTGGATCCAGCAACTGTTTACATAAGAAATCTATGCAATATAGTCATTCGGGTGATTTGCTCACAATCCAGCTGATTTTGCTTCCATCCAGCTGCTTTTGTTAACAAACCAAAGTGTAGATACAAACAATGACAGCTGATAAGCCGGTAAGGAACAATAAGAAAATATTTTGTTTTTCTATCATATCAACGGTGCCGTGTCAATCAGTTCAGACAACCTTGGCTGTAACTTCCCGATTCATCGAGACCCTACATTCTCATCTCAATCGGGAAACAACTACCCGGCTCCACCGAATCAGTTACACTCATTCCGCAATTCTTTGATATTTTCTTCGGCATTATTAAGTTCCGTGGGACACACAAACATATGTACCCCTTGTTTTTGTGGATAACACATAAAAGTCAAGACGGCTAGTAAAGATGGAAAGGTGTACAAAGCCGATGACGATACCGTTGCCGCCGCTATTGTATGTCTCGATTATAAACGATGGCTTCTTCTAAGAACTTCCTACCTTAGAAAACTAATATTACGACGATATCACTTTTTACCGACCCTTACACTGTAGGTTACCAAACTTGTTCTTTCATCGTGAACCCTAGTATTGGGTAGACCCTCATGCACAGTTTGAGCCACGTGACGATTCCTTATAAGCGTCCTGCTAACTATTGACGATAATCTTTGTCCCAGAGAGTGTAATCAGTGAGAAGAGAGAGGGTATTTCGTCGATTAGCAGAGATGTTATTGCGCCCAAAATCTTTGATTGGATCACTGATGCGAAGAGGAATACTCCGTATATGAAGAGCAATGGCTGTGATACCTTTGGCGTCTACCGCGGCGAGCTAGTTGGCCAGTGTGAAAAAGAATATCCCATTGAGTTCCTGGGTGGTAAATGGGTTCAAATGGTTTTCATTAGCGACGGATGCACAGATGTCAGTATTGTTGGCAAAAATAGGTAAAGGCCTTTCAGACTTTTTCGCCCCAATGAGACGGTATGCGGCGGTGCCGAAAATTCCGTCGTCGAGCTATAATGGGACAAGATCGCGCAGGATTCAAAATTACTGATAAACGGACAGAGTTAAACGGCGTGCGGATATCAAGGCTCAAGAATAAAATGGGCACCAAGCCGTTGCCGAAGGCTGAGTTAGAGTTGCAAGGGATGAGGGTCTGGTTTGTCGGGAAGGAGGGTAAAAGGCTTGAGGGAGATCTCGACTATCTTGAGCATCACCAGGATACACTCGGCTATTGCGTCAGTTGGGCTCCTTAGGCGAGGCCTGGAAATTGCCCAAAGTTTTGCTCGCGTGAGGAATATCACAGTTAGCACCAGGCCTGACTTGCCGCGGAAAAGAATTCTATTAATGGAGAGCCCTCTTCACATGAACACGCTGGCTAACATGACAAACAAATACCAAGGAATGCTCATGCTGACATTTTATGCCTCCTATATTCTCGGCCTCGAAGAACACCCTGGTTCCGGGCCCACGGCCACAACCTCTAATCCTCTTTTGACACCATTGACACCTCCGGAACAACTGGTTGCTCCTTTTCTTAGAATCCTTACACTCATCATAAAGGCATTCGTGTGCAAAAATGCCATCCCGGACCTCTACAGTTGCATGGAGCCCTTTTGTGGCGTCGGATACCTAAACAACGAGGAATCGGAATATCTCAATGTCTCATGCATCTACCGCGATGCCTGTGTCGCGGCTATCTGAAATGTAATCAAGGCCGAGGTTTCCGGCGATCTGTCGGATACGATGATGGGAAAATGGCGCGATATCCTCTTTTGAGTTACGGAGATTTTGATTTCTTTGTTATTCAAGTTGGTTGAGTCGTTGGAGAAGGATCTCTCGCCAGCTAGAGATATCTTTGTGAGATTCTTGGAGGGGAGAAGGTTGGTAAAGATTGGGGCAAAGGAATAGTTGAGTGTGGTGGAAAGTTTGGGGAGAGATCAAACGTTGGTGTATAGTGGGATGATGTCAAAGTTATAATACGTATGGGGAGATAATAATGCCATATTATTATGAGTTGTTTGTGCCTATCCAAGGTTCACTGTTTGGCGCTTTTATCTATTAGGGTCTAACCCATAATCACAATCATGATGCCAGTAGTCAGGAACCTAGTGGGTCGCCCTCCCAAAAATGACCAATCATATCGTCGCAGTTTCAAAATTCCCTGCGCGATAGTTCTGAGGAAATCCACGTGAATGTGAAAATTCTGGATATCGTAATGTCTTTGCCTACGATCATCTTGTTCCTTCTATTACGCCCAAGATGGGAGTGACCTCTCATGCCCGAAGATTTAAATTTACAGCATAATTTACGTATAGACTAATGCACATAGTGCGATCTACGAATATTTCCAAGTCGCTCTTTACCTACCGATATCCACGACACATTCGTTCGCACATAATCTACAATTGCAAATCTACTAGCGCATACCCAGCCAACGCATACACACTCAGTATGTCGGAAACATCTCGCTTCTTCGCAACGGCCCCGCGCGTAACCCGCAGCTCCACACGGTCCTGCTTTGCCAACAACCCCGAAGCCAAACCCGCTTCCATAACCAGAGATAACTCGCTGACTGTTACATCTAAGCCCTACGTTGATGATGATGGGAACAGGTTGCCTTTTAGATCAAGAACAAAGCGAGAGGCGTCACGGACATCTTCAATAAAACGGGAATCCTCGGTAGAAAGAGAGGTTTCCGTTAAGGCTGATCCCAACTTAGAGTCGGATGCAAAACGCAAACCGAGCAAGCCGATAAAACGAGAATCAAAAGTCAAATCGGAGACCCTTCAAATACCAGATCTTGAAGATGTGCCCCGCCGTACATCGAAACGGCAACGGACCACAGTCACTAGGACATTCTCCGTTTATAAAGAATCCGACGTCGAGGGCTCCAATAGTGACAACTCTGTACTTTCTCCGCCCGCAAGTGACTCCGATTCCGACTCATTTGCCTATGCTTCTGATAGCGATGGTCCCCGCGGTCGTGGGAAAGCCACCTCGAAGTCTGTCGCCGGCCGCAAACGTAGCGTCATTGGCCGCGTCAAAGCACCACCCCGCTCCTCTACCAAAAAAAAATCAGCAATAAAACTGAAATCATCTGGTTCGACCCCACCTCTCGGAACAGCTCCTGAAAACTGGAAAGAGTTGTACAATACGGTGCTAAAGATGCGGAGGCCGGGAGGTGTCGCGGCGAATGCGGCGGTGGACACAATGGGGTGTGCGACGTTGGCGGATCCATTGGCGCCGGAGAGGGATCAGAGGTTTCATACGCTGGTGGCGTTGATGTTGTCGAGTCAGACAAAGGATACAGTGACGGCGGTGGTGATGAAGAAATTGCAGACAGAGTTGCCTGGTACCGACGGGGCGCCCGCAGGGTTAACGGTGGCAAACATGATCGCAGTCGATGCGGATAAATTGAATGAGATGATTTGGGCGGTGGGATTTCATAATAATAAAACGAGGTATATCAAGCAGGCGGCGGAGATCTGCCGGGATCAGTATGGTGGGGATATCCCGGATACAATCGAGGGGTTGGTAGCGTTACCCGGTGTCGGACCCAAGATGGCGCATCTGTGTCTATCACATGCCTGGGGCCGCACCGAGGGCATCGGCGTCGACGTGCACGTCCACCGAATCTCAAACATGTGGGGATGGGTAAAGACCAAGAATCCTGAAGAGACCCGGAAGGCATTGGAAAGCTGGCTGCCGCGGGACAAGTGGGCGGAGATCAATTGGTTGTTGGTGGGGTTTGGACAGACGGTTTGCCCAGCAGTGGGGAAGGGGGATTGTAGTAGTTGTGAGGCGGGGTTGAGGGGGTTGTGTCGGGCGGCGGATAGAAAGAAGGTGGCGAAGGGGTTGGAGTGGGTTGAGATGGGGAGGGCGCAGGCGGTGGCGTTGGGGGTGGATATGGATTGGGGTGGGGGTGGGGTGAAGGTGGAAGTGGAGGTAAAGGCGGAAAGGGAGGAGGAAGAGGAGAAGAAAAAGAAAGGGAATATCAAGATCGAGGTGGCTGATTTAGAGATAAGGATTAAAGACGAGGAGTCATGATGGTTATGATGTCAGAGTGGGTTGCAATAGTATACAAGATAGATATTCCACTTTCTCCCGTTCACGTGTGGGCTTTCTCTCCCCACAGACAGGATCTAAGCGAATCCCCTCCTGCATTGATCACAAATTTTTTATGTCTTAATTATCATGACATCACTTAACACTGTGATATCCATTGCTTATTCACCTTGATAACGGTTTTTCATGTTATTGCAACCTTATCGAGACTGCCAAATTGAGAAATGTCGTCGTTATCATCTCTTATCGGCAGTTGCACAAGATCCTAGCGCTTACTGGATGGGGAATTTCATTCATGCTGTGCGAGGTCAGCCAATCAAAGTCACATGCACTAGGGGGGAAAAAAGGCAAAAAGACCCAATAATTAGGTGTGTATGTATGTGAGCCAATGCATGAGTTTGGAATAGTTGATGTTACTGCTGGTAAATTTAGCGGTTAGGATTGATGTCGTTGAGCGCTGATACGATATCGGAAGGATTGACTATAGTGATATGATTTAAGCACATGAACAGCATATCAGACATAATTACGGATTAACACGAAATAATTCATGTGGTAAAATTAAATATTCACTATTATGGCACTATTAGAAGAAAATTATTGAACTACCAAAAAAACGCCTCTATTTTCCTGTAAACCAAACGTTGAGAAAGACTAAACCTATGGGGGGAAAAAGGCACGATGAACACTAAAACTAACATCCGCCCTAGCAATCCTACACTGCTGTTCCCAGCAAACCAATGCCTAAATTGTACCCAAAAACGAACACGGACGGATATTAAAAATTGTGCAATTTCTGGCACGAAATTCAACGTAATTCACCAAGTGTGTACAGCTGACTTGGTCGACAAGGATCCCAGTTCCTGAGGTCTGAGCGTTGAGTAGGCTGCTATGCGTTGCATCATTGGTGTAAATGATGCCGACAATGACGATGTGATTGTGGTCGTCCGGCGCATAGGAAAAAACAAGGCAAAAAAGTGACACCGGAATAGTAGACATTAAAACAGAAAAAAAAAAATTAATGTCGTAAACTTCGTAGACGGCTAAGGAGCAGAGTGAAGAAAGAAACGAACGGATGGCAAAGCGCCTTTATCAGCAATCGCGATTCAGCACTTGAGAACGACTCTGACAAAAACCAAAAGAAAAAAAAGGGAGCATCGCAACAACGGATTCGTCGTATATGCCGAGGCCGAGATGTCGGTATGCATCGTGCGGAGAAACGAGATTCCAAGTAAAATACATCGACACAAGTTACTGTGGCGGATATCTCACGGAAGAATATTTCATTCGCGACAGCCGGATCGCTCAGTAGTCATCGTAGTCGGTTTCATTACACACCCTTGACGACAGCGGTGCGCTCGGCAATGAGCTGGGCAGCATTCTGCTCGTGGGACTGCTTCTTGCACTACGGAAGGGTTTCTTGTTAGCAAATGTCAAGGACTGAGTGTAGTCATCAACATCATCAAGGCCAATGAGCCACCACTGAATAGTAGACTTGAAGTGACCGGTAGAGCGGTGGCGGGCCTTTCTCCTCGGGGTCTTTTGCTTGTGCTGGTGGGCAGAAACCCGGATAGGACTAGAAGTACTTACGTCTTCAAGACCTTTGCACTTGTGGTCCTCGAGCAGGCGATGCTTGCCGCAGAAATGGCCGTTGCAGAAGCCGCAGTCACCGACAATGCGCTGGGCGACACCGCGGCACTCTTCAACGGAGCAACGAGTCTTCTTAGCCATTGTGAAAAATGTGGAGCGGTTTTATGTGTATGAGAGGGTATTATATGTG
This sequence comes from Ambrosiella xylebori, assembly GCA_002778035.1. NCBI lineage: Eukaryota > Fungi > Ascomycota > Sordariomycetes > Microascales > Ceratocystidaceae > Ambrosiella > Ambrosiella xylebori. The sequence goes on from PCDO01000002.1 coordinate 2,517,469, forward strand.
GGCGTGTGTAAATCGAGAATAGTGTAGATGTTGTTCTATCGCTAGTGTGAATATGTGAAGTAGATGAGGTTCTCGATGTAAGATAGGGATAACCGAGACTAAGAGGAAATGAAAATGCACAGAAAAGTGATAATGACAACGCCCTAAAGGAAAGCAAAGTCAAGATGATAATACTAGGAAATAAAAGTAAAAGTTGAATAACCCAGAAACGAAGGGAAGAAGAAAAAAAATATGAAGCAACCTCAACTCGAGAAGAGAAGGGGCACTGCCACTTCTTTTAAAGTCTCATATCTCACGCATACAAATAGGATACCTGGGGGGTTCCTTCCCCTAGGGGTGTGTCAAAAAACAACGGCCGCCCATAAAAAAAAGGAAAAGCCCATGAAGGATGTTGAGTGGCGATTTCGATTTTCAAACTTTGAGTACCACTAAAGAAGCCGGAATCCAGCCCAAGCCAGCCAGCCAGGAGTTGGCCGTCCGGATTGATTTCCAAGCGAGACGCTGGATGCAGTATTTCGGACAAGCCTTATTTAGTCCTTTATCTAGGCTTATTTTTATGGAATTTATGAATTTATATAAATTATGACTCCCCTGATTGTATTTTTTACTCTAGCGCTATTTTAACACAGATATTTCCTTTTGGTCATCTTGATAGGGTGTAGAATCAAGGTGAAAGAACTCGAAGATACTGACAAAGAAGGAATCAATTCTTTTTAAGAAACACAAAGGCCAAGAATATCTTTTTCAAAAAGGTTGGAACTAAAACTCAACAAATATATACAAGTAAACAAGGCTACAACAAGGTTTGGTTAGTCTAAAATTGATGTATCATGTGTCTAGTCTGAGTGACTTAAGCTGGTTGCTTTTTACAGTCTGTGTCTGTCTACAGGCAAAGACAAGTGGTCGTGTGGTTGCTCATATTGGGGAATGATTCACTGTCATGCAGTGCTAAATAAACATTGAGATCTGGTTCCAGATTTCCCTTGTTACCTCCTGCTGGATATTTTGGGGGTGTATCCAATGATTTTTCGGATGTACGTTTGTGTGTTTTTGGAACAATGCAAACGTCTTGATTGACACTGTAATTTTTCATTAGATGTTTCGCTCTGCGAGATGCCTTGAAAGTCAACCATGAACAATTAAATGAATATCAACCACACACATTTTCAACATGCCATAGTAACAATGCATTTCATCCACTATTACGATACCAATCATCTTATGTCCATTCCCTCTCACATACAGATTCACTCATCTCTTCCTCTTTCTCTCTTTCCACTCACCCCCTCTGTTTCGGCCTGACGACGATTTGAACTGACACATCCTTCTCAAATCACCGTATCACCCGCTTGTCCAAACCCCCGTTTCCGTTTCCTGAATCAGCCAAGTGTGCAATGCGCCTGCATACATATATATAATCCACATATGCATCAGCAGAGCGCGGCCAACAAGCCAGACCCAGTCATTGCCTGTTCGCCAACAGATAGCTATATATACACACATACTTACATATGTACATGAAAACGTACAAACCTAGACAGGCTGGAATCATTCACCTACCCAACTACTACAAGTAGTTGTGAACATCATCATCATCATCACCACTACCTAAATGAATGGTTACATCATTTTACAGTCATCTACATGAAAATAATAATTTCAAGCAACATATCTCGCCAACGTTCGAAAGCTAGACCTTCAACATCCCTCCCTAGCCACGTCCCTCCCCGTCTCCTTCCCAATTCCCGGTTTGACCTTCATCGTAATCCTCTTCCTCCTCCCAGCCCCACCGTCACCGCTACCGCCACCACCACGTTACTGCAAGCAGCCAACTCCCAAAGGTCCCGCATTGTTTTTGTCACATTACGTCTTTGCGTATGCTTTGTAGTTTTGTCTCTCTCCACATCACACCTGCTTATGCAAGTAGTATTCTGTACATCCTGTCTCTGTCACCATCAAGTCGTCCCCGCTGCCTCCGCCTGTGCGTCGCTGTCACCACCCGAACAGGTTTGTATCTACATACATAGGTATACACCGAGGCAGATACTCGGTACCACCAGCACCTTGCTTGTGCAGCGGCTGTAGAGTTTTTTGTTGGGGCTGTTCAGAATGATCAATTCGTAGTTTATTAATAAGTGTAAATAATCCAAAAGAATCCGGGTCATCAAACAATTGTCTCCATCTGTATGTTTACCATATTTACTTATATCTACATAAACACAAGGCGACGGGGTCCAGAAGGGGGCATGATTGCAAACCATTTCACCAAAATCACCACATCACATCATCTATTCTCATAAATATATATATTCACTTTGGCACGCATTCCCGGAAAATCCCTGTATACCTCCCAGAACAAGCACAACAGCATCCGCTGACTAAGCCATAATCGGCCCCACTGATACAGGAAAGCTTGCCGAATGATAACATCGCTTCTTTCGTCTGACGCACCACAACAAATTCGATACCGAATTTCGTCCCAATGGCCAAGTCATCGATAAATCTTCCCACCACCTCAAATCGACTTTCGTACATAGTTTCCATTAGACAACGGACTGCAAAGTCTCCAAATGGTTTTTAGTAGCCCCGGGTTGGGCCGCTATGCGCCGATAGATACGAAATCGATTGCTCACTTCCCACCTCCACCTGGGCCTCCAACTCTCCACCGCTCTTCCATCCCATCTGTCTAAATCTCGGGTTCTTCTCTACCGACTAGGTCACTAGTAACCTGGAAACTTACATATTCACATATCGTTCTATATACGACTAGCGATTGTAGACCTTGTGACTTGCAGATATTATGTACACATACATGCGGATAGATATATAGTGTTAGATGCCACCAACTCCCTAGCAGTCATCCCCGGCCTGCCGCTGCAGGGAGTCGTACAACGTGCATGGGAATAGCGACAGGTCTCAACAACATCTCTTTTTTTTCTCATTTTGTTTTTGTCATACATAGCATTGTAATCACCTAATGACTCTGTCGTGCATCTCCAGCTTGTATCCGTATACATGCATATGTACATGTTTACAACAGCTATATTGTTGATGAGACAGTGTGGAGTGGGTGTGAGATCTTCTATATACTGTATGTTGTCAGATTATGTGCACATTGCGATGCCTGGAGTTGCCGATAGAGTAAGTTATGATAACCCTAACTACCTGTGTTTATCTGCAATTGGCATTAATTGGCATGTGATGACAGCTATCGTATTGCATCACATTGTAGAGCTTGATGACTGGATTTCTGGGCTTCCAGAAGTAGATTTGGGTTTTCAAAAACCGTGGCCAATCTAAGCTTCTGGAATGCAATCAATCTCACATCATCCGGGATACTCACGTGATTTACGCTGACATGAAGGATCTAAATTAAACATTCACGAAAGTAGATTCAAGTTGTAATAATCGGAATCCTCAAATAAGATGCCCTCAAATTCCAAAAGCCCCCGGCCGAAATCGTTATTGTCGTTATGTCCATAAAGAGAAACAATGCATGATGCCATAGCCAGGGTTCTTACGAACTGTCCGTATTGAATCAAGGCTGGTCCTTGAATGCATACAATCACTATTTTGTCAATACAATTTATCTATATACAATACTTTATTCTCTGTCATATCCCAACTCTCTTACAGCTTGCGCATGTCAACAACGGCACGAATGCAGTCACCGGAGTGCATAATTTCAAAAGCGTTGGCGATCTCACCCAGAGTCTTGCGGTGGGTAATGAACTCATCAACCTTGAGCTTGCCGTCCAGGTAATCCTGAACCAGCCCGCCCATCTGCGAACGACCTTTAACACCACCGAAAGCGCAACCCTTCCACACACGACCAGTGACCAACTGGAAAGGACGAGTCTGGATCTCCTGTCCAGCGGCTGCAACACCAATGATGATGGACTGACCCCAACCCTTGTGGCAAGCCTCGAGGGCAGCACGCATGACGCTGACGTTACCAGTACAGTCAAAGGTGTAGTCACAACCACCATCAGTCAACTCAATCAACTTGTCGACAACAGTTTGGCTATTCTCGAGCTTGGTAGGGTTGACAAAGTCGGTGGCACCAAACTTGCGGGCCCACTCCTCCTTCTTGGGGTTGACGTCAACGACGACAATCTTGCCAGCTTTGTTCTGGATAGCACCTTGAACAACGGAGAGACCAACGCAGCCAGCACCAAATATGGCAACGTTAGAGCCCTCCTCAACACCAGCGGTGATGGTAGCAGCACCGTAACCGGTGGTGATACCGCAACCCAGCAGACAAGTGCGATCCATGGGGGCATCGGGCTGGACGGCGACGACGGAGATGTCGGCAACAACGGTGTACTGAGAGAAGGTGGAGGTACCCATAAAGTGCAGCAGGTCCTTGCCCTTGCACTTGAAGCGAGAGGTGCCGTCGGGCATCACACCCTTACCCTGAGTGGCGCGAATCTTGCCGCACAGGTTGGTCTTGCCAGACTTGCAGAACTTGCACTCCTTGCACTCGGGTGTGTACAGGGCAATAACGTGGTCTCCGGGCTTGACGTTGGTAACGCCCTCACCGATGGATTCAACAATGCCGGCACCTTCATGACCAAGAACGACGGGGAAGGCACCCTCCGGGTCGCTACCAGAGAGTGTGTAGGCATCTACAATGAAGAATATAGTTAGTTCACACATTCGTAAACTTTTAGAGATCAAGTTTGATATTATGGGCTCGAGACATACCGGTGTGGCAGACACCAGTGTAGTAGACCTGGATACGGACCTCATGGGCCTTTGGGGGAGCGACCTCAATGTCTTCAATACTAAGAGGCTTGCTAGCCTCCCAGGCGACAGCAGCCTTGCAGATTATGGTCTATAGTCAAGATCTCACATGTTAATGTATGTTACAGTGACAAAAATTCTTAGTAAATTCTCGTATGTTGTCATCCTGTGATTGAAACGCAGGTCCAGCAGCCAGCGGAAGCTATCCAGAGCTCTAGTTGCTAAATTCTCAGGATCGACATTATGGAGGGGTAAGCTCTTGAGTACCGACCTTACCAATAGTATCAGTCATTGTGTCTGTATATATAAAATTTTGAGAACAAAAAAGAAGCACAAATAGAGAACATATGTAAATGAAGAAGAAGCATCTTAATCACTGGCGGAAACGCAAAGGTTATGTATTAGTCTGTAAGCTTGCGATTTCTGAAGCGTTCCAGCCGCCGCGGGTTGCGGTGCGGGGCGAAAAAGAAGTGGGGAGCTTGGGCCTGGGTTAAGCCTATCTAGGAACTCCTACCGTTTTTAGGTTCTGCTTGAAAGAAGCTGTTTCCTGTCAATCGGCCATTTATATGTCGGGTTTTTTTTGTTCCTTCTATATATTACAGTGTGTAACCGGATGCATCCCCAACTACTGTGAGATATTGTGAGGCATATGATCACCGTTGAAATATTTAATGTGATGTGTCAGGTCTTAGCAAGAATGGCGGGGGCAACCAGTTTCGGTTGACCGAAGCGGCGAAGATGCGACTGCTACGGAATGGGTCGGTTCATACTACTATGATATTACGCATGTATGTAAATAATTCTAGGGAAAAACAAAAACAGAAGAAAGAGGGGTTCAGGCCCACTTTACATCGTCAAGCCTGTAATTTTCCTTATTCATTGCTTCACCTGATATGTAGCCATTTAACATACGGGACAACATGCTCGTCGGAGCCCCTTGCTACCCAAATTTAAATAAAAAGCCCATATATCAAGGTACGGAGGCCATTTTCCTTGAAATTCTGATACGAAGCTAACTTCATATCGTATTCTTTATCCAGATATAAAGTGTATATAAGGTTGGATAGTAAAGATAATGATTCCTTCATCTTATTATGCACAACTTATATCCGCTTAAATTGTCGTGAAGGATTCTCTTGCTAGCCGACATTGTGAGTAATCCGGCGAAGATCTGCAGTGTTTATATGTCACTTGTTTCCCCAGGTTGGTAATAAAGACGCATTTCCAGGACTGAGATAAAATCATCGGTGAGAAGACTGCCACTATTATAGAATGCTCTCATCTTTCTTCGGACAGAAGAGAGAGGATACATCAGGACTCTGAAAGTGAAAACCTGCTGCGGGTTGTTGTACTATTTTTACATTATCATTCAAGTATATACATTACGTCTCATTATCAATCGCAATCAATTATAACTGTGATGATCGTCATGATAAATATTCAATGTCAAGCTTAACCAATTGCTTACATAATATCAACCCCTCATAAAAAGGGTTACAACCCTGATAACGTCCCACCTGGACTGACTGAGCGTAATCATATGAAGCTCACCGAATCCTGTGAACGTGGCCTACATCCTAAAACGCTCTTAAATGAGATCTAAAACATGTTGGCCATAGCGACGAAAGTAAAGTCAACAATAATATGGTAAAAAAAAAAAGAGGAGCTCTGAGCTCAACACCAAGAATTGTAACTCAACTCCGGCGTTTCAAAACTCAAGATCTTTTACATCTATAAATGTCAATTCACTTTTCAGTCCGAATTGACTTTTATTTCACCCATGTTATACCCTTTTTTTCCCTTTTTGCAAATGAAGCAGGTTTAACATTCTAACCCAAACACCTGGAATTACTTTATTTATCAATTTTTATCGTTGGTAACACGCATACAGCCATCCTAGTTGCCCCGGTAGCAGCAGCCTCGTTGAGAGCCATCTTTATCCAGGATTGCGGTCCAAAAACAAGTTCAGCCTTGCCTACCATGTCGTTCAAATTCTCTTCTATCGCAGACCAATCTGAGCTTCCCGCCACACCTAACCGCCACGACCTGGAGGAAAAATCCAGCTACAAAGACGAACCCTCGACAACACCACAAGTGCCACCACCAAACAGCACCACTTTAATTGGTACCACGAGAAACACCAACATCTCGTGCCTCTTCAACACTAATTCTTTTGAGCCGTTTGGAACAGGCCCGTCTGATTTCTCCGTGTTTGGCCATAGATCCTTCTTGGCATCCACTCCGGCATCGCGTCCCGGCACGTTACCAGGTGCCCCCCTCACATCCGCCAATATGTTTTCCGGTAGCAATGCTTTTGGTTCCGGGTCCGCGCCGAGTTCAAACAATTTGTTTGGCTTGCCTGTGAACAAACCCTTGGCGCACACGCGCAGCACCCACAAGCCCTCTAGTCTCAGCAGATCTTTCCGTGCTGATAGCACTGACGACGAAGAAGAGACGAAACCCCAGATTGTTCCCGAACCGCAACAACCACCAAAGAAGAACCCTTCCGGTACCTTTGCGCTAGATGCTCTTCTTGCCGACGAATCTGACGAGTCGGAAGAGGACGAGGAAGAAGATGCCGAGGGTGAATATGACGACTACGAAAATGAACAATATAACAACAATAACAACGACGGTTATGATAACCAAGGTGTCGAAGACGAGGACAAGAAACCCGTGAATGAGATGGATGCAGCTATGGATCAACTTCTCGAACGCGAAATAAATGCCCATTACGAAAACGCAAATGACCGATCTGATGATGACAACGAAGACGACCAAGATGATATTGAGGGCGAAGAAGAAGAGGAGGACATGTTCATGAGCATGCGTCACCGAGAAAACGACTTCAACTTTGATGAAGAGGTTGTCGAGGATTTATTGTTGGCGACTCCAGCCGCTACTAAGCGCATGCGCAAAGAAGCCGAGAGTCTGGCTCGAGCGTCCCGTATGACACCGGACAAGCAAGATTTTCAGTATGCTCAATCCTGCAAAGATATTTACACTCAGCTTGGATTTGCTATTCTCAACGAGACCCCAGATCTCATCCTCAAAACTGAAGAACTTATTACCGGGCTCTACGATGACGGCGTTGGCCCTGTGGATGACCCTCAGAAGTTGGACAAGTCTATGGCCGATAATGCTATCGCCTTGGTTCAGCTATGGAATGCATATGCTCGTGATCTTCCTACTGAGGAGGAGAGCGATCTGATTATTGGTCCTGGTGAAGACGCTGATCCTTTCCGTAAGGCCTCTTGGGTTGCTTACCTTCTTCTTGTTGTCCATCACTCTAGGTACAATGGCGATTTTATGGCTGGTGAGGTTGTTCCCCTCCCTGAAGCTCTCTTTACATGGCTCGACCAAGAACACAACTCGGATGTTCCCCAACTACAGCAGATCATGGACCACCGTCCAAGCCCTGCCTCACATACTCTCTTCTGGCAAACGCTGCGGACAATGCTCATCCGTGGTCAGATCACAATTGTCATTGATATGTTCAAGAATGCTGGCTGGGAACAAGTTCAGAAGCGTTCCGGGACCTATGAGTACTCGGGATGTGTCTTGGATAACATTAAGCGCGCGGTTCAGGATACCATCGAGATGTTGAACGAGTGCCCTGGTGCTACTGGAAACTGGAATGTATTTGGTAGCGAGTGGACGCTATTCCGGGTGAAGGCTCGGAGTGCATGGGAGCGTCTGTCTAGATTCGCAGAGGGTCGGGGGCGAAATCACGGTAGCTATAACGACGCCGCCTTTGGCGCGATAGATTCTATGGCTGGCCTATCGCGCCAGGCAGAGAGTCTGGTGCCCTGGGATATCTATGAGCAATTGAATATGGTGTTTAATATCGTTCAAGGTGATGAGAAATCAATTCTTCAGACTGCCCAGGACTGGCTTGAGGCTACCATCGGCATCTGTGGTTGGTGGGACCAGGAGATCGACCGCCGCGGCATGTTGAGACCTAATGTTGGTTTGAACAAGCCCGTTGCCGACCAGCAAAGCTACGCTGACCGTTTGGCTGCGGCCTTCCATGTCAGCGTGGCTGAGGAATTCGATCTTCAGATCATGAACCACTGCGAGGTTGCGGCCGCTGCTATCTTTGAGGGTAACTACACTGCGGCTATTGGCTTCCTCAGAGGTTGGTCACTACCCATTGCGACCGCTGCGGCAGAGTTTGGCACCTTGGCTCAGTGGCTTCCCAAGCGCGAGATTCGTGCGCCGAAGGCTATGGACGATTTCGACGATATGGATCTTGAGGTCTTGGGCATGGCCAAGCAAGGACCTGATGAGATCGACGGTATCAAGGACACGACGCTGGTGCAATATGCCCGTGAGCTGGCTGGTATTGACATGATCTCAGACCGTGAGTATGGTTGGGAAGTCGCTACTCGGGTCCTTGGTCGCCTTGATTCAGTTACCCTAGCGGAGAAGACCATTGGTGAATTACTACACGATGTGTTGGAGAACATTGATGTTAATTCAAGTGACTGCATTGAGCGCGTGTGGCGCATTCTTATTGACCTGGGCATGACAAATTTTGCTGAAGAAAGCGCGGAGGTATGTGGGATTTCTCACTCTTTGGCAACTAACAGATTACTAACAAATACTCTAGACATTCGCCGATCTCCTCAGCAGAGACTCGAATAAATATGGCGAGGCTTTATGGTACTACTCATTAGCTCACAAGACTAACAAGGTTCGTGAGGTCCTGAATCTCCTAATTTCATACTCGTTAGTGCAATCAACAGCCTTCCCACTTGAGGGAGATCTTGACGAGCGTCTCGAGTCACTACTCGAGGATCGCTCTGCCACGCTTGAAATCCTCGCCAAGCAAGACGTTGATGCTGCCCAACTTCTCGGTTGCATGCTAGCAGGCTATGCCACCCTCCGCAAATACTACTCTTTACGGGACTCATCCCTCACCGTTGCCTCCGACTCAACTCGTGCCCTCACCATCAAAAAGCAAGCCGCCGCTGCTCTCGTCGCTGTCATTGCCTCCTCCTCTGACAACATCCGCAGCGGCATCTACGACGCCTCTCGTAATGCCGTTGTCTCCGAAGACTTCCTCCTCGCCCTCCTCGGCGAGGCTCTCGTCCTTATTGGTTCCTCATCCGTCCTTATCACCCCTGAACAAATGGACACCATCCTCAAAGCCATCGAAGATCTCCAGACCGTCGGCGACTGCGTCTTCACCGTCTGCAAAAACTTCTTCGACGTCGTCCTCGCCGCGACCCCCGGCGGCCTCAAGGGCTCTAAGCCCGAAGACCTGCTGACATCAACGGCAAATTCCCTGGGTAGCAGTCTTGCCTTGGCGCCGTCAAGCGTCATTGCGTCACAGTTTCACCGGAGTATCTCGGCAACCAGCGGGGCGAATGCTTCGGCGTTAGCGGGAGTTGAACGGGGGTGGGATTGGCGGACAGGCTTGCAGGCGGGGATGACGGCGGAGGACGTGTTGAGAATTTTGAGGTTAGGGTTAGCTAAGGACTTGGCAAAGTGTTGGTTGCAAGAGGTGGATGATATAGTTGTATTTTAAAGGGGGGGGGATCGTTTTACTGGGATATTGAATGGGGTTTGTTTGATTGATAGACGGTAACCCGTTCATTTATCTAGATGTGAGTTATCTTTGCTACCTTTGCTTGTTATATTGGAGTTGGCGATATTAATACATTGGGCATTTTGGAATCAGCTCACGGTATTCTGCGAGTAGTTTATCAAGAACAGGTTTTCTTAGATTCAGATCATCATGTCGCGCAAGACATAACATGTGACAAAACATTCATCATCTTGCACAAAATCCAAAGTAAATAACAAAACTGGTTGCTTTTCTTGTAGAAGCGTATCCATATCGTAACATACACCGTCCTTTGTTGTGGCCATCCCCATCCCATTCCATCTATCGTCGTATCCCCGTCCATCCCGTTTATGCCAGAAATCCACTTTGCCAAGTTCTCCAGGGCCAGCGGGGCTGTTCCGTTTCCGTTCGCCCAGACGTGTACAGCACACATCGTCCTTGTCTATCCGCCTCCGACCGCCTTTGCAGGGTATCACCGGGAAGTTTTAATAGGAACAAGTAAAGAAAAAAGAAGAAAAAGCGGGAGCAGTAAGGCTTCCAAGGGTGAGGCACAAGGCTTATAATGAGAGCCTGTACACACTCTCTCGGATGCCTCACGCATCAAAGATCCCAAAGTACTTTGCAAGAAAAAGAACGCCACAACTCAAGCACTAGAAAAGAGCACATCACACAACAGCACCAATCCAAACCATCTTACTCACGTCAAAATGCAGAGAAGATACTTAGTTGGCACCGGGGCAAGAGGCCTGGACGTGGCCGGACTGCTGGCACTTGTAGCACAACTTCTCGCCAGCAGTAGACTCTTTGGGGCAATCACGGGAGAAGTGGCCGTTCTCGCCGCAGTTGTAGCACTTAGAACCGTTGGCACAGTCACGGGACATGTGACCGTAACCGCCGCAGGAGTAGCACTGCTTCTGTTGGCCACCATAGCCGCCGTAGGAGTTATTGTAGCCACCATAGCCGCCGGACTGGTTGTCCATGCAGTTGCGGGCGATGTGGCCAGTCTTGCCGCACTTGTAGCACTCGGGGCCGGCACTCATGCCAGGGGCACCACCGGAGGGGCACTCGCGAGAAATGTGGCCAGACTGGTTGCAGCGGTAGCAGGTCTTGACGTCCTTGGGGCCATCAGGGCACTCACGGGAGATGTGACCCTCGTTGCCGCAGTTGTAGCTGTCACAATGTTATGTTAGATATCCGAAAAGCGAAACAATTGACAGCTCGAAGTGGGTGCGAAGGAATCTTACCACTTAGCAGGGGGCTTGTTAGGGCAATCACGGGCCTGGATATGTATTGGTTAGTGTCATGCAGCGGTTTCGGAATTGTTGGATACTCTTCGTCTTCGTAATCGTCGCCAGGGGGGGAGTGGGGAATCGTCTCTCGCCGCCATAGTCATACCTGGTGAGTGGTAGCACCGCCTAAACTCCTCAGTCAGATCATTACTCGTCAAATCACATCATCACGTCACTAGCTGGTGTTTCTGAAATTAAAGGATGCAAGCATCGGTAGGATAGCGACGGTTCACATATGGATGACATCGCCAAGGGAGCATCACTGGAAAGCAAATATGCCAAGTGGAAATACAAGATAACGACAGGTAGTGGGACGACGAATTCACAAGTCACGACATCTTTAGTTGAGCCTGTAAAATTCTTGGCTCAAAACTGGCGATGTCAACAGCCAAGTGCATGTCGTGTACCAGGCTTGTAACCCAAAAAGGCATCTTGCATGAACAGAAACAACAGTCAGAAAAGTGGGGTTAAAACCACCGTCTTTGCAAACAGTCTTTTTTCACTGCGCAGGGACCTGGATCCCAACACAAGTCGAGAAAAAAAACGCCGTTGCTAGAAGATGGTTAAACCGCCGCAACACTAGACAACTTCAAGTCGAGACGCCAAATCTCAACATAGACTTGTTCAGTCTAATGGAAATAAGACAATCTTGACACGCCAAACTCAGATGCAGAGCCCCGGAGTACAATCACAACACCATGGTGAAGGATGCCAGCTGTGGAGCGCAAATCTCAACTACTCCAGAAACCCATTTCTGGTGCTCCAAATCGTCGAAAGTTGTGGTTCGTCGTCGTTCGTCGTGGCTGAAGTCGTGACAAAAGTGTGTCCTTAATGGATACACTTCTGAAAGAAAAGACCGGATATGTTGTTGTGTTGTCTTAATATTGTTCTGCCCTCTGCTTCCGTAGTTCACATGCGCCTCCACTACAGAGGGGAAGTGTCAAGGAGGGGCAGAAGCAGAGGCTCGTCAATGCAGGTAGTGTTGTTTATAATGATAATTGCTGGTAGAACAGGATTCTACTCACAAGTGTAGCAGGCTCTGGGGGCGGGGGCATAACCGTCCATTTTTGATGTGTTTGGTAATGTGAGAAAAAAAAATTTGATGTGAAGTTGAGTTGTTGAACAGAAAAGAAAGAAAAGAAGAAGAAGAAGAAGAAGAAGACGAGAACCCAGGAAACTTATGAGAAAAGTTGAAACGGCGTGTAGCGACTAATGAGCCACGGCTCAAACTCCACTCCTTCCGTCCTGCGTTGCCACCCGATAGTGCACTCGCAAGCGGTAAACAACACATCAGGTGGTTGAATCACTAAAAATCTGGAGCTTAGGCATCTGGAACATTGACTACAGCTGACCTAGAATTGTGGATCACAAGTGCAGAGATTTCTGCCATTCCCTTGTGTAAGCAACACTTTATCGAATGAGTATGCACAGGCGGATGAACCTTCCCTTGTCATTGATTAGTCACTGCTCATATCGTGAAGCCGGTCCAACGACAAGCTAAAAATCTCGACGATGTACGCGATTACCTATTCTGATACTTTCTCATCTATATACATATGATTTGGTCTTTTTTATTATTTTTTTCCAACGTTTCTTTCAAGGAAGCCAGTATCTGACCAACTAGTCTATTTTGCAAGTTCCTAGTTGAATGTAAATTAAATCTAACTAGATTTATTATTTACTTAGCTCTATCGGCAAATGGACGTGGTGTACAAAAACGGCGTCATGTCTACTCTAGATTTCTAATGTCTGTGTATTGCCACTCGACTATTGGAAATCTTCAATGAAATGCCACCAGATCTCCAACTAAAATAAAAAATGGAACTAGGGGACAAGGAAGAAATTTTCAGCCATGGATTAGTGCCTGACCATAACTCAGCATTGTGATCATGAATGTCATCAGTTTGCCTTCGGTGACCTTACTTGGAACATATTTTTACCTGGTTGAAAATGTTGCATGATGACAAACATAGTGACCAAGTAATTAAACTGACTATTCCACCTTTGCGAGACAACGCGGGGTCACCCTGATACTCACATATTGCCATATATCATTGTCTCAATCTCGTCTGGCGAAGCCAACAGGGCAACTACATTTTGACGGAAAGCGCAAACGCAAACTTGAAACCCCGTTTGTCAATAAAACGAAACAGGGAAGTGATATCAACAGATAAATTATCGAAAACAGTTTACCGGTGAGGCTAATGATTTTAATGTATAGCTGGCTTTTGTCTTATAAGCAATTGCGTGCTCTTGGTGACTATTAGGACCAATATTTAGCAATTGCATCCCAAGTTAAAATGACCTGCAGGGCCAAACTCCACCCTTTTATGCAGTGCATCGTTGCCACTGGTGCCTCGCTGTTCCATTAGTCTAGAAGCCCTCCAAGTTCTTCTTCCTTTTCCCTCCCCCCAAAAAGAGGTCTCATGTCCTTCCATGAGCAGGGGCCCAATGGAACTTCTAATAAGCTGGGGCTTCCGTAGACAAAGATTATTGTGCTATATTGCGTGATGAACAAGCCTAAATGGTAAACTTAAATAAGTATCAATAACGGAGTTTCATGAATCCTATTTTGTAAATAGTTAGGTCAAGGAACCACAGAATTTCCTGAACGACCATGTCCTATGCAATCCAGTTGCCCCACATCAAAATTGCAGGTACCTACAAATCGAAGATTATTTAGCTCTAACGCAAGGTATTGACTACATATACGACGTTGCTTAATGCGCCAAGGTTTAAAGTTGACACGAATTTTCGTTCCGGGTTATGTTAATCTAGATCATTAACTGTTTCAGGGGTTTCCAAGAGCTTCGATGTAAATGGAAGTTGACATTTCTAAATATTGATGATATATGTATGTGATAGCTATGTCTACAAATCTCCATCTTACGACTATTGGGACGCCCCTATTGGGACGCCCTTACGATACCGACGACGAGCCAAGCATGCAGATTTGGTCTTGGTAACTGTGGGAGCGGAACTAGTCACTGATAAGCTAGTAGAAGCGACTTGGCTTGAGGTTGACTGTGCTAAGGTTTGAGAATTGATAACAGCAGTACTTAGCGTGGTAGGAACCACAGTTGATTGAAATGAAGAAGACATAACAATGGACGAGATAGTGGTGGATGACGACTGAACTGAAGAGGTAGCAGTGATTACTACAGCAGAAGTTGTGGCAGCAGCTGAAGAAGTGACAATAGAAGCAGAGGTCTTGGTAGCAGTAGAGGCAACCGATGAGCTTGGAGCAGATAAAGAACCATCCAATGAAGTAGTCCCATCACCAATACTAGTAGTCACATCGCCATCCTCAATGTAAACACCAGAGAAAAAGAAGTCTTCATCAGTGTCATCAAACCCAGATCTCTGAAGTTCCAGAACACCCAAGTGCCAGTCAGCACCATTAGAAGAAGCCGACACACTGACAGCATCAACAACCTTGGTCAAAGCATCAGATCCTATAGAGTGCCAAAACGCAACAGTGTTGGCCGAGAAATCAATCTCATAGGCCACATTATGCCAAGCATCCGCTTCCCACTCGGTCTTCCACTGGCTCTGCGAGTTCGCAAAGAACTGCAGGTTGGGGTTTGAATCATCATTCTCACCAGAGACCCAGCCATACTTCATTTCACAGAAGTGGCTCTCAAAAAAGGCAACCTGGTGTTCCCGGAACGTCGACGGGGCATTGGTGTCAGATCTCTTCATCGAGAAATGGTAAGTAACCTTTCCCTTGTTGATCGCCGCAGTAGTCTGTGGAATTAACTCAGTACGGCGCATGTTCTGGCCGTTCCAGTAAGCGGTTGAAGTCAGTGAGATCTTAGCGCCCTGTTTGGAGGAGGCATCGGCCGGGTTTTTGAAATCAGAGGAGAGATTGATATAATCGGTCACGTTACCGGTGCCATGGATGTAGTACTGGTAAGGGCCAACAGGGTTAGAGAAGGACCATGACAGAAGATCAGTGCTGCTGGAGATATCATTGAAACGACCATCCCAGAGGATAGAGGCAAGCGCGGGGTTGCTAAGGAGAAGCGAGTAGATGAAGAATCTCATGATGGGCTATAGAAAGTATGAAAGATAAGGATCGTCAAGATCAAGTGTAATGATAATAATGCGTGAATGTAAAGTAGTCAAACTAATATGACCTAAAAGAAACGAATGAAGCGGCGACTAGCGCACTGAGAATAAGAAATGATACAGACTGATGTGAAGAGGTTTGAAGACTGAAACTAAGAGACCAAGAATATGATCGACGGATGTTAGCACATCTGTCGTCTTATATCTCTTTCACGGAATACATATGGGATGATTACCTAGGGGTCGAAGACTATGAGGTTTGTGCTTCATGAAATGCCGCGTTTCGGCTACGTCGGGGGTTGAGCCCCCCGGGTCAGCCATAGTCTCATTCTGGAACTGGCCATTACCTAGAAATTATCACTATTTTGGATTTCTCTTTGATCAAATTGGACAATCAAGTCCAACGCCCACTACGAATCAGAATAGAGTAATTGAGTTCGAGTCACTTTGGATATATCTAATATGGTCATGAGCTTTCCATCTCAGCATAATATTATACTGAAAAGTGGAAGCAAATATTTATACCAGTTTGAATACAACGATTATATCTTATCGTCTCAGGGTTCTCAACATTATTCCGGCATGTTTCACCATTGCAGCCGAACCATAAGATGGGCGGATAACCCATCCAAAGTCTGGCGATCCCTTGCAAATCATGAAATGCTCAAACTTATATAAGCCCATATTCAGATTGAACTTTCTCGTTCCCTGTTCTCTGTCCTTTATTTTGGTAAACTAAATATGTAGTAAATGGTATTTTTGATGACATCTTCTAATGTGATGGACAAATAACCATCTACGATGATCAAAGATTAAAGGAATGACATTAAGAAATCAGGACGAAACTTGCAGTAAATATGATAGGGTTAAGTGAACCTATCAAGTAATGGCTTTGATTGCTGCCAACTGTTCTTTTACTTGCCAAGTTGCTGCTATCAGCTGTCAAATACTTTTAAAAACCCTTGTCATTGTTATCCCTAAAAGGAACCTTTTTGGCGTGCTTATTCAGGTTTATCCAGATTGTAACGCGTTAGTCATCAAGTAATATTGTCATCGTTGTCACAAGCCTGCCAAACAGATTTGGCATTGTGATATTTTGTATCCTTCTTTTTAACCGACACATTTTCCAAGAAAATCAATAACAAAGTTAAATAATTTACTGTGCTGTTATTGACTCACTGTTGCAAAGACTCTTATAGTTATCACACCATGTTTTCATGATAAAGTGCAGTCATGTCATTAAAGAGCTGGCATGAAAAAGGACGTCCGGCTCTTTTTGAGGCCTTAGCAGCCGCCTGTGATAAGCTCGAAGATGATTTAGAAGCTGGTATGACCTATCTGCGTTAGTTATAAAGAATCGTGGTTAACAATATGGTAGAGGTTAAAGCAAAAACTCAAATATGCAAACATGACCTGAGACCAGGGGAGCTAGAGAAACTTCGTGCTCGCGCCATTGAAGCAGATCGTCTCGAGAAGGACAATTTGCATTTACGAGAAGCTTTGTTTAATCACGAAAAAGAGAAGGCTACCCGGACACGATTGAATGTGGAAGCTGCAGTTGACATGAGATCGGTTCGGAGCTCTAGCGTTACCGCGACCGGGGATTCCACAACCAGCGTACAGAATGAACGCGCTATCAAAGAGCAAGAGATTGCCCGCTTGATAAAGGGTTATAAAATCTTGCAAAATGAATTCAACAAGGCCAAAGAACTTTTAGCTAAGAAAAAGAAGGAAGCTCGGGATTGGTATGACTATGCCGAGAAGCTGAAAGAAAAGTATGACTGGTTGAAGGCTGAGACTAAGGGTCTGAAGACCAGACCAGCAGCTCCGGCAGTTGTTCCTGATCAAATATCCGAGGCGTGGCAAATACCAGAAGCTACACAGGGAGCCACTTTACACTCTCGGACTGTGGCACAAGAGGGCAACCAGACTACCTTGCCTTCGGAAGTAGAGGAACGGATCATGGAGACTCAATTACCAACACAAGATGAAGATCCCACACAGCAGGATGATGCAGACGATGAACTGCCGGTGATACAGACCGAACCTCTAGAGCCTCCTAGGATTAAGAATCAGCCTATGTCGGATGATCTCCCGATGATCATTAATGAACGTGCTGTACGAAAACGCCCTCTAGATGATGGGAGTGTTCCAGCTACACCAACGCGAGTTTCCCGCCTCAAGGGCGAGGCGTCTAGCCCAAATCTCTTGGGATTCAGTCCCGGAGATAGTATGGATTTGGATTTGGATACTGTGGGTGCTACTGTTGAGACACCGAGAAGGGGAGATCTGGAAGACATTAATGCTTGCAGCATGCTAGTAGAGTACATTCCGTCACAATCATCTATTGTCATTCCGGACTCACCATGTCAGAGCATACTTGAAGATGATACAGTCAACCGTAAGAATGCCCCCAAACGAAATGAGCAGATGCGTCCACCGCTGTCCAAGTCTGGTCGGCAGCCTTTGGTGCCTATAGCCAATACAAATAAACTGTCAGGGAGTAGTTCAGTTGCTATCAATCGATCTTCGAACCAAAACTCCACTATACCACCACCAAATGTGGCCCGTAATGAGCTTGCACTCAAGTCAACAACCACAGAACCGAGACCGAGAGGCAACACAGGCTTATCACGAGTGCCTTCATTATCTGGGCTCGATGTACCACAGCCCCGTCAACTCCCATTTGACACGGTGGTTTCACGATCAGACTTTCATAGATCATTTCATGAAGAGCCCTCATCCGCCGCGTTAAGGCAAGCCAGAACAAACGAAAGAAATTCCAGTATTCGAAACAGACGAATGTCCCCTGAATTACATCCATATACGGTAAATCGACCAGCACCAGCACAAACTCCAAAGACAGGTATCTTGCGGACCAAGAAACCTACTGATTTAAGTCCAGAAGACTTCAAGATTAACCCAAAATTCAATGTGGGTGTCAACTTTGCCTATTCCGAGGTAGTGCGTAGCAGAGCGGACAGAGCTGCATTACCAGGGTGTACGGATAAAACATGTTGTGGTCAGGATTTCCGTATGCTTGCTAGGGCTGAACGCGGCAACAAACCTAGAACTCTAGAAAAAAGGCATGCGGACAGAATATACCTTGAACGATACTTGGGAGATGATTGTTACAAGCTGTTTGGGATGACACGAGAGGAAATGGATGAGTTGTGGATTGAAGCTCGTGCGAAGGAAATGGCAGATAACTGGGGGAAACATCGGCATAGGTTCGCTAGGGCTAGGAGCCCACCGGGATTCTGGAACCCAGACTTCCCATCAACACAGGAAGAACGAGAGGAACGTCAACAAGCTGAGACACGTAGGAGAGATGAGGTTGAGGAAAGATATCGGGAAGCCATGAGACCAGGAGGTCGTTG
This sequence comes from Ambrosiella xylebori, assembly GCA_002778035.1. NCBI lineage: Eukaryota > Fungi > Ascomycota > Sordariomycetes > Microascales > Ceratocystidaceae > Ambrosiella > Ambrosiella xylebori. Next base: position 2,536,527 of record PCDO01000002.1, read on the forward strand.
GTTATTCCGTGATGAGTGACCGTTGAGTAGGGAGTTCAGGAGTTACATATAGACTGCTGAGTACATTTGAGTGTCTTATGATTTTTCATTTTTCATAATACTAGTATTGCATTCATTGCACAGTATAAGATGTCGTTGCGAAAACATCACGTGACTACGGGTCATGCTACACAAGTAAACCTGGTCAACGTCTGGCCCATATTAAGGTTAGTGATACCTGCAAGCTTGAACCAGTGACGACTGATCGGACAACGCAGCATCAGGGTCAAGGCCCATGACACTGAGCATCAATGTGGAGAACGGGATGGTCAGTTGCTGCAGGTGGACTAGGGGTGCATCTTTGAACAAGCCTATCTGGCGTTTGGGGGCTTGATAATGCAGATGATTTCCTCTCATAGAATGTTTCTTTGTCTGTCATATTTGATTACGGAGCAAATGCCGATATTTTTTTGTTAGTGAGATCCGAACTATTACATTCAATTTGTTGGCTATCGGATGAGGCGTTAATCATGTGGCTAACCGCACTGTAAAAGAGATAGAGTGTGTTGAAGGTGGATGTGAATGTCACAACAGTGAATTCTCTAGCATTGACTTCTGCTTGGGACTAGTCAGGCTGCATGATGGCATGATAACATTCTACAGAATTCTGCTGTGGTCTTTCATTTGTAGCTTACCGTAGCCTAACCAAAACTAACATGACGAGTCATTGGCCCACAGCTTCATTGACCCACTAAAACCCTATCTACAAGATCACTGTAAAAGGTGTAAACCCAGTGCTGAAGTAAACCCTGAATCAATGCCTATAGGCTCTGACCTTTTTTTTTCTTTTTTACATGACTCCATGTTGCATGCAACCAGGTCCATACCCTTGTTCGCCTTGTCTGTCCAATTGGGTTGACCATCTCCGCCCCCGTCTTTGTCTCCATATATATACAAAAGACGACGGTCAGTGGAGGACCACGAATCGGACTTTTGATTCCGTCCTCATCTTCTACATCGCGTTGAAAGGACGCGACGTCTCCTCATCGCCCCGGTACATTATCAACATCTTGAAGTCTGCTGACTACCGACGAGACTCAAGTCCTTCGTGGGGTACACTCCGCTGATTCCCCTCAGCTCAATTGTCGTGCCAGCCTTGCGAGCTGGAAGCTGTCGACTCCCATCACCGACAATACACCACCTGCAGTTAATCAACCATTGTGTGCGTAATCACACCATCGGTAGATTTCCCAAAAGTTTCGTTTAGATAACAACATTCCTTTTTTCTCATTTGATCAAGCATTAAGCTTCTCGACCGCATTGGTACTGCTCGACACCTCTACCGATTCTAAACAAACTTGTCGACACCCCTCACAAAAAAATTGACCTGCGATTCTGCAACTCTGCATCATTGATAGCTCTTGACGACCCGGCCCGTCCCACAAAGTGCCGACCTATTCTATACCTTTCCCTCCCTTTTCTTTTTACCGCTTTTATCAGCTGGTCGTCGTCGGGGCCTTGACTTCCATCGCCCCTTCGTTCCGATCCACACACTACCGCCACACTGCGTTCCTCGCACAAGTTTAATCCCGAAACTCCCGCCTTCAAGCAGGAAGATCCATTGGCTAGTGTCTGCGACAGTAGTGCGCAGACACATCCAATGCACCGCCCTCAAGCCGGCAGAATGAACAACCGTCATCTGCCGGCTGGGCAAGGTATTCCTGGAAATGTTGGCGGAGGAGTAGGGCCCGACATCAACGGACTTCCTGGTCCCGGTGCCGGTAGTGCTCCCATTGTGTCGAGCAATCCGAACATGGGTCAACCGATGAACATGTACCAGGGAAATATGCATAATGGTCATGGAAACGGGGGAGTAAACCGTCGTCGTGGTACATCCAACGGGTATGGTGGTTACAATAACCATAATCATCATAACAATCACATGTATCCGCCTGCGTATCACCCGCACCAACAACCATACCAAGCACACATGATGGGTATGCCGAATAATTACATGTACGGGGGACCCAGCTACTACAACCAAATGTCATATCCTATGGGGCCAGTCAACCCAAATTCGTACATGCCTTACCCACAGTACCATCACCATCGCCCGAACATGCCTTATGGAGGCCAACCGTACAACCCTGTGCCTTCGCCCGTCGCTTCTACACCATACCCGCCTCCAAGTATGCCCCCGCCGCATGCCCAGCCGCAGACCCCGTCGTCGATTCATGGTTCGCATGCAAGCTACACGCCCCCGCCGCCCCGTGACTTCGTCCCCGGACAGCCATGGCTCGAGCCCGGAACCAACATTAATGCCCCGATTGTTATTTCCTCAGATGCGCCTATTGTGTCTTCCCAGCCCATCTATCGCCAGAATGCCCCCCCAGCGATAGTGTCTTCAACTACCGCCAACAACTTTCCCCCGGTGGTCTCTTCAACACCTATCGTGCAGAATCCACTCAAGGCAAACCCGGTCGAGGTGAAGCAGCCACCAGCTCCTACAGTTGAGCCTATGAGGTTTGGCAGCTTGGACTTCAAGTGGCCTCATGTCGATTATAAACCTCAAGTAAGTTTTGTCTGATTGGAACAGATACGAGATTGTTACTAAGACACATGTGATGTAGCTTCCCTGGCACCCTGGTGACAAGTCAAGATGGCCTGGCCACGTCAAACGATACTCTAAACCTCGCCAACGTATCAATTTCAGCACTTACTTCCCGCCTGAACCATCTTCGGTAGACAAATATTCTGTAGCTGATATGCTCATTGCACCTGTTGCCATTGCGGATACTAAGCTTGAAACTGCTTTGACTAAATCCTCTCCAGCGAAAGCCCCCGCGCCGATCGTCCCCGTTGTACCCGCGGTTCCTCGCCCTGTTGTCATCAACGAGTCGAAGATACCAGTCAAGGATGAGAAGGCTGCTCACACTAGAGTGCAAGGTGATGTTAAGACGCAGTCGCAGACTTCAGAAAGCACCCAAGATAGTATTTTGACTCCTAACTCGTCTGAAGAGGAAGAGTCTACTCAGGAGGTGTCTTCTACAAAGGAGGTGCTGGCTTCTTCTCAAACTACACCGACTGCTCCTAAACCAGTTACAGTCGCGGCTGACCCACAAAAGACTCCCCAAGCTGCCCCCGAGAAGCCCGTTTCTTCTACAAATCCTTTATCAACTGCTGTTCCCACTGCCATTGTGACTCCGACTCCCGACCTGGCTCTCCAGGTGACCTCCGTTGCTTCTCCTGATGCAGCTCCTATTGCTACGCCAGCGCCTGCCAAGCTGGTCAGTTGGGCTGGTCTTTTGAAAACAAACACTACAAAGGCTCCTGCTGTTGCTTCTGAGGCTGCCGCCAAGACCTTGGGTAATTCCGCTAAGACTGTCGCTCCCGTTGGCACCGCGAATGGTGATTCTGCTTCCACTTCGAATAACAAGGTCAAGGACCTGTCCGCTACTATTAAGTCTTTCCGCGTCGACTCCATCGACAAAATTACCTTCTTGGAACCCCGTGGTCTTGTCAATGGTGGTAACATGTGCTACATGAACTCGGTATGTTTTATTTACTTTGGAGACTCCACCTCTATGCTAACATATTTTACAGATTCTCCAAGTCTTGCTTCACTGCATCCCTTTTTATAACTTTCTTAGTGAGGTCGGTCCCAAGATTACACTGAAGCACAAAGACGAGGTTCCTTTGACGGATGCCATGGTGGAGTTTATGCGTGAGTTCAAGCCCTTGGCTACTGCTCCTTCGTTTGAGAAGCTTCACCAGGTGATTCGTGCCAAGGACCGTCAGTTTGGTGAATCCTTTTCGCCCAACTACTTTTACAGTGCCATTAGAGAATCCAAACGCTTTGCCAACATGGAACAAGGCCATCAACAAGATGCCGAGGAGTTTTTGGGTCTTCTTTTGCAGGTCCTTGATGATGAGTGTAATGCCATTGTTGCCAAGTTCAAGGACTCTGCGGACGGAAGCAGCAGTGACAAAGCCGAAGAAGAGGATTGGCAAGAGGTTGGTCCGCGCCAAAAGTCCAGCGTTAGTCGTGTTTCTGGTACTAGCTCAACGTCCCCAATATCCCACATTTTTGGTGGGTACACTCGCTGTGAGCTCTCACGCCCTACTGCGAAGCCTTCAGTGACCACACAATTCTTCCAGTCCCTTCAGTTGGATATCGATGTTCCCCACATTATCAACATTCTTGATGCTCTGAAGCATATGTCCAGAAAGGAGGTTGTCGAAGATAATGGCCAGAAAGGTCGTGTCACTACTCAGACCCAAGTCCACGGACTTCCTCCTGTTCTTGTCTTGCATCTAAAGCGGTTCCAGTTCAACGCGACAGGCGGTACTGTGAAATTGTGGAAGAAAGTCAGCTACCCCATGGAACTCGAACTTCCTCGCGAGTGCGTCTCGCGCCAGCTTACCACAAGACTTCAAGGAGAAGGCAAGTCGCTTCCCAAGTACCGTCTTAGTGCTGTTGTATACCACCACGGCAAGAATGCTAGTGTTGGTCACTACACGGTGGATGTCCGCAGACAAGATGGCAGTGAATGGATTCACATTGATGATACCAAGATCGAGTCTCTTGGGTCTGAGGATGTTGCTCACGCTGGATCTGATGAGACTCAGAAGAATGGCTCTGGTAAGTTAGATTCGAGTGCCAACAATCACTTCGGCATTATCGATGACGATGGTGAGGAGGATGACTCAGCCGGATGGAAGCAGGTCCCTGCTTCAGCTAACGGCAATAAGCGGGGGAGTTCCGTTGCTACTGGCAACGGGACTGCTACTGCTACTGCTGCTGTTCCGGCTAGTGCCACCAAGGGTACGTTCAAGGGCAAGGCTACGCAGTCCGCCTATGACAGCAAGGTGGCCTACATCTTATTCTACCAGCGAGTTTGAGAGTCTATTGAGACCTTGACTCTATTGGACCAACAAAAAGCAATGATTTCTGATTGATTCTGGCGTTGGTGGTGGGCGGTGGTTCATGGATTTTCTTTATGGGCACGCATTCATCATGGCAAGATAAAAAGTCATGGAATTGTTCTTTTATTGTTGTGGATCTTGTTTGTTTTGTTTAGGTTGGATCTGGCGTCGGTTCTTGTCCTTGAATCTCTGGCGTGGATTTGGGTTTTATTCTCTGTACAGTGTCGAGGTCATTGGTTCTTTGTTTGGCATTTCAGCATTTTCCTTGTTTTCTTTTTTCTCTTTCTTTCTAGCTTTCTGTCATGGACATGTTGTCATCGGCTCTCATTAGTCATTGATTTATTTGATTCTTACTGGCTGATTCATAGCTCGCCAGAGCTTACATCTTTCGCCTGATACCCTGGATATCTTCCGAATATTTTCTTTATCTTCATTACCATCTGGCGGGACATGTTTTGGTTTATTGTCTCCAGTTTTGCATTTTGGCTTTGGGTGCTCATATTTCATCTTCCTAATCGATATGACATGGCGCATTGATCGTAGTCTCTTTGATCAAACCGCCGTTCCATGGATCATGAGCACTCGGGGTCCATTTCTTCTGCTCATATATTCCATTTCTTCTTTCCTTTCCTTTCCTTTCCTTTCCTTACTCTCCTTTCTTTTCTTTTGAATGCATTCACGTGCGTCTTATTTATATTGTTTTTCTGTTTGGCAGCATATGATGGCAAGTCCATCTGTGTCCCTACTAAACAATCACATCATGAGAAGTCGGTTCTGCTGGTTGCGGTTCCGAAAGCATTCTTTGCTCTTTGTTAACGTCACTCGTGGCTGGGGCGCTGGTTTGATTAGACAGAGTTCTCATGGAGTTGATTCGGCATGGCATGTGTATCACATTGGGAAGTATCGGGTACATACTACCGTGTCATTTTTTGATATAATTGCGCGCTACTTTACCATAGAAGCAGCAGTTTATCAGTGTATGAGGTGTTTTTTGGTAGTTGGCTTTAGTTGATATGGCATGTCTGCGATATTTTGGGTTTTAGTAGAAGGAAACATCAGATTTTCGCAGAGTATAATGGTATGGGTTGGTTATGATGGGATAGAATAGTTGGGCAACATCTGCGTCCCTTCATGTAACGAATATAAAGTTTAGACTCGAAAAAGTTTGTTTGTTTGTGCTTTTCTTGTATCTTGTAACACTGTATCTGTAGATAACAAGCAGCCTTTTGTGGTTTGTGACTCAAGTTACATAACCAGGACTCATGATGATCTATCCAACCCTATATTCAACCCTGAGTCAAGCCATGATGCATCACCAATTGTCTCAGTTAGCTCAGGAGATAAAAGGAGAAGCCAACACATCATTACGTTACCACATATTCGCGTCTGACTGTAAGAATCGTAAATATATAATCTAGAAACCATTATTCATGAACTCCATCTATTCTTTTTTTCTTTTGCTTATATCTTTGTGTGTTTATTTTCCCTTTTAGTATTTTTCGAGACACAATTACAATTGCAACATTTGTTTGTTGGACTTGTCCAGCCAATCGTTCCCTCAGTTATATGCACCTGACTATTTAGGAAAGACAACTGGCAAATTGAGATTGTAGAGAGGATGCTGTTTATCTTTTGAAGAGGTTGAGTTTTTGAGTATAGTTTTTTTTTTGTTTAGGCAATTTCTTTGTTTACTTTGGAGAAAGGGAATATTGTCATCTGTCGGAAAGAGCGATCGAGACTCGAGTTTTTTTTGGTAGCATATTTTTTTTTGTCCTTTGGTGGCTTTGAGGGGTTATCTGGTCTCATATTATTTATCTTTCTGTGGTGTGGTACGTTGTGAATTGCGGAGTGTGAATGTTCGGGTTTTCCTTGATGAAGCAGTGAGTTTTTTTATTTTTTATTTTTATTTTTATGTGACATTATCTGATCTTGAGATATATAGCCCGAAGCGCTAGACGCAAAACGGATTTTATTTTAAACTTTTAATCTGGCTTTTGGGCGGCCGGATTGTTCAGGACGATTCGCTTTTTTAGTTGATTTTTTTGGGAGGTTTGTTCGCCATCAACAAGCACTAAGAGAGGAAAAAAAAAGGAAAAAGGAATATCAACAAGGAAACGACATCTTTTTGATCTCTTGACATCATGGATGCGTATTCGGTATCTAGGCATAGTTCCTTGGAAGAGAAAGAAGGGTCCCGACTTTACCAAGATCTTTTTGCTTTTCAGAGCCGTTTTTGTTCGGAAGTTGCGTCGCTGGCTGATGAACCGTCGTTATCTGCACTTATGGTGAGTTTTCATCTGGTAAAAATGAAAACAATAGAATAAAAAAATAAGGCTTAGTTGAGGATGGGATGGTAATATTGACAACATGGGATAGTCACAGCACGCTTTAAAATCCCCGAGACACATCAGCATCGTCGGCGCTGGAATCTCAGGTTTAAGAACAGCCGATTTACTTATATCGGCAGGATACCGCGTCACAATAATAGAAGGCCGTTCCCGACTAGGCGGCCGCGTGTACCAAGAGCGGCTATCATCCGGTCACCTTGTTGACATGGGGGCTAACTGGATCCACGGGACAGCGGGGAATCCAATCTACGAAATCGCCAAGAGGGTGGGGACGTCCTGTAACGGGTGGGACATCACGGCGTTCGCGGCAGACCGTGACGGTAAGGAAATTGAAGAGGGGGAGCGAAGTAAGGCGGCGGATATTATGTGGGGAATTATCCAGGATGGCTTTGCGGTGTCAAGTGCGGGGCAGGGGAAGAGTGTAGAGGAAGGGGGAATCGAGGAGGGGAAGAGTCTTTGGGATTTCTTCAGGGAGGAGGTGCCGAAGCGGGTTAAGGGAGAGGACGAGCGGAATCGGAGGTTGAGGGGGTTGGTGATGGATATGGCAGAAGGGTGGGGGGCTTTTATCGGGAGTCCGGTGGAGAGACAAAGTTTAAAGTTTTTCTGGATGGAAGAATGTTTGGAAGGAGGTGAGTTTTCCCACTGTTTTTGTTGGTCTTGGTAATTACGATGTTTGATTGCTGAAAAAGATGCAGAGAATCTATTCGTCGAGGGCACGCATAAAGACATCCTCGCTGATATTGCTAAACCGGCCCTGGAAAAGGCAACGATTCTGTTGAACACTACTATCACTCATATTACATACTGCTCCACCAACGCCTCATCTACAACGCCCATTCTACTCACAACCAACACTGGCCAAACTCTAGCCTTTGATGATGTCGTCCTCACCTGTCCACTTGGGTGGCTCAAACAAAATATCGCCGCATTTACACCGCCGTTGCCCCCACGATTTGTTACTGCGATCACCTCCATTGGATTCGGATGCCTCGAGAAAGTCTATGTGTCTTTTCGCAAGGCATTTTGGGTCAAAGAAAAGGACGGCTTAGTTAAATCGGCATTGATGGGGTTCAGCCAGTGGCTGGCTCCCGAGTATGCACGGGATACAAATCCAAAAAGGTGGGGACAGGAGATGATTGAGTTGGCGGGTTTCGGAGAAGCGGATGCTCATCCGAGTCTATTGTTTTATACATATGGTGAGCAGAGCAGATACATTACCAGCAACCTGCAAACTCTCGACGAGAAAGCACAACAAGAGTTCCTCAAGACCTTCTTCATGCCGTACATCGAGAGGCTCCCTGGCTTCAACCAGAATAACCCAGACTGTGAAATCACCCAGTGTTTGGCGTCTTCGTGGTTGACGGATGATTTGGCAGGGAATGGAAGTTACGGGAATTTCCCAGTCGGGCTGATGGAAGGGGACAAGGATGTGGAGACGATGCGGGAGGGTGTGCCGGATGGCGGACTGTGGTTTGCAGGGGAGCATACGGCCCCGTTTGTAGCGTTGGGGACGACAACAGGAGCGTATTGGAGTGGCGAGTTGGTTGCCAAGAAGATTATCAAGCGGTACGCGGTCTAGAGGGCCGCAGCCGGTAATGAGAAGGGAGACTAAGGGAAGGCAAGGTACTACTTTATCGTAGCCAAGATAATGATTATGATGCAATATATTTCTGGGTAAATAATATCAAACACGCGTTATTAACAGGATATCATAAAATAAACAAACCATCTAGAGATCAGCTAGAGTCTTGAAGGCCGGTCGGACGACGCGCTTTGTGGAGCCGTCAGTTGATACCGTTTTGACTTCAATGGTCGGTGGCGGCGATGCCTTGTTGAATAGAGAGTTCTTAGCCGACATGTATGGATCCAACTGTCACAGTTAGCAGGAATTCTGTCACGACTTAGGGATCTAAATATTCTGACCATTATCAGGATCATAAATCGCCATAACATTATACGTACCGAAAACAAAGACATAAGATACAACCCCACGAAAACCACCAAACTCTGTAAAATGCCCCCCGCCGAATACCCCACATCCATCACCTTCTTACTCTCCACCCCCTCCCCACCCAACCGATGCCCCTTTGACCCCGCAAACCCCCTCGGCCCCCCACCACTACTCTCTGACAACGCTACCGCCTTGTCAACAGCAGCCTTCAAAGCGGACGGATTCGCACCCTTGATCGTCTCGATGACGCGTCTGTTGTGGAAGATGAGGAAGGTGGGCATGGCGGCGACGGAGTAGGTGGAGGCGATGGTGCGTTGGGTGTCGACGTTGACTTTGGCGAAGGAGACAGTGGGGGAAGTGTGGGTGGTGGCAAGGGAGGAGAAGGTGGGGGCAATCATTTTGCAGGGGCCGCACCAGTCAGCATAGACTAAGGGACAAGAGTGTTAGTGAGGTGGGGAGGTGCAGTCGGTAGAGAAGGAGAAGGAAACTTACAGTCGGCGATGACAACAGAGTGTTTAGAGAGGAGGGATTCCCACTGGGACGTTGATTGGATTTGGACGGCCATTGCTGTAGATGTGATCTGTCACTCTATCAAAGCTAAAGAAACCTGTATAATACTTGAGCCGAAGATACAGAAAACTCCTATTTACACACACTTGCAATCGCATTCCTTTGCGCAACGACGTCACAGAAATCTGTCAAGACCCACTAATTCCCTGTATAGGCCAAATTATTGGTCAGCAGCTAGACCACGAGGGTTACTTTGTCGCAAAACCAGGGTTACATAAAGTGGCCCATTCAATGGACACCCTAATCACACTTTTTTTTTTCTTGCAACCGCAAATCTTCTGGTAAGATGCGGGCTGTAAACAGATGAGCTGGTGATATCGGCAAAGAGTGTTTGGTTCTAAAACAAGGAACAATACAATATACAAGATGCCAGAGAGACTTGAAAACGATCGGTCTGCCAAGGTATGTGGAGTACTATATCATTATGGTAAAAGATAGTAGAAACTAACTGTTAAGCAGCGCACAAAGACCTCCCATGAGGGCCTCTTGGACTATACCAAACCCACCTCCCGCATCCGCCCTATCGAAGGCGGCCGCCAATGGACCGTCTCTGTCGCCCTCCCCGGATCCGTCCTTGAAGAGTACGTTATATGACTCCGCTTCGTCTCACCTTAAAGACCCTCCGTCCACTAACTCCGGTCCCCACCACAGCACCCACACCACCGACCAACAAGTTGCCCTCCCCGGCCGCATCGGCCGCGCCCTCGCCCTGCACAATATTGACGAAGTAGTCCTCTATGATGACACCCCCGCCGCCAAACGCCCCTCGCACGTCGACCCCAAATCCTACACCGCTGACACTGATCCCCTCCACTTCCTCTCGCACGTCCTCTCCTATCTCGAGACGCCACCTTTTATGCGCAAAGTGCTGTTTCCTCTGCACCAAAACCTGCGGCTCGCCTCCAAGCTGCCATCGCTTGACATGCCACACCATCCACATCCACAGGAGTGGATTCCGTACCACGAAGGTGTCACGCTGCCCAAGAAGGCTAAGAATGGTAGTGGGACGCTGGTTGACGTGGGGTTGAAGGAGCCCGTGTTGTTGTCGGAGAGTATTCCGCCGGCCACTAGGGTGACGGTGGTGATGGATTCGCCGACGAGCGTCGCTAAGGCGATTCACCCGGCGGATCCTAGGGTGAACGGGGGGTACTACTGGGGGTTCTCGATCCGGCGGGCCAAGGGGATTGGCGCGGTGTTTACCGAATCGCCGTATGAGGACGGGTATGATGTGTCTATTGGGACATCGGAAAGAGGGAAGCCGGCGTACAAGGTTGGACAGAATGGATCATTGGATTTCAAGCATTTGTTGATTGTCTTTGGGGGGCCCAAGGGGATTGAGTATGCGGTGGGCAACGATGAGGACCTAGCGAGTGTGGATGTTACGGGGAGTAAGGCGAGGGAGTTGTTTGATCACTGGGTTAATGTGTTGCCGGGGATGGGCAGCCGGAATATGCGGACGGATGAGGCCATGTTTGTGGGGTTGACTGCCTTGTCGCAGTTGTGGGCTTCATAGAGAAAAAGGTGGTATTGTATATAAGTGTTTTTATATCGTATTGGCCATATTTTCGGAATCATAAAAAGCATTTGCGTATTAGAGTAGATTCGGTCATTGCGCCATCATTATTAATATCGTCCCTTCTTCCCATATTATCACCACTCATGACCTCAGCTTTACAATAGTCTGTGCCGACCCGTTCTCATTATCCTCCGCCAACGCCACATCTACACCATCTTTATGCACCATCCCGACCGAACCGAGCGTATTCAAATTCCACGCGGAGATCTTGGTCCCTTTGTTGCCCTCCTCAATATCAAAGATCCTCGCCTGGCATTTCACCTCGGCATCCACCGCATTACACGCCGTGTCATAATCGTTAAAGAACGAATACATCCCCGCCCCAACAATCACAACGTCCTCAGACCGGAGAATCCGCGTCGACCAGGCCATCTCGCATGCGGCTGTGTCGTTACGGTACTGGCAGGCGGAAGCAAAATCGGGATCAAACATATCAGTGTTGACAGGGAAAGGTTTGGATGCCGGAGGGTTCGGCTGGAAGTATGGAGTCTCTGTCTGGATCAAGCCCATGTAGATATTCTTAGTGTTGACAAGTTGGTACTGATATAAGACGTGATGTTCCGATCCCGACCCGACAATCCAAATGCGCCCCTCTTCAGACTCAATGAGGATACCGCGGCCGGCGTAGATGGTAATCTGCGTGTAGTTTTTGTCTTCAAGATCATGGTCCGAGACCCAAATCCAGCAATTCTCATGATACAGACCGGCGGCAGACTTGGTGATGTGAATGCTTGTGTGCGCTGCAATGCAATTCTCGTTGATGGACTCCACTCCCGGCATCGTCGGGCAATCTGCCACCATAAGGTCGGATCCAGCAAACCCGCCTAGTCTAACGTGGACATCCCAGATGCCGGAGGGCGCGTTCGGAGAGTACAGATTATACTCAATTAACTTAGCGCCGGGGGCCGGACCACGAGTAGACACTATCATGTCAGACCACTCAATGCGTCCCTTATCGCCGGGCTTCCCGACTTGGACCACAGGATATGGTTTTTCAATATCCCGAAACTTATCTCCGTAACCGAGAATCACGCTGGAAAAAGCCTCACCCACAATTTTGGCACCGGCAGGGATCACCACGGTGTCAGTGACCAAGTACAAGCCGGCATCCACAAAGATGATATAGTCGTCCCGGGCAGAAACTTCAGCAAACAGCTTGTTCAAGGCTTCCGTGTCGTCGGCCTTTCCATCACCCTTGGCACCGTAACTGCGAGCCGTCACGACTTTATCGGCCGAATACTCTTTATAGTGAGGTTTTGACCGTTCATAGTACTTGCCGGAAGTCGGATCGATCAACGCAGAAGGAGCATCTTCATAAACAGGATCCTGTCCGACAACTCTCTGAGGGCCATTTGGGATGTAGACGTTTCCATTCAAGTACCCTTTCAGAGTTATCGGCGTGTATCCTCCGGCCAAGACAGTAGTTCCGTTACTCTGTACGATCACCTCCTGAACTCCAGAAAATACAGTGTTCTCAACCAGTAAGCTCCCAGCCTCTGGGCTGTCCTGGGCACTTCCGTAAGTAGCCACAATCCCCTTCTGAACATCCTGGAAACTGGAGTCTATAATTGACAGTGACCCTGTGGTCCCCGACGACATTTCCATGCCAACGGAGCAGTTCCGGATGTTCAAAGACTTGTAGGTCCATGACCAATTCCACCCTTGCTTCACGGCTGTCCGGACCCCAAAGAATGACAAGTTCCTTGCCGTGTACTGCTGGTTGTTGAACTCCGCCCCCGTAATACCCCCGCTAAACGACAGGTCGCCCAGATACCCTCCGGATCCTTCCTCGATAATCAATCCTGTTTGGTTGGTCCTGGGTGAATTATCCATCAAAAAATGAATATTACTCACACTAGTCGCCTGACTCGACGGCCAATGCAGACCAACAGCCCGGACCCCACTCTCTGCCCCTCTTAGATCAACCACCAAGTTCTTCACTTGCCTGAAGAACATATTGACTGCCTTCCACGCCAACATCCCGTCTTCCCCCCTGGGATTCCCGTCGATAACCCCGTTCGCCAACGCTGCCCTCGAAAAGTTTCCTGCAACCTTGATCACCGGCAGATCCGTCGGATCCCCTATAATTTGCGTATAGAAATAATCCACAATGGAATCTGACACCATGTATGTCCCCGGCGGGAAGTATACGGTCGCTGGCGTCACCGTGTTACCAAGGCAGGAGAATGGGGCGCAGCGGGAGCCGGAAGATATGGCAAGATTAATGGCAGCCGTATCATCAGTCACGCCATCGCCAGCAGCGCCAAAGTCGCGGACGTTGCGGAAGATTTGGTAGGTGCTGGAGTCATTATTTTCGGGGGAGAGACCATTATGGGGGATATCAGGCAGCCAGTAGGCCAACACTGGACCGGCGGCAGCCAGGACCGTGAGTGATGTGAGTTTCATTACGAGATATATAAAAAAAAAAGAGTGGATTATCAGCTAATGTACCAAACAAATGAGTGTGGATATCTTATTGATGATCAAACAAACGAACGAAAATGTCTACAAGCCTCCTGCAAACTTCTTCTCAGAGACCCACCAAACTCACGTTGTAAAAAAACAAAAGCAGCAATTTCCAATTCAGTGTCCAGGCAGCGAACCATCCTGCCCTTTTTGTTTCCCCCTCCTCGGGCCGCTTTGCCATGTAACGTCCGTCGCTCTTCCCCGATCAGCACTGTATGCGCCTCGTGGACCCACGGTGCCCATATTTTACGAAATGCAAGATCTTGCGTATTCCTGGGTTGCGATGCAATGCAATGTCATGCCAAGGATTGAAGGCGGGGAGGATGGTGACAATCTCCGAAGTATGGAAGGGAAAGTCAGATAAATAACTTGTAGACAAATAGGTGAATTTTCACTTAGATATTCATAGTAGCAGCATATCTGTATCATCTTTGGGCTCGATATTATCCGTATGTTTAATTAGAGTCCATAAACTAATGTAAGACAACAGCCAATATCTCAGACTGTGTTCGTGTAATCTTATTTCAGAAACAAGAATTTCTTCTACCTCAATCCGTTATTGACTCCGTCCCACCAGCCCAGCAACATCCACTCCCTCATTTCTTGACAATTCCACACATTCCTCTTTCCCGCCCAATTTTCAAGACTTTCTGTGTTTACATTCCGCGATACATCATTATCAGCTTCTCCAATATCTTATTCACCCCTTCGTATGATGCATGGCACGGACTCACTCCCTGCTTATGTTGCCCCGCCATCCCAAAATCTGGAATATCGATGTCCTCTCTTGTTGACTTCTAAGGGATAAGCAAGGACAACATATGTCTTAGACAGAATAGATAATGTTTATTTCAGGCGAATGGACTGCGCCTTGGCTGTGATATCTAATGTGGCTGAGAGGATCTCAGTAGTTGCAATTTACATACATATACACGATGAAAATGTATGTAAGTGGGATCGTCGGTGATCGACATAGCTCGTGAATTTGCACTGTGATTATTTATATATAGAAACTAATGTCCATAACACGCCAAAAATTGGAAATCTGTAGTAACGACTTTAAAATTGGGTATCTTCGTAGATTATAAGCATCGGCTGGTGAATCAACATTCAAGTCCCGGTTGTAAACCCTAGGATCAATATAATTAGGGTACATGTACAACAACTTCTCCATACTAACGTCTCGGCGATCTCTCCCGCCGACTCCCCCTGTCCTCTCGATCTAACCGTCTGTCAAAGTCCCGATGTCTCTCCCCATCTCTCCGATCTGACCTATGATGATGCCATTCTCTATCTTTATCCTTCCGATCTCCATGGTTTCTCCGGTCTCCATCCCTCCGTGACGACCGCCCATCATCCTTGTCTCGGTCCCGATCTCTCCAATCACGATCCCGGTCACTCCTGCGCTCATCCCGCCTCCTTGGACTCGACTCTCTCGAATCCCTACTCCGACTCTGATATCTCCGGTTGCGATGTCTATATCTATCGCTTCTATCGTGATCCCTCTCTCTTTCCTTCCCTTTTCCCTTCCCCTCTAATTCCTCCCTCCGAGCTATTGCCTGTAATGCCCTCTGCTCCTGCATCTTGATCGCCAACAATGGGTCCTCCCTAATCTTCGCCGCGATATCCTTTGGGTTTTCTGCTGCATTTCCTGAGTTTGATAAAAAGGAATCTTGCCCGGCGTCACGGCCGAGTTTTTGGTTGTCGGTGCCAATTAGGACTTTCTCGATCGACCGTTTACCGAGGAGGAAAGCTTCTTGTTCTTCGGTGGTGCCGGTAGTGCCGTTGGTCGGACCTTGGTACATCCAGTCGACGCGATTGATGCGTTTGCGGCCGCCGGCAAGCTCGAGTTGGCGTTGGACTTCTTCTTTGGCACGTTCCTCTAAAAATATGGGTTAGTATGTCTTCGCGTTTCTGTGACATTTGAGCGAGCTTACCTTTGATTTCTTGAATGCGCTGTTGGGTTTTCTTGCGCTCGGCAAGAGCCTTTTGCTCTTCTTCGTACCGCCTCGCTTGATTCTTCAAGAGCGAGGGGTGGAAGGACTTCTTCAAGTTTAGATCGCCACCACCCATTTTGACGGCTTACTGGCAGATTGAGCCGTGTGGATTAGTATTCAGTGTGTGAATAAATTTTTCAAAAGCAGAATTTATTAAGACAAATAATGCGAAAATTGAAGCAAGATAGAGAATGTGACTTAATTGAAAAACACAATCGCTTCGTACCATGACTTTGTGCCAAGTCGCGATGTTGCCTGTCAGCCTCTCGTAATGGCGACTTTTTAGTGGGTCTGAGCGTCTATGGTTAGATTGATGTTCGGTAGGGTTAAATGTCACTTTCATCAAGAAGTACAATCCATATACCTGTTTTGGGATGCCCCAGATTTTGTCAAATCGAAATAACGACAAAGTTTCCACTGATTAACTCAATAGAGAAATATGCGGCTCCGGTTCGACTTGTTACCTCTAATTTAGCCGGCTACTTGCTTATTTTATCAAATTGGCCATCACATCAATGTGCCCACTATGCATCCGACCACACCCGTTAAGAGCCGCTTCTGCATCTCCAACATCTCCAAACTATTGATTAACCGTTGAGCCGAATGTCGCACCACAAGAGAAATTGAACAAAGATAGCTTTTACCAGAAAATAGAATAGATTCTTTGTTAATTTGACATCTATCAGGGGTTCTTGTTTATGAGTCCATCATCATGACCATCGCAAAAATTCTTCTACAAAATTCCCGGACCATCATCAATCTTTTGCGACAACGTCGCTTGGGCCTGACACTATCGACAGCCGCCACATCTTTACCACAACGCCGATACACCACTAACGTCATGAATCCCAAAGAAGTCACGACAAATTCATTCCAACTTTTGCCTGAAGTCCACAAGGCTGGGAAGGGCGAAGATGATCTGTATAAAGCACAGGTCAAGGAAGTCACTAATTGGTGGAAGACGCCCAGGTTTGATGGGATTAAGAGGCCTTATAGTGTTGAAGATGTCGTTTCAAAGAGGGGATCACAGAGTCAAACATACCCAAGCTCAATAATGGCTCAAAAGTTGTTCAAGATTATCAAAGAACGTTCCTCACAACGTCTACCAATCCACACTAGTAAGTCCCATCAATATTTGCAAGGACCTTAGTAACACCATATAGTGGGTGCTATCGATCCCGTCCAAATGACTCAACAGGCTGCCAACCAAGAAGTCCTCTATGTTTCTGGTTGGGCCTGTTCTTCCCTCCTCACTACCACCAACGAAGTTTCCCCCGACTTCGGCGATTACCCCTATAACACCGTCCCCTTCCAAGTCCAACGCCTCGCCAAGGCCCAATCAATGCATGATCGCAAACAATGGGATGCCCGTCGCAAGATGTCCGCGAAGGACCGCGAAAGCACTCCGTACATTGATTACCTGCGACCAATTATTGCCGACGGTGACACGGGACATGGAGGGCTGACGGCGGTGATGAAGTTGGCCAAGTTGTTTGCGGAGAATGGAGCAGCAGCGGTCCACTTTGAGGACCAAGCACATGGGGGTAAGAAGTGTGGACATCTGGCAGGGAAAGTGTTGGTGCCAACGGGAGAACATATCAGCCGGCTAGTAGCGGCGAGGTTTCAGTGGGATCTAATGGGCACCGAGAATCTTGTTATTGCCCGGACGGACTCTGAAAGCGGACGGTTGATCACAAGTACTGTTGATATTAGAGATCACGAGTTTATTCTCGGAGTGGCAGACCCTAGCATTGAGTCTTTGTCCGAGACAATTCAGGCAATGGAAGCTATGGGTGCTTCAAGCGTTGAGATTGACGCCTTTGAAGCCGACTGGATCAAAAAGACTCCGCTTATCACCTTTGACGAAGCTACTGTTGCCCATATGCGAAACAACAACGTCCCGCAATCCTCCATCGATCGCTATCTTTTTACCGTGCACGCCAATCCCAGTATTGGAATTGCCAAGCGGCGTAAGATGGCTGCTGAATTCACGGACACACCGGTATACTTTGACTGGGACATTCCCCGAACCCGCGAGGGGTACTATCATTTCCGGGCTGGCATGGAGGCGGCGACCAAGAGAGCTATTGCCTTTGCACCGTATGCGGATATGCTGTGGGTTGAAACCGGAGATCCTAATCTGGAGGTTGCGACGAAGCTGGCTCGAACAGTCCGGGAGGCTTTCCTGGAGAAGCCACTGGTTTACAATTTGAGCCCCAGCTTCAACTGGATGGCGCATGGATTTACGAAACAGACATTGAAATCGTTCATCTGGGACTTGGCAAGAGAGGGTTTTGTTTTGCAGTTGATTTCGTTGGCAGGATTACATAGTAATGCGGTAGCTACTACCGAGTTGTCCAGAAGATTCAAGGAGGAGGGAATGTTAGCCTATATGGAGCTGGTACAAAAACTGGAGAAGGAGATGAGGTGTGAAGTGATGACGCATCAGAAATGGAGTGGTGCGCAGTACGTGGATGGGATTCTGGGGGCCATTCAGAGTGGGAACTCGAGTAGTAGGAGTATGGGGCACGGAAATACTGAGGATCAATTTTGATCTCAGAAAGGTAAACTAGATCAGAACACAGATACAGATACAAGATAGTATAAATACAGCACACTTGATGTTAAATTTTTAACTCTCGAATTTGGAGATGGTTAACGGGAGATTTCCGAATTAGGAAATCTTCTATCGATAAGTGACTCTAGCCCCACCTTATCCATCCCTGGATACAGTTAGACAACGAACGCATTACCTCATAGTCGAGAATAGCGCCCATATCAGCAACCTCAATTTTAATTGTCATCAGCTACGATATTTGACCGCCAACAAATCTGGCTCCTTCATTTTACCTTTTATATTTGTCATATCAACATCACCTTCTGCGTGGACCACCACCATCATGTCCGATGACGATTTTATGCAAGATTCCGATGAGGAACAGTGAGTTTCGCTCGATAAAAATGCGTCAACCTGGTTTCTAATGCCATATTTTCTCCAGGTATGATTTTGAGTACGAAGAAGATGAAGACGACGATGATAATGCCAATGTAGATATCGAAAACAAGTACTACAATGCCAAGCAAAATAAGCAATCAGAGCCAGAGGAGGCTATCACCGAGTTCTTGGGTGTTCCGGGATTAGAACCAGAGAAGGGAGAATGGGGATTCAAGGGGCTGAAGCAGGCAATTAAGACGGAATGGCCATTGGGGAAGTATAAAGATGTGAGTACTTCGCGATACACAGCGTAACGTGTGGACACCAACTAACAAATGGGACTATAGGCTGTTGAACACTATGAGCAGCTTCTGACATATATCCCATACGTCATGCGCAACTATTCTGAAAAGTCCATCAACAACATGCTCGACCACATTGAAAAATCTTCAGGGACATCAACGGAAGCCAACGAATATATCATCAAAATCTACAAATTGACTATTGCAAGTTTCAAGACGTCAAATAACGAGCGTCTCTGGTTGAAAACGACAATCAAGTATGCGAAGCTGCTCATAGACCGTCAAGAATACTCGGAGGCTCAACCAGTGCTGAAAGAGTTGCATAGTGCATGTCAGAAGGAGGATGGCATGGATGATGCGACCAAGGGGCCGTATGCCATTGAGATCTATGCCATGGATATCCAGCTGAATTCTGCATTGGGGAACAACAAACAGCTGAAGACTCTTTACGACAAGGCGTTGCAGATCAACTCGGCGGTGCCGCATCCCAAGATCATGGGTGTCATCAAGGAATGCGGAGGCAAGATGTACATGGCCCAAGAAGACTGGATGAATGCAAAATCCGACTTCTTTGAGTCATTCCGTTGCTACGATGAAACTGGATCCCTTCAGCGAATCCAAGTCCTAAAATATCTCTTGCTCACCACCATGCTCATGAAATCTGACATCAACCCCTTTGAATCTCAAGAGACGAAACCATACAAAGACGACCCTCGCATCGTCCCCATGCGCGAACTCGTCGACGCCTACCAAAAAGATGATGTCAACGCTTTCCAGGCTGTTCTCGATGCAAACCCGGACATCATGTCGGACCCCTTCATCGCCGAGAATATGGCCGAGGTGACCCGGCTCTCTCGTATCAAGGGCGTGTACAAACTTGTGGCTCCGTACGCGTCGATGCGGTTATTATCGATTGCCAAGAGACTGAAGATTTCGATAGAGGAGGCGACTGATATTGTGGGGTTGCTGATTTCGGGGGGTAAGATTAATGGATTGATTGACGAGGTGGAGGGTACGGTGAGGATTAAGACAGGGGACGATGACGAGGCGCAGAGGCTGAGGGAGGTGGGGGAGTTATGTGAGGCGGTAGATAAGTTTAGGGTGGCGGTGGTCGGGGAGGTTTGGGCAGGGAGGGATATGGGGAGTGCGCCGGATGATACGGTGGAGGGTTTGGCCTAGAAGGCCTCCAAGCTTGCGGGGCGCGAGAGTGAGAGGGATAGCGATCAGGAAGATGGGGCCTAAGAAGATGTGTAGGAAGGATAACTGGGATGTCTTGAGTGTTGAGATAATTCGTAAACAACATGAATAACGACTAATGATGATAATACTATATAGATTTCTATGAGTCTTGTCTATGTGTGAATGGGAGGGGTAATGACGAGCGTGTGGGCGATGTAGCTTAGAGGGGCCACCATGATCGACGACCAGTGCCACCGGCTGGCGAGGAAAACAGGATGATGGCTTATGTTAGACAGTTTTGTGTGTAATCAGGATCGGAGTTGAAGACTAGATACACGGGATGTGGGGGTTGGACTCACCCTTGACAGTTGTCAGACTTAATACCAAACTCCCTTCACCAGCTATATCCTCCTATTACATTCCTGCCATTTTCTATATTCTCTTTTAATCGTTCCGTGAAAATCAAGCCTGTTAATCTTTGCTCCTGCTGAATATTTACATACTGTAAGTACGCAAGTCACCTATCGTCCATGCCTTGTCTAGAATCAAGCGATGGGGAGTCCTCGGAGGGACTGCGTCCGCCGTCGGTATATAGTTAGGCTGGGTTCGTTTATGTATGTGCATAGATGACATCACGGTCACCACTGGTACCCAACTGACAGAAGCGAGATGAACTTTTCGTGTCTTATTTGGTGTCGGGATAGAGAAGAGTGTCAGATGATACGTGGGGTTATTCAGTCGGGCTACCGGATCATGGAAAGAGATAGAGTGTGAATGAGTGAGTGAAAGATGAGAAAACATGGATGAATAGTGTAAGGTATCATAGAAGGTAAATTCATGGACCGTTTTAGCGGGTCGGGACATGTCGGTGGTAGTTGAGGGTTGGAAAGTGAGATGTGATAGGGCATAATGGGGTGGGTAGACTTGACAAGCGGGTACGTCGTTGGGCTCTGGATTCTGGGCCGTGCGTCCCGTGTCGCTGACGCGGGGTAAGAGAGTTGAGATTTTCTGGTTATACTTCTGGTAGTATTGTAGATACTTTGGTGTGTGGCGACGGGAAAGAGAGGGAGGGTGTGGTTTAACAGGTTGAGCGGGTTAGGCGGACTGGATGGGGTCCGGCCCTCCCTTGTTTGGCGTGGCAATGAGGAATGGACTGTTCGTCTATGCAGAAAGTGTGGAGAATGGAGATGAATGATACATATGAGAAAGTGAAGTTGGGATACAGAGGGCAGAAGGTGGGAAGAAGCTAGTGGTTAGGTCAGTTGGGCCTGATCTCGTGATGTGGAAGTATGTGGTGGTGGTGGCGTGGGCAGTCATTAGAAGGGCTCGAGATTCCACGAGAGGCTATTCTGCAGATACAGAAAGTATAATTAAATATTAATACCATAATGTTGATTAGACAAATTGTTGTATTAATACAACAGATGTTCACCAACGGCGGGCGTCAATGTGTGTATATGTATGTGTGTGTGTGTGTGTGTGTGTGTGGAGCCTCCACCCACCATCCAATATCGTCTGTTCTAGAATATCTGTTCGATTGCCATTCCATCGGTGCCCCCACTATTTACTGCTAGTGTTCACTTTACCAAGGCAACCATTCGGGCACAAACTATAGCTATTTTTCTTCTGTATTGTGTTGTTCTATCTTATGAATTGCCTCCATGACAGGTGATCCCATTTCGTTTTGTTCGATTGGTCGGCAGATATCCGGCTAAATCACCACAAAAGTTAACATTTTGTTTCCTGGACTGAGACAAGATGCAATGGGTTCCATCTGTGACCTTCCGATCACTATGCATATATCGAATATTGTCTGAAAAATCCCCAGCCGCTAGACCTCATGTGGAAACCCTTTCAGACATGCAGAAGCTGCCACTGCCCCAGTATAAAGGAGGTGGAAGCACATGTGCAATGTTGAAAATAATGGGTTAACAATCTCTAGGTGCATTTATGCAACATTGAGGGTCCTTTTCTGAAGTTGGTGGGGCCAAAGTTGATACTCCACAGATGCCAGAATGGGGGATCTCATATCCGTGTCTACATGACAGAGGGGACATGAGACTCGAGCGTAGTTGAGAAATTATATGTTGGCTTCATGACTTTTTCTTTTATTTCTGTATACCACAAGGAAATTTGGCATCATATATCGTGTCATTAGTCGTAAATATCTTTGATTTGAGATGGGCATTTACTGCCAGAATAGCCAGCAGCACAGTAAGCTCATATAGTATTCTACGTGATTTTTGTTATGGATATCTCGTGGGATCAATTCAAAAAATTGTTAACTCTAGTAATACCAGCGCTTGTCTGTAAAAACTCCAGCAACACAAATCAATTGAGATAAGGGGTATACGGAAAACCCAACGACAATGTCGAGCTCTAGAAGGTTGGCATAACGTTTTCGTATAACCCTAACCCCACTACCCTTGATCCTGATACCTTCAGCATCCCTCGTCCTTGCCCCCCGTTTAAGTTCAAATCCTCTCTTCGCTAATGCTTCCTCCCGTCGATTGTTCACTCAGGGATAGCAATAGCTGCCACTCCATGACATCAGCGTTCGCTCTGTAACCTCAAGAATTCTGTCAAAATTGGAAAGTAACGTACAAGACGAATCAGACTAAATAAATACTATACTTCAAAGCCTGTAGAACCTGATGTGGACCGGTATTTAAGCTGGCATCAGGAGATTGGGGTTTAACCATAAGCCGAATAGGGGATCTAAACAAGCAAATGTGAAATATTAGATGTTGGTATAACATGTTTTAATGATTAATAATCTTGTAGTTTCCATCCTTAGTCAATGATGCAATCTATCCCGTGTAACATTAGTTGACTGGGCCGTAGAGTTTTCTAGGATGGTGGATGTGGTATGGGGTTAGGGTTTCTGTTGAGAAAGTCAACCTATCAACATAGTTAGATGCATTCGTCTACGTAAATCAAGGCCAGACTTACTGGTCTCAACCTGTACATCTTTGAATGATATGAGTCAGTGATCTGAGAAATCATATTGCTGCTAACATGTTTTTCTTTGCCCAACATCATGGCACTTTCCAAACTTTTGAAGGTTTGATTCCTCGACACTCAGAAGCCCCTACACTAGTGCTTACAGTTCAACCACATACCTGATAACTCCCAAGATTTCTTGACAGCAACAAATGTCTTCAGATATATCGATACCAACAAAAGCCCCAGGAAATAAACTGAATACTGTTATTCCCACGGTATCACTATATCCCGGCCAACCTCTTCTCTCGCTCCACTGACCAAACATGCAAAATGCCTTCAGGAATCACCGAGATCCTTGAGCCTCAAGACCACGGGATGATCAGTCCATGATTTCCAGGCAAACGTGACCATTGAAGAACGCAAACGAGGTGCAACCGACTTGCGTTCGTCTTGTGCATGGGAAAACCTACTGGTCCGTAAGAAACGATGTATCTTTTGGGCTTCAAAGGATTCGTGGTGACGGATTGAGGATAGTGGAGGATGGTGTGAAGAGGATGATGCTGTATAGAGGCCCTGCGGATGGATTGGCTACTAGGTATGGGTAGTGTGGGAAGAGGGGTGTAATGGAGAGGATAATAATAATGAATAGATGCATGAGATGAAATGAGATGAGATTTTGTCAGGCCATGATAATATTTTCAACGTAATGGAACCAAAGTCACTCCCGGGACAACAAAAGAAATAGTTTCCGAATGATACTTTGACATCCTATTAACACACTCCGACACCTGAAGCTCTATTTTAAAAATAAGTCATTCACCACGAGATCCGATTATCGCTGTCCTTGACTTGTAAATCAATACATACAGTTATTTAGCCAGCCAGCCAGTCTGTCAGCTAATCAGGCCTTATATGACCAGGAAGGAACAATGGGAGGAGGCTCCCTCGCAGCTTGAGCAGCTGCATGAAGTGACTTGAGATTTCTACATTTGGCATCTCAGCCAGCTCAAAGCGGAGCTTAAACTGACAAACCTGAGAGGTTATTGTCCGGTTTGTCTCATTGGGGCTTCTGGGTAATGCGAGAGGAGGGTCCCCCCTGAAAGAGAGAGTGATAGATGACTGGCTGATATGAATGCTTTTTGTTTGATGTGACTTTTGTCTTTTTTAATTTTAGCTAGTCTCCTTTCTCCAGTCTTTCTATTGCAGATGATGTTATAGATACCATTTTAGATGTTCAAATCTAACGGTCAGAGCAGCTCGACGCCACTCTCCAGCTTTTCCATCCACACTCAAATCTCCGTACTACCATGACAAATCTCGATACCTGAATCGACATGTCGAAACCCTCAGACCCTACGCTGAAGATTTTCCATCTATGTATAAATGTGTGGACATGTATAATGTACTGGATGATGAAAAGAGAGGGGGAGAGGAGAACCGACCCTATAGTAGGATGTTGATATATGTGGTAATGGGTTGGCGATCGGTGGACTTCCAGAGGTGTTTGCGCCTAACGACGTCATGGGTAGATCCGGCCGAGATAGATGGATGGGGGGTGGGGTATATACTACACAGTGGGAATAACAACCGCCGAAAAGAGTCAAGAGTCCACTGGCATCGACAATATGTCGAGGTGAGGATAGATAATTAGTTGATAGTGCAGTCTCTTAATATGTTTAAAATCTGATTCTTTTCTAACCGTATTTGCACTATGCTAAAATTTGGCAATCAGGTGTCATTCACGGCTCAATAAAATAATGCCGTCAGCCTCCCTCCAGATACCCGGCGTCCAGCCGCAAACGACAAAATTTCCTCAATCCAGTAATTCCCGCTTCCCAGTGGCGGTCAGCAGGCTTCCATCTACCGAAATGTGTGGACTCGAGATCCGCTGCAAATTTTGGCTGCCGGGGCTGCTACTGGGGCTGCTGAATGCTGTGTACATGTATGCATGTGTGAGTGCCGTGAAGAATTGTAAAACCTGCAAGCCACGGCGGCTGGCCTGGTTTTGGTTTTCTCCTGGTTTCTTTCCATTTTTCTTTTCTTTCCTTGTTTTTTTATTCAAAATTCGGCAACTTCAGGGGTTTGATAACCCTCGACTTGTCTCTGAGGCATAG
This sequence comes from Ambrosiella xylebori, assembly GCA_002778035.1. Taxonomy (NCBI): domain Eukaryota; kingdom Fungi; phylum Ascomycota; class Sordariomycetes; order Microascales; family Ceratocystidaceae; genus Ambrosiella; species Ambrosiella xylebori. The sequence goes on from PCDO01000002.1 coordinate 2,561,816, forward strand.
GTAAATCTCAATTCTAGTACATGATGTCATTTAATCCTAATAAATAACCAGTTGCTTCTGCCAATTTGTATTTTTTTTCTTTTTAGAGAAAATAGTGCTAGATGTTATTCTAGATATTTTTAACTATGGTCCAACCGGCAGATCGGCAATCCGATCATCGCTATCGTCAGTACCGTCAATTGATAGAAATGTAATAAATTGTTGACGCCGCAGAGATTCAAGCTAATTGAATACTTGGCTTATAAACTCTACACGCAGAAAATTGCTGAAATGACTTGTCTTTGGTCGACAAATCGAGGCACTCAACCATAAGCGATGCAATCTAAGCCCAGGGATGAAATTCTGGTTCAGCCTGGAAATACGGCCGTTGGCTTATGCGGGGTACTTTGCATTTGCATACACATCACTCTTCATTCGTGATTGACGAAGTTGAGAAGATGTTTGGATTCTGAGACCAGTCTCTTAAGAGTAGACTCAACGAGTCGGATGTTTTTTTTTCTATATATTGGAAGAGACTATACTGTACGGTACACGGCACACATTGCCCGATGACACAGAAGCCTTCTTTGCAGAACTACAAATATGCTCCGGAAAAATCCCAGATAGGCAACAATAAGAGTTGTCAGATGAGTAGGATTTTGTCGTTTACCATTGACAAATTGGATGATGGACCTGAGCCAGGAGCATTGCCACAAAGGAGACAACAGTGACTATTTATATATTCATACTTGGCCAGCATCAACTTGACGTTCAAAGTGTAGATTTATGGCTGCGGCAAAGCCTGATGGCGTTGGCGAATACATCGTCAACACGTATATAGTTGTTCGAAAGACCTTCTCACATAGGTATACAGGTCCGAAGGGGTGTGGCTGATTTTCCCATGAGTCCGGAATCATAAATAAGCACAATTGTCCTTCCAGGGCTGATGACACCCAATATCGAGATCTCAGTGTGCTTTCTTTTGTGACGGCGTTCCGGGTGCTGGGTGATGTACCCCTTCCCCGTCATCCTTCCAGCCAAGTTTCTCTTCTCACCAGCGCCAAGTTGCCAAAGTCGCTTACTTGCCCCATTATTTTTTTTTGACTACACCCCGTCCGTATATCCAGACAAAGTAAATGAGAAAGCAAATAAAGCCATTAAAACATAATGCATTTAACATAACATTTATCTTAATCTGAGGGATCGTTACTACTAAGAACTAAAGAGGGCTCGGATGTCTAGTTTTTCTTTCCCGTGGCCGAGCATTAAGGACATGCATAAAACCTTGGTGTGGTCCTACTTTACTTTTCTGGCAAGTACAGACAAGAAACAAAGGGTAGAAGATACTTTTTTGTTTCCATTTCCCACACTCTCGATAAACATTCCACCTGTCAGTTGAACAAAAGAAACAAGCAACAACACCGAACTGAACAACACAAGAATCATATATAATAGAGAGGATACGTATGTATGTACACATGCACAGAGACAACAGTGAAGCAGACGTACCAATATATAGTTTGATGTGATTACACACCATAAACAAAACGACACAACCACAGCCGGATACACACATACATAACAAGAACAAGACACGACGAGACAAAAATAGAGAAAAAAAACACCTGGAGAGCCAAGAGAAAAGCTGCACTTCCACAATTTCTATGTCCCAGACTCGGATACTCCCACGGCCTTCCGTTTTCTTCTTGCATCATCTTCATCACCCATGTTGCTTATCCTCTTACACACTTTGTTATCATCAATCTAGATTTCTGATACGGACCCCGGCATTATATCCACTTTTCATCTTATCTACCAAGCTCAAGACGCTTGTCAATTGAAGCCGTTAAAGCTTGGGCGAGTTTCGAGAAGCTCTGGCCAGATATTCTCCAGTAGTTGACCAATCGCCAGCATTCATCTGACGACAGCTTGCACGGTTAACCGCCGTTTTGCGATCAGATTACCTTTTTTGTATCATACAGAAAGATTTTGTGGACAGCTCTCTCTGGTCAAACTCTGGAGATATTAATAGGCTTCATTGTTCGGCCGCTCGCCTGAACATGTTCCAACCGCAGGCCACACCGCAGGCCGCTTTTTACCTGGCCTCGACGGCCGCCTCCGTCGTCCCCACTAACAATGATTGCGTTGAGCAAGGCAATTCCCTGTTGATTCGCCATGGTCACCACGAGGATTCAATTCCGCGGGCATCCCTCTCCATTCCGGCGATGGGCCCCACATCTGGCGGTCCCGGGAATTCTGACAAAGGTGATGGGATATCAAGCCTGAAAGGCACAGGCAATTATCAGTACTTTGATTTAGGGTCAACAGCATGTGGGTCTTTGCCTGTACTGCCGGCCTCGACAGTAGGGCCAGGTATTACCATGACTGCCGGCCCGATGTCCCTTGGCGTTACTGTGGATAACGATATCCAAACCTTCCAAACAGGACAGTTTTCCACAGCGCAACGACATCAGAAAGTATGGCAGGAGCAAGAAAAGCTACAGTCTCAGAAACGACAACAACATGAGCTCCAACGCTGCTATTCTACAACCACAGTCCACTCTCAATCCAACGTTGCAGATGCAGCAGTTGCACCTGCTGCACCTGCACCAGCAAGAGAGAAACAACTACAGAACCAGAGGTTTCAACAGGTGCAGTTTCCACTACCGACGGCATCACCTGTCTCTGTTGCATCGCCCATTGCTCCTTCCAATACCGCTGCTCCTGCGGCACCTGCGTCTGCTTCGATTTCCTCTATTTCCACTGTTTCTGCGGACCATACATCTACTGCGGCACCTGCACTTGTATTTTCGCACCCTGCAGCCCCATCCACGCCTGCATCGAATGCTGCGTTCTGCACCATTTCATCAGCCGTCTCCGTCGCCCAACCTCACTCCACAGTTCACTCAATTCACCATATAACCCACCGACTTTCTCCCCACCAGAAGCAGCAACAGCAACACCACCAGCACCCTGATAGCTTTGTCCCATCACCACAGATTCAACACCAGTTCAATAAGGATTGTGCCCAACGCCAGCAGAAGGTTGCTATTGACCAAACTTTATCGTCATTCAGTCATCTTCCCGTCAGGTCAACATCACAGCATTCGAAAACACACAACCTAGACGTTCTACAGTCGCAAAGACAGTCCGCGCAGAACTACGCCTTTCGCATCTCACAGAACGCAACTTCTCGTCACTCCGAACCTGATTTCTCATCGCCTCATCATCAGCTTCATAGTCCATTGCATCGGTCAAGCTTTCAGTTCCGTGCACAAGGCTTGTCGGCTACTTCTGGAAGTATATCCTCATCCTCCCATACACCGAGTATTGTGGCCACTCGGACCCTTTCAGGCTTTTCTGCTTCGGATTCCCAGGCTTCATCCGTATCCCTGACTGCCGCCACGGCGTCTATTCCCACGGCTGGAAAGCCTTCTCTAGATCCAAGTATACATTCTGTTTCATCAAAATCCTGTTTCACCCAATCACCAACAGTATCGAGTCCGCATACCTCCGGGTTTCCTTTCCAATTTCAACATTCCGCACCAAATATTCGGCGTGCTCACAAGGAATCCTATCGTCAAAGTCAATCTAGGTTAAACTCGGCATCCCGATTGCCAAAACTCACCATGAATGGTTCTGGGAATTTGAATGACGATGAAGTGGCAGCTGCTGCCGCGGCTGCCTTGGCTAATGATATAGCGACGCAAGAGTTTCTGGCTCGTGATTATCAACCAGAATTAGAGGTATATTGGACATTTAATCCCAGCCATCTGAAATCAGGATACTTATTAAATTGTCCAATTTTGTAGGGTCCTTCAATTGGTGACAAGGTGTCGAGTTATGCGTTGACCGAAGCGTATGCTCGGCCCGATCCTGTGTATGTCGAGAAGACTACGGTAAGTTGTTAGAAGAGGAGACAGAACATGAAGACTCAGACTGACTAATTATTTCCAGGCCCTGTCTCAAGCTTATGATAGATATAGACCCATTAAAGGTGATGGTAATTGTGGTTGGAGAGGTGAGATAATCCAATGTTCCCGATGTGAAACAAAAACCATGATTGCTAATTGTATGTCAGTAATTGCTTTTTCATACCTTGAAAAGCTAGTGGAACTTCAAAATGTTTCCTTGTTTGACCATGAAATTGTTCGGCTTCAGTCCTTGACGCAAGTGATTGAGACGGCCACAGGCTACGATGCTAGTCTCATCGCAGATTTCCTAGATGAGACTTTTGATCTCATGAAGGAGCTAAAGGATGGACTGTCAAACGGTGTAGCTCATGCTATGTCATTGCTTACTACAGCTTTCAATGATGATGGCCGCTCGAATGCCATCATGTACCACATGCGGCTCATTGCTTCCGCTACCATCAGATCTAACCCTGATTATGAGCCATACACGGATGGATCTGGCCTTCCCAACTACTGCCAGGTAAACATCGAACCCCATGGTCGTGAAATTGAACACATCGGTATCGATGCTCTTACAAAGTCTCTTCTAGAGCCAGCTGAGATGGTGCTGCAGGTTGTTTATCTTGACCGCAGCAAGGGGAGCCAAGCCAATATCCATCTGTTTCCAGCCACTGCCAACATTGAGCAAGCAGACGCTGCTGGACGCTCCATTTATCTGTTATTCCGGCCTGATCATTATGATATTCTTTACAAGCCTCAGGCCAATATTTCTCTGGAAATATCGGTCAACCGTGCTGAAATTCCATTCCGGATTGGGGCGGATGTCACCGGACTGTCAACATTTGCCAACACTGATTTCAGTATTCTCAATCTTGTCCCTGGAATGAGTATCGTTCCAGGTGCGCCTCCACCGATTCTCGGTGCACCAGCAGCAGCCAGCATACCTTTTGGTTTCCTTCCCGTGGACGTGGACATGGAGTTGGCAGGTGTTTCCTCAGTGAGTTGTCATAGCTTACCTCCTGCCAGGGAAACTCCGATAATGGCAATGCCCGCTCAACCCCGGCAAAGCGTGCCTGATCTACAAATTCGTCTCAACCACGCTCAGTCAATGCCGTCTGTTTCCATGATTAATCAGGTGCCATCAGTGATGCCACTGTCAGAGTCTATGCCAACAACTCCATCTTACGAGAGATTCCCCTCAATCCAGAAGCCAGCAGCCAATGAATATCCACTTCGGTTCTCGGCAGAGTGTCTCAAGTTGGACAGAGCATTTCATCAGCCTGCATCAGTGTCGAGTTACAAAAACAGTCACTTCAACAAGGCGCACTTCAAGAATCCAAAATTCACGCCAGAACAGTGGACGCCAAGAGATGATGACGATGATGAATAATTAGTGTGAGATTTGTGTATTGAGGTGTATACCAGTGGAGTGGGGAGAATTCAGCTTTTTCATGACTTTTTTTCTTTTCTTATGGCTCTATAGATTTGGTTGATTGCTTTAATTGCTTTTGTAGCTTGGATATTGTAGATACCCAGCATGATTTACTTTTTTCTATCGAACTATCAATCCCGTGATACTGTCAATTATTTGAGCAAGTGAGATAATTGATGCGAGTCATCTTGGCCACCAGACATCATATGATTATTCGTAAATAATGGACATATCAGATTATGTAAACTGGCTACAACTTAAATTCATATCAGGATGAAGTCCCTCCTGTCTTTTCTTGTACCTGTTTATTTAATCCGCCATCCTCTGTCACTGTCTTTAACGGCTTGCCTTTCTCTGCATCTAACCTGCCTCCTTGCCTGCTATCCTCCAAAATTGTAGATGCCATCCCCCTCCTCTCCGCTCTAACACTGCCCCCTCGACTTGTCTTCCGACTCACACTACCTTCCTCTTCCCTTTGTCCTTCCCGTCCAATAATTTCAATCTCCAAATCCTCCCCGACACTCCATGGCGAGTAAAATTGATACGGGTGTCCCGTACCACCGTCTATTTCCCCCCCAAAAGCATGATATTGGTGTACCTCGGCGCTCCGCCGGCTCGGCGAGGAGACGGGCCAGTGATGGTGTTGGTGGTGTTGGAGGATGGCGGATGGAGAGATAGAGGTAGCGTCAAGTTCGCAGGGGTGCGTGGTGTTGCCGAGGAGTTCGGGAATGATGGAGGTTTGCGGGAGTTCGGTGGGGGGTTGTGTGGAGGAGGTGGTGGTCCATTGGGGCCATGAAGGAGGTGGGGAGGCAGTGGTGAGAGTTGAAGAGGGGGGAGGCGGATGGCAGTTTTGGTGGCGGCTGCGGCGAAGGAAGAGGAAAAATGTGGATATAGTAATTATGGATAGGAGGATGCCGATAGAGATGCCAGCGATGGCGGAGGGGGGCAGGGGTGTTGTTGGGATGGTTGTTGAGGTGGGGTTGGATGATGACGCTAGGGCGGATGGTGAGGTTTCTTGTGGAGCTGAATATGTGATGGTTGGCGTTGCTGTGTCTGTGAGGTCGGTTTGATCCCGATGGAGTACTACTTCTGCCGTTGCCTCCCCCTTTGCCAAATTTGTCAATCTAATATCCTCCAAACATGTCACCAGCGTCGCCATCTCCGCCTCCTCGCTATCTGCATAGTCCTTAATCTTCACCGTCCCACAACCGACCCCCGGACACGCCATTGTCGACGTCGTCACCGAGGTGAACAGATGCACACTGTCACCCTCAGCGATGGACAGGATCACCATGCCATAGTGTGTTGCCCCGGGGGTCGAGAGGCAGGATATGCCACGGGATACAGAAGTTATGGGGTTGGTGGTGTGGCCGGAAGCGGGGACGTGCCAGAGGCAGCCGGCGGTGTTGTCCCAGGTTGTGTATTCGGCTGAGGGATTCGTACATGAGGCAGTTATGGCTGGCTGGTGTTAGTTGAGGGGGAGTTATTCGGCGGAAAGATGGGGGGCAAGGTTTGGGGAGGGTTTACTTTGGGAGCCAGCAGTGAAGAGACCAATAAGGGCGGAGGATGAAGCGGCGGCGACGGCAATGGGGAGGAAGAGGATGAGAACGGAAGGGCCCATGACGGGGAGGGGAATGATCAGAATGTCCGACGGACCAGAATTGTGTGTGGATGGTATCTATCGGTCGCAAATCACCATCAAATCAAATTAGCCTGTACTGCATTTTTCGAAGATCTTCTGGTTGTTCTATGGGTTTGTCTTTCATGTGTGTTTGACCCATCCACACAAGTCACATCAAACAAAGACCTCAGTACTCAAAACCACATCAACCAAAACCCAACATTTCACTTCGCACAAAGAAAAGCCTCGCCAGTCACCAAAATTTACAACCCGAAAAAAAAGTCACTTCCTCCCAAGCCCCAAGTCTCATCTTGAACAACCTCCTTCCTCCTTTCCCGCTCTTTCCATCCCGACTTTTCTTATTAACCTGCCACGTTCGTAACCGGCCACAACCCCAAACGAAAGGCACGGGTGCATTCGCACGACAGTTGCTGGTGATGTTTGTGAAGCGAAGGGCCTTTGTGGGACGGGGGAAGGAAAGAGTTTAAGCTAGAGAGACAGGTCGGATCATGGCATTGGTGGCATGGGAAGGTGCAGAGAAAGATGGGTTTTTGAGCGGTTTGAAATTGTAGAGGAGGGTAGATATTGGATGGGGGTTGTACAAGGCGGAAGTGGATAGTTAGGAATGCTGAATGGGGCGGCTGATCGCATGCGTTTGTAGTTACAGTGATGCGGAAAGGTACCAAGAGGTTGTGTTGTCTAACCCTAATGTTTGTGATACTTGAGGTTGTAAATGATAATGGCAGGTTAGTTAATATTGACCTGTGTTACAAAGTATGCAAAGCAGGTATAATCAACATGTCTATCAATTATTGCTAATCTGAGTACCAGATAATAATGGTTTCGATACCTAGTTCATCTTTTCACTCTTGTTACCACCATTCAAGATTCTCAACCTTAGTATAACGCAGCCCATCTAATATATCTTGAACCCCCTGATAATAAACTGACTATATATTGAAGTTTCTGTCCGTGAACACCAAGCAATAGGCCTATACCGAAGGATATAAAAATCACATCGCGGCCGAAGTCGGGTACATCAACAATCCTCGCCATTCCCCAGATCGCCCCAAAGTATAGCGTACCCGAACAACCACTAAATCCTACTCTATACCGCCTTCTAAATCTGACAACTTCTAAGTCACGACTTCAGCAAAGGATCTGGCAAAAAGGAGGAGCAGTTGATTTTTTTTCCCCTTGGGTTTGGAGTCTTTGCGAAAGATGAAAAGTTTGCGACCGGCTTGCAGGCTAATGTCATGCAAACCAGAGATATCATAGCTCTGTAATTAGACCCAGAATAATTATTTGTTAGTGTCAGTGTAGAGCCTCGGGAGCAGCAGATGACGGAACAAATCGAAGCTGCAAGTTTTAATTGATGCGTCCGATTAGAGCCAAAACTGTAGAGACGGATCACCCCGCCTTTTATGTGAATTTGCCATTACGGGAGTCAGTTGATGGGATTTTAATTTTTCCTTTCTTTTTTTTCCCCTTTTTTGTTTCCTTTCTCTCGACCTCTAAATTTGATTATCACCAATTCGCCCACCATGCCTAACTACGACAACTATGAGACCCCTCTGGGTGCTCGCTACGCCAGTCAGTCTCTACCCGCCGCAGCGCTGTTGATGCGCACACCTAGCACGCAAGTGCAATAACCCTAGATGTCAAACTAACCCTGGCGATGCTATTACAACAGGCAAGGAGATGATGGAGCTGTTTTCGGCTCGTACTCGTGTGTCGACTTGGCGTCAGCTGTGGGTCTGGCTGGCTGAGGCTGAGAAGGAGCTTGGCCTGGATTTCTCTGATGAGCAGATCCAGCAGCTTCGTGACAATGTTCACATTTCCGATGAGGGCTTCGAGGTTGCGGCTGTTGAGGAGAAGAGACGCCGCCATGATGTCATGGGTTAGTTTTCCCGAGCATGTGGTAGAGTTACTCGAAGGCATGCTATCCTGTAGTTACTAACGGGTTATAAATCTCTTGCTTTGTAGCTCATGTCCACGCTTTCGGTCAGGATGCCCCCAAGGCCGCTGGTATCATCCACGTTGGTGCTACCTCATGCTACGTCACCGACAATGCCGACCTGATCTTCCTGCGCAATGCTCTTAACCTGATCCTCCCCAAGCTTGCCAAGGTCATCGACAACCTGGCCAAGTTTGCCATGGAGTGGAAGGACTTCCCTGTCCTGGGTTTCACGTAAGACCCTCTCTTCCACTGAAACATCCACAACAATCAATATACTAACCATGATGTCACATAAATAGTCACTACCAGGCTGCCCAGCCCATCACTCTCGGTCGCCGTGTCTGCCAGTGGGCCCAAGACCTCATGATGGACCTCGAAGACATTGAACGCATCCGCGATGACCTCAAGTTCCGTGGTGCCCAGGGAGCCACTGGTTCCCAGGCTTCTTTCCTTGAGATCTTCAAGGGTGACGAGTTCAAGATTGACCAGCTAAACGAAATCCTCTGCAAGAAGGCCGGCTTCCCAGCCGTCTACGACATTTCGACTCAAACTTACACCCGCAAGGTTGACCTCCGTGTCGCCAACGCCGTCTCTGCCTTCGGTGCTACTGCTGCCCGTGTTGGTGCTGATATCCGTCACATGGCTCACGACAAGGTTATGGATGAGCCCTTTGAGAAAGACCAGATTGGTTCCTCAGCCATGTCGTTCAAGCGCAACCCCATGCGTTCTGAGCGCATCTGCTCCCTTGGCCGCAAGCTGTCGACCATCAACGCTAACTTCTCTGGTACTTTTTCCGCCCAGTGGTTCGAGCGGACTCTTGATGACTCTGCCATTCGTCGTATGGACATTCCCGAGATGTTCCTAATGGCTGATTCTCTTCTGATGTCTCTGGACAACGTCACCAGCGGTCTTGTTGTGAACGTTGCTCAGTTCCGGGAACAGCTGGCTCAGGAGCTCCCTTTCATGGTCACTGAGAATATTCTTATGAGACTCGTCCAGAAGGGCATTTCCCGCCAGGAGGCCCACGAGGAGGTCCGTGTTCTGTCCCACCAGGCCGCCAAGGTTGTCAAGCAGGAGGGCAAGAAGAACGATCTCGTTGAGCGCATGAAAGCTAACCCCTTCTTTGTAAGTTGATACCCGCTGTCGCCTGTATGCATTTGAATGTATGCTAACAGACTCTTTTCTGCAGGCTCCTATCAAGGATGAGATTGACGAAATGATGGACCCTAAGCTGTTTGTTGGTCGTTCTCCTGGTATCACTGCTCGTTTTGCCGGCCCCGGTGGTGTCCTCGAGAAGAAGCTTGCTCCTTACCGCAGCAAGATCAACGGTGCTGCCACTGCCGAGCTTAACGTCTAAATTGGGCGTGTGTTTTTTATCTTTGTCATTTTTTTGATATTTGCAATTGATCACTGAAGTAAAAGGTGGATGGAGATTTACGGTAAGATCTTCGGAATCGTTTATTCGGATACGATGGTCGGTAGATTGTGCCTACGTGCGTTTTGTGGTTCTTTTGGATCGGGACGCAGGGGTTAGGAGCCGCGATATGAAGGAATTGCGCAAACCGGAGAGTTGGTTTGGTATGGACACATTTCATGATACTTTTCAGTAATATTGAGAGAGAGTATGTGTTATTGGCAGTTGCAATGATATTTTATCTAGATTATGGGCTTTCGGAATGTTTGTTTTCTTTCGATGGTTGATATTTAACTATAGGATTGCCGAATGGTTGGTGATATATTTGCATTGGATATTCTTGTTCTCAAACCTCTTCTTGGCTCTTTGTTCAAGTTTCCAAAGAGCTGCGGGTTCTTTACAGAATCCGACAACAAGGCTTACCAAATCTGATGATGCAGAAAAAAATGCATAAGATGCATAAATTGACTCGCTTGTAACCCTCGTCATGCGGCCGGTGTCTGGAGGCCAAGCCCAAGCTTCTGGTGAGCCGATGGTTGTGATTATGTAAGCAGCAATACTTGGGGGCGTTTCGGTACTGCGTCATAAGTGAGCGGCGAGATACCAGACAAGGTAGATCCTGTAATCAGGTACAGAAGGAAACTATACCAGAAATTGAAGAGAACAAGTCTAGTTTAATGTGATTTGATGATAAAATCTAAGATTGCTAGAAACAGTCCGCCTTCCCCGGGCGGAATCCAGATTCCACTTTCTCTTCTCTCGTTTTTTTCTCTTTTCTGTTCATCTTACCTGGGGCCGTCAATATTCCTTCTCCCCCGATTTCTGAAACAAGCAGCTGGCTTCATCTCCTCGGGTTTTAAACATATAGGTTTTTCTCTCGGCATCCGCTGATAATCCAAAATAAATCCTCGCCTAGCTCATTCATATAATATAGGTATAATATTGATTCATCAGTGGAAAAGTTAAATTTTGTTGAGTCCACGGTTGATCCTAGAAGCTGAGAAGGTCGAACCTGTGTGATTGACTGGGGCAGGGTCGAACTGGTTAGTGATGACAGATGAAGGCTGTCTGTGCTATATATATACTAGAAATAAAAGGACCGGAAATGGGCTGGGGAAACCAGAGGTGAGCGGGGGCCCCTGGATGGAGAGGAAGTGGACCCCTGGGAAGAGTGAGCTTCTTGTTCTTTTCCTAATCTGTCAGCCGACGAATCACAGAGAAGCCTTGGCAGTTCAGTAGCATTGAAAACAAGAAAAAGAAAGTAGCGATGTATCTACGGCATAAAAAAGGACTGATATGATGTGATGACGGGGGTCGGACTTTACTGTTGCCTGTCTGTCAGCTTGTGATATCAACAAGTTTTTAGCATTGTTTATTCGTCCAACTACATCTATCGTCAAGTCCAAAAAAAGGCAAGTACGTTAATCCTCTCTGGACCCACTTTTTCGCGCCTTTAATCGTCGTCATTAGCCTTCCCTTGATATTAAGCCCATCTCTCCACCCTACATCACAGGGTAGCTTATATTGCATGATATATATATTCCACGGCTCGCAATATATATCCATCGCCTCATCATTTCTCTCTTGTGTCCTGCTGTAAGTTTACATGACCGTTGGTGATAAACATATTGCCAAGTGTCAGGATATATCACATCCCTAATGTAGGTCTTAGAATTAACCTTACAGAGAATCATAGCACAACAGGAATTATACAACAAACAATAGAACTTAGATTATTTGTAATACGTGATATCAACTACCACTTTATGTTTCCATTGCTGTGTATGTGATTCTGATATCAGGCTTCACTGAAACATCACCCACCCCACAGCCATCCACCCATTTCATTTCTCCTTGCTTGCTTTCTTAGTGCTGTTATTGACACCGGAAACAAAGGCATTGTTCACTGTCAATCAGTGAAAGCCCCAGCAATCGCAATCTAACAAGGCTCCAAAGCAGCAGTATAGTTGTTTATACCTAAATTCTTGATAGATATAAAGCTGATATCAACAAGTAATTGATATTATAGTCAATGCACTCAAAAGTTTCCCCTATTAGGGTACAGAGGCAAGGCTTATTTTATCTAACCTCGTAGGCACCAATGGAATCACAAAACTATGTGCTTACCGGGATTGTACAAGGGCCGTGCAAGGATTCAATCGGGGCTTTTGTAGATAAAATGCCTCCCTAGTCTGGCTAATGGTAGAATTGCAGGGGCTTACAGGGTTATCTGGATTATTTTTAATGTTAATGACTTGTTGATACTGATTATATATAGTGGGATCTGTTGTGACGTGAAGGTCTCTTACCATTTTGGTGCAGTTTGTGGCTTATTGGGGCCTGTCTTTGGTGGTGGAGCAAAAGGGATTTGAAGGACAATTCATTCTCTTTATTTTCTCTTCCCACTCTGACGATTGCAAGCGTGACCATTTATTTGATTTCGCTTCTGATCAAGCAGATGCTGACTATGGCAGCTTCATTAACTCATCTCTAATATTACTCCTTCTTGGTCATCATACCCACGAGACGTATTCCAAATCAAAACTATGGACTCTGACAAAGGTAAGTTTGACTTGACGATGCTGAGTAGTGCGGATGCTTGATATATTATACACAATGGATGCCAACTTTATTGTTTCACCTTCTTCCAATCTATCAGCTACCCCCTCCGGCACTTGATACGGTCAACGTTCCCCGCTTTACTATATACGACTATGACAACCCGTATTACAAGTACTCCCTTGTCTACCTCCTGCACTCTACTTTATGCTGTCCTTCCCCATCCCTCTCTCAAACTAGAAACACATCCACCCGTTTTAGATCATTTGTCATAAGTCCTGAGCTGTGTGTTATGGTGTGGTACCGACCTATTGCATACCCTCCGCTTACATCTACCGACCGCCCTGTTATCGCCCCCATTACCTACCATTCTGGGCTTCTGCCGTCATCCTACTCTACACGTCTGCACTCATTTCTCACCCGCATCCATATGTCAGCTCACGCGCTCTTGACATCATCTCTAAACTTTCTACATTGATCTCGCGGAAATCATATCCTCATCCTTTTCGGTGCTCATGATGCGGGCTTTGCGAATGCGCCGGCTGAGACAGTCAGTCACTGACGTTCATGTTTCCTTAACAGCGGCCTTGACGCATAGCGGCCACAGCCACAGTGCAGCTGCTTCTTCTGCGTCGTTGAATATCTCGTCGCCGGCTAAACCCGCGGATGTTCCCGCCATTTTGGATTTTTTAGACTCGGAATCCCTCAAGTCTGGTGAGTTTTCTTTCCAGTCTCTACATTGCCTTGATATTTCATACTTTTAATGATAAATAGTTGAAGATTTAGCCTATTATTTCATAATAAGAAATGTCTTGTAACTGTAGTCATCGCTGTCGAGTTGTCTCATGACCCTGGCTCATATGAAATATACATGCTAACATTGGTCAGACGATGACTCTCTGCTGAAGCAGCTTCACCAACTTACTCGGACCACTCCGGCTACTCAATTGTCTGCTCTTCTTTCGGAGCGGGCCGTTAATGTTATTTCCAAAATTGCCCTTGTTAAGGGGAAGGCGACAGAACGTCGTCGTGCTGCCATTAGATGTTTGAACAATATCTTGGTATTGAATCCGGTACTGCGGCGGTATTTTGCCGAAAAGGGACATGCTATTGGACTTATTGAAATTTTGGCAGAGGCGAATGAAGAAGATGAGTTACCTTGTGCCAGTTTACTTATGTTTAGTTCCGTAAATACTGGTCTCGACCTTTCCGAGCAATTAGAAAAGGGAAAATTGGTGGAGGCTATCACCAAAGTGAGTGCCACAGCATCTCGTGTATAAGCAAGCACCCACTGACATCATCACAGCATATTACAAGACACGCCAAGAACAACCGGGTACCTACCACCGACCAATCATCACCGGGAAGCGCCACCCTCAAGCTACTTTCGACGCTGGCCGTCATGTACGAAAAATACGTACCAAAGTTTACCCCTCTAACTACGCCCCTCCTTAATATTTTGACAAAAGTCACCATCCCCGCCGACGATCCTCTGCAACCACCCGTCTCCCTCCTGACCAACTGTCTCTTCGCCATCCCCCTTCCTAAAGACTATATCTATTCCAAAGAGAGCGTTCTCCGACTTCTTGATATCCTGGAACGCTGTTTGGACGCTTACAACAAAAACCACAGCAAGATTGACCGTGAAATGGTTCCCCTTGCACTTACCATCCTCCGCCTTACCGAATCCTCAGACTCTGCCGCCAAAAAGGTACTCACTGATAGACTCTTCCCGACCGAAAAGGACCGTGAAGAAGTCCTTGGTCGCGGAAAAACCCTGCCGCACAAAATGCTCAGCCACGTCACCAACCCGATTGCCGCCAACTTTGCCCAAACAACCCTCAGTATCTACTTTGAACTGGCTGACCGTAACACGCAACTCTTTGTTACTACTGTTGGTTTCGGTAATGCGGCAGGTTTCTTAGCGCAGAAGGGGATCAAGATGTCGGATAGTAACTTGAACAAGAATAAGAATGCGCCGGCGTATGCAATCAATCCGATTACGGGACAGAAGTTGGATATGGAGGAGCCTGTAGAAATGCCGAAGATGACAGACGAGGAGAAGGAGCGTGAGGCGGAAAGACTATTTGTGCTTTTTGAGAGGTTACGGGCGACGGGGGTGGTCGATATAGAGAATCCGGTGACCAAGGCGAAGCATGAGGGTAGGTTTGAAGAGTTGCCGGATGATTATGAGGAGGATTGAATTTGACGCTAGGTGGCTAATGTGAAATTTAATTGTATATACATTCCTCATCAATTTTTTATATTCCTTTTTTATTAATGAATGTGTGAAGGTCGTGATGTTGGGTCGGTAGATTGTCGGGTAATCTCTATTGACGACATTGAATTTTACCACACATTGTGGATGTGAGACTAATACAATGAATGTTGAAAAAGAAAGTCTTCGCTTTCAGATTTAGCAAAACAGTATTCAACATGTAAGTTCAAGTTCATATATTTCGTGAAGCAGCTTGTTAACCTCACACAGATCACCATGTCCCAAAAACTGCCGTCTCGGATTCCCGGCCCTCTCTGGTCTGTCATCAGCACAGCTAAGACCTCCCACCTTCACCTTCACCTTCACTCCTACCGGATATTTTCAACATGTCCCTCACTATGCTATGCACCTCCCAAGCCCTACCAGAAAACAAATACTCGCAATCAGTATGCAGTCTCTTCCGTGATTTTCCCCGCCGCTTGGCAATGGATGCAAGTGAACAACGTTGGCCACCCCAGCGAGCTCAAGACTGCAAAGATAGTACTTCCCCGGCATCTAAAGTGTGGGGTTGTGGTTAAGATGGCCCGGCGACCGGTGCTGAGGCATACGGAGATGCAGATGTACTTTGGCCCTTTGGAGCATCCAATGTCCAAGTATCGGATGTTGAAAGCGGAAAGAAAGTTGGAGACGGATAGCTTGTTTTTGTATGTTTATGTTGGTGTTGGGGGGAGGCCGGTGGTTAGGAATTACGTGGAGAGATGGGTGCGGAATAACATATGGATGGCGTTGAGGGAGCGGGGGTGGGGGAATAATGGGAGGGTGTTACCGGAGAGTGAGGGAGGCAAGACGGAAGTTGAAAGGCCAAGGGCAGATTTGGTGGGGACGGTGCAGGTGATGATTACGAATCCAGAGGCAATAGTGGCGATGAAGGGGGCGCATGGATTGGAGTTGGCGAGATATATTGTGAGGCAGTGTATAGAGACGAATTTGGTTGGAGGGACGCCGAGTCCGTTGTTGAAGCCGGTGCAGTTTCCGACTGAGTTTTTGCCGCATTGGCAGAAGGTAGAGTTGTTGGAGAAGATTAAGGAGGGTGAGGTCGTAATTCCGAAGGCTGGAATGTCAACATCGCAAAATATAAAAAAGGCACAAGGTGGGAAAGACGAGAAACATGGGAAAGGCAGAATCGGTGAGGGGGGCAGGATAGACAGGATGGTGAATGACGAGCTGCTGAAGGCTAGCCCGGTACGTAGGAAGAGGGTGGGACGGATCAATCTGATTTAAACTACATAGCTGGCATATATAAATAACCCATCTAATGACATCACTCGCTCATTCTATTCTTTCTGCGTGACATCAATGGTGAATCGGAAGCAACTGCCGAAGATCTGCGCCACCTGGTACGCCACATCCACACACGCCACATCCATCCCTGCCATCGACCGCGCTAGCTAACAACAGCTTGCGACAAAGATCAAAACAGTTCACCCTCTAGAATACGATATCCTCAAATCAATCGCCGTTTGCTCTTCCAAGTATCAATTCTAATCACATCTGCCATCCGGACTCTTGACCCTGTGAACCAATCCTTTGACTATTCTGGCACGCTGATTCACGCGATCGACGGAAGCGAGATCCCGAACCATAGCCAACAATCAGATACAGCCGCTTTACACTTAATAGCTCGCACGAAGAGGGCACATGTTAACTCTATTCCCCAATTAAAGAACCACGCAACCAATTTCTACGTGTGCAGGATATTATCAGACTGCGTCACCGCCGCAGCTCCGAAATCTAGAGATCAGTGGACCACATACATCCTATCTAGACCAGGGTTCTCCAATCTCGATTTTTCCGATACCACATAACCACGTCCGCCACAATGCTCGTCTCACTCACCGTCGGCAAAGTCGACGCTGGTGTCACTGTCCTGTTGACCCCTGATAAACGCCTTGTACGTCCCATTACCCCGCCCCCTCCCGTTCTGATAAGCCTAGGCCTCCTTGCTAACCCCCTGTAGATTGAATTCCCTTCCATTCTTCTGCCCCCCGGCATCTCCTCCGGCTCTATAGTTGACATCACTGTCGCCCGTAACACGTCCTCCGAATCAGCCACCGAAAAATCCTTTTCTGTCCTTCAAGATCGCATCTATGCTGCTTTTGGAGCTTCGGAGCCCGCAACACCCATTCTCCGCTGCCGCAATGCGACGCAGACTTCGGTTGTCCTTGAATGGGATCCTATCATGTTAGCGACGGCGGATCTGCTGAGCTTGAGTTTGTACAGGAATGGGCAGAAGGCCGGGAATATCCCGAGGCCACTGCAGATGCACAGCACCAAGATTTCAGGATTGGCGGTAGACACGGAATATCAGTTTCATTTGGTGTTGAGGACGACGGCGGGGACGTTTGCGTCGGAGAGGGTGACGGTGCGCACGCATAAGATGACGGATTTATCGGGTATCACCATTACCGCGGGTGTCATGCCCGGGAACATACGGGAAGCGTTAACGGTGGCTGTCGAGAAGATCGGGGCGAAGATTGTCGATAATGTTAGGATTGATACGACGCACTTTGTCACGACGGAGGGCCGTGGGCAACTTTGGGAAAAGGCCGTGGAAAACAATATCCCAGTTGTCCGCCCCGAGTGGGTTGAGGCCTGCGAACGGAGTGGACGGATCCTTGGTGTTACCAAATTCTACCTTGATGCCGTGCGGACGGGGCCACCCATGGGCTCCACGCCACCCCCCGCTCACAACGAGAAGCCATCACCGCCCAAAGCCGAGCTCGTCGCTGCGGCCACCGTGGTCCAGAGTCCCCAGGATAAAGAACTT
This sequence comes from Ambrosiella xylebori, assembly GCA_002778035.1. NCBI lineage: Eukaryota > Fungi > Ascomycota > Sordariomycetes > Microascales > Ceratocystidaceae > Ambrosiella > Ambrosiella xylebori. The sequence goes on from PCDO01000002.1 coordinate 2,579,740, forward strand.
CCGGCAGAACCGGAAGAGAAGAACGGGAATGACGAGCGGGGCAGCGAGGGGAATGGAAGTTTGGAAGGAAAGAGAGAGGGGAGACCGTCAGTCCATAAGAGGAAGTCAAGTTCAAGTAAAGGAGGTAGTCAGAGTTTGGCAGTGAGGGGGGCAAGGGCATCGAGTATGAGTGCGACGGTGGAGAATGCAGGGTATGAAGATGGGGAGGAGGGGAGGACGTCGTTTCAGAATATTGCATTGTGAGGAGGGGGGAGGGATAATTAGTAACGAATTGGTGTTAATGTATTTGATGAGTAAAGTGATATTCTTGTGCTTAATTGTGATTGTCTCTATGTGGTTAAGTTAATGTAAGTTAGGATTGTTTGTGTTGTTAGGGATTACTTGATTAGGGAAGCAAGATGCCTCATTAGGTGGGCTGTAGGGACGGTGATGGAACATTGTTATAAGCAACACTGAAAGTAGCAAACAAAGGAAAGGGCGCAAAGGATAAGTCACCGATTATGCTTTATTAGCACAGTATACATAGATGGAGATATCTCAGATATTGATCCAAAACTACGTGCCAAATCGTACCTCTTCTACAGTATACTATAATACAAAATCTCGATAAATCGGCACTCTTTTCTACAGTTACTAATGAAACAAATCAATAGGTATTGAACATGAAATAAATAAGAAACAATAAAGAGAAAGAAACCATCTAAGCATTACATCCTTACAACAAAATTCGCATAACCTAACACCAAAACGCAAAAGCAAAACCAAGAAACCCAGAAATACAACTATAACATCTATACCCCGCAGACGTCTTATCCTCCGTGCTAAGCTCTACTCAGGTCCACGGCTCAACCGGAACGTCCGCTCCCCTCCGCACACCGAACTCATCGGCGTCCGCGGATTCGACTGGCTTTCTAGCGACTCAAACAGGATCCGGCTGCGTCTACTCTCTGCTGCCTCGCTAACCCACTCCACGACACGGCCTTCATACAGAGTCATAAGGGTCCGGTCGAGGTTTGCAAGGGCAGGCTCGAGCATGCGCACGACGGCATCACCATTAGCCCGCTCAAGTTTCCGGAGGCGTCGTTCCATGTCGCGGAGGTCGTATTGTTCAACGTGGCGAGAGGACCGGCGACGTTCTTCGGTGACCTGGGGAGCTGAGGCGGTGGAGATAACAGTTTCGGTGATGGAACCCCGCGAGGTAGGACGGAGAGGGGGTGAGTCGGAGCGCTGGGCCTCGCGGGAAATTTGCGAGAGGCGACTGGTGGAGAAATTGGTGGACACGGAGGACCGAACACTGCGGCGGCCAGCAATGTCGCTTTCGGGGGTCTGACAGACAGAAAGGCGGGATGATTGTCGGCGAGAATCGACAGTCATAGAGGGAGTGCGGATGGGGAACTTCTCCCGAATGGGTGAGGCCAGGGACCGGCGGATGGCGCGCGGGTCAGGCTTGGGAGGGGCGGCAGGCATTTCCTGAGGGGCAACATCTGCAATGGTCATTACACAGGAGAGGGTGGGACCAGAGAATATAGCGGGAACAGTGGGAGACTCAAGGTTTCCATCTGTGAAGATCACAGAGTTACGCTGGCTGGAGCGGGCTCGTTCAATATCACGCATCTTCTTTTCACGAACCCGCTCTTGGCGGGAACGGCGCCATTCAGTAGGCGATGATTTACTACGAGTTGATTCGGGCACCGGCGACGTCTTACTGTCTCTCTTAAAGACTCCATCAGCAACAATGATAGGCGCCAACTTAGCAACGTTATCTTGCTGGCGAGTGCGGTTTCCGGTGCGAGCCTTGCCATTATTAGCGGCAGCAGAGGCTTCATGTTCAGCACCCTCCTTCTCAGCAGCTAGTATAGCGGCCTGTAACTGTGCAAGACGGGCCTTCTGTGCAGCTATTGGTGGGATATCGGGGATCGGACGCATGGGCTGCGGGTGAGCTGTTTGTAGCAAGAGCTGGTTGATAGACTCTTGACCCATACTTCCAGAGACCGTGCCATGACGACGGCGGGGAATGGTGACAGTTGTAGTGGTACTGGTCCCGGTATTCGTGACTGTGATGTCCTTGCTAGTCGTCGGCGCAAGGCCAGCCGCCTGGTGCTGTTGCTGTTGGAGTTGGGTTAGCATGGATAGCCGCTTGGGATCACCGCTGTTGTAACTTGTAACGGTCGTCATGGTAGTGACTGAATCGGCATATCCGCAGTCACTGCCATTCTCGGTTGAGGTCGTAGAGGACGTCGCGCGGTCGCAGCCGAGACTCTGTCTATACGAGTGGATAGTACCGTGACGTTCAGAGAGTGACAGCGCTTCCGGAGTGGGTAGTGACGGTGACACCTGCAGCTGGAGCTGATCGATGGAGGCATGGTGAGCCATTGTGGTGCCTGAGGCCGACCGATAAGGCATCCGGGGCCGAGAGTAGGAGTTAGAACGCACAGATGAATGATGTTGTGAAATTGACGACGGCGTGGCTGGCGATAGTGAAGTGGAAGTCGATGAGAGCGAGAACATAGACGTTGATGAAGAGGCCGAGGCAGATACAGAGGAGCAGGATGACTGTGAGAACCGAGACAGACCGGGAGAATACTGTTTAACAGAGTCAGGAGATTTCAAGTACTGTTCTTGTTGCTGTTGCATCTCAGTAACGGCGCCAGACTGTTGTCGCTGTTGCTGTGAAGCTTGTTGTTGTTGAGCGGGAGATTCAGCTGCGACCCCAGACCTCTGAAGCTTATCACAATTACTACTAGCAGTGGAAGAGACATTTTTGCTCCTATCGGATCTCATGTTAGTGCTGCTGCTGCTGCTGTTGCTATTTGCAGAAAGCGGTTGGGGCAGTGACTGGGAAGCTGCATCTGTCTGAGAAGCGGACGGGGATTCTGGTTGCGATGGCGCGGTGAACGGCCGTTGGGGCGCTGGCTTCTGATTGGGTGGTTGCTGACTATTATTCGCTAACGGATGCAAGGCCGGGGCCCCCTGGCTAGCAGCTGCAGCAGCCAATGCCAAAGAAGAAATGCCTGGATTTGCGGTTCCCGAAGGGCCCTTTTCGAGGAAGAAACTGGGACGGTCCCCAGATACTGACGGACGGAAAGGGTCACATTCAACAGGAATGGAGATGGCAATGTACCGGTTTCCCGCGGTGGTTGTTCCAGGCACCGCGATATCCGGCAATCTTATGGGTTTCGTGTTCTCCTCAGCGAGCCGCTGTGGTTCAGATTCCTGTTCTTGTTGGATGTACGCCTCGGCGTGTGTTGTTATTGTGAGCTTTGCATTCGTGAGTGAGAGTGGCCGCCACTTTTTGAGCTTGGTCAAAGTGCTGGAACTCCACCGTTTCTTTTCTGCTTCACCTCCGCTTTTTCCGGGCTTAGACAACGAGTGCTTGCTGCCCATGACGTTGCCCGGCGTATTACGGCTCCACCCATAGTCGGGACGTTCATCCGATGGAACTGACTGGGATGAGACAATAACGAACTTGTCGGTTCGCCGAAGGTCGCTCAGCGGTCTACTTACCCGTCTAGGACGAGATGTCTGTGGCTGATACTCAACTGGCGCCGGCTTTGGGTCACTGAGGGTTCCAGACGAAGAGGGACGCATATGATAGGAGGGTCTGACGTATAAAGGAGCATAAGCTGTCTTGCTCATGCTCATCACCGTGCTTGTACTAGGGCGAGTCTTGGCACTCGGCGAACCAGTAGCAGAAACACATGTTCCAGTGACCTTTGGTGTTGATTGAATAAGAGGTGAGATAGGCATGGGCAGAGACGGCAGGGCTGAGTTGCTAGACAGGGCTGCACTTTGGCTCTTAGACCGGTTGCGGGTCCCGGTAGCACCTACAGCTCCGGGTATACCATTAAAGTAGCCTGTCCTGTTGGCCGAAGATGTATTGGGAGTTGTACTATAAGTTGGTCTGCGAGGCCTTGTCGCTGATGCATCTGAAGATGTAATAGTAGCACGACGATGAATTATGGATGTAGTCATAGAAGATGAGGAATCAGAGGCTGGAAATGCTTCCGGTTTGCTACTCGCAATAGGTGTATCTACCAATGATGGCACAACCGCTGAAGTCTGTGTGGTCTCGACTATGAGGGTATTTGATGAGACAGTCGGTACAGAATCGTTAGGCATAGTCATTATTGGAGACAAACAGCCATTTAAAAGAGAGGTGGAGGAGGCCCAGACCATTCAGGGTGTATGCAACAGATAGAGAAGTGATGCCAATTCTCGAATGTATACCGTTTGAGAAATAAATTATTATATATGTAGTAGTATATAAACTACACAGATACGGAATGAAATGTGATAAACGTCAAAATCGTAAAGAAAAACAAATATGAGAAAAATAAAGACGATAGGTCAAGAGACTGTGCTTGGCGGGTAGAATGAGAAACAGAGGCGCAAAAGACGGAAAACGAAAACAGGAGAAAAGCAAAGAAACAGCTGAACAGAGACAAACGGCGGGGATTTGTTCTGTAGGTGAATGAACGTCGTGAGAGAAGAGTTGTCCTATAAATTAGAGATGCCACAAATGGGAAATCGGGAAAACTTTGATCTTCTGGATGACCAAACTTGTCAAGATCTGAGTTTGTCTGTCAAATTTAAACCACACGGCAAATAGTATCGAGTCACTATCACGGTGTCACCACACCGAGGACTAATGGGGGAAGAAATAGAAAGAACGTGTGAAGCTAAAAAGCAAACGAGAGCAATGAAAAGAAAAAGAAGGAAAAGACAAAATAATGGAAAGTTAAAAAAGAAAGGAAACTAATCAATGAAAACAAAAAAAAAAAAACTGCAGGTATCGTCTTGATAATTAGGCCGTATGTGACGAGTAGGCGAAAAGAAATGAGTGTGATGAATGATCAGCAAGCGGGAAGGTAGATGGTGGATATGGTGTCTCTTGTGATATCAAGAAGCTAAAATAGAAGAAGAAGAAAAATATAGATTATTTGAGACACAGGCTCTGTTTACGTCAATGACGAATGAATGACTTGAATAAGAATAAGAGGACAAGAAAACTCGTGGTTCGCGAGATATTTTTTGTGCGTAAAAATTAGAAAAGAAAATTAAGATGGCAATCACTGATGAGAGTCATAAAAAAGTCCGAAACGAGTAAAAATTTCGTTCCTTCCTTGAAGTGATGTAAATCAAGGTTATTGCTCTGAATTTTGGTGTTTTGAAAGTTGCTAGAAAAAAGCTGAACGGGATACCTGTATGTGTATTTGATGTCGATTATTAAAGATTAAAAATTAGGAAGGTGCAGTAAAATACTCAAGAAAAATGGGGTTTAATCAAAGCCAACAAAAGAAAAAAACAGCTTGTGATGCTGTGATCAAGGAATGGACAGAGTACGGATGGGCAAGTACTACTAATTTGGACGACTTTTTCACGATGCGGTGCTTGGCAAGATTCAGTCAAAGTGAGATACTTTTGGGTACACAGTCGAAAACGTATGTGTGTTGGTCTCGAATAGACTATTTCTCAAGAGAGAGAGAAGGGGAATCTGACAAGTGACAAACGACAAAGACTAGGAATTTTGTCAAGTATAAATCATAAGATGGGGGGGGCCTAGACACCTAGCTGAAGAGAAGGATGTAGCGGAGGGCCAAGGAAGTCGCCTGGGATGATGATCGTAAGAAGGGGCGAACGAGGAAGCAAAAGAAGAAGAAGAAGAAGAAGGAAAGGACATGATATTGGAAATCATTCTATTTAGATATACATATACAGTGATGGTCGTTGTTTTCTGATGTTGGTTGTGGTCTTTGCACAGACATCAGTCAATGAGATGTATTTGTTATGCGACATACCGGCAAGTTAACGGACGGGCGTCACCTCGATGGAATGGCCTGGTAGGGCAAAAGCATGAGAACAAAAAGATATTTATTTAATGTTTATTTAGTTGGAAATAGGAGGGTCCCCTAACTGAAGGCAAATACATATAATGATTTCTTTCTTCTTTTTTTTCGTAGTCTCTACATGCCAAGGAGAGGAGTGTAACAAGATACAGTAATTAAATATAGCAATATGGAAATGAGTGTGAGAACATACGGGTAGCATAAATTCATGGAGGCCATTTATTTTAGGGACATGCCATAACAGACACAAGATGTTTTGGGATTTTCTGTATAAATACAAGAGACCGTTGGTGGCTTCTTCCATCATGTGGACTGGCTGCAAGAGAAGCAGGCAATCTGAGAATCAGTATTTGGCGAGACGCGTGAAAAACGTGAGGTTCTCCTGGTGGAACGGTACATTTGTTGTGTTCTTTGCTAATGATGGGCTGAGGTGGTGGGGAGTAGCTTCAAGCTGTATTGTCTTGGATTGATTGAGTGGCATGCCACTGGAAACCAGGGAACGATGATGATGGACCAGTAGTGTTTGGAGTGTGTGTGATGAGATTCGATGGGAAATATTTATGTACTTAGGGGAGTCTCGAGTCTGTTTGTGCTTAGATGTTTAGTTTTCCTGTCACGGACACGGAAGGACGGGAGCTGACGGCCAGTTTAGCCTTAACAGGACGTATGATATATCTTATATAGACATTTACTCCTATAATAAGTTCGAGTCTACGAGTTCATCTCAATCATCTATTTGTTGATATCACCTGAAAGTTCCACCTTCTCCTCTACACCAATTCCACGCTTCCCATACAATATATCTCCGGACCCGTCACCTCATAAGCTTTGGTTTGCCATGTGTCTCTTACGATAGTCCTCTCTCCAGGAGAGACTGCTTAGCAACCAAAATTCTTTCTTTTTTTTTTTTTTTTTTCTTGCAGACGAAATAAAAATACCGAATTTTATTGTTGCTGGTGAGAGAGACCGGGGCCAGATGATGATCGACCAGAAGCGCATCTAGGATTTGGGAAAGCCAAATCAGATGGATTTTGTCAAATGTTTTCCGAATCTATCGATATGTGTTTAATTTACATGTATGCAGCTTGTTCAATGCATTGCTGATTTTGGATCTTCGGATCTTTGGGTGTCTACAGATTCATCATGTCATGTTCAATTATCGACTTTTACTGCTATATAGTGGCTATTAATTGTGCATCTTAAGCCTCTGGGATGGGTGTAAGTGAGTGGACGCTCTGTCGTATTTCTGTACAGTGCCATTTGAACCCAGGATGAGATTCCCGGGTATTGAGCAAGGGCTTACACACAGACATTGCTTATTTGAAAAAACCGAACTAATGGAAATTTAAATACCATTGTCTAAGTGAAATCGTAGGGAGAGTCAGAAGATACTCTTGATGGATTTGGCATATCCGAGGCTCAAAAGAGCCCGATATGAACTAACAATGGCTGTGTAATTCTGGAATCTAATTCTCTTGTTATTTTGATAGCCATCAAGCATGAAAATATTAGAAACATTTTTGTATTCTTCACTTCATTTTCCACATGTAACTCCTTCCTTTGATGTATTTAAATAGCATTTTCCATCAGCTCCCTTAGCTTCCCTTTTCATCACCATCCCAGCTAGACATGAGAACTATGTAACCAACACTTTAACCTTCAATATCTGCTTTCTTCCCACACAAATCTTATTCGATGGATGGGGTAGCCTTGGTTGGGAGTGTTACAAGTTACAAATAGAGTGAAGATAACAGGTTCCTCATGAAATAATTAGCTCTGTGTCTCTTATCAGTGGTGGCGATCAAGGAATATTCTGAAGAAAATGGTTAAATAGTTGTTAACTTTGAATAACGTAATTCCTAGATTTGTTATTGGATGGTTTGTCGTGTAAGTGAATAACAGGGTTGTTCGGATATAGGGTTATTTCTAGGTTTCGATTCATCACATTACAAACTCAATAACCTAGACTCCCAAACACCTTCTCCCTCTGGAACCCATCTTGCCCCCACCCTTGTGGTGTCTAGCATGCTAAACCCTGATTTCTCTATCTGTTCCCTTTTCCTGCCCTAAACTCCAGGGCGAGTTCGGTAATTGACCATGAGTTAAATTTTAATGGGTATGAATGGATGTCTGATGTAGATATGCGGGGTGTTTGAGATGGAAAAAACTATGAGTGGGAAGGAGTTTTGTTTAGATACATTCATATATATGCATGATCTTGATAAATGAATCTGGCCACCATAACTCTTGTGCAACATTGTTCCCTTTTCAAGTAACAGCGAGCAAGCAGCTTATCACTTATGACAATACTAGACAAAATTCTCTATCTTCCCACATTCCCAGCCCAGTAGTTATCACAATTCCTATCTATCTCTTATTTGCCATCCAAATCTCGGAATATGCCATCAGGGATGGCTAAATTCCTTACACTGGATTCTTCATGCTATAAGATATCCCAATTTATACAGACTCAAATCACACTGCTGAGGCACACAGTACAAACATACCTCACAAAAACAACTAGTTACACTTATCAGTCTATCAAGTAAAAAAGTCATACAGACTGCAATACATAACCAAAGAACCAACCACGGCGTCTTCTACTGATCCACACATCCACGGTCACATCATCTAGACGCGCCAAAGTCGTACAAGCAAGTATCTACCACTGTATACCCACATGTCCATCTGATGGCGTGTTGCTGTATGCATACAGACACCTGTACGACTTTGCCACTGTACTTCCTGGACAATTCGGATGGCCTTTTGTTTTGTAAAGTAAGAAGGAAATGTCATGCAATTATTTACACACACCGCTATTCACATCAGCTACTCACCTCATCAACCCTTCCATTCCATCCATCTTCATCCTCTTTTCCGTCATCACCACCAGCCGTAACTACATGTTGCCCTCTTTGGACTGATTAACCCTGATGACATAACCCACGTTAATCCCAGAATAACAGAAGAAAAAGGAACATGCGCTAACGCAGGGACAGAATCCTCCCGGATCCTCGCAATTGGGTGACAAATGAACAGTCATTAATGTGACAGATGGACTTGCGTATATCAATTTATTATTTACAATTTTGTGAGGGCTTTGTTGATAATTGGAATTATTGAGCTGTTGATGCAAATAACCTCATATTCATGAAACCTCCGATCTTAAATATTGATGTAGGCATGAACATTCACACTACTAGCTGAATATCCTCTCCATTATTCTCATATTATGCGTCTACCAATGATTTCTTTTGACAAGTTTTAGTATTAATGTACTTAATTTCCCCCCTCTTGCTTCTCTTTTCAGCTCATAAGAAAATATACTAGGATATAAAGGAGATAAAGAAGGTAAATCATTAAGATTATCGACTATTCCCTCACACAACTACATCTTGACATCCCCAAAATGACATAGATGTGACAAGAATAGACAAATCAAGACAATATAACGTAACCCTATATATTTTATTCCTTATACATGTAACCCAAATGTAACCCTCTATCCCAACGCCGAGAAACAAACAAACCAACAACATATCCAGCCACATTAATCTCCAACTACAACTTCTCCCTCCTCACCTCCTCCCTGTAGGCCTTTTCATAAACGGATCCACCGGCCCCTTCCTCTTCATCGGCACCTTCGGCGGCCTCGGCCCCCCATTCACACCTCCTTGCTGATTACCTAGCGCCTGTTGCCCCGACGGCATCATCGCCGGTTGTCTTTGCGGCGGTGCCAGTCCCATAACCTCCATCGCCGACGGGTCAACGGGTGGTTTTTTGTCCTTGATGTTTTGCCGTTGGAGCATTTGGGCGCGCAGGCTACCGCCCGATGGCACGGAGCAAAGGGTGTTGGGACCGGGGGAGGGACCCTAGGATGTAATGTTAGTGATTGTTCATAGGTGATACAGAAACTAGATGAACATAATGAATGCAAACTTACCCGTTTGCGGGGGGCATCATCGTCGTTATCGGCGGGCCTCTTCTTTCCCAAAACCGGTGGTCCCGACTGGATAACCGGCGGCCTATCACCACCACGGGGCCCCTCGATAACGGGCTGACCGCGCTCATCAATGGAATAAGCATTTCCCCTAGGCCCCCTCGGTAGCAAGCCATGGCCAACAGGGATCACGACATTTTCCTTCTTGTCTTCCTTCTTCACTTCGGCCTTCACTTCAAACTTCACTTCGGTTTTTGTCTCGGGTTTGATCCGGGGGGCACCGGCAGCCACGGCGGGGAGGACACCCTTTTGAGTGGGGCGACGCAGGATGTCGGTGATGTTCCCCTCAGTCAACAGCTGGCGTTTCCGGGCATCCTCAATGAGCTTGTTCCAGTATTCACCCTGCTTCAGAGCATTCGAGTCACCGAGAATCCACAACGAATTCTTGGCACGGGTGAGGCCGACATTCATACGGCGGATATCCGTCATGAAACCGATACCACCAGTCGGACTAGCACGGACACAGGAGAATATGATGATGTCGCATTCACGTCCCTGGAAGGCGTCCGTCGTGTTAAACTCGATATCAGTGAGGATCTTGTCGCCGAATTCCCGGGCGAAACGGAAGCGGAGTTCCGAAAGCTGGGCCTTGTACGGCGTGATGATGCCGATGCGTCCAGCAAAGTCAACGTGCGGATAGTCGCATTTAACACGGCGGATCAGCTGCATGGCAACTTCAATCTCGCGCTGGTTGATCAAAGATCCGCCCTTGGCACCACGGGCCTGGACACCGCGGACGTCGAAGAAGCGATACGGAGACAACAGAATGCTTTCGTGCCACGGCTCCCGGCGCAGCGAGGCCATGTCGCCGCCGTCAAGCAGGCGCGAGTCGTAGAATTCGCGCGCGGGGAAGGCTGAAATGTGTGGGTGCATACGGTACTGGGTATCTAACAGATAGACGTCGTTGGGATGGGCCTTTTGCATACGGACGAACAGCGACTGATCATATCCATATCTTTGGGCCGACTGGGACAGAACAGTTGGAGGCAGCTGCTTGGGATCACCGACAAGAATACACTTGGCAGCCCCGTACTTGAGAGGGATAAGTGCCGACAACTCAACGCACTGAGCGGCTTCATCAATGATGACGGTTTCAAACTCAATGTTGCTCAAATTCCGGAACATGTCATGCCCGGAACCGGACAGCGTAGCACACAGAACGTGGGCCCCGTCGAGAATCTCCTGTTGGATCATCCGCTTTCGCATCTCCACTTCACGCGCCACCGTGTTCCCGGCGTCCTTATCGGCATCAATCTTGGCACCGATCCTTGTCTGCCGGAACTTGAGTTCGTCAAACTTGCGCTGCAATGCCGAGTACTCACTGCGGTTCCCGGCGTCGCGGGCAGCCTCGAGCTTCGGCCTCAGAAGGTTCAACTCCTCCTTGATTTGCCCGGCTTCTGTGTGTAGTTTGTCTCTTTCGGCAATTGCTTGGTTCTTGGTCTGATCGCCTTCGAGACGTGTCTTGACCATTTCATCCAAAGTCACATCCTTGACTGCAGCATTGATGGCGTCAGAGCGGCCCAAACGGATCACAGAGATCTTATGGTTTTGGCTACCGGAGGTCTTTACGCCTTGTTTCAGACGGAGAACTAACTCATCGACGGCCGCATTGGATGGAGCACAGACAAGAAGCTTCTTCTTGATCGCCGGCTGCGCGGCCGGAGTCGAACGAGCTGATGCCGGAGCGCCAATGGCACTAATGGGCTTGAGGCCAGAGCTAGAACCAGAGCCAGACACAGCAGCATTGGCAGTAGACGCACTAATAGAGCCTGACAAAAGACAACCAACCATGGCAATAATGGTCTTCGTCTTGCCAGTACCCGGAGGACCCTGGACAAGCGTAAACCCATCATTGTCCTTGGCACCCAGCACCGCCTTCGCCTGTCCTGGATTCAGCTTCCAGTTATCCTGAAACCGCTGAATCTGCTCGTCCGAATACGTCAGAATCGGCGACGGCTCCGCCTTGAGAATCTCGTCCATGAGATCGTAATACTGCAATGCTTCCAACGCAGCATACTCGCGCTCAATCGTCGTCATATTTGTGATCCTCACAGCGTTCAGCATAGCCCCCGGCGCCAACTCTCGCGCCAATGGATTCTCCCGATGGTTTAGCCGCCACGTGACCTCGAGAACATCTTGCTTGAACACCACACGCCAGATGCGGGCCAGACAGTGCAGAGCATTGGCGTTCTCCAGCGGGTTTTCGTCCTTAGAAATCAGCACAATGTCACCCTCAGAGACCTGGCGATCTCGCTGCGCATTCAAATCCTTGTCCCGATTTGACGGCATCGTCGTCGTAATCTCCAGGAACCGATCAATCGTCATGCGCGTCATGATCTTGATGCCAAACGCTTTCGCTGTACACTCTGACTTGTCCGTGACAAACGAGCGCCAGGCTTCGTAGATCAACAGAGGCATAAACGTGTTCTTGTACGCCACAGGCTGCGGATATGAGTTAGATACATGCGTGAGGGCCAGCCCGCTAGGCGGCGCATCGCCGTCATGGAAGATGTCCCACGAGAGAATCTCGGCGTGGAGAGAGTCCATGGGCGGCGTCAACCGGGCACGGTTATCCTTGGCCGTCCGCTGGATCTTGATCTTCTTGACCGGGCCACGGATCTTGCTCATCAAAGCCTTCTCTTTCTTTCTCTCGGCCTCGTTCAACGCATGGGCACCCGCCTTAGACGTCCTCAGTAGCGAAGACTCCTCCCCGTCCGACTCCTCTGACTCCTCGTCTGAGCTGTCCACCATGATCTCCGACTTCTCCTTCTCTTGGACGACAATGCCACGCGCAGCCCGATCCCTCGCGATAAACTCGGCCCTCTTCCGCGCCATCTCTTCGCGTTCCCGCTGCCGCGTTTCTTTGAGTGCACTCTGCTTGGCCTTGACCTGTGCTTCATGTCTTGCCTGCGCCGCTGCGCTCTGCTCCGCACTCTTGGCCCGCAGCGCCTGAATCGCCTGCATCGCCGCGCTACTCTTAGCCTTAGCCTTAGCCTCCTTGGCGGCCATGACATCCAAGATGCTTTTATTCGCTGTGAGCCCTGACGTCAACTCCGCCACATCATCCGCATTGGTACGGCCGACAAGTGGCTTCGCTCCGGACTTGCCCCAGTTGGCAAGATCAAGCTTGGCTTGCACCTTGCCGCTAGGAACTGTCTTGTTTCCGGGTATCTGGTGGACGATGGCAGGCGGCTCCTCGGGCTCGATGGCAGCGGCACGGATAAGTTCAGCCCTTTGCTGGCTGGTGAGCTTGGTACCGATATCGTACTTCCCATCTGTGGCACGGGGGCGAGCGGCCCTGGTGATGTAGTTGCTGACATCGATGGGGATGGGCAGCTCGTACTCAGTAAGACGGTTGAGAAGTTTGACGAGAATCTTGACGGTAATTTCAACAAGATATTCATCTTTCAGTCGGATCATACGGACAAGACCCATCAGGAAGGACTTGCAAGGCTCCAGGACGCGAATCATGGCCTTGGTAATGGCTTCTTCGTCGGAGAGGGCGGAGACAGAGGTGCCAGAGGCAATGGCAAGCATGACGGTCTTGGATGCCGAGCTAAGGACACCATCGTTGGACGAAAGAGACTCAGCCAGCTCAATGACTTCACGGCAAAAGTCCGTCATGATCTTAATCTCAATATAGTAGGACCAATACTGCGTGGCATCGAAGCACACCTGAACGTAATGCCACTGACATCTCCACCACGCGTGGATCGTATCAATGTCACTCTTGTCCATATCCCGCGATCTCAGCACACCGACGGCCGGATTGAATAATCCCATGATGATATCCTTGGCAGTATTGAGGATGTGTCTCATGGGACCCCACGCGGGGAAGATCTCGGTGCCATCTTTGGTCTTGTATGCCCGGGCCGTCGTATTAATGGCCACTGTAAACGCCCGGATCACCGGTGCTGGCCGTTCGGTAATCAGTTTCAATACAGCTTCACTACGAGACGACTCCCCCGTAATCGTCTTTACTAACTCAATAGCCGCCAGCGAAATTTCCTCTTCCCCGTGCAACATCATAGCTAGCAGCGTCCGCAAATGGGAGTCCTGCGACAATACATCGAGATCCCGTCTGTCAAAGTCACAAAGTCGTTGAATCATGCGACCAATCACAGCAGCCGTGGCCCCAAACCGCAAGTTAAAGGCAGTCTTGGGCGCAATCATGGGCTTCGTCGCCTTGCGTTCGTGGCGGAACTTCTCCACTGGGAGAAGCGTCAATAGAGGCTTGATCATCAGCGACACCAACGAGAGATTCCCAGGATATACCAGCTCGAGAAAGGCCTCCCACAGTCCGGCCGAATTACGGGTGACCATTTGTTGGACTGTGGAGCCTACCAGTAATGCATTATGTTCCGCTGCCGATGCCTTTGCATCCAGGATTAGCGCCTTTTCAATGACCGACGCAGCCGCTTCTCTTTCATACACAAGGGACTGCTTCTGCTCGGCAGCGGCAATAATCTGCTCGCTATACTTTAGTGTCACCATGATGGCGTTATTTACAAACACTAGATTGTTAGAAGATGCTAGCGACTGCATGGCAACCGCATCTCGGTCGTTACTGGGATTTAGGTACGAGTCCAGAAGCTCGGCAAGAGTATCTAAGCCCGCCTTGATACAGGCGGCCCGGCCAACCTCGCCTATTGCTGGGTCGGACATTAATGAACCCCACATAAGGTGGAGTAGTGAGGAGCACGCATCTCCACGCTGATCACGAGTCAATGATTGACCCCACATTGATAGCCAGGCAATGGGCTTGTGGACTCCAGATAGACTCAAGCCCAAGTCAAACGTCTTATTGAGCAGGATCTTGAACGTTGGTGACGCAAAGACTGGCTCAATGACGGAGAATGCCCTGGGGTTATTCAAAGCGTCCCAGAATGCTATAGGTGACTTGTTGAGTAATTCTGAGAAGGCATCCAAAACTAACAACAAGATCTCCTCTGATGGAGTCTGCATATGCATAAAGATCAGATCATACAACGTAGGTCGTTGTTCCAGAGCACGGTACTTGTGGACAATGATATCGTGGTTCATAGTGTTCAATATCATCAAAGCACCCTTCCAAAATTGCGTGATACTGTCAAAATTGGAAGCCAGATTGGGATCTAACGCCGCAATATCCATCGAGGCCTTGACTAGATAATCACTAACAGCCCAATCAAATTGATCTGCCGTCATGGACCCCGGCGTCAAAGACCCCCAAGCCGCTGTCGCAAACCGGAGACAAGTGGGGTCCGTATCGAACAAAAACTCTGTCATAGCCGGCAACAAGACATTAACACCAAGGCGCAGCGGCTTCTTCCCGCCGGATACATGGTCAAAGACGAATTTAAATAGCGCGTGCTTTTCCGGTATACGAAGATAGTCGACACAGCATAGCGACTCGTATACATTCAAAAGGACTCCCGAGAGCTCCGCACCCAATGCGCTAAGCTTAAAGGGCTTGCCAGTGGTAGAGAGGGCTTCGATTCGTTCACGGGACCATTTAAAGTGGCTGTCGAGTCTGTCGTGGTCGAACTTGACAATGAGGCGCTCAAGGGCGTTAACAACATCATGGCTATATTGACTGTGGGCGTTTGTCAGTACTTATCGGGTCACATGTCTTGTTACATATGTAGAGGCTCGAGCTGCATTGTGGAAACAAAATTGGGACATACATTGCCAATTGATTCAAGAAGCGTTTGCGAAATTGGTGCCAGTTCTTGATGCAGGAATCGCAAGATGAAAGCGCTGATTGGAGTCTAGTTGCATACACTTCCACCCACGCCTCAACCTTCTTTCTGTCAACTCCAAAGAGTAGGGAATTCCACATGGTGATGTTGATGCGCTCGTTGCCGTCCACTATGCGCTTCGCCTTCTCCTCGGCAGTGATACCACTGGTAGGCTCAGTCTCGGCATAGTTTTCACTGTCGTTGGCATTGATTTTAGAGCAGAGGATATGAAGATTAGTGTTGATGTTCTCCAGCTCGAGGCGCCAGTGGTTGAGCGTTTCTTCAAGGGAAGACCGCTCCATATTGTGTGAGTTGGGCAGAGCCCGTGTCGTTATGTGGGCTCCGATATGCCAGTATTGGATATTTCAATAGTATAGAGTCGAGTTCTCGAGGAGATCGGAGAGCCGGAAGATGAAATTGCTATTCTATGTGGACGGCCAAGCAGATATCCTGAGATTTCAATGGCAGATATATGGCGAAATCAATGGGAATATAGATGCCACTGAATGGCATGATATTACAGACACAATGTATTTGATGCGCTGATATCTGGTCCCAAATCCAATCGAGATCGCAAAATACCATTCGATGGAACAGTGATGTAATTCCTCAGACCAACGACGGTCACAAGGGCTGAACTCGACTGAGGATAGTTTATCCCCTGTTGCAGTCTGGTTCGTTCTACAGAACTAAGGTGATTTAACTATTTGGTTATCACTTTCAGTAGATACAAGAGGGAGATGATGAGTTGTATCTTTAATGTAGTTGGTTGTCTGAGCAATGGATGACAACGTTTTTTGAGGTCTCGGTTTATTTTTTTCTGTAGTATATGTAGAAATTAGATCTGCTGCACGAGTGCCACAAAAAGTTTAATTGGTTCACTACAAATATAGATGACTAACCTGAGCTAACGCGCTGATTTATAACCCGCGTGTGTGCTAACCCTAGTTTTCTTCATGACAAGTTCTAGAAATGTCTTAATTGACTTGGTTGTGCACACATGGCAAACATGTCATCAAAATTGGCAAATATTTAGGATATAGAGATACTGAGTCTGTAAACAACTCCAACATTTACAAATATATCATAATATATTAGATGCCAGTCACTTGAAATAAACAAATTTAGTCATGCTTCTAGCAAAGTCTGGTTGGACCATTTTCTCTCTCCCTGAGTAGGTCGTGTGTCTTTGACATATGATTTCCCTTAATATACTAATATATAGGAATATACAGATGATATATATATCAACGTGCATCGAGTCGGGCTATATAATATATATTCTATCTTTATCTACTGTACCATACACGGACTGGAGCAGGTAGACTCAAGAGGGTCCTGGGCATACAAAATCCATACAAAACCACATGATATCGGCCGAAGGAAATGAGATGGGAATGAGACCGGTTATCAACCAAAATCAAACATGCCGAAAGAAATGCGGCCCAATGATAACACGTTCACTTTACACAGTATCAAGCGAAAACACTTTCAACAAGCGCTCATTTTGGGTCTTCAAGATTGCAGGTCAAATACAAAAAAACTTGTCTTCAAGGGGTTTCTCTGTAATCAGTGATGACATCAGGTCCTTCCTTTAATTTCCGACCCTAACACGGATATTCGGTGTAGTGGGGGGATAACAAGTGGAGTTAAAGTAACCGATCAGAGATTACGCTGCAACAAGCGGCATTCAAAGACTCCTGAGACGAATAAGCAAAAGGCAATTAAGTTAGCAACTACCGAAGCGTAGCATTGAGATAGCATGACCCTCCACACAAAATAACTAGTCGTGCATGTAAAGATTTTGACAGGTCCATCAGGTCATGTTTCTCATTTGGTCCTTCCCGTTGGGGTTACCTCAGGTGCATCGGTGACAAGTTGCCCCCCTCGAAAAATCTAAACCGTAAGTACCCACGGAGAACTTTCAGTCAGCCAGCTGCCAACGCAACAAAATTTTAGCGCGGGTGACCGTCCCTTGCAACTGCCGCTTTCTCCCCCCCCCCACCAAAGAACAGGATCTGCAGGTCCGCCCCTGTAAAGTATGGAACTAAGCCGGCGCTCACAGGCAGTGACAATTGCTAGTCAGCGCGGGAAACGGGGTCTATGAACCGCCCGGCGCTTGCCATATTTGAGGTTGCAATGGCTCACTCAGAGTAATAAGGCCAGCAAACTTTGAACTTGAATGTGCACAGAGCGTCAGCCTTTTGCGGACTTCACGTTGCCACCAGATTCTTGTCTTTTTTTCCTCCTCAATTTCAATTTCTAAACTTTTGGGGTTCCAACACCTGGTGTTTTTGCTGGCGTCCGCATTTGTCTTAAGAATAATCATAGAAGATCCACATAGTCCAGCGCATCATTAATTGGATGTCTACAATTGGTCCGAAAACAAGAACCCGCCGCCTCTTGTCTTAGTTGGCCAACGGCAACATTTTTTGTTCAAGTTTATTTCTGATTGCCCATAAAACGGAACTTTAATTGTAACAATTCGACATCCCGTATTCCATCTCCAAGTCTCAACACCTTTTAGACAGTCTCTATCTGGTCTTAATCCCTCTCGTTAGCCTTGACTGAAGTATATCTCCAACAACGAACCTCACGTCCATACGAATCATGCCCGAAGTTCGACAGGAAAAGGAGACTGATCCCAAGTTGCTCTCTGCACCCACTGGTGATGGGCAGACGGGACCGCGTCGGCGTCGCAAGTCCAGTCTTCTGGGCTCCGGTGTTCACTTGGGTGATACTCGCGCTCCAGCCCTGGCCTCTAGTAAGATGGCTATGAACGCTTCTCACGAACCATCGTCAGTAAGTTTGAACGCTCAAACGCAGTACCTGAGCTGCCCGTTTTTATGTAGGAGCATGGCATATATAGGAGGCATCATGACATCATAGGTTGCTAACATCTTGCTTTCTTGTAGCCGACGGATAAGAAATCGAAGAGGCGCCGCGCCCGAGGCGTTTACTACAAGGTTAAGAATGCCATGCTGAAGCAGACTTACCTGCTTCCTGCTTTCTTGCTTGCTCTGTTTGGATTGCTATACTGCATCAACCCTACCCCCGCAAACCCAGTACACCACTTCATCTTCTTGAGTTATCCCGAGAAGCCATTGGAGGAGGGCCTGCCGGTCCAATACGGCAAAGGCCCTTGGGATTTCGCTTTCGTGACCTTCTACACTATTGTGCTCTCGTTCACCCGTGAGTTTATCATGCAGGAGATTCTGCGGCCTATGGCGCGGTGGTGTGGTCTCTCGAAGGGTAAGCAAGCCCGGTTCATGGAACAGATGTACACTGCCATCTACTTTGGCTCGCTTGGTCCCTTTGGTCTCTATGTCATGAGCAAGACCCCGGTTTGGTACTACAACACCACCGGGATGTACGATAATTTCCCTCATCGGACCCACGAGGCCATTGTGAAGTTCTACTACCTGTTCCAGGCTGCGTACTGGGCCCAACAGGCGATTGTCTTGGTTCTAGGTCTGGAGAAGCCTCGCAAGGACTTCAAGGAACTCATTGCCCACCACATTGTGTCTCTGCTCTTGATTGGTCTCAGCTACAGATTCCACTTCACGTACATTGGTCTTGCTGTCTACACCACCCACGATATCAGTGATTTCTTCCTAGCGGTAAGTTTTGTCCTTTGATCCGATATCTGTGAGATGTTGTAACTAACAAACACCAAACAGACGTCCAAGACACTCAACTATCTGGACTCTCCAATTGTTGGACCCTACTTCTTCCTGTTCATGTGTGTGTGGATCTACTGTCGTCACTACATCAACCTCAAGATTATCTACTCTCTGCTCACCGAGTTCGAGACTGTTGGTCCCTTCGAGCTCGACTGGGAGGCTCAGCAATACAAGTGCCGTCTGTCTCAGGTCATTACTACTACTCTTCTGTCAGCCCTTCAGACCCTGAACCTGTTCTGGTTGTTCCACATAATCCGGATCGCCTATCGTTTTATTCGTTACAACGCAGCTGAAGACGACCGCTCGGATAATGAGGAGGATGAGTCCGAAGAGTCCAATGAGATTGACAAGAAGGCCAGTGTTGAGATCAAGGTTTCTCATGAAAAGGAGAATTAAACTAGTTGAATAATGCTGTCTGAAGTTGCAGTGTTGGTCAACTCTAGTCTCGGATGTCACCTTGATGGTATTTGAATTAAGATTTGCGCATGTGTATTTGGCTGACCTTGGACATCAGGCAAGCAATCTACTTGGCTTGAATTGAAGACGTCAAGTCACCAGGTGTTATTTTTGTACATTTGCTTTTCATTTTCATTTCTTCATGCAGACATTACCTGTCTGTTTATTTTTTAATAATTCTTGTAATGTCATGAACTATACGGAGATGGAGTTATTTTGAATCGGCAGGTCCGACACATTGATTACCGGTTCGAGGTAAGGTGCGATAAATTGAGGATCTTGTTGCTACCTGTCATAGATCATATAGGCTATAGTATAATGCCTTGGAGAAGTCACTTTCAGAGCCTGAATGAAAAATACAAGATCTACTTTAAAGTCTAGTTCGATATGTTTTACTATGTAGATTTGTGGCCAAGTTCACAACCCCAACCCTAAACATACACATCGTTGTCAATATTACGTAACAACATGGTCTTGACAAGTCTGTCGTGTGACGTGCCATGCGGAACCGTAGACATAGGAACGTGCGTATAGATTGGGGATTTATCTGTATTGGGGAGTCTTTGTGTGTGAGGGGGGGAAGTGAAGAGTTATTTGAATGTGGTTTGGAGGGATATTTTGGTCGGGGTCGGCCGGGTTGTCGGAGATGGGATATGGGTGGCGGTGGGGGAGATGGAGATAGGGAGAAGATGGGTGGGTGAAAGGGTGAGCGGGCCGATGGGAGTGGGTGTGGATGGGGTTGTGGTTATGGATGCAGATGTAGATGTGGGAGAACGAATAAGGAGGGGCGTAATATTGTAAGTGAGAGGGGGGTCGGCCGGGTGGCGTGGTGGTGGGGAGCGGGTAGGGACAGATGGGGAGGGGTGGCCGGTGTAAATTACCGTAACGGCGGTGAGGAAGGATGGAAGGAGAAGAGGTAAAAAGGGTCAGTAAGGGACGGTGGGAGTAGAAGTGAAGGGGGGCTTACGGTTCTACGGTTGACGGGAGGGTAGAGACACAGGGGATGGAAAAGAGAGAAAGAGCGACTTGGTAGGGCCTAGAACGTCCTAGAATGTGATGTTGAGTGTGGTCGGTGCAGGTAATAGCGGCAGTTGTTGTTGAATTGGCAACAAGTGACGGAACCGTGTGATGGTATTGACAGAGACAAGTGTATGTATGTATCGACGGGAATGAGCAGCAGTCGGCTGAGTAAGCAGGTAGGGACATAACGGGCTATGTAGTTTCTGAGTTGTGTGTGGAGAAAAGTGTGGCGGAAACAGCGAAGAGCATGTGGATAAGATGGGTGATATATGTAAATTTGTGTCTCGTTTGTTGCAGGATAGGTGGGCGGGTCGCTTGTGTGTGTGTGCGTGTGTGTTTATATGTATGTGTATGTGCGTATGTGTGTAAGAAGACGGGGTAAAGTTGCCTTCGGAGCCGAAGAGAAAGAGAAAGAGGGACAGAGGGATGGTTTGCTGGCAAGATGAAGCAGGTGGATGGGTGGAAGGAGCTGACGAAATAGCGGATGGGGAGGAAACAGGGCCTAATGAGAAAGAGAGAGGTAAACAAAGTGAGAATGTGGGTGTATGTGTATATGTATGTATATGTGTAATGTGTTTTGAGGGGTAGGGGTATATATTGCTTCTGCTGATATTGCCCGCATGACAAAGACTGAAAATTAAAGGGTATCCACGGGTGATGTTTCGATGAGTTATAGCAGCTTCTGTCGCTTGTTCGTTTCATGATATGTTCATATACTATCTATGTATCAACATTTTCACATAGTGACAAAAAACACACCGTAACACAGGACCTAGCTTCCTGCTACATGACCAAACCTGACACGATATCCATATGCCGGCCGGCCTGCGGGATCCTCGTGGTTCTCTATCTGGCCCCCTTCCATCGATATTACCCTGAGCCTAGGGATCAAGGTATTAGTGTATCTAGATAACATGTATATATATATATATCATATATGTATATACAGTGGCAAACATTTATGTAGGCCATGAAAAATCTGGGGTTGATTTTTTGGTCAATCCTAAACCTGACCCACTCTCTTCTAAATAGCTATAACTCAACATCCACTATAGATATCATGATGAAAAATATAATATTTAGAAAGCTAGAAAACATATCTATCTAATGATATCTACATTATTGCCTAATATTTAGTATACCAGCTCTTAGCATCAACAATAGCCTGGAAATATTTTGGCATAGTGTTGATCAAGTTGTCAATTATGCCCATTTTGTTCTCCTATCCCATAATTATAGTCTCAGAGCTGTATTACTAGATAGCTGTTTTGGAAATTGGGTCAAGCATTTATAGCTCCTAACAATTGCCCTTTTTAATATTGCCTATATGTCCTCAATAGGATTTAAGTCAGGGCTATAAGGTAGCCTTTAAACTCTTCTCATACTCTCCATAGAAGTCTTTACAAGCAACGAAAAAAGACTTAGTATTATAGCCTATTAGTCCCCAAAATATAATAGTTTCTAATTTTTTTAGGAAGCTGTATCAATATAGTCTATGGAATTTTGAAGAACATAAAAATAGTTAGTTTTGGTTAAGATATAAAGGATTAAAAACTTATCCTAAGGTCTCTATACTCACTTCTGACCTTCCCTATCACCTCTATCTATAGAACTCTCTTCTAAAAGCTAAGAGGCTTGTTGAAATATCATCTTGCAAACTCCAGGCATTCCCCCATAGCCATTTCTGTTAATTTCAGCCATTGAATGGCTTTATAGTAACACAACCCTCTCTCATGCTATCTTGCATAACACTATCAACAACGCCCAAGGGAAGTGCTTCTGTTTAGGCTTAAGGGTAATGAAAGACTGTCTTTTAAGGAGTATAGTGATATAAAATTGATCTCTCCATCAATTCTAACATGTATTATCAGGTGTTTTTTTGTAATTCCATAAAGAGAGTCCGCAAATCAATGCGTGATCTTTCGGACCAATCCCAGATCAAACCCCTCAAACCTGGAGATTTGAGTTGAATTCAGGCCAATTCGATAGTAGGACATAATTCTAGTGATATGCTGAGGTGTACAGTGCATTCTTAGCTCTTTTGGAGGTGGTGTTGAAAAGAAAAATCAATTTGACCCTTGCAAGTCATAGCCCTCTTATCTAGACGCAATTGTAAATGAGTGGATAGATGGATAGGGATGCAATGGGGGCGATGTGAAGATTAAGAAGGAATATGTGTAACAGCGTACAGACAGAAACAGCAATCGTGAAGTCAATGGTACTGTTTTGCTAGCTTTTTCTGAATGTTTAGAGTAGGTTGTGGGGGAGTTCCACGCTAGAAACTGGCACCACGAGAACAGTCAGTTCCATTTCCTTTCCAGAATATAGAGCAAGCCAAAAGTTATTTACAGGAGGAGAGAAACGCTTTGTCATTGGTGTGACGTGTTGATGCTAGACGGAAGACTGGATGGCAAACGAACGATGCCGTCGGTTTCTTGTGATACCATTGGACTGTGGTGTGCTGTACTGGGATCTAGTCACGGGATTGGCAATGAGTAAGACGAGAGAAAAATGTAAACATGTAGGTTGGTAGAAGTGGTAGTGGAAGAGGGGTATTGGGGTTATGACGGAGATGGGGATGGGGCATTGAGGACCCGATTTGGGGATTGAAGGGGCCTGGGAGGGAAGCACCGGAAGGATGAACTTAGAAAAAGACACTCTAGGATCATGGAAACCAATGCCTCGTTTTTTTATTCACTCCTTTTCTGGTCAGTGAGGGGGAATTATTATGATGATTGTCTTAGACAATACACGCAGACAGATCTCTCTCCTCCAGATTCTGACGTCACTCGAAAGTTCAACTCTGGTACGTAACTTTAGATGAACCCTAGATACTATCTTGTCCGCAATGTCAACGTCAATGACGGGGGGGGGGGATGAAGGAAGGAACCAACAGTAGTCAGAGTCAGAATTTCTACACATAATGTGTTTTCTATGTAAGTCGAACAAAAAAACAACAGCCAACAATCGGTTACAAATACTTGCTTGAGCATAGAGTTTATCTTTTTTTTCGACCTGTGACCCGGCGCCACCAATCAAATCAGTTTTTCATATCCCGGAATCTAGGGATTTCAACTTGCACGGTATCTTACTTTTGGGACAGAGATTGCTTCCCACCATCACATCCTCCCCCCCTCCTCCGCCTGCAGCCTAACCTAAAAAAAACAAAAACAAAAATAGAAGATCAATAGTTGCCAACAGGTGACGCAAGTATCTATCTGGGTTACCCACAAGTAAACTTACATATGTACATATGCTATCAGCTTGGGCATCCGGGACGACAAAGTGATTGAGCCCTAGAAGTCACCATTGTTGGGCAAACCCCGTCCACCCGAGCTGAATGTGGATGTTCTCAGCGCAAGCCAAATCACATATCAGTTGCTTGTTCCTACCGGGGCCTTTCAGTCCATTCTAGCTGTGCAGCTGGGGAAACTGGCCCTTATTCACCGCCATTGGACAAAGCTGAAAGATAATAACAAGAACGATGATGATGATTATGGGACTATAGCCGTTCATATATCTGCATATTGAGGTTCTATATATATACGCTCTTGAATATGAGAAGGGTGCATGTTATGGATCATAACGGGAGCCCGACGACCGGCCGGGAGTAAAGGCTAGGATTTATCTACATATATAACAAGGGGTCGCAGAGGAATGTTTATTTACAAGGGATATGGGGTTCTTGCCATTCTTTATTTCGTTCTTTTCCCCAGAGAATTGGGAAAGCAAGACAAGGCAAGGGAGGGGGGAAAGACAAAGGAAGAGGAGATGGGAAGGGAAGGGAAGAATGTAATGAGTTTTTGCACCGTGGTGGACTGGACTGGGAACGGGATATAGGAAGGAGGTGGTAAGATTGAGAATGAGGCTTGAATGAACAGCGAGTTTTGTAATTTGTATACATGTTTAAATACATGTTGTGTTTTATATTGTGTTTTTTTAGAGGGGAGGAATGCCTTGTCACGGGGCCATCCGTCGTCTTCGGGTGTCACGAAGTCATGATATA
Organism: Ambrosiella xylebori; assembly: GCA_002778035.1. NCBI lineage: Eukaryota > Fungi > Ascomycota > Sordariomycetes > Microascales > Ceratocystidaceae > Ambrosiella > Ambrosiella xylebori. Next base: position 2,604,471 of record PCDO01000002.1, read on the forward strand.
CAGCATGTTTCCTGCCATAAAAAGAATGGAGATGGGCTTGGAGAGCATTGGTAGTTCATTTCATTCTCCCGTCTATAGACGCACGTCGAATCGGACTCTGCATCGGTTATTTACCTTACTTATTTACTTTGTTATTTGACTCCCCCTCTCCCCAAAAAAGCCCGTTGCAGATGTTCGAGACGATCACCGTCCCAATGGAGTGTGATAGTTGACTTTTCTGAGGCCTGACTTGGAAAGAAGGATCGTCGGGGTGTAACAGCGGTGTATCAACTTCGGCTATGCCTGGCCAGTATGGAAAAGGGAAGAACAAGGCAAGATGAAGAAATAAAAAAAGAAGAGTGAGAAATTGTGTAAGGAATGACGCCAAGAGAAGGACGTAAAAAAGGGAAAGGAATTTGCTGTAGAAAAAGAAGATTACTTAGATGAGAAGAGTTGGTGGATTTGTTTTTCTTTTTTATTCGTTATTTATGGAGAAACTCTACTCTTATTCTATTGATAACGATGTCATGTAAAAAAGGTCATAATGTTACTGTGTGGAAGTTCCAGTGTTAAATAAACTATTTAAGTCGGTCAGTTGTCTCCTATCGCTTTCAAGCTCAGATTTACAGCATTGTGTAGACACGTGGAACAAGAAAGTCATTCTATGTAATATAAAGCTCTGCATGCAAAACACCGAGTGTCAAGTAGTTCATACTTTTGGCTTTTTTTCTGGAAACTGTAGGAAATATATACACATCAAAAATGATGACCGGGAAATCCGATTCATCATATATCTAGGGACCGGCAATCGAAAGGTGCAGACAAACCCTAACCACTTATACACCTCATAAGTATGTAGACCACTCGGTCCCAATTTCAAAATAGCCCATATCTGACATCCCAACATATCCAATGGATAGCTGCATTATATGCAAATATTTAGATAGATATATATTAATGTACGTGGCTTCAATAATGTAATACTGTCAATTATAGTTATTCCAAACTGTAGTCCATGAGGCTTGTACCTACCCGTGTGTTTCCATCAAGGTAACGCATTGTTGCATCCAACGCTACCGGTGCCCTGTCCCCCACGGAAAAAATGTTGACAAACGGTGTGAATGTGAGTATGTGGATTATATACTCAGTAACTCCCGAAGCAAGCGGTAGAACGGGTCAATGACGACGAGAGTCGGACAGCACATGTTCAGAGTATTTGCTCTTTTTTTTTCCTCATTTGTTGTAGAGGGGGGGGAATAAGAAAAATAAAAGTGCTAGGCAAATGTATAAGCAATTACCAAGTTGTTTGCTTGCGCCCTTGCTGATAGGAGCTACGCTGCTTTTGTCGTACCGGGAGAACCTCGGGCCGTTCCCCGGGTCCGAGACTGGCGGGGCGGGTTCCTGTCTAGCAAAGGTATAATGAAACGTCACTTGCAGAGCGGGGAGAAAGGAGGCGGAAAGTGATGTATTTATATCAGCATATGTATTGTATTTATCTGTTTATTGTGGAGGGTTGTTGAAACAATATTTGGCAGGTTAAATTAGAGCAACGGAGAGATGCAATATTGTGTTGATGGGAATTAGTGATGTTAGTAAATAATAAGTGGGGCATATAGTGTCCGTTGATGGAAGTTGTATCTTTGGTCAATGTGGCAAACAAGCAATATAGATGTGTGAATTTTTTGGTCACATATGTATGTAGTTGCAGATGTCATTTTAGAAGATTCCGACTCTCAAATACCATTGGGTTGGATTAATTAGGGTTGACACGCATATGCATCATCTGCAACCACTCATCAACCAATGATTTATACACCGCTATCATTTCCGACAAAAGCCCTTTGCTTACATTCCCTCTTCTGTGCGGTCTCTCTTTCTTCTGTGCGTTGTATGCTCCCATCTCATCTCTATAAGTTGACATATATAAAAGTGTTCAAAATATAGATACCCTGAGTTCACGACTAATCCCCGCTATTCCCGGCTCCAAAAAATGACCATGTTGAATACAACAGTACTCACCGAAGCGAGGTCCCAGAACCAAAGATTGGAAAATGGGCTCTGTAACATGAGATGGAGACGGATATGGAAAGAGATGTGGATTGGGGCGGTTGCAGAGGGGAGGGGAAGAGTAGAGCAGAGCGATCAAAAGGCAGTAGAAGTGGAAGTGCTGGGAGGGAGGACTTGGACAGATAATGCAGAGAAGGGGGGGTAGGGGGAGGGCCTTGCGATCGATTGGCAAAATGGGCCGGGGATGCGGTATAGTTTTGTTGTATCGGCCGAGTTTTTTTTTTTTTTTACCTTTTTTTTTGTTGTTTCTTTCTATATTTATTTATTATTTTTCTTTTTTAACTTTTGCCGTTGATCTAGAAGAATAAATAATGTTGTAGATTTAAGATAATATATAAATCGATACATATAGAAATACGTATGTAGATATATATATTATCGTCTAGTCTATGGGCTAGGCTGGACTAACTGAGTAAGGAAGAGTGACGACGATTGGTGGGGAAAATCGATTATCGGGGAATCAGGACAAAACAAGATAGGACAGCACATAATGGGTTGAGATAGCGGAAGAGGAAACCGATATGGACCGATTGGGTTTCCGCATGACATCAACATAACATGATGCTGGCCAGCCTCACATCCGTAACTCCACATATATACCAAAGCAAGTAGCACAGAACAAGACGATTGAGATATATTGTAGTTCTGTATGTATCCATGTGCATAGGTCCATGTCTATGCATGAGGTATTCGGGCCAATGGTTGGCTGCGTTTGCAAGTGAGAAGGAGTGTGTATGTATGTGTATACAAATATATGTAAATATATAAAAAAATCTCACCGCCTCCTCGATATGATCGCCCCGGCTGTCGCGTGGGATATCCCCTCTGTGCTGGAGATATAGAATGGAACGCTTCAGAACGCTCGGATCAGTGAGATTTACTTGACTCAATTCAACTGGTACACTGGCCGGTATGGGTACACATATGTAGATCAATACCAGTAACCAGAGCCCAAGCAATAAATGGGGAATATATATATATACCGGGTGATAAGGTTTAGGCGCTGTAGGTGTGGTTGATTATAAAGGAGTTTGTAGGGAACATCTGCTGTATATTGGTAGTGTATAACAGACAACAAATGATTCACTACCAGATTGTTCGATACTCGTGTGAAGAAAAAAAAAAGCATATACGCTACACATGGCAATATGACTCGAATTATAATGGAACGTGACTATGGACACCAGTGAACCAGCAGCCATCCAACAAACGTGATGCTTGTTGATCTATCCAGGGCCTGGAATCTCGACGAAGCTGATCTAGAATTTGACTAGCGCGGCCTCAGCTCCAACTCCAACAGACAACTTGCATTCGGTTTGCTTATTAAGTGTAAACTTTTAGATATGTACTTACTTGTATATGTATGAATTTGGAACTCACCGACTCGTCGTCAACTCACGTCGAATCATCCCACAGTAAAGACCCCGTGCCGCTTCCTTCTTTATTTTCTTTTTTTTGTTCTTCCTTCATCATCCCTTGGTCCGTGTTCTATTATCTTTTTGGGCCTATTGTTTTTTGTTTGACGGATGTGATCATTAATTGTCCTTTTTGTTCTTACTCTTCTCTATTCCATGAATTCTCCATTAAATCCATCCGGTCCTTTCCTCGAATCGTGCGCGTGTGCTTACTGAAAAGGATTTAGCAATCTTTGATGTTTGATTTTTTACTTTTCTTATTTTTTTTTCTATATAGAACTGAGGCAGTTATTTATGTCCATCGTTTGATGTCCCATATCCACGATTCATTCAATCGGGCCTCACATTAGATCAACCACCAGAGGGAGACAACGGGCATTCCTGCTATCAAGGGGCCGAGGTGGAAGGAACAGGCAGAGTAGTGAAGAAGTCCTCATACGGAACGGAACGGGCCGGATTATGAGAAGAAGGAGGGGGAACAGCAGCAAATTGCTGATGTTTTCCCTTTTTCCTCTTCTTTTTTTGAGTTCGTATTCACCATTAAATATCGCCCCGCCTTATTCGCTGTTAATGTCGCGCCGTTCCATGCTAGTGAACTCGTAGTTTGCCATGTTTCGAAACAAAGACCCTAATCTGTGTAACTTAGCATACAACTATAGATGTACACACTTAACTTTTTCCTTGGTTATCTTACAGAAGTTTCAGATATCCTTCTTCGTCCAGTATAACACTCACACTCGCACAAGATGCCGTAATATATATATATATATACGTACTGTATGGTATGTACGTACGAATGTTTGTATGTAACTGCCGAGTTGCATGATGTCTCTAATTGCAATAACATGTCTCTGTTCTTGCAGTTCCGTCTTTTTAATTAATACTTTTTCGTATCTTCCTCCCCCGCCTCTAAAGCCCCTCTCTCTTCCCCCCTCTCCCTTTTTTTAGTCAGACATAAAGGGTCTTGATTGCTGATTTAGCATGCTGGTTCATGCGGCTATCCATCCCAGTTGCCACGTATCTTGGCATCGTTGTTGTTGTTTTCCTGCTTCTATCCTTCTCCGAGCCATTTCCTTTGCTTCTTTTGTTTGCCGCCGGTGGCTGGATGATGATATAAGCGTCAAATACAAACGGGCGAGAAACGAATCCAAAGGATTGTTCCCAACTCAAGATGCACGTTGAATACAAATAGATATCACAGAGAAGGAAAGAAGGGACCGGGCTCAGTATGGGTTGAGACCACCACCATTCACATGTTCATCAGAATCCTCTATATGCATTGACACACACAGGCCAAAGTGTGTGTGTGTGTGTGTGTGTGTGTGTGTGTGTGTGTGTTCATATATCTAAAGAAATAATATACATATATAAAATTTTCTTTTTCTTTTTTTTTTAATCTTGGATATTCAAAATGTTCGCCGATAGTCTCGCATTCCTTAAAATTTCTGACCATGGCCTTCATCCTTCTACCCCCACGTTGTCATTTTTGACGCCTGAACCCTCTCCGGTCTCTTCGATGCAACATCTCATAAATGTCTTCCCAGACATACAGCTCACGCCCACGCTCACGCTCCGTCTGTCCATCTGTCCCATCTGCCCTTTTGCCACAGCCGTATCACCCAGTATCACGAGCTCAGTATAACTAACGTTTTTGAAACCAACGTCAACAGTTTACAAACAGCCGTTCTCTTGTCGTCTGTCTATCTGCCTGTCTTTTCGAGATTCCAGACTACATAAATTTGTTTATCTTCGCTTATGAATGCATCACTACCCAATTACAACAGGATCGGCCCACATCACCGGGTACATATTTAACAATTTAGCAGGTATTTATTGCGCATGCTTCTGGAAGTTCCTGGGTTCATTATCTGGTAAAGTGGAGGCATGGAAGTGAAGGGGGAGGTGAGGGAGGGACCAAAACTATCATGCCTGCTTGCTTGCCTAGAACAATAATGCACCACCTGCACATTTGACATATTAAAAGGCTGCTCGCGGGGCAATGGGATCATTGAGATATATAGATTATAAGCTCTGGCGCATTTTGTCGTCATCAGAGTAAGGTAGAGAGAGAAGAGAGACAGAGAGATCATGTTGCTGTTAAGCAGGTGCGGATCAGAGATCAATTTAAAAAAAAAGATATAAAAGACGTCAGCATCGCATTTATATTCTTGTATATTCTGCAAATGAGGCGATGGGTCCTTAGGAAACAACGTCATAGAAGTTGTACCCTTCCCAAATCACCTCCAAGAACGTCGTATTGTAATTACTACTACTGCCACTGCTACTTCTGCTGCTGCTGCTTATTCTGCTTCTTCCGATGTAACTGTTAAGCTTGATGCCGAATTAGTTTAGATAGATAGCGGCCGGTCAGGCTAAAATGGGCAACGCGGGATTGTAATTGGACGTCCAGAACCGGTCTGTCTGGGGCCCAGGCTCAATCATGTCTAGATATTTAGGTAATACTAGACAATACAAGGACCAGTGGATGGCAGGGATTCAGGAAGTTTGATTGTGACTAAAATTTAACAAGCGGATGAGAGATCAACCTGTTGGTTACACGCAGTGATGATGTCAAGAACCTAATGTAGCACACAGCTCATGCCACTGTGGATAGCCAACAGTTGGTTGAGGGCACATATACATGTATGCACATGATAGTCTGATTCGTTAATTTCCAGTCCGTCTTTCAAATACTGGGAGCCAGCATGAGTCACACAGTTGGCTTGATTGGTTTATCAATTTATTTGAGTCGAACCAGCGAGTTGGTAATCTCCAGCGTCAGTGTTCAAATAACACATTTAATATATATAATTGGCCAAGAAGGATTAGTGGTTACATACAGGTCTGACTAGCCGGATTCCTCATCATCTATGTACACATTTCCAACATATGGAACTGCTTCAAATAAGAACAGTTGATGGTAATTACTAGGCGCACGGCAAAAAAGATACTTCTAAATTTCAGTGAAATAGAGCTCTAGTTGTGGGAACTCCTTTGAAGATGTCAGAAAAAAAAAGATCATTGAAACAGAAAAGCAATAGACTATAACTTAGTGAATATCATCACTATCATAGTGCATTTTGTACTATGTCATAACGCTTAATGAGTGTAATTGTATGGATGTCTTCTAGAATATATATCTATTATATTGAGATAGTTATAAGCAGTATAAATTTAGGTATATTTTAGTATATTATGCTATTTTTTCCTGATTTTCATGATGCTAAACCAGGCTTGTACCTTTAAATTATCAAACTTTAAACTTTTTTATAAAATCGACCTAATTTCTTATGTACATATAAATGATTATTATAGAGTCTTATTTAATTCTTGTATCTATGAGAACTTTTCTAGTTTTTTATTATATTTATAGTAGATATCATCAATACTTAAAATATTAAAATAATTTATACTTCCGTATTCATATAGATCACATTGTCAATTTATAGAATTATAGGGTTTAAACCCTGTTACTATAATGGTTTATAATGGTTCAAGTGAATTTACAGAGGGTACCCTTCTATAACCTTCAAAATATGGTTATATTGTTTAACCTAACCGAGACCAGGGCTCTACTTCAATGTACTTTTGAAGTATCTTCTTTGCCATACCTGTTGCATGGTAAAACTGCTGTGCACCTAGTAATTACCCACCTTGTCTCGCCCGAGTCAGTTATGCCAATCTCTTGTTTGTTAATGTACCTGTCAGTTCTATGCTTTACCAAGTTAAACAAATGAGAGATGTAAAAAGTACATGGTGATGCTTAGCCATCCATATGTAAGCCATCAGCCTCAATATAACGATATCTGTACAAATAGCGGACGACAAAACCGATCAGAATTAGATGAGATCCAACGTGAAGCCTCAAGTAGTCCAAGGCCCCGCTGTTATGGAGTCCAACCTTGTGGGAAGATCGGCAACCACAACGCGAAGTAGACCAATGTAAGTATATACGTAAATACCTTCAATGTTTAACTCCCAAATAAGTGGCTTCCGGAAACTCAACATGTTCTAACCTCTGCTGCATATTCCCGCACGCAAAACCGAGGACAGCTAATACCGGTTATGGACCGTGACTGGCCACAGCTATACATACAATTATGTAAAGTTCCTCCTACGCATGATCACATCTTTTTCTATCTCTAGTGAGTAGCTGTCGGAAAAGTCTGTCTATCATCACTTTCTCTCAAATGAGAATGGGGAATCAAGAAAGTAAGAAAAAAAACATGCACCGGCCGGTAGACAGACTCACTCAATGAGTTTGACTGCGTCAGCTAGAACCAACGCATCACTGTCCTGCTGTGGATATATGTATGTATGTATCTCTATGCAGAGGATTTACTAATATGATGGAAGAAGGCAGCGCCACGGCGGATAGGTGGGTTCAAATTGCACGTATGTACATACACACATACTGAAGCGAGGGCTCAGTAGTGAGTGAGTGGTCTGGGTGGCCGGTACGTCGCAGTGATGTGCTGTCAAAGGAAGATAGGTTACTCAGCGCAGTGTGTCAGTGGCGGCGGCGTTGTTGTTTTTTATTTCTCTTTTTTTTCTATTATCCATATGTAACCACAGAGTACTTTGATGGTTACGCGACTTATACAACGTCAAATGATGGACTGGTAGTACAAACAAAGGTAGCTAGATGAAAGCTCTGATGTTGGACAACCCGCGCAAGGCATATCCCAGACAGCTTGTAGTAATATATAAACCCTTATATTAGACCCTAAACATTAATTTAGCAAGTCAATTAACTTGCCCGTTCTCCGGAACAGATCCCGCGCTCCGTCCCGAATGTTCCGGCCCCTTACATCATCCCTGCACAAGCAGTCTCAAACACGACTGGACCAGAAAATAAAAAATGCAAAAGAAGAAAAAAAAGACGCGGTCTATACTTACGATCTGTTCTATGGCTACGTACTTTGGTCTTGCTCTGAATTATTTAATGATTTACCCAGGGGTTCATGTGCTCAGCTTGCTGCTGAATACATGCATACATACATCAAATTTACCATATGCAGTCACACGAATCACCACTTAGTTTTTTTTAAATGAGTTCACAGGTATCTGCCTGGTAGGCCCCGGGCATTGCCCCAAAAAGAGAATTGCTTTGCATAAACGGATGCGTTGTGATGCAGAAGAGAGGATGTGATGATGACTTGGGGGGGGGGGGGGATATGCCTGGGTTATCTCGCATCGGGCTCACTTGACCTGCGTGTGGCAGAGTTGTTTATTATTCTTGTTCATAAACCGTGTGCTGGGTGCAAGATATTTCCGTGATCATCACCAAGTGTGGACATATGTGTCCAGTTCCATCTTAGTGGTGAATTTGTAATAATTCCCAGTCGTGCCCCACTTCTGGCACTGTAAGAGTTGTATCAACAAAGAGATACCCATAAAAATACTGCCCACCATATAACCTCATTTTATGTAGTCTGAAGAGGGATTAAAGTCAACAGTAATGTTTTATAAGTACATAGATAGAGCTATACCGGGGTATATAAAAATAAAACATCGAGTAGGTGGATTCATAGGAAACATGAGACAAAGGTGATGATTGACGGATCTGATTCAGAGTTACAGGCTCGTCTAATCCAAAGACTGAAGATGTCTTTACGCATATGAAGAATCCTCCACCCATGACATGAAGACACCATCATCTGTAATTGAATAGAGTTTGAGGTTCTAGGCCGGTAACGTTCACATATTAAAAAGTTGGTGAACCCTCAGATGATTGTCTCTGTTAGACATTTATATCATGCTATCTCACTTGAAATGTGTCGACTTTTAGTTGAATCACGTTATTTGACTGGAATACAACGCTTCCTATATATAAAATCAACTCTTGATACTTAACCCTGTAAACCCAAAATTTTGATCACGATGGAATATTAACCCTATATCCTCACAATGCATGGGTTCAAAATTACTTGATGGTCGTCATCGCTCAGTTAGAATGCAAATCATCCTTTGTGCTGAAGAACAGCAGTTTTTGTGCCAAATCCCTAAGATCCATAGCGCTTGGTCATCAACATGTCCTAAAATAATGTCGGCCGAGAGATCTTTCCCCCTCTCCTCCCCCCAAATATATAAATAAGAGGCTGATAGCCCCTCCAGCCCCCGAACGGCTTTTTCTATAGATTTATATAACACAAAGGACGTAAAATTGTCCCCATTGAGTTAGGTCGAGTTTAATTAGACCCCGGTCGTGCTTGCAGCGACGGGTCACTTGATTGATTATAATATGGTGTTTGACAGGAAGATCAGCTTTAGAAATGCCGTTGAAGAATATGAATAACAATTAGTTTTCAGTTCACAGACAACTAACCTAAACAGTCAGATATAGTGCGCACCTGCGAATGATATCTCAGCAGTAATAGGTCTCAACATGACATTTATGTGGACCAGGGATCAACAGGTACTATCTGCATGGGTAAAAAAATATTGTAGCTGTTTCTGCTGCTGGAAAGGAAGAACCTCGGGTTTTGTCGTCTTTTTTGTGAGATATACGCTCATTATGAACTTGAATTCGAAAGATGCAACTAAGAACTGCATGGCGGGATAAACTCGGAAGCAATTTCCAACAATGCAGTCATTAATCTCTTCTTCCAAGTGGTTTGGTTGGGCTAGGTGGGGTGATGATAACCCATGCATGCACAAGACCGCGATAGCAAAGAAATGACTATGGTTTTTAAGAACCAAGACATCTGATGAAAGAAGAAGAGACATGCAAGTTCAATACACAGTAAGACAGATCGAGACATGAGGTATGCAACAGCGGAGATTTTGCGAGGGATGGTACAACGGCGGGATAATAAGAACAGATCTGTTCCAGTAATTTGTGTGTATGTATAAATATATATATGTACGAGGACACAAAACATCATGCGGGAATCGATGGCTAGGGTGAGACATGGCGGAGCGACTGGCAGTCTCCAGCAGAACTGACACCCGGTACTAGTGGCTTGATGTACGAACAAGACTTTAATGTCCTGATAGCTAACTATTTATTTTCCACTATAACCCTGTCCAACATACGTCAACATTGTGCCATAAACATATATAGAAATCTTTTTTACAAGCTGTCACACAAAACCCCGACTTACATATATACATACATATATACATAGATGCAGTTTCGATTCGAACTTGATAGTACCCCATCTTTCTTTGACGAGTGTTCCCCCCGCATGCTTCATCTCAACCTTGCCTTTTGGTTTATGATCCGTGTGAGGGGAAACAGAAAGACCTGCACAGCTGTGGTCAAACCCAAGATATCTCTGATCCATATGGTTGTGGCCCAGGCCTTCTGAGATCCCCCACTCTCCATTCTGTATCTAGCCTAAACGGGAAGTTTCCAAATTTTCAACACGGGAACCTAAAACTTATCACATTAACGGAATTCTTCAACATCTGTACGACCTTGTGCACATCGGAGCCGGTAAGACTGTTCATGTGCTTAGAAAACGAACATCTCGGGCCTACGCAATCGTCATTAACAGTGGGTGTCAGCCATGGAGGAGGAGTATCGGTTTTTAACTGCATATGTATTGATGAAATATCAGGTTCAATGTAACGACCTTATCCTGCATTTTCGTACATAGAAACACTTCTCGCTGCGGACTATTATGTTTAATATATTGGGCTTCGGTGTTTTAGGCTTTAATCCTTGAAAAGCATAGGGCCGACCATGCAATTTTTGGTAGCTGACTAGTCATAAAACCATGAGCAATTCGTAACATGCTATGGTTTGTCTGACGTGTGAGAACATAAATTGGGGTTTGAATATTTGAGGTTCTTCTTGATATGCCCTGTGTAGGGTTGTCACAATCTGATAACCCTATATATTTAGCAAGTGGCGCTAAAACTTGGCCCTAGTGATGACAGGACATTGTATCTAAAATAGCAACAACTAATACCGGATTGCGCTTAGAGGTGAAAACTAAAAAATTCAACACTAATCGAATTAATTGATATTCACCCATCCATCGATAGATCAAAGCCATCGCCACCCAAGTGGAGCAAACCTACAGTTATATTGTCGGACGTTACAATTCAGTCCAAGGTGTCGCCCGGATCGCGGCAATCGGGACCAAAAGCCTTCATTGAAAAAAAAATTTTGCGACATGTCAATGTCTGATCCGGTTTAAATAAATACTTTGCCCATTGTGTCACATTCTATCAACACAACCACTCCCAATTCTGAAACGACATTGTTGGGTATCTTCGGCCCACCCAATTCTTCACGTAGCAAGACACAGACCGACAAATACACTACAAAGACAACACTACGTCGGTTGTTAGCATCAAGCGAACCATGGAAATAGCACCCATAACAATTCCAAATCTTTTCTTGTTTTAGTTGCCGATAATGTGCGGAATATTAGGTGAATTTGCAAAAAAAAAAAGGAGCTGCTATTCGTCATGTTTTTATTCTTATTTTATTTTTTTACCGAATCTGCATGACTGCTTCAATTACTCAAGCGAGGACATACAACACCATCGAGTCTGCATGTTGTCAACTTTTGCGTGCACGGAAGCCCGTTCAGGGCCATGTTTCCCGTGACGTCATTCAAACTGTGCTCAAGCTATGTTGATCATGCAATAATTTTTCTTTGGGTGATGATGTTTATGGTCTTTAGAGGTCTAGACGTGGCGCAGTGTGGCGGCTTGAGCACGAGGCCACTGGAGTGGGTAGCATGACCCAGACTAGAATACTTCAGCAATATCCAACAAGTGACTTGGGGTAGGTATTTATTCACTGGTTGATTTTACGGAGTAGTTGCAACATTTTAGATATTCTACATTATTCTGTGTGAGGGTTGAATACGCAGTAGTTGCTAGCGACTCGCAAATTTTGAAGATTGTCAACTTGCAGTTGCTCTAGGTGTAGCCAGGTAACAACCCTACCATTTATCGGTTAACTATGACTAAGAAGTCTAACCTCTGGGAGCTATGTGGGGGATTCGATATTGGTAAAAAAAAAAGGGGGCGAATTCAGCACTAGCTCGGGTTCTTATGACGACATCAATTTTTGATCTAAGGCGTATGATAATTGTGCCACTATCTGTTAGATTCCCTCCATCTCAATGTACTGGATAATCATAATGAGCGTCATCGACTATAGATGTAAAACATTTAGCGCCTCTCCCTCCCCCACCTCGGTAGTTTCTCGCACGAGTAAAGTGCTACAAGTAACTGAGGAAAATAATCGACTACAACTTCCCTCACCTATTGTGTGAATCGTAAGCACTTGTCGGTATTAAGTGTGTGGTATGAGGAAAGAGAGCCATTTTATGCATTTATTGGCAGGTATCGTAGTTTGTTGAGAACATAATAGAATGGTGAACGCCAAATCGGGTAACAACACCAAGCTCTAAGTCGTTGTAGACATCGCAATTGCCAAACACCGTGACATTTGAAGATAGCAAAAACATACGCAGGAGTCATCTCTCACATATATGACTTTCGATGTCGCCCTGTGAACCTGATTTCATTTTCTTCTTCTTCATCACAAACTTCATATTCTGCATCTCCGAACTTTTCTATCATCATCTTCCATCAGCCTTCACTAGCTTTCACCACTCCTTTCATCAACACGCTTTGTCTTTGATATTCTCTTTTGAGTTCACCATTTTCCAATTTCTTTGTGACATATCTCTTTTTGTTTCAACTACTCTCACTTATCGTTACTCCTTTGCGTGCTATCGACCACGTTGGTACTCAATTAGTGTCACCGCAGTCATCGCATCAGTCCTTTCGATCTTCTTGATTTTTCACATTATTGGTAAGTGAGATCTCCATTGATATCTCCATGTTTGAACATTCACCCCCTCTTCCTCGCCTCTCAATCACCATTCACCTATCATTGCATGTGCTTTACCCATTATGTCTTTTATTTTTCCTGACATTAAAAAATTCCTGTGTCAATTGTGGCAACACTGTCATCATCCCTATCAGTTAGTCGTACAGTTATTTGTATGCCAATGATGCCTGAGCGACAATATAATGGTAATTTATCGTGTATCACATCCTTCATTTGAACACATACGGCGAAGTTTTGCTTGATGCGCGTCAACATGATCATCCTGATATTGCGGTTTATGTCCAACTATCACACTAACCCTAACATAAATTATAAAACCCTAACCACAAAGCCCATGTTTCCTGTGTGACCAAACTTGATGAGTTCTCTGTCTTGACCTTAGTTGAGATTTTGACAGGTTCATTGTCCTGTCTATATATCCTGATATATATATATATATATATATACACCCCTTCTTTACACTGTGTGGTTTTCGGAACTTCATGACCCCCTCATTCACGCACAAGTGTGTAAATCAAACAAGGGAACTTGTGAAGAGACATGCCTAAGCAGGCGTGATGTGTCTTATCAAGAATTTGATCATGTCATGATTCGCTGTCCATGATGCTGTTTATTTTGGTGGGCATGATTCAAGATTTAATGCTTGATGTGGATGATCAATGATGAAGAAGTCTATACAATATTTACATCTCTATTTCAAAGTCAGCCGGTGCTACATATTTTTTTCGTCTATTCTGTGTGGCTGTAGCACTTCGGCCGAGTGGTCGCAATTTTTACCCTTTTCATGAATTTGCGAAAATGTTATATTTTAATTATATTGCTTGAGGATCCTTGCTTTACACCCTAGTCCAGCTTTCTCTTTCCAGTCTAGGATTTGAACGATTCACCACAAAAACATGCAGCATCAGGCCGATTCTTATGATTCTCCCCGTTTACCGTTGTCGCAACAGCTCATTAGTATTATTGACTATGTAAGCCTCTCTAACTTGTGTGATGCAACTTAGTCTCTCATCCAACACTCGGCCAACACTCGAGATCTCGATCCGAATTCAACGTCGCTTGTCCCAGCACCATTCATTCCATCATCCTGAGCAGAACAGACTGATCCAGCCATTAAGTATCGGTCACTACAGCCATCTTTCAGGGTGTTTCCTTGAGGGGTGCACCAGGTCGTTAGCTGCTTGCCTGGATTCTGCTGTTTAGAAGCGGGGATTCTGGTTGGACTAGGATTTAACAAACTCACAAAAAACATTTCATTTAAGAGTTTAAGCTCTCTTGGGGGTTCCCCTCAAGCAACGTTCAAGGTCAGTTTATTTCATATATAACTTCTGCGATCCCAGGAACACCTTCTTTTCTTTTAACCTTCTTCCTCTCCAACTCTTGGATCACGACCTGTCAGTTCTTTATCTTCTACTTTCGCGTTACTTGTTTCCCTTTCACTTGACCAACGGTCTCTGACTTCAAGTTGAAGCTTTATCCAAGAGTCACTTTGGTCTTATCTAAGAACGTGCTTGCTACAAACTTTGGCACACCATTGGTCCCTTTTCCATTGCACAAGTTTCTTGAGTGTATTTACAACACTTCTTTTTCTTCTTTTTTTCTATTTTCTTTTCTATTTTTCTCTCTCGGCATAACATTACAACACAGAGCGTTGCTGTACTTTGTCCCATTCGATTGGCTCGACTTAATACTTACGAGTTCTTGTAATCTTAAATTTTTCTGCTCGTCTTCCACGCAACCCCGCCATTTAATTCGTTCACCGTACATTCACCCCTCCCGACTTCTATCAACGTACCTCCGAGGAATCTTCTGCCCACCCCCCTTGGATTTCGACACCTTATATATATTCTCTCGTTATCTCTCAAAAAGATATCATCTGGAATTTTTGTCATTTCTCAGCAGCAGTCTTATACATCGTCACTTGTATTTCTTTGGACTGTCTGTCAAGCAAGCCACACTCTTTTGATCTAATCTTCTCCTGTCTTAACTGTTCCTTGTCGGCATCCCCTACCTTGATCAGACAAACGAGTCTGCATAATATTTCATATATACCCACCACCCCTCATCATCTTGGTATCTTTCGAATCTGCCATATCGTCTCTTTTCTATCAGGCAATGCCCCATTTTTCTTATTGATTTGTCCAACTAACTCCGGGACAAAGTCGTTTCCTTTCCGCAGCTTCAGCTCAAAGCGCGAGGGAAACACTTGGCATCATGATGCTTGAGGCTTCTGTCGCCGAGCCTGCATGGCTACGGACAACATCGGCCGTCCAATACTGGTACGGGCCGGTGATTTTCGCTATGTGGCTGGTCGTGACGCTCATGTTGAGCGTCATGACCGCTGGTAAGTCTGGATCGAAAGACTCTGACACGAGCCATTCTAATAAGGGTGGCTCCCATTCCCCGTTTCATCTCGAGACCGGACCCACCGGAAGACGGGTCTTTGTCTCTATCTGCTGGCTTCTTTCATTTTCTTTTCTGATTGAGCTCTGGTGGTTAATGGCCCAGGCTCGCTCATTGCACGTGGACTTCTTGGCTTCTGAAGTCCCTTACTGGACAAATACTGCACGCTTGGTAAGTTGCTGACTGCACACCGGAAATTCATACTAAACATCATTCTAACATCTTTTGTAGTCATACATTTACAGTTCAGTGTCTTTGTACCTGTTCTTCGGAGTCACGCTGTATTCGAGCAAGCATGGGCCTGGCCTTACTCATCTTATTTCCTGGGTCTTGGGCCTGGCATTTGAGATTTTCATTATTGTGGCGACTCTCATTGGTCTCCCTCTCTGCGACGATCCCACTAACTTACTCGATAATGTCTGTTTTGACAATTGGGCTCAAGGTCGTATCGTCATCGCCAGTGTTCGCTCTTTTGTTATGCTCGGGGTTATTCTCATTCTGTCTGCCACTTTGTTCCAGTCCTACCAGTACCATGCCAAATGGCAGGCTGATGCGATGGATTCTCACTCCGACACGGCTAGTACTTCGGACTGTGATTCCCCTGAGTGCGACGAGACCACTGGCTTGCTGAAGACTCAGGAAACAGACTATGGAACGTCTGCTTCTGTAACCCCCTCAGAAACGTCCAAGGCTCCCTGTTCTCGTGGCCGGGATGAAGAAGCCGGATTTTACCGCCCCAAGAAACTTCCCAAGCGCAACTGGTGGGAGTATCTCAGCTCCTACGGCTTGTTCTGGAAGTACGTCTGGCCTGCGAACCGTCGTGATCTACAGTTCCGCGTCTTCCTGTGCTTTTGCATTTTGGTTCTCCAACGGATCGTCAATGTTATGGTCCCTTGGCAAATGGGTAGATTGATGGATTACATCACTGGCCCTGAGAACCGAGATGGTTTGGATCCTGAGTTTACGACTCAGTTCTTGATCTATGTTCCTTGGGTGGAGGTTGCGTTGCTGGATTTCCTGTTCATGTTCCAGGGGACTGCTGGCGTTCTTGGTGCTTTGCGTTCTCTGCTGTGGATTGATGTCTCACAGTTCTCGTACCGTGCAGTTGAGGTTGCTGCTTTCCAACACGTCCACAGCCTGAGCTTGGACTTCCACTTGGGTAAGAAGACCGGTGAAGTGCTCTCTGCTCTCAACAAGGGTGCTTCGATCAACAATTTCTTGGAGCAAGTTACCTTTAACCTGTTCCCAATGTTGTTTGATCTTTTCATCGGGGTTTACTTCTTTTCTTCGGCCTTTGATGGTTTCTACGGGACGATTGTTTGCGTCAACACTATATGGTACGTGTGGATTAGCATCAATCTTGCTCGTGCTCGTGCAGATGAGCGCCGCGAAATGACCAATGCTGATCGCGAAGAGGAAGCTGTGAAGAACGACTCGATCACTAGCTATGAGACAGTCAAGTACTTCAATGCTGAGGAATTCGAGTACAATCGATACGCGGAAGCCATTGATCGCTTTCAGGCTGCTGAAGCTCGCCTCAACTACCAAACTAGCCGTATGACCTTGATCCAGGCTTGCGTTTTTTCTGGTGGTCTGTCCCTCGTCGTTGTCATTGGTTGCTGGCAACTTGCCCACGGAACTATCTCTGGTGGCCGCTTCGTTACCCTGTTGTCGTACCTATTGCAGATGCAGGGTCCGCTGAATTTCTTCAACCAGTTCTATCGAACTATGCAACAGGCCCTGATTTCAGGTGAACGCCTGTTGGAGCTCTTCAACTACAAGCCCTCGGTTATAGATCACGCGAAGGTGGAGTCATTGAACGCCTGTACCGGTCACATCACCTGGGAGGATGTTGCCTTCGCGTACGCCGATAAGACCATGGCGTTGAAGAACCTCAGCTTCGAATGTCTACCCGGTACCACTACTGCTTTTGTTGGAGAATCTGGTGGTGGCAAGAGCACCGTCTTCCGTCTGATGTTCCGGTATTACGATTCAAGTGAGGGTGCTATCAAGATTGACGGCAAGAAGGTCAGCGATCTGTCCATCCAGAGTGTTCGCCAGCATATCGGGGTTGTCCCTCAGGAAACTATTCTTTTCAATGAGACCCTGATGTTCAACCTCCGTTACGCGAACCCTAAAGCCTCCGATGAAGATATTTACTGGGCCTGCAAAGCCGCTAAGATCCATGACAAGATCATGTCTTTTCCCGACAAGTACCAAACTAAGGTCGGTGAACGCGGCATGCGTTTGAGTGGTGGCGAGAAGCAACGGGTGGCTATTGCGCGGACCATGCTCAAGGACCCCAAGATTATCCTGCTCGACGAAGCCACCTCGGCTCTCGATACTCAGACCGAGCAGGAAATCCAGGGCGAGCTTGCTCAGCTTGGTGTTGGCCGGACTCTCATGATTATTGCTCACCGACTTTCTACAATCACACATGCCGATCAAATTATCGTCATGAATAAAGGTGAGATCGTGGAGAAGGGTACTCATGAGATGCTACTGAAGAAACGTGGGTATTACTACTCTATGTGGAACCAGCAGATCAAGACGGAGCGCGCTGTTCAGAAGACTCAGAAGCTTCTGCAGCAAAAGGCGCTCCTCAAGCGTTCTGGAGTGCCTGCTCCTTCCAGCGATGAGTCTGAGTCCAGTAGCAGTGGCTCATCATCTCCCGATCAGAACAGCCTTGAAGGGGAGGCGTTGGTTGATGTGACCAAGCTCAATACTGATGAGTCAGATCTTGTAGACGGTACAAGCCTCAGTGAACCTGCTATACAGGCCGAGACCCGTCGCGAGTAAAAGCCGTCATCTATTCAACTCATCCATCAGATTCTATGGGATACGCGCTTTCATCTTTTCATATTGTTTGCTTTCATATTTTCTCTTTGCATTGTTCTGATACCCAGCTTCAGACGACATGACGGTTTGTCTCCCACATGAAGAGCGCCGTCATTTTGTTTTATTCATGTTATTGTCCATGTTATGTTTTGCTGTCCTTTGCGACATATCATCTAGACACAAACATGTTCTGGATTTTATATTCATCCCGTGTCCCATCGTTTACACACGGCGGCACTTTTGTGGCGTTGATTAAAAACTGCTTGGTCAGTGGACCCTGGCCTCCAGATCCACTCATCTCGGCCGATTAAAAGGAACTAGATTTGAATCCTGATAGCGGTTTTCATCACGGCCTAAAAGGGCAAAAAGGAGATTCGGTGTCGATTTCAGTGATTGGCATCAAAGGCTCCGCTTTTATTTTATCTCTTTCGTTCTTGTTTTAACGTCTGCATTAATTTTTTTTCTTTCCTTTTGCGCTATACGCGATTCTCACATATCTGTCTATACAAGACATGCTTCGGTCAGGCGTCATTATTTAGGTTTTCATTCAGGGTTTTGTATTTTGGTATGGGTCACTCCAAGTGACAAGCTTTCTGTTTTTCTTTTCTGGCGCTTGGGAACGGTTCATTGGGGTCACGTTTGTGTGTGGCATAGTTTTTTTGATGACTCATGAGATTCAAAATCTGAAATACATTTGTGATGATGATATACTCATACTTTTGACTGAATTAGTGATGTTGATGTGGAGACTGTGATTGGTCACCAAAGAAGTAAGCGAATACCACGTCCACGACCGGCATGTGTGGTTCAGCTGTCCTGTTTGCGAGACATGCATGGGTTTCCATCCCAGCGCGTACACAGCCTTTGTCTTATGAAGTGAACTACTGCTCGGTATTTGTATCCGTGATGCACCCGATTTATCATAAAGAACTATCTCATGGTGGCTATGACAACCAACACGAACGGCCTCGTGAATAAATTGTAACGATACCGAGCTATGCACCTCTATTCCTTATTATCATCCTCAGCATCGGTGCCCTCTTCATCCTCTCCTTCCTACGCCCCTCTCGTTAATCCCTGACCTGCATACATCAATCAGTCTCTGATGCCCTGCTTTCGTATCTGGTTATCCAGCTAGCCCGTCTATCGGCAGCACTTCGTTGTGTCGGCTTCGATCTGATTGCACCAGGGCTTTCCGACAGGCATGATAAGCCGCAGGTTGGTGCAGGAGACGCACATCGTTTAGCTGCCGGAATTCCGTGATGATCTTGGGGATGTGAGGGGAAGTGGTCTGGATGGGTCTAGATTTAGATGGGGCGATGTGGATGTTGATATGGGTTGGTATATAATGGAACTTATGTGCATATGCGAATATACTGAGTTAGATTATGGAGATTGGTTGATTGATTAATCGGGTAAGTAATGAGGAGGGCACTGCTTGGTGTGTGTGGTCACGTGATCGCTATAGTGTGAGGTGTGGGGGGGTTGCGGTAGGGAGGATTTTATGTAAGCAGATAGAGGAGGGGGGACGATGATGGGGGGAATTATTGGCCAGTAGGAGAGGGGAGTTTGCGGGGTTGCATTCGAGGAATCCCGAGGCGAAGGCGGGGAGAAAAGGAGGAGGGAGGGGAGGTAGGAGTGGAATATAGAGGAGGAAATTTTGTTAGTGGGCTAGTGATAGTGGTGACAGTGGAGATGAATGCATATCGATCTGGATATGTTTGTTTGGCGAGATATCTGATATTGGGGGTTGAGGGGCCAACTGCAAGTGGATTATGTATGTGGGAGGGATGGTATCGCCCCCGCTTGGTATTGGAAATATTAAGATTGCTATGTATACATGTAAGTATATAGGACCTGAGTTGTTTAATGCCCGTGTAGTTGAGTGTCTACCTGATTATGTATGATCTGAACTGTCTATCTACATAAATACAAACATGGCGTCGAGTGTCAGGTCGGTGGCTGTGTTGACGTTGAGCAAGAGCGGATGCGGGGATGTCCGGGGTCGTTACCCGGTGATCAGAGGACGGCGCTTGGGTGAATTGATAGCATCATAGATGGGGATATGTATGTGTGTACATTATGATAATTTATTTATTTATGTTGTATAGAGCATAAGAGGGGCGTAGGGAGTTGGCCGGTTTGCCGGAGAAGGAATGGACATAACAAGGTTATATACGACCACTGTTCAATTTTATGTACACATGGGAAGATGTCACCGGTGGCTATTTATTTAAATATAAAATTGAGCCGATGTGGCGATGGTTGTATCCATGGTTGTTATCGTGCGAGGTTGCTGCTATCCAGCTAGTTGAGTGGAGATCTCTGGTGATGTCGGTCGGTACAAGTAGGTTACTTCAATCATGTCATGGCAACCTTGGCAAGGTATCAGAGTCACTGCAGTGATGCGGAGACTTATGGCTCATGTATATCGATGTAGATGGCGTGTATATATCTAGAGTTACATGGAGTTACATGTGTTATATTGAAGCCTGGTTATGTAATTCTTGCTTTATCATTGTCCGACAGACGAAACAATGATTGGTTGTTAACCCTATATGTTAAAAATCCATCATATATGGATGACTAAGCAGCCAACGTCACGGCTCTGTTAAAGAAAGTTGGTTTTGCGCGACGGGATGGCCAACGACATTTTGATATTGACAGATTCATCGCTAAATACGCCGAAATTATCGAAACTAACATATAGAGAAATCGCATTGATCGTATTTTAATTTTCTAAAGCTACCAATATTTACCATTAAAGTCCCGAAATCATAATCTACAGCCTTAAAATCCGACTCGGAGCACTTGTCGCATTACCAAATCGGGTTGTCAACACACATCATTACATTCGAGACCCCTCTATTTCCACAACCAAAACTTATCCACCCATCTACGCATGCATAAACATACTCATATACATCTACTTATATAAATCCTCCCTCTTTGAAGAAAAAAAATAACCCCAAAATGTCCGACGACTCTGTCAAAGTCACCCCAGACACCGGCGGCTACTCCGCCGCCACCATCGACACCGACCTCCGCAACTCCATCAACTGTGCCCTCCTCCACAACGGCCACGTAACAAAGTAAGTCGTTCTATTTTTATATTTATTCTCTTTTCTATTAACCTTAACCCCTCACTAACTAGCTCCCTAGAATTCAAAACCATCTCCTCCAATCCCTCCAAAGTAACCCCACTAACTGGCCCACCCTCATCCAAACCCACGCTCTTACCCTCCTCCGCTCCGGCGAAGTCACCTCCTTCCACACCCTCCTCAAACGTGTCCTCGATGACGTTCGCGCCGCAAACTCCCCCGCTGCCCTCGCCGCGGCGACACTTGCCGATAACGACGATGACGATGATGCACCGGGTGATGTCGAGCCAACGGCGACAACGGTGAACGGGAATAGCAATGGGGCTAATATGACGAATGGGATCAGCGGGACGAACGGAACTGCGAGCGAAGAAATTAGCCTGGTGTTACCCAAAGGAGTTGTGGTTGATGCGTTGAAGGTGACGCGGGAATGCATAGAGCAGGTTGTGTCGATTGAAGAATCATAAGCATTCTTTAGCAGGGAGACTACGGTACCATTTCGTAATGACAACTATTTGCATGATGTCTATTCAATTAAAGCCATTTTCTTATGATAGTTATTTTTCTAGCAAAGCTATCCGGTAGGAACATATCAAGATACTTTACATGACAACAGGAAACATCATATGACTAGTCTTGTACTATATCGAAATACTTTTCTCAATTATCAATTGATTTCAATCTCAAGTCCACAATGGCCATTGAGATAGCGGTACATATAAAAAAGTATTAATCAAAACAAAACAATGCGTCATAAAAGCCGTTGCATGAGGGGGAACCGTGAACAGAAAGAAAAGAAACCAAGTACAAGTCAACTCCAAGTCCCAGATCGCAAATAGGCGCCCGTATCCGATGAGGTGGCCAACAGAAAACACAGATTTATCCATCACTCACAACCAGATACCCAAGTCATGGGCTTAGTCGTAAAGATCATCGTCGT
This sequence comes from Ambrosiella xylebori, assembly GCA_002778035.1. Taxonomy (NCBI): domain Eukaryota; kingdom Fungi; phylum Ascomycota; class Sordariomycetes; order Microascales; family Ceratocystidaceae; genus Ambrosiella; species Ambrosiella xylebori. Next base: position 2,627,040 of record PCDO01000002.1, read on the forward strand.
TACCGGCATCACCAAAGGACTGACCACCGGACGCAGCAGCAGCCTCGCTGGAGCTAGTAGCCTCAGGGAACTTGAAGAAGGCGCCAGGACCGGCAACCTTCATCTGTTGGGCAAAGGCCTCATAGCGGCGGATCTCGACGTCGCTGACTGAGCGACGAGCCATCTGCATAGCCTCCTCAAAGTGACGACGAGTGAGTTCGGGCACAGGGTCCTCAGTGGCGTCATCGTCAACCTCCATGCCAGCCTCTTCAAGCTCTTTGACACGCTTAATCTCAGCGTTAATGGACTCCTTGATAGCTGTCTTAACGGCACGCTGGGTAATAAAGCCAAGATCGGCACCAGAGAAGCCGTGGGTCTTGGAAGCAATGTAGTCGAGATCAACATCGGCAGCGACAGGAGTCTTGCGGAGCTGCGCGGCCAAAATGCTCTTGCGGCCCGCCTCGTCCGGCAGAGGAACGTAGATGAGGGAATCCAGACGGCCAGGACGGCACAGAGCAGGGTCAAGCTGCTCAGGACGATTAGTAGCACCAATGACAAAGACGTTCTTCTTTGAAGTCATACCGTCCATCTCGGTCAGGAGCTGGTTGACAACACGGTCTGAAGCACCACCGGCATCACCAACTGAGCCACCACGAGCCTTGGCGATAGAGTCAAGCTCGTCAAGGAAGACAACGCAAGGAGCCGCAGCACGGGCCTTGTCAAAAATGTCACGGATGTTGGACTCAGATTCACCAAACCACATAGAGAGCAGCTCGGGACCCTTGACAGAAATGAAGTTGGCAGCGCACTCGTTGGCAACAGCCTTGGCAAGAAGAGTCTTACCAGTACCAGGGGGACCATAGAACAGGACACCACGAGAAGGAGACATACCGAACTTGAGAAACTTCTCGGGGTGGTCGACAGGGTACTGGACGGACTCTTTGAGCTCCTGCTTGACATTCTCCAGACCACCAATGTCGTCCCAGCGAACATTGGGAACCTCGACAACGGCCACCTCACGCAGGGCAGAGGGGTTGGAAACACCAAGGGCAAAGCGGAAGTTGTCCATGGTCACACCAAGGGAGTCAAGGACCTCAGCGTCAATGGTGTCCTCGTCAAGGTCGATGAGATCCATCTTTTCACGAATTTGCTGCATAGCGGCCTCAGAGCAGAGGGCAGCCATATCGGCACCGACGTAGCCGTGGGTCTCGGCAGCAATCTGTTCCAGATCGACGTCATCAGCGAGCTTCATGTTCTTAGTGTGGATAGACAGAATCTCGAGACGGCCAGTGGGGTCGGGAATACCAATATCAACCTCACGGTCGAAACGACCAAAACGACGCAGAGCAGGGTCAATAGAGTTGGGACGGTTGGTGGCAGCCATGACGACAATATTGGCGCGCGCCTTCATGCCATCCATGAGGGTAAGAAGCTGAGAAACAACACGGCGCTCGACCTCACCGTTGGTCTTGTCACGCTTGGGGGCAATAGAGTCGATCTCGTCGATAAAGATAATAGCAGGAGAGTTCTTCTCGGCCTCTTCGAAAGCCTTGCGCAGGTTGGATTCGGACTCACCAGCCATCTTACTCATGATTTCGGGACCGTTGATGAGGAAGAAGAAAGCACCAGTCTCGTTGGCGACAGCGCGAGCCATCAGAGTCTTACCAGTACCGGGGGGGCCATACAACAAGACACCACGGGGAGGTTTGATACCAATGGATTTGAAGAGCTGGGGGTGACGGAGAGGAAGCTCAACCATCTCGCGAATCTGGGCCATCTGCTTGCGGCAGCCACCAATGTCGTCGTAGCCGACCTCATTGAGGTTAGACTCCTCATCCTCACGCTGGATGGGCTCACCCTCGCAATGAATGATGGTGTCTTGGGCGACAATACCGAACTCCGGAGGATCGACCTGATCAACCTTGAACTCAACTTGCCTCATACCACCACGGACAGTGAAGAGATCGCCCTGACGTACAGGACGGTAGGCCTCGCGGAAGTAGGGAGCAAGGAAAACGTCGAAGAGGGAGCCGGTGATGCCTTCAATCGTATCGGCGATGGGAAGAACCGAAATGCGCTTGGCCTGTTTTGTGAAAATTCACGCGGTTAGAACTGTCCAGAGTGTGTATCGCATGTACAGTTACCACTTACGTATTTGATATCGGGACAAGGGTTGATAGTGATGGTGTCTCCGTTCTTAACACGCAGGTTGTGGCGAACTACTCTGTTGATGCGGGCGTTGCCAGGCTCAAGCTCTTCATCAGCCATGACAATGAGGACGGTGTCCTTCCGCTTCTTGCCGCGGACGAGAACAGTGTCACCACGGAAAAGCTGAAGGGTTTCCATGTCGGCCTCACTAAGGGCAATGATGGAGTTGTCATCGGAGCCACCGTCGGTGACGCTGATGTTATAGTTTGGGTTAGCCTGATTATCTGTATAAGATGGAGTTGAAGCGTACGGTCAGGGAAAAGAGTGTAAACATACACAAGCTGATTAGGTTTCTTCTTCTTTTGGAGAATGGCAGTAGAGACGTCATTCTCCTGATGAAAGTGTTAGAATCGACCGGTGTCGTTTTGTTAGAGTTGGTTATGCTCACCTGCTTAACCTCGGCGCCAGAAGGGTCACTAAAGGTGGGGGAAAGGTATGTTAGCATAATGTCCTGCCTGCAAAGCAACTCAATTGACATTGATTTAAAGGAAAATCATAACGTACTGAAGGTTGACCTTCTTCTTGTGGTCCTCATCAGCCATGATGATGATATCTGATTAGGTATGGAAGTTGGAGGTAGATAGGATAGGATAGGTTAGTGTGGGGTCTCAATGTCACGGTCTGCACAGCAGATCTAGTATGACTTTGACGAGTAAAAGAAGAGTAGATGTTATGAGTGCACTAGATGAAGAAAGCACACTTGAACGGATGTATGAAAGCGAAATTCAAGATCCGGCACGTTGATAGTTACGATGCGGGATAGGTGGTTTTGTAAGAAGGGATCTCAAGCCGAAGTAGTAAGCCAACTAAAGAGCCCAACCAGAGACAGCAAGGCGGCCGCATGTTTTAGCAATGCAATAATGGCCCTAAAGCTGTTATCCAATTCGTCTTCGTCGAGAGCTATTGGCCAATCAGTGGTTAGGAGGTAAACTATCAGCCCCACTTCTATTGTCCCTCCATGATTAGTCAGGGCCCTCCTTCGATACAAGGCTTTGTATGGGACGCTACAGTCAGGCCTAAGTACCCAGCCACAAATTGAGTGCAATGCCCTGAAAATACAGTGGGGGGGAACTGTCAGAAGCTTCTAGTCTGCAAGGCAGGCAGCGGCCCATACACGCAAGCAAAGTGCACATCTCACAAATCTAAGTCACTGTGCACAAATTTTTGCAGTAAAGGTACTTTTTTTTTCGCGCTGATGTTTGATGACTTAATACTCATTTACCCATTTCATGATGTCTGTTTGTAATCATGTCTAGCAGATCGGAAAGTCTCAAACTGCGAAAAAGGCTAGATGCTTTCTGTCAATCATACCCAAGTCAAGATGGAAATGTGTGATTATGAGCATCATTACTTAGGTGGAACTACAGTAAACTTTTATTTTTGATACGTCATCACCCAATGGATGTTGAGAAATTCTCAACGATTCTGTACCTATAGGTATACGTCATAGTATCCCTTTTTCCATCATGGAAAAATTGATAGTGGTGGGATCTATAAAACTGTAGTGGATATCTATTAGAAATCAATCTTATCTATTGATGTAAGGCTTGTTCACCATTCACTCCTCTCTCTCGAAATGGTAGTTGAGATACTCCACAAAGTTCTCGCGAATCCGATCAACTGCCAGAGTCCCAACATACTCCAAGCCGATACCTCCCCGGTTCAACCCTACAAACGTCCGTCTCATCCTCTGGAACTGCGGCAAAACTAGCTTCTTCATAGGCAAAGAGATCACCAATTTATCCGCACCAGCCGTCAATCTGGGAATGATCACCTCACCGCCACCCTCAGGATCTTGCTGTTCCAAAATCATCTTAACAAGTTCTTGTGTCTCCTTCTCCAAGATGTAGAGATAATCACCGCCTGCATCGTTGCTTCGTTGGATGGTTGCTTGGTTTGGTCTGATGGTCCCCTTCTTTTCACCCACAATGACAGCCCATATTTGAGAGAAGATATTATCGGTTTGCTTTGCATCATCGTCCCAAACCAACGGAAACAACGGGCTATCCCATCGTGTCATCCCGTTGGGTTCCTCATATCTGAACACTAAGTTATCCCAATTCGCCGGCTCATACGGCTCTGCATCATTATCGGGAACCGGAGGGCCCATCGGTACTGGCTTCTCACCTGCTGCTCGTTGCGTCAACCGAGCCTCATTGATGGACTTTGCTTTATCGGGAATACAACCAATTTGCAACACCACACTTGGCGTTCGCTGAGCCTTTGATTCGCAATGAAGTTGATATCTCCAGCCCTTGATATAGTTCATTTCGTCCAGGATGATAATATCTTGGTCTGACAAGACACGTTTGACCGCCGACGAGATCACCGCTCTAGCGTCTTTCTCTGACGAATTCGCAGACCGAGCATGTTCTGGGACTACCGATAAATCGTACACTGAGCGGGGTATTGATAACGTGGAGTGCGAGATGTAATGCAACCGATAATTCTTAGGTGAATCCGGGGACTTGATTTTCTCGGAAAGATAATCATAGAGTTGCTTAGAGCGATAGGTCTTGCCAGACGTCGGGAGACCGGATACCATTATTAGCTACGATTTTAAGTCAGTTAATAAATTCCAATATTACGATTGAGATATTTCTTACGGGCATTTTGCTATAGTCTGTGCGGATTAATCTCACTAGGTGATGTCAGAAGGTTGTGCAAGTTTCAAGTGATGACGTTGAAGGATTTGCAAAACTGGCCCATGAGAAAGTTAGTGGGAATTTTATTCATCAGATTAAGGGTTAATTTGCTTATAGTCAAATATTATAATCTGATGTATGAACAAAATTACTTAGCCTTTAACATTCCCAAGTTTAAGATATTCTCTGCATTATTGAATTTCATTCAAGTTATCAATCAAATAACATATATCAGACATAAAGCCACCAAAACCAGCTCCATAGATAAAAAAAATACAGCAAAACCAGTAATCCAAAAAGGTATTCCCCACTACCGTGACCCTCCATCAAGAAACAAACTCATGGCCATAACCAACAGCCATATAATGCCATTCTACATAACATTGCAGCACTGCTTCTGGATGCAACCAAAGAGAAGTCCTAGCAAATCAGCCCCCTGGTCCTGGCCCTGGTGAGGCTGCTGGTGCTGTCCACCGGACCCGTGATGCGGCTGGAAGCCATGGTGCGGCTTCGAAGGTTGAGTATACCCACCATCGTTGCCACCAAGCTCGACAATGATCCGCCCAGTGTTGCGGTCATCGGTATGGTAGTTCAACCCCATGTGGTCAAATACAGCCTCGACGGCCGGCTTGATTTTGGGAATGTGCCTGTTGGAGTGGATGCCCTTGCCCGTAATGACACAAAGGCGAGCCCGACCAGCGGCACGATCGGTTAGGATACGCTCCTTGACAATGTGCTCAGCCTCCTCTACGTATTGGCCGTGGAGATCAATCTCGTCGTCGTCGACACGTCCCGAGGCGTTGTTCTCGCGGAAGATGTAGTCAGACGCCTGCTTGTTGTATTGATCCATCTTGGCAGCATGACGCTTGCCTTGGTTGCTCAGTTCCTTGGCACCGGCACCATCACCGTTGCTATATGCATCACGGGACTGTTTTAGGGTCAGTATATGTTGAGAGCAGGTTTCTACAATATGATAGGGTAAGCGTGGGTTTTGTGAAACATGGGAGATCACCGATGACCATACACAAACAGCAAGCTTGGTCTATGTCCACATTTGTCAGGCCTTTATGATCAACTGTACAACAGTTCTGGACTTCGAGAAGATATGAATTACAGTATTATGAGATGCAAGGTCATGTTCAGGAACCGTTTTGGCGATTCAGATCCGAATCCGTGCAGCAAAAACAACAACAGGTAACCGACACAAGCGTGACATACATGCTCCCATGGAAAAGATACGTCAGGCGATTTCATGAGTGCAAAAAGTGTAAATGTTAACCGTAGAGTATGGAACACGGGATAGACTTCCGCAATGCGGGGTGGAAGATTAAGAGGAAACTTGGGGCTGGGGTGAGAAACCTACCTGCTGGAAACAACGATTGCGCTCTTCAGCCTCCTTATGAGCTAGCTCGCGAAGGCGATCATATTCGGCCTCCACGGAGCCATCAACATCATGGTGAAAAGCTATTAAAAAGAAGAAAAGAGATCAAAAGAATCAGAGCCATATTCACATGTCAATCGCACTTTATTTTCTCCGGAGTTTGTTATGCCCAGCATAAACGGCACGCTGCACACACAAAAGCCAAGCGTAAGCAAGGATTGCGAATCTTCAAGACGTAAACGTACCACGTTGGTGTTGGGTGCTGACACCAGAACTCATACTGAGCGGTAATGATCCGAAAAAATGATAGAACTGGGCGGGCCGGTAGATTGGTGGGTGCAGCGACAAAATAACGGTGATTATTCGATCACAAACGGTGGCGAACGGGTCGGAGCGGTGAACTCAAATTGGGTATATGGGCGCTCTAGGTAATATTTACATTAGGAGAAAAGATGGCTGGGGAGGGGAAAAAAGATAAAATAAAAATCCAATCATATTGATGCCATCATGTCCAGTTTGCCTTATTTTCAGTTGGTTTTGTTGGCTGGTGGCCCAGTCGTAGTGCGAATGGATTCCGCCAGCGCATTGCATTCAAGCTTGCATTCAAGCTGCTAGTCTGGATTGAGCTGAATCATCGAAATAGGATAGACTGAAGGAGAAGCCGGGGCTGAGAGCCATGAAGATGGGATTTTATATGTAACGTGATTATCATGGTTATGGGGCATTGGGAGTATTTCAGGATTAGAAACAGTTCTATCACTTTTTTCCTACTCCATTTTTATGGTATGTCACATTCGTTTGGTCGTTATCTTTTCAAAAGCCTGGTAGATCAAGTACTTTTAGGGTTGTGATACAGTAAAACCCTTATTCCAGTCTAACTTGTGTTGACATGTTCTATCGAACTCTTTCGGCTCGTTCGAAATCTTGAAAGTTGTAAATTTAGCGAGCCTCAAAAGCCAAACATCAGTTATAATATCAGCCCGACATGTCGAAACCTTGAACGTAAACTCTCCAGACCATGTCAGATCTTCTGCCGTTTGTCTTCTAACACCCACCCGAATCCATAATTCCCATCAAGAACTTCACCCTAAAGTCGACGGGGGCTCAATCACCCATTTCTTCATAATGTCCAACCTCGGGCAAGGACTTCATGGTCTCACCAACAATACTGTATATCTTGTCTTCTCAAAGAGAGATCCCCCATGGTTCCCTTTTATCACCGGCCTATCGTCGCCATTGGCAACATTGGCGCGTGTCGGACGGGTATCCGCAAGGCGGGATAGACTCCATAGAATGGCTTGCAGGCTTGGGCTCTTCCACTAATCACACATGGATATTTTCAATGCACAACAGGCTAGTTACATGCTTGTGGCATCATGATGCGGGTTAATTCTTCTGGATTGTATATAACCGATATAGATCTATAAGATCTTAGTGTTTGTACACGTCGAGTTGTAACTATGAATGCCAATAGTCCCAGAAGCACCAGTGCTATAAGTGGCTAATGCTTGATAGATAAAGCGACCTCGGGTTGTTTACATGTTCGAGACAATTGCTTGTTAGACATGACTACAGTTCCATACTCATGGAGCACAAACCAGATCAAATCATAAATGATCCCAAGAAACACGAGGTACCTCAAAAACCCCCCGTCACCTCACTCCAGACAAGTAAATTATCGATGTAAATGGAATCACACGACCGAAACACACGAAAAAGTTTACTGTATAGTCCAGCGTTGTTCTCTAAGCCCGGATGGCCGACTGCAGGTATGATTCTGTGAAGTTTTTATGGCCTTCAACAAACGAAACTTCGACCATGACTGTCTCTAAAGCGGATTCCATGGCGATTTCTAAAAGAGAATGGCGGTATTCTGGAATTGTGATGAAGGGGCTTGTTTTAAATAGAGACATGCATGCAGAACGTACGGGTTTGCCGCATCACAGACAATGAATTCTGATGCCAACCCATAAGACACTTTATTGGTTTCTTTGGTTGACAGTTAGATATATCATGTCAAACTAGATACTAGTACATGAAAAAGACCGAAAGCTATATTCAACTTGCGGGTTCATCCGACCAAACTGACGTGTCGGATCATCAACAAATTCGGACAAGCCGATCCAGATGCTCAAGTTTACGGATGAAAAAAGTCCACCCTGACTGACTGAGTCTGGCTCTATATGCATGAGGAATTCACAGTTAAATAGGATGAACATGATTTATGTTTCGTTATTTCGTTGCGTCTCCTAAAGCTAAGATTCTGGTATGCCAGCTACGATGCACATAAGCGAGATTCAAACCCATGGATTGTACTCTTGATCAAGAAGTCAAACAAGGTGTTATGTCATCATAATCTTCGTCTTAGTGTTAAATGTGAGAATGTTAAGTCTCTATTCACATGGTCATGTGACAAACGAATGGATCTTACAGTTATTGCTGGTTGGATGCACTTGAAAAAAAATCTAATGGCAACTGCCACTATCGAGTGCCGAATTGACAAAGCATTGTACATGCCAATTCTTTGTGTTACACGTTCAAAACGGGATGACGAATCCTGTAGTATTTGGTAGGTGGAGATACACTGATCAGACTGCAATCATGCCAGCCTCGATTTGATAAAACGAGGTGCTTCTAGACTTTGTATGACAACAGCATTGACGGAGCGGCACTGATGTGTTTCGACAAAGAAACTTTTTTGTCGGTATTAATGCGTTGAGAGTTTTAACATGATTTATGCCGCGAGAAGAAACAGCTTCCAAGTACAGAGAAAAATATGGCGTACTGAGCTATGACCGTAAACCAATATTCAGTCATTCAGTCGTGCAATAGCGATGGCCATCAAAGAATGGCTAAATTATTGACTACGTTGCTTACCGAGCTTCTAAGTTTCCAAGCATTCAAATTCACACCAGCATCTTTCGCACACAAAAGAAAAAGAAAAAAAAATCAATTTGGGCCCATAAATTATCTCGACTATCGACCATCGCCTAAATACTTGCTTCCCACCATCCCCCAAAGCGTAGCCAACCCAACAAATCAAAAGGCTCTATGCGTTCGATCTATCAAGAGGAAAGAGAGACGATAGCTAGCTATTCAGAATGTTAGAATTGCGGGATTACTAGAAGCACACGGGCAGACGGGCCAGTGCGGATTTGCAACGTCGTAAAATTGCATGGGGAAAGAACTTGGCAAATGACTTGACAAAAATATGGATGAGCATTGACAAAACATTTCGTGTCTTTGACAATGGAGAGTTTCTGTCTGGTTTGTGGCATATATCTTATTTGTTTATTTTTTTGTGTGTATGGTCACGGTGGAACTATCTCCATTCGGCAATAGGAAGCATTTGAAGAGATAAGTTTACGGATATTTGCATTGATAGTGATCTGAGATATTGCTTACTTTTTATACGGTTTACCTGAAAAAGCTGACTCAATCCCTAACGACGGTTTCATTTGAAGAGTCATGACAGGTGTCTAGGGTCAACAATGGATATTGTAGATATAAGCCTTACTAGTCAATTAGAAGCGGCAACTCGGCCGATCGCAAACACCAGGACCACCCACCACAAACAAGAGCTTCACTCCAAAAGTAATCAAGTTCAGACATGGTCCTATCGGGAAAATGATCGGTAGGGCAGAAGAGGTCGTGGGCATTAGGTGAAAAGACAATGCGCAAGAATGCGCAAGACGCAAGCGTTTTTATATGTATCTTCAGTGTATTTAGGTTTGCGATCAAAGCTAAATGGTGTAAACAATTGTGAGATAAGCAAGCTCGGTTTCCCAGCGTTGCAACCGTCTCATCAGAGTCGGGATGAGTATGGATGGTTATTCCACAGAGTTGGCGTAGCATGGACAGATACATTAGTTGCATAGCCACTAACCATCATCAGTTGCATTTGATGTTTCTTGTCTCAGCAGAGTTGTTCAATACAATAAAATTAATACAAAGTACGGACGCTCGGGTTTATCGCGTTACAGGTACCCCGTCCTATTAGATTTCGGATTTCATGACACTCCTGTCGTGATCTTAAACAGAATCCCATTGGAGCGTTTAATGTTCCATCGGCCCTAGGCTAGATTGATTGCTAGTGTCAATGGAATAATGTGGATGGCGACAGGCTGGCCGCTATGGAACGGAGTTAATGAACTCTACTTGAGCCATGTTGAGTTCTTGTGACACCTTTTTTTTTGGCTCCATTGCCATAACTTTCTAAGGGTATCGGTATCTAGATAGAACGATGTCAATAATGTAGATATTATATAATAGCCTCTGGAAGAAGAAGTTTTGATTGATGATCATAGAAGAGCTTCGAGATTGTTAGTGGATCTGTCAGTCGTGAAATATAGTGGAATCTAGAAAGATCTCTTCGTGATAAATATATACATTTTAGGAAGACAGAAATTGATGAAGTTTGATGCTGATGATTAATTCCATAAATCCAATTTAAAATTAAACTGAAAGAAATGGATGAGATTTCATGATAAACAATGACAATTACAAGAGGCCATTTTCAAGATCAATCTTCGCAAGATGTCTTTCTTTGGTATTTCATGAAACGACATATACATCTCTCTCTACACTTCAATTATTCTTCTCTATATATTGATCTTCTAGCTTCCTTTTTTTCTAGCCATATTTCAAAAAGAACCAGAAAATAATTGCAAATATTCCGTCAACTACTACCACAGACATTCGTTCCTCTCTCCTCGTGATGCACAATACAGCAAAGGTGTCATGGAAATTCCTGTTCCTGAATTCCTTTTATAACGATGTTGCATCACTCCAACAGTGTAGGCCATTTAGATTTTCACTGTTACATTGACCCAAATTTTTGCATTATGTATGTAGTTATATACTGTATTATAGTCCAGGTTCCATGTCCTCAGCTGCCTCTATCTACTTCATAAAGATTGTTACACTATAAGCATTACATAGGCGACTTTAACATTGCCATTGCCATCATTCACTGTTCAATATGACGACGTCATATGGATGGTGGAAGATTGTCAGACTGAAACATCACAAAATTATGCATAATCTAACAAATTATCGAACACAAGCCATGTTGGGGTTTCTCTAACGCTGATGGCATCCAGCCTTGTCGAGGCCATCACGATGTAAAGGCAATGGCAGTATAAGGCAACTGCAGTTCAGCTTCTCATCTTCTTTCACAATCCATACACTCTGATTTTGTCATTGACAACTGTTGGCATTCATCTTCAGGCACTGTGATAAAAAAAAACTGTAATATATCCTCAACCGTAGGTAGTTTTAATCTGTCGGGGCTTCAGTAACCCTAAACACTCAGGCGACAATTTTATGCAGTATTAAATTTTGCCCAATTTCCCGGCTGCAGCAGAAATGGGGACGTATAGAAAATAGGCATTGGCTATGAGTTTGGGATTTACTGGCTAATGTGGCGTTAGGAAATTTCTTGCACTGAGTCTTCTTTTATTTGTTTCTTTTTCATTTTTTTGTGCTCTCTCCTTTTATGTGCGAAGCCCTCGAGAATATTGCCCTAATTGTTCCATAGGTCTATGATAAATCAGAGTATTGGTAATGAGCAGATGTATAGGCAATATAAACATGAGCCGGAGTTTGTACATCTTCACCCATCTGCATAGGCCGCTTCCGGGCTACACGGACTTGATATCCAGACTGTATACGAAGCTTCTTTTGTCATTGCTATAGTGAATATAATTACCGATGATAAGTTGTGTGAGAATTGTGTTGATAATATTCTGAGAAGTAATAGTTTGAGCTCAAATCATAGAGAATGTTAATGTGTGTGTGTGTGATTGCGTCGACCGTCAAATCTTGATCAAATCCTCTTGTTTTATCAGTATACAATCTTTATCAGTCCATCCGTCAATAATATATGCTGTAGAACTACAAAGGTCGACTAAAATTAAAGGGCTGAGACATTTACCTTGCTATATGGGGTCATTATTAACCCTAGCGATGTCAATTGTACTGGCTTTATCCTTAACAAACCTTGACAGGCGAACACCGTGATCTGGCGTTATTGAAGTTTGGTTCCATATACTTTACAACAATACAAATACTGACAACCGGGAAAATGCCAAGGAAAATATAGAGCTGACTCCGCTACCAAAGATCAACAATACTGATACCAATAGATTCATGTGACAGCTCGTACTGAGGTATCAAGCTTAAACCATGGTTCCATCAGACTTCCCGCTCTCATAGAAGGCATCGGCCAGGTCCATTTGGCTGCTAACCAATAATTATATCTGATTTGAATTTTTGGTTAGTTCTCTATTCTGTTCATTAACACATGTCACGATAGTTTCAAATTGTGAAGTTAGGAAGGGCGAGTCGAACTTTTTGGAGACAATTCGATAAAATCAAATTTAACTCCATGTAACAGATAATGACTCTGATTGGCTGGCGATCATTGAGGGGACAAGTGAAATTGCTGGTTTTGTAAAATCATGAACAGGGCCTTGATATCGCCTGTTTCCCACATACTGTGTTTGGAACTGTACATTGTCGTGATGGTTTCTGTTTTATCAGCGGAAATCTTCAATAATGGCAGATCTTGAAAATACAGAAAACTTGTTATTGGAGTTTCTGGTACATTAGGCATGTACAGATTTTAGCCCGGCTCTAAGATACAAATTGATACTTAATTGAAGACACCAATGTAAATATCTGTAACGACTAATCACAATAAATCCATAAAGCTGACCCAGTCCAAGGGCTCACCTGTGTTCACCTGGACAGACCGGCGTGATCCCTTACATGTTCATATATTTGAAACTAGAGCTACAGATTATTGCTTCATGAGGTGTGATATATTTGCGGTAGTCACATATGTTGTATGTGAGTAAACAAACTGTTATAAAAGTGACGGGTTATTGTTTTTAAGTAAGAATCTGATGGAATAATTTTAGAACAGTTAACTCTATTGTGCTGACTCGACGTGAAAAAGCGTGCCCTGGAGATTGGTCAGCTCACAGATTCTTCACATCGTGAAAACGCCTTTGTTACTTTATTCTGTGTAAACATCTGTTGAAGGATCTTTGGTTTATTAACTTTATGTCAGTGTGACGCTGTCGGTAACTATCATTCTAACCCACACTTCTGCCATCAGTTCCTGTATCATCTTCCTCGCTAGATGACCATCACGACCGTGATGTTAATAATGACAATCATCTCCGTTGTTTTGTTACTGCACTGACCGGCTCTACAGTGTGTAAAACTGTAGACCAAAAAGGGAACTACCCCTGTGAATACCTGGCTGCAAGTATATGTGGATCCAGTACTATACCCCTGTTTACGTGTTGGCTGTAGCTGCATCCCTCATGGGGGTTTCGAGATAACAGCGACCCTTCTGTATTTTTTGATGGCTATAGCTGCGGTAAGCTGTGCTGGGATCCTTCTGAACTGTAACGGTCAATCAATTACGGGTCTTTCCCCCCTCCTTCCACACAAGAGAAACTTTCTTGTTTCTATGTCTGCGCTTACCCAGGTCTTGCACGCTCGGCCGCTATTGTTAATTTTCGCGCATGCTTGTTTGTTCTAACATCTCTACAATTGAATCTTTTTCCCTATTCCGGCCTGAACCAAATTATTTCCCCTCAATTTTATTTTTCTTTTTTCCCCCCATCAATGTTCAACAATCAATGAGGGACCAAGGACGCAGAAAGAAGAAAACGCTCTAACTTCCCCGTCTGGCTTTACTAACCTGCTTTTCCTCGATTTTCATTTTCATTTTCCATCTTTTACTGTCCTTTTGCTTCTTTCTTTTTGTCCCCCCTCCATATTGCACCTCCGTCCAAATATTGCCTTTAAAATCTGGTGAACAATAGACTGCGATAACGAATTTCTTCATTGGGTTTCGTCCTCTTCGACATCGATTCGATTTCTCGTGTCTGATCCCCCCCTTTCACGAGACAATCTGACGAGTAGCTTACAATCTTTGATCCCGTATCACAACTACTCTAAATTACTGCTTACGACTTCGACCTTTGCCGTGTCGTTGCTATTCGCCCCTGGATTAATCGAGTGCCATTACCACGACTGCTTTTTACCAAATACCATTTTATTAATTTTTCACGCCTCTTCTCTTCTTTTCAGTTGTATAAATCGATTTCCAGAAAAAAAGACCTTGTTAATAGGAGATTATTCTTGTCCCTCTTTTGTACAAATCGACATTTCATTTCTTCGCGTACACTGTCGAGTTTATTTTTCCTTTACCCTTTCTTTTTCTAAACGTCTAGACGCACCCTTCCGTAAGGTATGCTACACCAAACACAACACGGAAAACGAGCTTTTTCCCATAACACATCGTCCATTCCCATGGCCCGATATCCTACAATCTTGAATTTTAATCAACGCATCCATTTTTCTCTGAGGAACCGATATGCACCTTGATCTTTCAACTGGAAGACGCGTGGGGTTCGGTTGCGACACCCTGTATTTGGCCCTGTATCTGAAACTACATAATATATTGGTTCCTTATCTTCAGCCATTGAATTTAAACCGTCGGACGCAAAAAGTGGAATCAGATATCCGCGACAGAGACTGATTTCGAGCTTGACACGACAACAACCTATGATTTTGTCTAAGATGTATTCTAACTTTCATTTCAATAGGAATTTGCGCCTTTTAATTCACTACATACCTTTTTCATCCAATAGTTACCAGACTTTTCTGGAATCTTGAGACACAATGGGTTGCGGAATGAGCACGGAAGACAAGGAAGGCAAGGCCCGCAACGAGGAGATTGAGAACCAACTCAAACGGGACAAGCTGAACCAGCGTAATGAGATCAAGATGCTTTTGCTTGGTAAGTTATGTATTGTTTTGAACAAGCGTTAAAATAGTCGCTAACAAATATAGGTGCTGGTGAGTCTGGAAAATCTACGATTCTTAAGCAGATGAAGCTTATTCATGAGGGTGGCTACTCTCGGGATGAGCGTGAATCGTTCAAGGAGATTATCTTCTCCAATACTGTCCAGTCGATGCGCGTAATTCTCGAGGCTATGGAAACTCTTGAGCTTCCTCTCGAGGACCAACGCATGGAGTACCATGTCCAGACCATTTTCATTCAGCCCGCTCAGATCGAGGGCGACGTTCTTCCCCCGGAGGTTGGCACTGCCATTGCTGCTCTGTGGAAAGATCATGGTGTTCAGGAATGCTTCAAGCGTTCTCGGGAATACCAGCTGAACGACTCGGCTAGATAGTGAGTTTTTGACATGCGTGTTTTTTTATAGATATAGATGCTAACCCCAATATCAGCTACTTCGACAACATTGCCCGTATTGCCGCCCCCGACTACATGCCCAACGACCAGGACGTTCTGCGCTCCCGTGTCAAGACTACTGGTATCACGGAGACTACTTTCATTATTGGTGATCTCACTTACCGGATGTTTGACGTCGGTGGTCAGCGTTCTGAGCGTAAGAAGTGGATTCATTGCTTCGAGAACGTCACCACTATTCTCTTCCTGGTCGCCATTTCCGAGTACGATCAACTTCTGTTCGAAGATGAGACCGTTAACCGTATGCAAGAGGCGTTGACCCTATTCGATTCTATTTGCAACTCTCGGTGGTTTATAAAGACCTCCATCATTCTTTTCCTCAACAAGATTGATCGTTTCAAGGAGAAGTTGCCTATCAGCCCAATGAAAAACTACTTCCCCGATTACGAGGGTGGTGACGACTATGCTGCCGCTTGCGACTACATCCTCAACCGTTTTGTCAGCTTAAACCAACACGAGACTAAACAGATTTATACTCACTTCACCTGCGCCACTGACACTACTCAAATAAGATTTGTTATGGCGGCAGTCAATGGTATGTCTATTTGCTTCCATGATTTTGATCTTTATAGCCATACTAACTTTGTCCTTAGACATTATCATCCAGGAGAACCTCCGTCTATGTGGTTTGATCTGAGCAACTTATCTTTCGCTATTGTCATACACACTTGCGGGAATTTAATTTTTTTCTTTGGGCGCACTGGTTTGTCTTATCCATTCTTTTGATCGATCATTGTGGTTCCTTTTTTTCTTTTTTTCTCATGTTTCCTTCTACTCTTTGTTCCTTACCTCTAACCACCTTTTCAATACCCAATGGAGCTTGATCCATGATGCGCTCCGCTTTTTCGACTCAGTACGTAGCTGAGCTGGCATGTGATTTTGCCACCCCCCCCCTTTTTTTATGAAACTACGTCTTCTTAACCATATACGAGTCGATACCATGAGAGTTGGAGTCGTACGCAATAACGAGCTATCCTGCAATAGCTATCTACGATATGTCACCGTGCTCCGAAGACATGTGGACAGGGTCTCGACTAAATGCTTGCTTCTTCAGAAGTTTTACTTTCATTTACTTTGTCACTTCTCTTGTATGATTGCTGCGGTCATACCTCTTGTATTTCTTTTTTTGCTTTTTTCCCTCTTATTTTTCTGGTGTCCTTTAACCCGAAGGGCTTTGTTTCAGGCACGGCGGTGGACGGTCTTTGTATGAAAAAACGAACGTTTTTGTTGCGTTGCTCCTGCTTGCAGATGTTGTTATCTACTTTATTTGGATCTTAAATCTTTTACTGTTCAAACTGAGTTTCACCGTGACCCAAGGCTATCATTATACTCAATCCATATAACGTCATGTATTATATTTTTTTTGTCTCCAATCTAGTCTATTTTGAGGTGTAGTGCGTTTTATTCAGAATCACGAGTATTACTCTGTTTTGTGACTGCTATATAGAGGCATCTTGTTATTTGTCTACAATTTCATAAGCGCAAGATATAGTACAAGAACTTGATCAACTTAAATAAAAGAATATTACATAATTAGATATCCCCCTCCCCTCCAGCTTGCCCACCGAGATCTTGATCCAGGCGCAGTGACTTGGGGGACTAAGAGGTTGACTCCGTGGAGAGCTCGATGATGAGAGAAACGGCGGCCGTGTTAGTTTTAGAAGGGCAAACAAAGCAGTGAGTATAGACGGGAAGTCTACGGAGGTGGTGGGCGAGTTTTGGAGAGTTTGTGGTAGTTCATGTTGCTGCTTGGTTTGATCAAGGATTCGCATGTTGAGGAGGGTTGGGGTAATTGGCAATGCTGTAGATGGACATGAACTATAATGTTTTGGGGAATTTCATAAACATTAGATTTGGTTAGTCAGGTTTTTAATACTACTTAAATCCCTTGGTACCCTCATCGAGGCTAATCGATTCCGACGCTCAGCCCGCTCTCGGCAATAGCCAACAAACAACAAATCCAAGGACAGCACCATGACGTCAGCCCTATTTACTCAACACAAGTCCAAATAGTTTGTCTTCCCCCCAGTATTTAAGATGAATTCCGCCCGGTTAGCTCAATCGGTAGAGCGTGAGACTCTTAATCTCAAGGTTGCGGGTTCGACCCCCGCATTGGGCTCAATTCCTGATGGCTCCAGTTTGACTGGTAATTCGAACCTTGTCCTTCGGGGTTTCTTTTTTATTTTCTATATTTCTCTTTCTATTCGATTACTGGATCATTCGTGATGTGAATGGTGTCTACAGGTGATGACGGGTACATTGGATGTTTGAAGACTTGGGTGAGGCCAGTGGCGATATTGTGTGTTTGTGTAACATGACAGTATGTCCCGGCTGAGTGACAACATGTATCAATAACATAAACTAGGCAACATTCTATCAATGAAATGCTGCTTCCTTCTCTGTAATTTGTCTTATTTTTTGCTTTGTTGTTTGTTAAGTGAACTGTTGATATGTACTACCAACATGGGGGAGATCTTCATCTATGGGTTAAAGAAACCCGAGTGTCGTCAATGATCATTAGACGATTTGAATATATCGCATGAATGAAACAGAATATTACTTTGTCATTTATATACTGAATATTCCAAATTGTTCAGAACATCCCGTTCTTTCAAAATACTACCATCAAAGATGAAACGTATATTGTGTAAAGTAAGCGGGGAAGATGCCCTGAGGATGAATATCAATCTTATCAAGACATCATGACACTAAGTGCCAAACATCAAAGAAATTCAATAAATATCCCAGTTACTAATACGTTTATACAGATTTTGGTAATGTACTCTTTCTCATGGAATAAAATATTGGAATGCCAATTTGTTACTCTGATCAGCCTATTGCTATATTATTCAAAAACTTCCGCATCAGCTTATCACCTATCAACCCACCAGCCAAGACCGTAAACCACAATCTTCAACCACCACCTCCGTTTTCCTCCGTTTTGTCATTCCCAAATATACAAAAAAATTATTGTTTCCAAAAATAAAAAATCGTCTTTTGCAAGACTTTCCATCTATTATATCTCTGGTCGCAAGATCCTATCTAATCACGTGTCCATCCTATCTACCCCCCGTGTGACCCCCATCATCCGCTGCCCTCGCCCCTCACTTTCGTAATGAGGCTTCACAAGGCGCATTCTCTGTGGCTGTGGTTAGCTCTAATATTTGAAAACTCACTAGTTGTGACCGTGATCACGCTCATCACTGATCATCTGAAGAACGTCATCGTTAAAATCATAGGGCGTGAATGAGGTATTACAGAATTGATAAAGATGTATATAGAAAAGCATTGAGTTGCAGTTACCTGCGAGAGTATAACTTCGAGATACATTCTCTCGAAGTTCTGCTAAAAGTCAAGTGTTAGTCGTTACCACATCGTCGTCATCATCATAAACTATAAACGTTATAAACATTAAACGCCAAACACCAACACGAAAGCAATAATCAAAACACCCAAAAGATTTTAAAAACTCTGCAGAGCGCCAACTTAACGGGAAAACGAAACCGGAAACGAAAGAAAAGTACATAACTCCGATCCCCCTATCCCCAAATCGACACTCCGCAATGTCCATCATTTGTCTATCAAAGATAATAGCAACTTGTCTAAAGAACTCAAACTAGTACTATGTACATATGACATGCCGGAGATGCTCCGTATCATCACAACCGCGATACGCAAGCAGAGCAAATGACGATCCAAGTCTCGACCAGAACACCGCAATAATCGATAGATTACGAGATAGACTAGCTTTGGCCTTGGCAGTCCATGACTTAGAAAGGCAGAACCCCCGTCCATGGACCAGTGTGTATGTATATGCATCAAACAAAAGAAAAATCAAGGTAACGAATGAAGAGATATAAAAAACAGCCACCGAAGCCCGAACAGAGAATACCAACAAGCTCCGGGTTAGGCAAAGTTCAGCATCAGGACAAGTGCTGTGAACCTGAGGTCCGTGGCTGAACTAACCCGACAACTCGGAAAGAACCGAAACTCCATGGAAATGCATCAAGATAACGCCGATGAATGCGATAATAGAATGAAGAACCCACGATACAGATAGTATGCCGATGCTAAGAAGCCAGCTAGTAGATACTTACTAAAGCAAGAAGACATGTACTGGTCAAGAAAACAGGACACAAGACTATGACATCTTGTGGACCCATTTGTTTTTCTTGATTCCTGAACTTGTACTTCTTGCTGGCGTAGAGATATCACCACTAAATGTCTTCTTGGCAACGCCGATCCTGCTAGAATGCGACTGATCCTTGGATGACCCACGAAAAGACAAAGCATCCCGTAGATCCGACTCGCTAATAGCAGTGTCACTCCCAACAGAACTAGTCTTCCGCGAGTGTGAAGTGGCATCAGCCTCACCAGCAGGCATATCCGACTCAGCAATATCAGCCATGTCATCATCATGAACCACCACAGAACATGACGCAGCGCTGACTGAAGCAGTGTCGGGAATGGAAACGGAATCATCAGTAGGAGCAGATGATGACCGTGTAGTGTCCCACCACGGGCTTGACTCTCCATCATAAGGAGCTTTGTTTTCCCAATTCATAGACTCGTCATAGTCATCATCCCAAGTCAATACCGGATAATCCTTCTCTTGAGAGACTCGATTGGTGAAATCGCCGTCATACTCGAAACTTTCAGGCTGAGAGTAGTCCTCGGGCCAAATTTCATCATTCTGAGTGGCAACCTTGACTAGGACGTCGGCCCCTTTTTTAATAACTGCGTCTTCAGAAGCACGGACGGTAGCATCTAATAGATATTCTTCTTCACTACAAGTCTCTCCTTCATTGTCAACACGCTCTGCTGGACCAGAATCTTCAAGCTGAACGACTGTGTTTAAGGATTGCTCCTCAACAGCAGTCAGGCTGACAGAAGTAGTAGTGGTGTTGCCATGAAGATTGATTTGGAAAGAAGTATTTGGTGAGATGGGCGACATAGAGCGAGGTGTCAGTCTAGTTTGTTTCTCTTTGAGGGCCTCGCGATCTTCATTATCCAAGAGAAAGGGATAGAAGTCGCCAGGCGTATTGCAGGTGCGTAGAAGAGCGACAACAAGAGCTAAGCAAGGCTCCTTGGATAAAGACTCGTACATGTCTGGCAAGTAGCAGCTCTCGGCATATCTATCATTCTGAGAATTCTTCGCCATCAACAAGATGTGATCCCGAAACATCTGGATTCTCTGTCCTTTCCGATGCTCAAGGATAGCATAGAGTTCTTCTTTGGTGGAAGCCTGTTCGGCAGCATTGTACACGTCCATGTAGAATAGATTGTTGGCATTGAGCTGCATGGGAACGGTGTTGAATTTCTCAAAGAGAGTGGTGCCAATTTCGCTCATTTCAAGGCCAAACTTGTATGATGGCCACGACTCCCATTTTTGTGTTGGCATGATATGTCCGTTGAGTGTTCCGTAGAAGATGAGGCGAAGTTGACAGTAATTGATTGAGAAGCACCCGTCGTATTTACACCGGGCATCCTCCAATCTCTTGATGTATGAAGCCAATTTCGCGGCTTTGTAGTAGAGTGACTGATACGTCTTGTGGTGTGTTGGCGACCGTGGGAATAAGGTTATCAATAGTGTATGGTTATTCAAATTTGGTGGGATTTATTGTAGGTAAAGAATAAAATAGTCTGAAACGACGACAAGAGAAATTTCAGTAAATTTGCCAATAATATTGGTCGAGCGACTGTGGACGATAAATAGAAACTAGGAAGTGATGATGTTGTTGAAACCACCGACGGGGGAAATGTAATTGTAAAAGATGAAAGACTAAGTCGGCCTGCAGCAAGATTGTTGTGGCTGCATTTTCAGAAACATGGATGCAACCATCGCATCAAAGGATAGCCAATAGGAGCCTTTTTTCATGCACTAAAAGTGGAAAATTGTGGATCCATCCTGCAAGATGTACACACCTTTACCGGGGCTTACTGGGATTGCATGGAACGAACGATGCATGCAGCAAAAGTCTCTCAGCCAACAAACCCTTGCTCGGGAGGCATGGGGCTCGATGTCTCCTCACTTTTGCATCTCCATTGACCATCTCGTGGCAACGGCATGACATTTCCCCACAGAAGCCTTGGGTTATCATGATCACCGGATCAAAGTATTGATGGTTATTCTCTACGGCATTCGCTACCCGTTAATAGTTGATTTTCTTTTTTGCTACGACCGAAAGACGGAAGCTGTCAACTAATAATGGCAATAATTATCAACCAAAAAAGATTGAGCTTCCGGAGGGCCTGGATGTGGTGGCTAAGAAACAGGTCAGCTGGACGTCATCCTGCCTGAATCTGGTACAGCAACATTTGGGCAAAATCCATTTTCTCTTTCAGGCTTCTCGTTCTTGCCCACCCATCTCGCATATTCCGACTTTCTCTAGCTTACATTAAGCGAAGGGGCCTCAGTAGCGCCGATCACATGGCAAGTCACATGTAGGTTCGGTATATGTGTCTAACCCTAAATATGAACATAGTCTGCCTAAAATATGTAAGTTATAGGTTATTACTCATATTTTTCACATTGTTTATCATGAATTTGTCACTAGTGAGATCTTTGCTCTTCATAGGTTGGTTGTTAATGATCGTGATGATCGTGACTTATTCATTTTAGTCTCACAAGTGATACTCACAATTTGTCGGAGTTATCGCTAGTAACATTTTCCTCGTTTCAATTTTTTGTTATTAGATCTTTGAGGGAGTTTCGAACCCTTAGAAGCTTTCCAAAATTTTGTCAGTCTAACTCAGTTTGTGCGAGACAAAGGCAGTCTAGTGCTAGATCCCGCTGTTAGTGTATCAGAACTTGGATCATTGTTTATCTGATTGATATATTAGCGATATCTGCGAGTTGTACATTTGTCGAGATTTGTTATCGGCATATTTTATATTTATTGAATTTGTCGTTCTGCAAGTTTTGTGTTTGGACATTTGCTCGGTTCTTCCCATTAATCGCCAGATCTCGAACTATAACTTTGCCTACCGCTGGACTTTGGGCGCTTTGGACCCGAGCGTCCAGGGTACTACTACAAACATCTGGATTTGACGAATAGACAAATAAGCAACTATTGCTTCTGTTTTCTTGTCTTGTTTTTTTATCCTTTTTCCTCTCGCAACGCTTTTGAGGAAATAAACCCTGAAGCGTCATTGACGACTTCCAGTGACAGACACCAGTCGCATAAGATCACGCTGGAGTTTGTCTTTCGAGAAGCTCGATACATCTGACTCTGCGAGTTTTCTTGTCGAAGGCTACAGAATCTTACGACGTGAGCCTTACTGTTATTGTGGTTGTAGTGGCCTTGCGCCCGGTGATTTTTTTTACCACTCAGTGGTTGTAGGCACTTGAGTTGGCGGGGCTCTAGTTTCTGTGCTGGAAGTTCACGCTCACCTCACACCTGACCTTGTTCATCATTTCGTCGGGGTCGAGTGAATGAAACAAAAGCAGCGCCAGCGCTGTTGTCTTGATCGATTACGTCGTGTATCGAAGTGACTGATTGTTAGCTTGGGTTACTGTCATATGGTATCGTCAGTAGCGTCGTTTTTTTTAAATTTTTTTTTCTGCCAACATAGTTTTTGTTTGAACGAAGGGCTCCTCCATGGGTTGAGATCGTATCTGACATACGTTCTTTGACCGTGAATTTCTCTCGCTGTTGTTCCAATACCAATCATCTCCACTATTGGTCATTATCTCTAGTCTTAGCAAAAAAAAAAACACAGCTCCTTTGGGAGCCCACGATCGCTGTTTACCTAGATATCGAACTCTTCGCCATGGCTACCTCTCTCCCACCCACCGAGGAGGTGATAGCCCTGACAACGGAATCAGAGCTCATCCCTACCGAGCCCATGGAGGCCGCAGAATATGAGCGCGCCAGTGTTTTTGCCACCACATCCAAGTCTATCATGACTCTTGATACTCCTCTCAGTGACCTCATAGTGCACGAAGGACTGATAAAGACCGGTGTTCGCACTTTGATAAGTCCAATAGTCGAAGGCCTGGATACGTCCAACACTTCATACACGACCCTGACCTTGTCGCTCCCAAACTCTGACGCTGATAGGCCTCCGGAACATACCGTTTTGACGGTCAAGCAAACAGCAAAGGATGTGAGGTTTCAGTTGTCGTTCAGAGATCAAGATGATTTCAGATTACCTGAGGTTCAATGTCATCTCATCTACGATCCGGTGGCCGATGCGCAGTTATTACAGAACTTCACACCCAATTCTGTGTTGGTTGAAGTGCAGTCCATTAGCCACAACAATACCAACACCTCAAGATACACAATCAACAACAGAGAAGTTGTAACTGTAACACCGGGAACATGGCTTCTGCTGGTTAATTCACGACCTGTACTTCAGTTCCGAATATTACACAAGGCCATGGTATATGCCATGCCCCAGACTACTAGCACCACTACTAGCACCACCACCACCCCCACCACCACTGCCCAACTATTCATGCCTGAACCAAAAATAGTACAATATGACTCAATACAGTCTCGGTTGTCCCTAAAACGGTCCTACGAGGCGGATCTCGATGATCTCTGTTTTAAAAAATCACGATCTAAGAAGAAGCCTCTCTCGTACATCACCGGAGGCGGAATCGAAGTTGGTGATACGGTATTCATGCTCCCCACATCTGGGTCCACCAATCCAGCAAATCTCCACCATGGCCCGCTATCGAGTATGAGCACGGCCTCCGAAGTCCAGAACGAGCGTTCATCACAAGTTGCCCATGCTGTCGTTTTGAGCGGTAACGCCGTCGAGAAACTGCCGTCCAACATGTATCTCGAGATGGACCAGCATGACGACTACGCAGGCTACCGTCTTCTCCACCTGGGACCCAGTGATATCCACAATTCAACGTTGTCTCGCGTATTTTCAGGCGAGTATCTGTCACAATTATCCTCACAGCTCAAGTCAGAATTCGTCTTAGTAAAGATCCTCAAAGTGGCACCTGGTGCTGGTGACGCGCACAACCGGTCCGTTCTCCAGCAGATCCGCACATTCATCCGAGAAGTTGAATGCATGGAGACGTTGGACCACAGCCACATTCCTACCTTTGTTAGCTCCGACGCCCGGTACCTCGCCATATTCATGACTCCATACAACGCCAAGAACCTTGGTGTTCGCCGACGACCAGATCGGGACCCTTTGGACCCAGAGGCACCATATTGGTGCGGGGAGGGAAACGTGTTCTTGGGGAGCCGGGAAGTGGCTAAGGAGATTGTCATTGGGGTGGCCAATGCTTTGGATTATCTACATCAAAGAGGCTATGTGCACAATGATGTTAAGCCCCATAACATTTTGTACTCCCCCAAATTGGGTCCTAAGCTCTGCGACTTTGGCGTCGTTAAGAAAATCACCGATGAAACCGAGAGTACCGCAGGGACCCCATGGTACATACCACCAGAGTATCTCGCCCGGGAAACCCGCGGGATCCCCGGCGACATCTGGGCCCTCGGAGTCGTCATGCTCTATCTCCTCCGAATCATGCCGCTCCCGGACACAAAGTTTGAATGGGTAATTGCAAACACACATCGACCGATACCTGTGAATTTAGGCAAGAGAGAGGAGGCATTGACATCGAGAGAGCAGGCGCGCAAGGCACATATGAGTTGGCTGAATCAGGTGATGAGGTATCGGAAGCAGTTGAATAAGAGTGATGTGCTTCACAGGGTTGTGTGGAGGATGTTAGAGAAGGAGCCAGAGAGGAGGATATCGTTGAAAGGGGTAGTGGAGGAGTTGACCAAGGGGAAAGGAGTGGCGGCTTGTGTTTGGGGTTGAGGTGAGGATGGGATGATTTATTTGATTTTATGACGGGTCATAATGTTGGGTTTTATTGGTGTTTATTTTCCTTTATTTTTCTCTTTTGGTTCCCTGATGACAAAGGGGAAAGGATGCTTGGCCATTTATTTGCATTTTGGTTTCATTTTAGGGGATCTTTTGTATATTATGTTTCGGGTTGAAAAGTCATTGATTGGTAGGCGGGCGACATGATTGTTTTATTTACATATATCCTCAACAGGCCCTGGAGGTCTGTTTTTGCCATTTTGTTGCAACATTTTCAATTTCATTGGGCATAGTTATCTTTTTTTTTCTATATATATCAAGGCAATGGTTATCATCGGTCAGATTCTCACATACATATGTATCAACAAAGAACATTTGTGATTGTTTTTGAAAAAGACAGTAATCAATTCAGTTTGATTTGATTCCAACCAACCAACCAATCATCTCAATAAACATAATACTAACCTCTAACCATTGAATACTTGCTATGCAAGGCAAGAGGCAAATAAAAATACAATACAAGCAACCCAAAACTAATCAACAGAAAAGACCCAATAAATAAAAAGAGAAAATAAAAAAAGCACGCGCTGGGATATCGTCCGTACCATACTCCTGCTTTACTGCGTCAAAGTTTGAATAATGATCCTGCATTTTTTTGGTACTTGGAGAAAGAAAGGGAGAGTGGATGGCCACCAGAGGGGCTGAGGGGTAAAGGCGAAGAGGAGGAAGATGATATTTGACATGAAATGGTTCAAATAAATAGAAGTACAAACAAGAGAAATAAGAAGGAGCAGCAAGTGAGAATATTGCTGCTGAACATGTGAATCAAGACAAGAGTCAGAAGCACGGCGACTCCTTATTTTCTCACTGCCTTTCTTTGCACTTGGATAGCGTTGATGACCTTTTTAATGATCTCCGTGAATTTGTTCTGGCATACTAAAGTCTCTGTTCAGGTCTTGATTTTGAGCTAGCAAAGTCCTTGATCTGATTCTTGCTACCGGACGCAAGGCTAGATTCATCTGCCTAGACTGACGAACAGAGAAATGGATTCCGGAAAGTGAAAGACTGGGGCCTTCTGTCTTCTTCGGATCCACGGAAGATCCTGGAACTTGAGATGTTGATCGAATTCTCTCGCCAGTAGATCAAGGTTTATGACTCGGACGTACTTGATGCTAGAGTATTTGGAGTCACCACTGACGAAAACAAACGAGGGAGATATACTATGTCCTTTCGGCTGGGACGGAGAGGCAGTAGAAGGAGCGAGTTTTTCTTCAGCATGTCTTTTATCTTGTGATACAGAGATCATAGAAGTCACTAATCTTTCCTTACTGAGAATATTTGCAACCGATGAAGGGACAGAGGTTTCCGATTCGTTGATAGAAGCAGAAATGGAGACTGATAGTTTCTGCAATAACGACAAGATAGGCCTCTCCTCATTACGTGAACGAGAGCGAGAAGAAACCGACTTGTCATTGCGACCAAGACTCCCATGCAATGGAAAGATGGAAATGCGATTGTACCACTGGTAGAAACAGAAGAGGTTCTCGATCCACTATATACCCGATCAAATGATGGAGAGATGTCACCATTGCTAGTTGTCTGATCACGGAAAAGCTTTTCATGTGAAGGGTGAATAAAGAAATTGGATGTTTCCTCAAGGCGCTTCTGTCCACACGATAAAGTGGACCTTGAAGAGATAGCCCTTTCCTCAGATCGCAACTTCTCATGTGATGAAACGTAAGTATCACAACGCACCCTCTTGTATGAAGAAGCTTGTCTTGTGAACCTTTCCTCATGGTGCAACCTCTCCCTTGACCGTGAATGACCACGTTTTATATCTGTCCTGTTTGTCTCCCGCAAAGCGAACTCTGTAGGATTTGGTGTGTAGCCATTCTTTGACAAATGCCATCTATAATCACAGCGCTTGTCTTTTGAATTCGGACCCCAACGTTCACTTGATGATGAATGACATTGCCTTAGATATCTATCACACCTGAATGACTCGAGATTTGGTGCCTTGCTAGTTCTGGTGGCTTCGCCCTTTATAATATCGCTAATCTCAACACGCCGGGTGTTGGCGGTTCCATTAACAAAGCTTCTCTCTTCTGTGGAGAGTGAGCGATTACGTCGATGATCACTCGCTAACCAGGTGTCCGGATATGTCACACGTTTCCAGTCGTTATCCGCTATCGGAGATTCGAGTAGTTGCTTGGGAATAGGGTGTTCAGATCTCACGCCCAAGCTTATGTCTCCCCTGGACAACTGAACCTGTTTATCTATAATTGACATCTCCTTGGTTTCTCGGTAACTCTTGGGGACCCATTGGACTTGGGGGACTTAGCCCTCTTTTCACCAGGAGCCTTGGCTGCTGGACTAATGGCTCTCTTTTGATGTGGGGACAAACAATCACGCCTGCCATCCTAAGAAGACCCATCCTTTGCCACCTCCACATTCTCCTTAATTCCACCTTTCCCTGAATATCTAATCGTCCCCTCCACAGGATCAGCTTTCCTATCTATACCCTCATCTCCCCTTAGTGACGTGACACTACGACCGCTATCCTATGACTACTTTTCCTTGGTCGCCTCAACATCCTCCTTGATTTCACCTTCCTCTGAAGAATCATTAGTTTCCTTACTAATCTCTTCAACCTTCTTTTCCTCCTGCTCTTCCTTCTTCTCCTCAGGCTTTTTAGCTTCTTGTACAAGCTTCTTAATCTCAGCAGCAGCTTTAGGTTCAGTGGTCTTTTCAGGGGCAGGAGCAGTTGCCGATGATGGTGACTTCTCCTTCTCTGATTCCTTAGGGGGCTCGGCCACTTCGGAGGTTTTGGCCTTTTCGAGTTGCGGTGACGGGGCCTTGGCGGCTTCGGGCTCTGGTGAAGGCTGCTTCTCAACCGTTGACTCTTCCTGAGAAACAGTCTCAGATTTCTCAGTCTCAGCAGGGAGGTTAGCAGGAAGAGCCTCTTCTTCCGTCTTGATGGGGACTGCCTCGGTATCTTCCATACCAACATCACCATCAGCGTCAACAGCAGGAGCCGCAGCAACGGGCGCCTTCTCCTGGGGAGAAGCCTTCTCAGATTCGACAGGAGCAGCTTTCTCATTAGCAGACTTCTCAGTAGCAGGTTCAGGGACGGTGGGGGCAGCGGGAGAGTCGGTCTTAGCCTTCACTGATTCAGTAGGCTTGGCAGGAACATCAGTGTCCATATCGACATCCTCGTTGCTGGTGGCAGGAGCTCCAACCGCAGGCTTCTTAGGGGACTTATCACCAGAACCAGCAGGAAGAGGGGTAACGGTGCCAGAGTCAACATCCATATCATCATTGCGGTAGTCAGTGAAAGTACGCTTAGGAACACCGGGACGTCGGCCACCAATACCCACAGCCATTTCCTCATCATCACTCTCTGGCTCAAACTCGGCTTCATTGGAGACTTTCTTCTCCCACTCGCGCTGAGTCATGCGAGAGTCCTTGTTCATTTCCTCATTGAGATCATCAAGCTCAGCTTCTTCCTCATCAGTCATTCCACCAAGGGGTTGGCGAGGGACATCCTGCATTTGTACGGAAGGAGCGGGAGCAGTGTGACGAAGGTTGTCGATGACGGCGGCCTTGATCTTATCGAGATACTCGGGGCTGTTGGCATTGTCCATGTTCGATGGCCTGACATCAAGCTCGTAATCAGGGGCGTAGTATTCGTAGTATTCATTATAAGGCATAGCGGGGTCCATCTCCTTACCAACCATAACACCAGTCTCAAAAGCCCATGTACGGGCGACATTACGCAGGGTGTAACCACCACCACCAAGCATTATAGTGGGCTTGTTGAACGACTTGATGAAATTGACACAGTTGGCGTGACCGCGCATACTAAGGTTGAAGCAACCCAATCTGTCACCAGATAGACTGTCACCACCACACTGCAGGACAACGGCCTCGGGCTGGAAGAATTCCATGACGTGAGAGATAACGGGCTCAAAAACGGATTTGTAGGTGACATCGTTAATGCCATCACGGAGAGGGAAGTTGACAGCATAGTGTTTGCCTTGACCAATACCAATATCGCGAAGCTCACCAGTACCAGGGAAGAATTCACCGTACTTGTGGAAAGAGACAGTCATGACACGATCAGTGGTATAGAAAGCTTCTTCGACACCATCACCATGGTGGACATCGATATCAACATAAAGAACACGTTTCTTGAAACGCAACAGCTCAAGGATGCCCAGAACGATATCATTGACGTAGCAGAAACCGGAAGCTTCTGACTTCTTGGCGTGGTGGAGACCACCGGCCCAATTGACGGCAACATCACATTTTTGACGGTTCAATCTAGCAGCACCCTCCATGGAACCACCAGCGCTGATACCACAAAACTCAAACAGACCATCGAAAACCGGGCAATCATCACCAACATTGTATTTGCCCTGTTCCTTCTGGAAAGCATCCATGTTATCAGGGGTGACCTTTTGCAGGAAGTCAATGTATTCATCAGTGTGGAATTGAGTCATCTCGCCTCTAGTGGCGGGTTTAGCACGCTGAAAAATAGGTTAGAGCATTGCGATAAGCTTTGCGACGACTATGTAATTGAAAATTCGGCCTAAGAGGCGTGGGTGGGTGGATACTTACGTAGATTTCCATGTACTTGTAAAGTTCATAGTGCATTATTAAACTATGCGCAAGTCTGATTCTGTGAGGCTTCATGGGATGGCCGGTGACGTAGGCATAATTTCCAATGTCTGAATCATAGAAGTAAGCGACTTTCTTCGGGGTTTGACACAAGGCAATTGAAGTAAGCTGCCCACCGAGGGCTCCGGAGATAGAGCCATTGTCAGCAGACGACATGGTGTGGAGGATTCGAGAACCTGATGAGAACCTGGATATATAATGGCGAATGTACGTGTATCTAAGATATTGTGCCTGGCCAGCAGGTTAGACAAATGACAGAAATCGAGTCAATTGTCGAGTATTAACGATCCGTATCGTGAGAGCAATGAGCTCGATGGTGGAGGAACAAACTTGTCCGACAGTTCCTGGAATGGAGCGAGTAAAAAAAGCAAATGGCGACTGGATATTGCGAAGTAGTGATAATTAAAAAAAGATCAAGAACCCAAATTTGAGTCTCCAAGAGTAGTGTCAATCGGGGTTGTAATCCGGCCTGGGGAGGTTGCAGAAGAAGAGGGACGAAGTTCTAAATCCCCTACAATAATATGTAATTTAGAGACTGTTACCTTGCCTTGCAACCGCGGCTGCATACTATATTAAAAAAAAAGTGGAATATCAACCTTATCTGGTCTACGATTGTGACTGTAGGATGTCAGAACGCGAGGGAATAGGCGCGTCATAGACAGCTCGGTTATCGATAACACTGCATCCTTATGACGCCACATTCTAAACAGAGACAATAATGAGGCGTAAGCTGTATCCCCTGTAAGATGGGGCTAGAGCTCTATTCCAATATTAGCAGGTTTGTGGCGTTGTCCCGCCAGGCTGCTTAGGTTGGCGTCAACCAACACAACCTAGCTATAAGCTGTAGTTGATGAGCGCCTTGCGATACTTGCGCTTGATATCATCATATTTGCTTCCCATTGAAATCGAATTGCGGTTGTGCTGAGCGAATCTATACCTCCTGCTACGCTAATCCGACACTTTTTACTCTACAACCCTACGAACCCTCCTGGTCAATCGATTATCATATACATACTCTACGCAAGCACCAACTCTTCACCTTGATATCTTCATTCCAAAAACATCATGGATCGGTTCAGATCTCTTCTCAGTCAGGGCAATGCCTTTGGTACTGGCCACAGCAGTGTAAGCTTCACATACAATGTTATATTACATAGATTGAAATCTTGGACTCACATATTCTAAACAGGATAATGCCGCCCTCATCGACAACTCGGAAACTGTTCACATCTCGTCACTCGCTCTTCTTAAGATGCTTCGACATGGTCGCGCCGGTGTCCCCATGGAGGTCATGGGTCTGATGCTAGGAGAGTATATTGATGATTTCACGGTCCATGTCGTTGATGTTTTTGCTATGCCTCAAAGTGGTACCAGTGTTAGTATTGAAGCTGTTGATGAAGTATTCCAAAAGAACATGATGGATATGTTGGCGCAGACCGGCAGGTGAGCTTGTATTAGAGCCGTTGATTTTTTTTTCAGTTGTTCTTTATGGTTGATGCTAATTTTTGCTTGTACTCTTTACAGACCGGAGACCGTCGTCGGTTGGTACCATTCGCACCCTGGTTTCGGATGCTGGCTTTCTTCCGTCGATATTCAAACTCAGCAGATGTTTGAGCATCTGACCCCCCGCGCTGTGGCTGTGGTTATTGACCCGGTCCAGTCGGTCAAAGGCAAAGTTGTTATTGATGCTTTCAGATTGATTGACCCTCAGTCTCTGATGCTAGGTCATGAGCCTCGCCAGAGTACAAGCAATCTGGGACATCTCAACAAACCGTCGATTCAGGCTCTCATCCATGGTCTCAACAGGCATTACTATTCTATTTCTATTGACTACAAGAAGACGGCGCTTGAGGAGAACATGTTAATGAACCTGCACAAACACATATGGACGGAAGCATTAGAGATGAAGGATTTCAGAACGGAAAGTGAGCAGAACAAGGAGCGTGTGAAGCGCCTTGTTGGTCTAGCTGATGGCTATGAGAAGAGAGTCAAGGAGGAACATGAACTCACCAAAGAGCAACTCAAGACACGCTATGTTGGCAAGCTTGACCCCAAAAAGCACATTGAGGAGGTGGGCCAGAAGCTTATTGAGGACAATATTGTGTCAATCTCAAAACAGCTTACCGATAAAGAGGCGACAATGCCGAAGAAGGAGGAGTTAGAGGGAGGCGAGGGCATGGATGTGGAAGATGACTTATGAATTACAGGTAGACGTGTGTAACGGGGATAGATACTCTTGGTTCTGGGGCTCAAGGATGGTTTCATGAGCGGGGTTTGGTATGGAGGGGAAATGACTGCGCAAAGATTAGACAGTCATTTGTTTGTGTCATATTTTACATACCATAGTCTATGCTTAGAAAGCTTAATGACACCAGCACGTGTAAACAAAGATTAGGATTCATCATGAGAGGTTGTCTGACATCAGCATCAGCAAGTTAGGGTCTGGAAGATATAGTAGGGTTTAAGTTATTCCGTCAACTCGGAAGAAGAATGCTTATCGGAGAGAAATGCGATGAGATGTGTGGTTAAAATGCAAGATAACCTTGGCGAAGCATGTGGAAGATGTGGATAGTAGGCACAAGACTTTTTTCTTGGGAGGTATCGGTGAAGACGGGTGTTTTGCCTAGCGTTTATGGAAGGTGTTGTTGAAGTGGCTGGTTCGGCCAGGTGAATTGGGGATTGCTATGGGTTGCATGCATGGGAGATGAGGTTTATATTTATTATGTGAGGATGGACGTGATGGGCAATGTAAAGTTAAAAAGTGACCCCTGAGGAGTACCGAGAGTTTCCACTTTGGAGACGACGCTGGGCTTGTTTGTCGGTGTAAGCAGCAAGATAGACATGTAGATATGAGAGAGACGTTCATCGCATGTGTCGGTTGACGGTGTTTGGAAAGGTTGGACAGAAAATGATGGACGATTAAGAATCATTGGGGGATTGGAGGGGCACAGCCCTACTATCGGCATTAGAGCTTGTCTACAGTAGGCGAGTGAATTGGCAGGACAAGTTTCAACTTTGATGTTTCAACTGTTTAACAAGGAAAATATCAAGCTTTTACTGTTTATACTAATGCCACCATTTACTAAATGTCGAACTTATATCTTTTTAACTTGAATGACTATTTATCAATTGCTATATCCTTAAACAAAATCATCACTATTTCTTTCATATTTCCACAGACCTTTGTCTATAACATCACTTTCCGCACTTTCCTCGCCGTTGCCAAATTGGATCCCTCTGGCCAAGCCCAATCCAATCCAATCCCATGAAAACTACCAGAACACAGACTTCTAACTTTTTGCTTGATTCATTGAAGTCTATTGACGGTATTCTTTGACATTTTTGGTGCTATATACACTCACCTTTGTTTTTGTCTTTTGTTTCCTACTCATCTATCTTGCGTTGTATATTTGACAGCTACCCTTTTATAGACCGATTGGCTGTATACATAACAAATCAAGCCAATCATTATTTCAAGTCGTCTATTCGTTGAATTTCAAGACATTGTATTGCTCAAGGCTTCATTTGCGTGGTGATTGAGAGAATGTGTTGTATGTGACTGGATTCTATAGAGTAACATCACTTCCAGACCACAGCGATATCTCCACAGCAATCTTACCTACCGAACCGCCTGTACTCCGCCATCCTTAGAGACTAGATGTCGCCTATGCGATAGTGTATCGTATCCATTTCATTCCTCCAGCCCGGTTCCAAAAATACGCTACCAACCAATACTACCAAACTGTAACCTGCTAACGCCCGACCATCACCGGCGCCCCTTACATATAGACGTTCGGTCCCACATATACACCGACAATCACCCGCATCTGCATCCACAGACTTCGACTTTCGTGGGTAAACCTCCACATTTTCCCGCCACCTGTTCTCCGGACAGCCCATTCGTCTCGCCATGTCCAGTACGTTCCCCGTGCACGTCGCACAATCACATGTCCGGCGCATCGCATCGCATCGCGTCGCAAAACTTGACCCACTAGACAGGAAATCTAACTTGTGGATCAACATGTTACAGACCAAATATGGACTTCTCTTTCTACCAGAGACCTCCTTGCCGAACTGGCGCGCCGCGATGGCTCAACACCGACGAAACCGGCCTGTGGAAGCGGTGACCGTGGTGCCTACAATACTCCACTCCATCTCGCTGCTCTCGTCCTCATTCTCTCTGTCAGTACACTCGGTAAGCTCTTCCAAATCTCGTCAATGACAGAAAGCGCCAACGAATGTACGAAGTCGCCGCTACCATATGCTGACCAACGATATTACTTACGTATATAGCTTGTGCATTCCCTTTATTTTCACGACGAATATCATCCTCAACGGCATATAATAAGGACTCTCTACAAGCCAAGATCATCTTCACGTGTCAACATTTTGGTACCGGCGTCCTGCTAGCCACCGGCTTCGTCCACCTGTTACCGACAGCCTTCAGTTCTCTGACCGATCCGTGCCTTCCATACTTTTTCAATGAAGGATACCCGCAGCTTCCGGGCTTTATTGCCATGTGCTCTGCGTTGATCATTGTCACTGTTGAGATGTATCTTACTCTCCATGGCGCAGGCCACTCGCACTCGCATGGCTCTGGTGACTGGGATGAACACGACGCCGACTACAATAAGATTACCATCTCGACAACGACTGATCCTCGCCACGTTGATAGACATCGCCATCATAATTCACTGTCCCCAGACGACGCCGAAGCAACTGAAAGTCTCGTTTCTGGTGTCTCTCCATTGCCTTCGTCGGGCCCAGTGACACACAGTAGCAATGGACGTCCTTCTAAACAGATCCAACACTTTAGTGATGATTCGGATCTTGACCTTGACGACCTTGACGACCCAATTGCACAAAATGGATCGAGTTCTCAGGTTGATTATAGCAGATCCATGAACATTCAAGAGGGCCCCGAAGCTTCTGAGGAAGAACAACGCCGCCGCTTTCTCCAATGTGTCCTTCTTGAAGCTGGAATCTTGTTTCACAGCATCTTCATTGGCATGGCCATCTCTGTTGCCACGGGCCCAGCCTTCATTGTCTTCCTTATTGCCATTTCCTTCCACCAATGTTTCGAAGGGCTGGCATTGGGAAGCCGTATCGCCGCCCTCTCCTTTCCTAAACGCTCAATGCGCCCGTGGATTATGGTCTTGGCTTTCGGGACAACAACGCCGATTGGCCAGGCGATTGGGTTGCTAGTACACGGGTTGTACGATCCGCAGAGTCAGACAGGGTTGCTGATGGTGGGGGTGATGAATGCGATTTCGGCAGGGTTGCTGTTGTTTGCAGGTATGGTGCAGTTGTTGGCAGAGGACTTTTTGTCGGAGAATAGTTATAAGGGGTTGGCAGGGAAGAGGAGGCGGAATGCGTTTGCGGCGGTGGTTAGTGGAGCGTTGTTGATGAGTTTGGTGGGGGCTTTTGCATAAATTGAAGGATAAAGTTGATATAGAGGGACACGAACGGTATATATCAAGTAGAGGAACTGTGGGTTTGGATTATAATGATTCTTTTATTAATTTACTGTTTGTGGGCGTTACTGTTGGACAGGTCACTGGCTGTTAGTGACTATGTACAATGAGTATAATTTCACATGTCTTATTCCTTGTCACTTCATTGTAAGCTCTTGAGTCTTCACTTGTCACCACCGTCAAATCAAAAGTTGGCACATAGACATTTGCGTACTCTTGCGCAGATTTTCTTTTCGATCGAATCATTGATTCTGTTGCTTTGATATGAAATGACGCTCAGGGACTCGACTTAAGATGGGGTGAGAACATATGATGATGAAATTAACTTGCTCGAATCAAAATAGAGGGGTGGGGTGAATGGAAAGAAGCGTAGTTTGAGCAAGTTGGCGAAGGTTTAAGAAGTGGAGGTCGTCTTATCATGGCAAGACGGAAGACTAAGGAGGGTGTTGAAATTTAGCTTCTTGTAGTAATATTCTAGAATAATTCCGGATACAGAAGCTGATAATGAGGGTTAAATCAATAGGTTATACCGTTGGAAAAAAAGAAAAATACACGTCGCAGCCCATTATCGATAAGGAACCTTGCAATAAACTTGCTCAAACCTTCTCAATAGACTCAAGTTAAACTTTATGAATTGTTTCAGACGTTGAGATGTAGCGTAAACCCGTCGTCGTCGTGGGCAGTAACTTGTGTTTGCGTTAATGAAAAAACATTTATCGAGAGAATTATATTTAGCAATTGATTGTTGTACGGGCATAACATCGTAATGTTGTACGAGTTTTGTCGACGTCATTGGTTATATATTATATCTGCGTATTTATCTAGAAGAGAAAAAAAGAGCAGATGCATTCGTCGGTTGGTTGGCCCGGAGGATTTCCCAATAAGCGAGAAAAATCCCTCCGGCACATACCCATCTCTTTCCGGTAATTCTAGTTGACAGATTGTGGGTCGATCGATGAGCAGATTATCCCCTATAATGATTATTTTTAGCTGTGAATGGTAAAATTTGATAGCTAGAAGCCAAAAAGGTAAAGTTTTGAAATCCAGCAAGACACGAGAAAGTTTTCCGGAGGGGCGACAGGGGGTAGGTGGAAGAGTGGGGATGCTTTTAGGGCCGGTCCATGTGTTGAGACGCTACGCGTGGATATAAAGAGAGAAGCGTAGCCCCGTCTGTTGATCAGCGATTGAAGTCACTGTTTCAAGTTTTCTGCATCGTCATCATCAAGCATCATTTAATTCGGATTTATATCTAGATATATATACACACACACCAACGATGTCATCAACAATGTCAATGGCCATGTCCACAGCTACATCCACGGCCATGGCCGCCTCCGCTTCCTCCACCATGGACATGTCCTCCTCTTCTATGGACATGGGCACCGGCTCCTGTACCGTCTCCATGCTCTGGAACTGGAACACCATCGACGCCTGTTTCATTTCCCACTCCTGGCATATCACCTCCAAAGGCATGTTCGCCGGCTCCTGCATCGGCGTCACCCTCATGGTTATCCTCCTAGAATTCCTCCGCCGCTCTGCCAAGGAATTCGACCGCTATCTCATCGCCCAGCACATTGCTGCGCACTCGGCCGTCGGCGCGAGCAAAGATGATGGCAGCAGCGACAGCAGTGGGAAGATTCCGCCGTTTAGGCCGAATGTGGTGCAGCAAGCTGTCCGGGCCTTTTTGCATTTGTGTCAGTTTGCGTTGGCGTACTTTGTCATGTTGCTGGCTATGTATTACAATGGATACATGATTATTTGCATCTTTATTGGAGCGTATATCGGGTCGTTTATCTTTCACTGGGAGACGATCAATGTTGGGTAAGCCATCATGGGAAGTCATCTGGAAATCAAGAATGTTCACTAACCCAAACCCTAGGTCTGCTTCTGGGGCGACGTCGGCTACTGATGAACCCACTGTATGCTGTGGTTGAATTCTGAGGAGATCATGTTTGTTTGTTTTTTGCTTGGGTCCGGATTTTGAAAAGGATCTGATAAGATCGGATCTATTATAGTGACTGTGTCACCAGTGCACAACTAAGATATCACTTCTTCTACTTCACCCAGTCTTACCATATCTCGTGCCATTAGCTCTTTGTCTTCTCTTTCCTAGATCCAGCTCTTCATAAACGTCTTCCTTCTTGCCTCTCTTTGCTCCCTATCCAGCAATCTCAAATCCCACCACCCATTCACCACATTAAAGATAGTCCGTCTCTGCTCCCCCAGTGTCTCTGGTGTCCTCGGCGTCTTTGGCTCACCATCCTTCCCCCTCGCCCTCGCCCTCGCTGCCGCCTCCCGCAGCTGATTTAACATCGGGCTTAGCGGACTAACCGGCGTTGGCTCATCACCATAGTAGGAACTCGCCCTCAAGGCGTCCCGGGGAGCGGCCAGCATCCCAAGAGTTAATTTCCGGCGGGGACCCGTAGGCGGTGGTGACGGAGATGATCTATTCTGATTTTGCGAAAGGGCCGCCCGAACCTCGTCCGTTGGCAGTGGCGGATACCAAGGCTTTTCCGACGTGATCGATGTCATGTGAACAGAGACATTCCCCTCGGTAACGATTGGCGCTACCGAGGGCTTCAGGTGATCTGGGATCCGCGGTATTGGTGGGATGGTTACTGACAGTTTCATGGGCCGCACAACCCGAGAGCCTAACGCTCTGGGGCCAAACGGCGGGTGCGTTGCCGTCGGGGCAGAAATAACGATCTGAGGAAGGGACTGGGTGGGCGGTGAAGTCTGGATACTGCGGCTGCCCGCCTCTAACCCGGAAGGCTCAAAGGCGGGGGCGTATCCCTATGCGCGGGAGGAAAGGGAAGACGAGGAAGAGGTAGGCCAGGCCTTCTCGATAGCCGATGGGGTAATCGGGGGGAAGGAAGAGAGACGGACTTGGCGGTAGAGGAGAAGTTGTATGAGGGTGGTAAAGAGGAACAGAAGGAGAAGGGTGATGGAGAATGCCCAAAGAGCTTTGAGCGAGAGACAAGTCGATGATGACGAGGTGGTGAGGTGGGAGTAGGAGATGGAAGGGTGTGTGGCGGTCTTGGAGGTGGAGGCGAGGCCAGATAGGGAAGTATGGGAGAGACCAGAGCACTGGGTCGACGGCAGAGGGGCACCGAAAATGGCAGCGGTTATCGATGTTGCCAACAAAATCATGGCATCGCCCGTTGCCCCCGGAAGATACGGCAGTAGCCGATCATGATAGACCACTATGGATATCCCAGCATAAATTATTGAATATGTAGACTGTTTTCATAGAAATGTTGTGTTAATTGGTGTAAATGTTTAGGGTTTATAAGTAAGGGTTACTTACGACGACCACGGAGGCAATGAGGATAGTGGGCGGAGAGATCTTGGCATTGTTGATGGTGGAAATGTTGGAGGCAGCAAGGCCAATTGTAGGGATCAGGAGAACGAGTTGAGTAGCACGAGTGGCCAAGAAAGCTTTGCCAAGGATGCCCATTGTATGTGATGAGGGTTGATTGAAATATAGTGAAGAAGACAATGATGATAGGAAACGTTCAGATCGTTAGATGACGAAAAGATCAGGTATTTGATAATAAGAATAAGAATAAAAAGAAAAAAGAATGCAACAAAGATCGTGGGATATGAATGGAATGTAGAAAAATGATAGTGATGATGATGATCAAAGCTTAAGAAACATGTAAATGTAAATACCAAATGCAATCCAGAAACCAGTTCCGCTATGCCAAAGAATCGAATAAAAGAAAAAGAAAAAATATGAACCCAAGAAAATAATGCTATAAACTAAAACAAACAATGATACAATACAAAAAAAATATCAAAAAACCAACATCAAAGTCACCGTCTCCTTTGGGTGCTTCCTCTCTTATATATACATGTATATACAATCATCCTCACCCCCCATTGTCACATCCATCATCTGCCAGCCTGCACCTTCCTTTCCCCTTCCTTGGCCCGATGCAGCAACCCACCCGACTTCCCAAAAATAGCACCTTCCATCTGCACGTCACCGTTTTGCCCGTCCACATCACACATCACCACAGCACCGCATCACCACATTGGCGCTTCACCCTCGGAATCCCACATTACACGGCTAACTTCAGGCTAACTTCATTATGTATATACTAAACATACCAATCTCCTCACCCACACCCCAAGCTATGTTTCTACTGCCTCACCTCAAAATACTAACAACCACTCATCAGCATCTTCACTATCCCACGACATTACAACGCCATAAAACAGCCGCGGTGTCTCTTCTCGTTAGCGGTTGATCCCCAGTCCATTCCATTCATCCCTTGTACCAGTATATATACTCAAATTTCATATATAATCATATACTATGTATTTTTCTCCATACAAACATTAAAAAATACCTAATTCTCTAACCGCCCAGTCCCGTCCCACCACACCATTGGCTGCAACCCCCCTGCTCACCACCACCGCCCACCCGATAATTCTTGTAATTCTTCAACTACAATCTGCACAGGATCGCCATTCCATACAAGGTTACTACACAGAAAACAATAAATCCATTGGTCTACAAGCGCCTACAATGATACGCACCATGCTCTAACCCACAAACCCTAAAACAACGCCCTTCTCTTCACTTCTCTCAAAGTACCCTAATACACGCGCTGTTATTTTCAGGATAGGCCTTGACCTGGAAAATAAAGAGGCTTAGAAGCGATGACAAGGCTATCAATATCTCAAAAAGGCCTACCCGATGTCCAATCGTTACTTAAGCGTTGCTAGCCGCATAAAGCAACCCAAGCAAACATCATAATCCAAACATTCACTTCACTTCACTGACTATGACAGCCGCACATCACCAGTGAAACGAAACAAAAAAAATTCCCATAAAGCGCTTTCTTGAAACAAACATGACCATCCCTATTACACTAGCACCTAACCTAACAAATCACTAAAATCATTATTCGCACTTCCCCCCACTGGCTTCTGCTGCTGTTGCGGCGGTTTCTGTTGCCCCGCCGGCACCCCCCAAATCCCCGCACTGCTCTTTTCCTTCGCCAATTGTCCCATACTCGGTCCCGCCTGCTGCGCCGCCGGCTTCTTACTCAAAGTCGAGCTTGCCTGACTCCACAACGCTCCAAATGCATCACCACTTGCCGACGCCGACGACACGGGTTTGCCCCCCGTATTTTGCGAAACCACGGGCTTGATAGCTCCCATACCCATACTCTTAGTTCCCGTTGATTGCGACGTCATCGGCTTCATCGACGAGAAACTAGACATCGCGGATGTTCCCGTGGTAGTAGGCGCTTGTGCGGGAGTCAACGGAACACTAGAAAAGTAGTTGGGACCCGAAGAAATGGGAGCTATGGGCGCTGCTGGGGCAGCAAAAGCAGAATAATTCACACCAGGCGTCCCAGTGGCCGAGGGAACCGGTGAAATTGACGCTGCCGACATCATTTGGGTCAAGTTGGCCTGATGAGGAGCCGACACCGGCTTAGGCGCGGCAATCTGAGGCGAGTTGACTGGCGGGATCGCCATGGTCACATTTCCAAATGCACTGCCAGCCGCAGGAGCCGGTGCAGGAGCCGTGGCGAACTGGAAGTCGTCAAATTCATCGTCGTCATCAACAGGGGCGGCCGCAGGGGTTGATGTGGTAGGAGCGACGGCAGGGGCACTAAGTGCCGGCTCGGGGTTGTCAAACGAGAATAGGTCAATTTCTGGGGCCTTTTGGGGCTTATGTTTGGATGCTTCTTCGCGCTGCTTGGGCGTTGAACGCTCCTTTCTAACGCGGGGAGAGTTTGCAGAGGGACGTTCACCGTCATGCTCGTCGTACTCTTCGAACCTATCCCGACGAATCGAGCTGCTATAGTCACCAGAGCTCTGACCGCCGAAGCCGCCACCATCACCGTAGACACCTCCCGAGTAGCCACCGTAGGTGTCACTAATACCGGCGGAATCGCTGCCAAAGCCGCCATAGCGACTGGAGGAGCCACTGGAGAACCCGAGACCGCCACCACCCTCGACACCAGTGTACTTATTCTTGGTAGCGCGAGCCTTTTTGCGTTCAGCCCGGATGCGGTCGACGTCGGAAAGAAGTTCCGTCAACTCCTTCGCACGGTTACGAACGTTTATGCCTTGGTCCTTGCCATTCTGGTCAATGTAGTGGAACTGGCGCAACATCTTCAGGAGCGTCATGTGGTTACGGGCATCGTCAATGACCCGTTCGGAGCCGTGCTTAATGAGAAATTCTAGGAGTTGGAGGGCCTTGTAGATCTGACGCCATTCTTCGGCGCCCTTTTCCGTGAATCGTCTGTAGATCATTGGCATTATTTCGTTGAGAGTTTGACTAGTGCGAGACATATGTGTTAGGGGCCCGGGTGCAGGGAGGACGAGGACAGGGAGTATGGAAGATTCGATTCGATGACATACTAATTGAAGGTGCCGTTGGCAATTTCTTGCATCAGAGTGCTGGAGGCACCCCAAGGCTCGTTGTTAGTGGCTTCACGAACCTGTAGAAGTGATTAGCCGTTGATGTTTGATGTGTAAAGTACTTCAATGCGCTATAAGTGAACATACCTTGGCCTCCATTTCAGTGAAGTTCATGACCGCTGTGAAACAACATCATGTCAGTCCTCAATATGTCAAATACCCTATTTGTTACCATGTCTCAATGCCATCTGTCTCCATCACTAAACCCCTCTATCATTCTTAATATCCTTACCATTTTGAACCTTACGAACACCAGCCTTGATGTCGTACAAGGTCAGGTTTGCGACCGAATCCTTAAGAGAGTTGAAATCCATTGTATCCAATGCTGTATCCTGGGAAAGGTCTAAATGCCGATAGCTTATATGTCGTCGTCTATCGTCTCGTATATTCGTTCGAGTACAGGATATGCGCAACAGCCGGTCAGATCTTGGGGGGGGGCCAAGTGGCGGAATTAACAGCAGCCCAACAAGGGGATCTAGCCACTTTGAACAAGGATTTTCCGCCTTCCGTCGCACAGCGAAGAAAAAAGAAGATAAAAAATTACAGACTCCGCAAAATTAGACAGACATGAGAAACACAAAGGATATATAAAATACACAAAACAACCTATGTGTTTAAACGTTGATAGCCCGCAACAAAGACAACAATATATACCGTGAACACTAACCAACAAATCAAATGTCGTGGTGGCCCGTGCGGAAAGCAAAAGCTCTGGTGGATTCAATCGCCGTAGCTTCCATATCGGGCCATCAATTAGGTGGGGTTCATAGCCAAAGGGAGGGACAAGGCTGAGGACAGTGTGAAGTATGTGTGGATAATCGCACACTTTATGCGCTTTCACGCGCTGATTGGTTGGTTAGAGCTTGTCAATTTTCTGGTGACGGGGGTGGGCTTTGGGTATTCAGCCTTCTGGCTGGATGGATGTTGGTAGTATCTTGAGGACGGCATACAATCACGACGCTGCGCATTACGATACATCACCTTTTCGCGCCATCTTTTGACCAGATATTTTCTTCTGACAATATAAAAAAACCAATAGTCCAATACTAAACCGTCCAATATGGAAGTCTCCGCCACACCCCCCGACCTTTCTTCCCTCATCACCACCAACTCTAAAACCTCCCGCACCCTCTTCTCCACCCGCCCAGAACCCACCAAACGCCAAAAGACAACCTTCGATTCAAAAACTCCCCCTTCTGACACCCCCGTCAACCCTGCTTCTCAAGTCCGCTTCCATGATGAATACGAAGCTGTCCAGATACTCCCGCCCTCTCTTGCCGTCAAACAACCCGTCTCCGTCGGGAAACGCAAGATTAGCGTCGCTCCTGGGCAGAAATTATTAGAGGGTGCCCCGGCCTTTGGGTCCTCAGCGCTTATACTCATAGATCGGGGAGCCGGAGCCGGAACCCGTTCATATGCCGCCGCCACCAGCGGTGACGCTCAGAACCTAAATACGACGGCGCTCAGCAAGGCGGCGGTGACTGCGATGCTGAAGCCAGAATGGCATGCACCGTGGAAGCTTATGCGTGTTATTTCGGGGCATTTGGGGTGGGTGCGCAGCTTGGCGGTGGAGCCGGGGAATAAGTGGTTTGTCAGTGGTGCGGGCGACCGGACGATTAAAGTGTGGGATTTGGCCTCAGGATCGCTCAAAGTTACATTGACGGGGCACATTTCGACAGTACGGGGCCTTGCTGTCTCGGCGCGGCATCCGTATCTGTTTTCGTGTGCTGAGGACAAGATGATCAAGTGTTGGGATTTGGAGACGAACAAGGTCATTAGACATTACCACGGGCACTTGTCCGGCGTGTACACTTTGTCTTTACATCCGACACTCGATATCCTGGTCACCGGTGGCCGCGATGGCGTTGCCCGTGTCTGGGACATGCGCACTCGCAGCAATATCCACGTTCTATCTGGCCACACAGGCACTGTAACTGACGTCAAGTGTCAAGATTCTGACCCGCAAGTTATTTCTGCCTCTCTTGATTCGACGGTGCGCTTATGGGATCTGGCGGCTGGCAAGACATCGGGTGTCCTGACGCATCACAAAAAGGGTGTCCGAGCCCTGACGCTACACCCGCGGGAATTCACGTTTGCGTCAGGCAGCGCCGGGAGCATCAAACAGTGGAAGTGTCCGGAAGGTGCCTTTATGCAGAATTTCGAGGGGCACAATGCTATTGTCAATACATTGGCTGTCAATGAAGAGAACGTCATGTTCTCTGGAGGTAAGTTTTTCGTCACTCTTTTGCTTTTTGACTCTATATATACACTAGATACTAATGAAAACAAATCAGGTGACAACGGCTCCATGAGCTTCTGGGACTGGAAAACAGGCTACCGCTACCAGAGCCTTGACACCACGGCGCAACCCGGTTCCCTGGATGCCGAGGCGGGCATCATGGCCTCGACCTTTGACCG
Organism: Ambrosiella xylebori; assembly: GCA_002778035.1. NCBI lineage: Eukaryota > Fungi > Ascomycota > Sordariomycetes > Microascales > Ceratocystidaceae > Ambrosiella > Ambrosiella xylebori. The sequence continues at coordinate 2,671,359 of PCDO01000002.1, forward strand.
CTCCGGCATGCGTCTGATCACTGGTGAAGCCGACAAGACCAGTAAGTTTTTATCTTTGAACCTGTCATCTTAATTATAGTGTGCTAACAACTCTATAGTCAAAGTTTGGCGGCAGGACAGCGACACCACACCCGAGACGCACCCAGTAATATGGAACCCGACACTAGAGCGTCGGCGCTTCTAGTTTTCTTTAAATTTTTCTAGTTGTTTTTTTTGTCATTAGTTGCTTGGTCTTATTTTGTATATCCAGTCATAAGGAGTTTAGGCGTTTCTGGGCCCCATATAAATATCTCACGATGCACGCTCATCTATTCTATCCATTTCCGAAAAAGCATCTGACATCTCAATAAAGAATTCATTAATACTACACGAAGCATAAATCTATGAAAATCTAATCCTAAACTAAATCCAATCAAAGAAACAGAAAACCCTTATTATACCGAAACACCCAACTCCTTAATCTCTGGATCATCATTAAAAGCCATCGTAATCTCATCATCGCTAATCGCCAACCGCACCTTACTCGGCCTCTCCACCTTCATCCCCTCTAACACAATGACCCCCGCCGCTACCAACCCCAACGCCGCTTCCTGAAACGCCATCAATGCCGTCGGCGCCAACGCCGCCGTCCCCCGTGACGTCATCCTCGCCGCACCCAGATACACCAAACTCTCTACCAACTCCTCCGCATGCTTCCCCGCTGACGTCCGCAGCATGGATCCTAGCTCTGTTAATACATCATCCATTGACACCTCGCCGATGCCCGCCCGCCGTAAGCGTACTAGCAACGCCACTAGCAATAACTTGGGCGCCAATGGCAATGCTCTCAAGGCTTGTTGGATTGGGTTGGACGTCGCTTCGTTGATGGCTTGGCGGATCGTCTGAATAGTGACACGGCCGGGGGCTCCGTTGCGGCCGGTGCGCGACGGAGTAGCCGGGGTTGCGTTATTAGCCGAGAGCTCGGCAATCTCAACAGCGCGGCGGCAGATGTCGAGGGCACGACGGGCATCTCCAGAAACGGCGGCGACTTTTCGAGAGGCGAACTGGATGGCATCGGGTTCGACAATGTTGCCAAGGACACCTTCGAGGCGGGATTGGATGATCTTCATGAGTTGCTCATGGTTGTAACCGGGGAAGACGATACGAGTAAGACCTAAAAGTGTTAGTTGAGAGCGTGTAACCTTATGATACCCAGGTTATATAAACTTACCAAGACGACTGCTGATCTTGTTGCTTAATGTACGTTCGGGTAAATCCATCGTATTGGCCACAGCCAGCACAATCAACCGCGAATGCCGCAGAGCCGGCCAATTGAAAAAGTTATACATGACTCCTTGATTCTTCGTAACCAACTGATCCAGTTCGTCCATCAACACCACACACGGCGTTCTTCTCGGATTCGGCTGAGAAAATTCCCGCTCCAGCAAATCTAACGCCTGCGCCGGCGACACTCGCTCCCCCTTTAACGCTTCCCACAACAACGCATATGCCTGGTGCGGATCCGTAATCTTCATCCCGTTAATCTCCACAAAAATAAAGTCATCCAACTCATCATTGTTCACCGAGTCCTCCAATCTTGCAATCACCTCCCGCACCGTCGCCGTCTTGCCAGTTCCCGGCGTCCCGCTGATGTATACGCAGTTGCTCGTTCCGTTGGTAATGGCCTTTTCCAGGTGAAAGTAAACCTCCGAAAACTCATTCTCTCGACACGGCAACGATAACGGGACCGCCGCCACGTGCAGATTCGTCCTCGCCTGTGCAAACGGACTCGCCTGAATCGTCTCCATCGGAATAAACCTTGTCGCCAACGGCGTAAACTCCAACGCCTTCTTCGCGCTCCTCTTATGCCCCGACCCCGCCACCGCTGTTGCCCCCGCCACCCTCTTCGCCCTCGGTGTCGTCGGCTCCTTCTTTACTACCGCTCCAGCTCCGCCGGCCGCCCCCAATTCTTCTTTGGTTTTACGGGTAACCTTAGTACCCTCGACGACAAAGTGGAGCAGGGACTGCAGGTCGCGGTAGCCGCGGTAGGCGTTTTCCCAGACGAATTCGCTGGTGTAGGTGGTGGTGCGCATGTTGCAGCCACGGCGACAGATAAAGGTTTTGCCGAAGTGGGGTGAGTTGCGAGGCACTTTGCCAGTAGAGAAGGCTTTCCGGAAGGAAGCCAAGGACATGACGTTTGCCTTGCCGGATATAGAGTTCAAAGGGTTGATATCGGAAGCGGTGGTGATGTAGAGTTCGTTCTAGTAGACTATTAGCAGCAGTTCAAGTTGATTTAATACAAAGTATACATACCGGCAGATAATCCTGTCTTTTCCTCTCATTGTTGCGAATCTCCTTGCCCCCCGTAAACCACACAAAAATCGCCGCCTTTTCACCATTATCATCCAACGTAAAATCACTAACAATTGCTGCCCACGCCTCGCTCAACCCATCCGCCCGTAACAGCACGATATCCCCTAACCAACACTCAAATTTCCCCAACCGTGCCCCAATGATATGATTCGACGGTCTACGTCTCTTCTTGATTTTCCCTTCTGTGTCCTCCGTATCGTATATCCAGTCCCATTCTAGATCCTCGTCTTCATCGTCGGTGTTGGGCATCATATCATGGTAGTCAATGTCCTCAAGGTCACCGGGTTCCGGTGACTGCGATTGAGAAACCACAGAGTTGGCAACTTGTGCGACGACTGCCGTGTTGCGGCTGCGGCTAGGACGAACCATTGTGGGATTCTAGCAACTCAATATCTCTATAAAAGTCTCAAATGAGTGATTATATAGCAGTACGTCCACAAAACAAATGTACAAAAATTCAATTACTACACCTTCTGCTTCCCAATCAACCACTCAAGTAAACAAACCCTTCCCCAAACTCTCGTGATCTCCTTTTCAGCCTTCCCGTTCCCCTGTTACCATTAACCAATCACTTCCTTATTTCTACCGGCTCTATCCTTGTCTCTACAGCCTTGTCGCGTCATCCTACTCCATGATGCGTTTCAATTAAATACACTCAAACCCCCCCCTCCCCCATCCCTCATCCTCCCTTTGGGTGCCCCGCTCTGAATCTCCCCAGGACGCATTTACCAAACCAACACCCGATATACATCACAGCAAGAAGCCTCCGGAAAAAAAACCCTTACAATGTCAAGGAAAATACCGTTAGTAACATCACATTTTAATATCTAGTTTAACCACACATATATATGCTTATTTGACTACTGGTGGATATGACGAATAGGTTATTGGTTCATAGAAGTGCCTCTAGCCTCTTGATATTCTCAAATCATCTTTAGTAATCCTCAGGCAAATGCCTGCTGTTGTGATTATGTAGATTAATCATGATCCATTTATTTAATAACAAACAATAGTACAATGTATTCAGCCGTAAAGTAGACCAGTATAGAGAAGTAACATCTTCCACAGGATTCAATAGACTCCACTCAATGTTTGAAGCTACTGCAGGTTCGAATGCACTATCGGCCTAGTAAATATGTAATCTGCGAGATGCAGATCCATGTCATGATGATAGCATGTCAGGCATTCGCCGAGCACCAACCTGTAGACAGCCCAAATGTTACCTAAGTAAATAAGACAGGTTCAACCTTTTTGAATAATTGGGCCGTAGCTTGGGCCAGAGATAGTGAACGTGTACGTCCGTACATACAAACAAGTGTTGCAATGCTCCAACAATTGAGAAGTCAACGAATATATGTGATTGATATTGGATTGTATCTGAATATACTCGAGAATACCGAATCGCCGAAAAGAGACATTAATATCACATACATGAAAAAAGCACAGGAAACAAGAATGGACCTAAACCCGGTGCAACACGCCCATCATAAATGAAAAACAAAAAAAGAAGCTTAACTTGCGAACGAATTCTCCCAACCAAACCAACATTAATGATGATCCAATAACACAGTAACAGCCCCCCAATAACCGCCAGCAAAGCGCCGGCGAGAAACAACTCAAATACCAAAATAAACCGAAAAGAAAAAAGACAAAGTGCAAAGCCACTCAAGGGACACTGACAATGGAAACCGGGAAAATAAAAAGCAAAAGTAGTAGTACAGTAGGGATATCATGACAACTAAGGATTAGGGAAAGAAGCCAGTGTCCGAATCAAACATATCACAATACGATGACTCGTAATAATAAACTAAAAATAAATGGAGAATAAAACAGACTTGGAGCCATAGAGCTCTTTTTTTGAAAGCCACAAGACATGCTCATTTACTATGCCCAAAGGCTAGAAGTAGTCCAGATGGTAACGACTGGAAAAGCTTCGACGCGAAGTGATCTACCGCTCGCGTGCCTGGGCTCTTCGGCTAACGCTGTGTGTTCTAGTTATCATGGCAGGGTGGCTCCCCATAGACAGAAGGCGCTGCGAACGCTCTTCGCTTTGTATCTTTTCAACAGCCGAAGGTCTATCGCGATCAGGAGTCTGCCTCTCTAAGAAGCGACGAGGGGTGGGCATGCCGGATTGTGGTGGGACCCCAGATAATCTCGATGACATCATACGTCGGCGAGAAGCTGAGGGGGCCCCATTATTTATGCCTGAACTGCCATTTCCGCCTTCGATTGATTGAATTGGAACATTTGCGCCATATTCACCACCACGGGTGGAAGGACGACCGCCGTGGACAATCTCCGTGATGGCTCTAGACGGAGCCCGGATACGAGGTTCATCATCGTCAGAGCCACCAATGCCACGATGTCCTCTAAGAAGCAAGGCTGTCTTCCGGCCAGTAGGTTCCTCGGGCTCTTCAGTACCAGCTCTCCGCGTCCGAAGCATTGAGGTCTTGCGTCCAGACAGCTCCTCAGGCTCTTCTGTCTCAGTCCGGCGACGAGACAATAACATCGAAGACTTGCGGCCCTGGGCTAAATGTTGGTTCTCAGGAACTGGAGGTGGTCTGCTGACAGTCTGTCCTGAAGGCGAATTGGCAGAGAAACGAGGAGAAGGGATGGCGGGTGAATTGAGTAGCTTGTTACGCCTCTCCTCAAATTTGGACAGAGCACGCGGACTCGACGGGATATAAGCGGGACTCTGATCAAGGCCAGTGTTGGAGCGTCTCTGGGTCATTATTGAGCTGAACCCCTTGATAGTGACGGGAGAGATAGGAGTATCTTGTGAATTCTCTATGGAGACCATACCATTAATGTTGACTGGACGCTGGTTGGACTCAATAGATAGAGCGATGCACAGTTCAGTCAGCGATCTGACGACTCCTTCGGCCTTACGGCGCAGTTGACGGTCGGTAACAGTTTGAGCACTACCTAGGCCAATAGTGCTAGCACCACTAGAAATGGGGCCGGGCTGACCAACAGATCCCAATAGCGTTGACAATGCCAAAGCATCAGTAGAAGCCAACTCGAGAGCACGGAAGACTTCGTTGCTAACACCAGGCTTAACCTGAGCTAAGGCAGTTTGAAGAAGATTAGGAGCCTCGCGCTGCGACGAAGTGGCGCTGACATTGTCGTTTCCAGTTGCATTAGCAGTGGTGATGTTGTTATTCGCATTTGGTCCAGAATTGCTCAAAAGTCCAGTGGTAGTTGGTCGCTTGGGTGATGAGCCGGAGTTGGTCGTAGCAGCAGTATGGGCAGTAGGAGGTCTGTCATCGGAGACTCGGGACATGGCCGAACTTGAAGAGTTGGGGAGTTTCCCAGTGAGTTCAAGTCTATGGATACGGTGCTTCAATTCATCTAATTCATCCCAAACTGTGGACGGGCCTCCAGTAGATGTTGTGGAATCTGTTCCCTCCTGAGCAACGTTATCGGATTGGTTGACTTGCGCATGCGATTGGCCGGCGAGGATTTGTTGCGTCGAAGGTAAGTGCTGCTCGATGTTGTTACGGGGAGCGAGAGGCGAGGAATTGTAGGTCCGCTGATGATAAGCAGTGCCCGACTTCAAATTCTGAGAGCTAGAAGTAACAATTGAAATTCCCTCTGAGATGGAGGGCTTCCGGCTGGTGTACTGGGGTCCATCAGAAGGGTGTGTATCGTGGAAAACGAGAGATCTGGATCCTGCTGATGTATGGGAGCGGGGTGCGACCGGGGAACGGCACCCGGAATCATCACCAACAGCACCGGCAGCTGAAGAGTTGACATCACGAGCGAGGCTACGGTAATTAAATGTCCGCGGAGGTACATTTGTTGACTGGCCATCTTTGCCGCGAACTCTGGATCTAGAAGTAGTTTCTTGCTGATCGGAAAGGCGGCGAGAAATTCTAGGAGGCGACTGCGGTACCGAATGAGCGGGGATGACTGTCGATAACGGGCGGCGATGGGAAGCGCGAGATACGCGTTTCTGTGATGGTGGAGGCGATGTTAGCCATGGATGCGTAAAAGGCGGTTGATGATGCGTCGACTCGGCCATTTTGAGCGACTTCAAAAAGGCGAAGTAGGGACAAGCGGCAGGTTGCAGAAATCAGTTGATAATGCCAGCAAGGGAGTGTAGATTATGAGGATATTCTGAAATAAGTTGACATATGCGACGACGATAATGTGTTCAAATGAAGGTGAGATTGGATACCAAGGTCATAAAACTACAGATCCTATGATAAATCAAGTATTGAAGGCAAATCTCTATCGGTCGTGGTCTGCAATCAATGACGAAAACGGGGATTTGTGAACAAAAATGCGGGCTTATGCAGAGTTCAAGGGAAACCAAGGAATGAAACGCGCTGGGTTCACAGGAAAGGGAAAATGTGGACAGATGAGGAATATAAAACTGCTAATCAAATGTGGGAAGCGTGGATGCTCTGGAACGAATCCGAGACAATAATGAAAGCAAAGAACGGATTAGATTGTGCTCTTGCACAAGGCCAGAGCGCACCGCACAACTGGCAGACGCGCAGACTTAAAAGTGAGTCGCAGGACAGAATGTGTAGCAAGCAGGACACAGCCTTCAAAACCCTTTGCTATAGACCTGGGGGGAGATGCTGCGTCCAAAGCGTGTTTCACTCCTCCACGATCTTTCAGGTGAGAGCGACCTGAGAAATGGGTGATAAACCCCTGGCACTTGGAGATGTGTAGCATCCTGGCCGTCCATTGCTTTTGCAGCACGCTTGGTATTGCAGCACAGGGACACATATCAAGAGCTTCAGAAAAGAAAAATTGAGAGACCCCCGGTTCCGGTCACTGATCCCGGCTCTTCGCTCTGTTTCTAGAGACTAGGGCCCAGCCAAACCAAAGACTATTGTAGAGTTTATTAAGCTTTTTGGGTCTAGAACCAGGGACCGTGACGAACCAGGCGAAAACGGCATGCAAGCCAAATGCTGCCTGTGGAGAACAGAATGATTCGCGATTTTGGACGGAACCAGAATACAGAGTCATTATTTAAGGTGCTGGAATGTGGCAGCGAGCCTCTGGAGCGAATCATAGTGCTGCAGCCGCCAAGTTGATGGCTCGGATTGCAGTTCAAACGTTGCAGCAGCAGCATCTCGTCTGTACTACATGCAGCATGCATATATCACCATCAAGGATTTAATATCACCGCTTGGTGCTCATTTTTGTTGTTGCATAAGATAGAGGGGTTGATAAGGGAGGGAGGATATCTATTCTGCACGACAGACTTCATCATCTGGATACACTGGCATCTCATGCAATCGATGATATTTGCCTTGACACCGTCGCTCATCAACCATAGGCAAAATTACCAAAGTACCAAATATGCAACTGGAAAATGTGTAAAAAAAAATTGAAGAAAAAATCGAGACTTACCAAAGCATAAGACTGCATCTGGTCATCAGAGAAGAGTCTAGCATCCTCATACGCAGCGGCACTTGAGGTTCTACCATTCAAAACGCCGCTTTCGAAGCGCGCAATCTTCAGGAAGAGATCGCCGGTATCATCCGGATCGGGTTGAGCCGTCAGCTCATCGGAATGGTCAGCTAGTGGCATGATCTGTGGTGTCTTGGTTGAACTTTGCGTATCGCCTTGAGTGGAATTTTGTTGAACGTTGTTTGACTCAGCAGGAGCTTCGGTGGTTTTAGGTGATTGATCACGAGTCGCAGACTGGGTCGGATTGGTGCTCGACATAGATTCAACGTTGAGATCGTTATCATCGTCGTTTGGGAGAGCAATGGTAACCGCAGTCTCTAGCGTAAGGCTCTTGCGGATGCCGGATGATCTGAAGCCACGAATCGGCGGCACGCGAGTACTGCCTGAAGTTGATCCCGTGGAACTAGTAGTAGACGGACTAGGTGGTGTTGGTTTGTACGAGATTGGTGGGCGCGATACAGATGAGGCCGAATTACGTCTATCTTCGGAAGCACCTTTGGTTTGACTGCTGACGCTGCTGCGATCTCTAGGGGATGCTCTATCAGCAGATGTAGGAGTGGGTGAGTGTTCCGCTTTTGTATTAGTACCAGTGGAAGCTGATTCCACGGCCGCTTGAACTCGGTGAGATCTCAAGGATACTGGGGGAGCTCTAGCTCCAGAACTTGTGGTACTGGATGAAACGTAGCTTCGCCGATTTGACGCTTTTGATGTGGTTGAAGTAATTTCTTGAGAAGTCAACACCGTTGGCTCCACAAAAGTCACCTGCGTTGCTCGGGGTGATGTTGGAAATGATTCCGGCCTCTTCGACCCCACCAAGATCGGCGCAGGTTGCTTAGTTAGCTCGAGTGATAATGTCGAGGATCTGACGCGGATGTTTTGGTTTGTCAGAGACTGCGTCACCACTTGAACTGTCTTGGAAGCCGATGGGGGTTGCGATTTATGAGCTTGACTTGAGGGTCTTTCGGTGGTCGGTTCGCGCGAAATCACGGACTCCTTTGATCGGTAGCTACTTTGTGGCTCACGTTCCCGGGTTGGTCTCTTGAGTACGGACTGCAATTTATGCGGAGCAGAGTATGGTGTCGGTGAGGTAGGAAGTGGCAGACTAGGAGCCGATGTAGATGCCGAAACAGTAGTTACGACAGTGGGAACGGTTCTTGGATCCAGAGACCCAGAAACTGTGGGTGCAGTTACAGACTCGATAAGCACAGGGTTTTTTGGTGGAATGTTCTCGGATTTCCCACGACGGTGACTCTTATTTGCAGTGGAGGATCGTGTAACTGCAGTAGATGGAGGAATGCTAACGGCCTCATTTACTGGAGCCGGGGATGAAGTCGCTGTTAATCCTGATAAAAGAGACTTTCCAGGCGTTAAGTCGGCAAATCTGAATGTCGGAAGCTTCGACTGGTTGTGGTTTAATCTATGCGCGTGAAGACTGGATGAATGTGAAGAGTCCAGATCCAAAGCATGGAAGGTCTGCGCCGATTGCGGCTCAGGTTGAGCTGATCTCAAGAATGGCAATCTGCTAGATGAAGAAGTGGCAGAAGCAATTTGGCTAGTAAGATCGTCATCCAAATGTGAGGTCGATGCTGAAAAAAAGGAAGACGAAAATACAGCCGAATTTTGAGTTGGGACTGTATTGGCTGTGTTTGCAAAAGACCGCGGTGAAGGAGTTGGCGCAAATAGATTTCCGGTGGATGCAAATGCAGTCTTAACGCCATTCCAGCCGTTGCCGTGAATATTGCCGGTGCTCTTATGCCCGCTGTTGTGGCCTTTAATGGAGTTTTGCGAGAGTCCCAACACAGTTGTGGCCTGGGTCGTTGTGGTCAAAGATGATTGGAGAGAATTACGCTTCGAGCTATTGCTTCCGGTAGTTTGAAATGAATTTGGTGACCCATGAGACATGGATTTCTTGTGTGTGGATGATTTGGTTGATGAAGGAGGTTTGCTGCTTTTGTTTGAAATGCCGGAAATGTCCATCGCAGATGAAATGTGGGAATTGTCAAAAGCGCCGGAAGACTCATTAAGAGTTATGGGACTTTGCAGTCCCGACGAGATTTGTGTGGCCATTTGTGGAGGGATATGTACGTGTAGGCTGACTGTATCCAGAATGCAGAGGGCCTAAAAGATAGCCATGCGGCGGGTCTAGGAGTCGGTGAACGCTGCCGAGTTACAAAATCTACCCTGTTCTCTCAACCAATGAATATCTGTGGTAACCGGATGTCTGCTGAACAGATGAGACAGAATGTGAGTGGCGTACACAAACAATCAAAGTACAGTAATCACTATGACTACTATCTCTATTTCTGTCCCACGCCGTTGCAGATGTTGACCTGGTGTTGATATTACAGTATAGACCTGTCTTTATTAATGGTTGCGATTGTGATTTTTATACGGGAGATCCAAGCGTCTGAAAATATCAAGGTGATTATGTGTAGAGTATGTGACTGTTACAAGATCTGAATATGTGCAATCTCAAGAAAAAATAATGGAATCTTGATCATGGCATAGATTTCATATTAGTATGACTGTCTCAGAAGTTTAATAGAGCTCCGCTGAAGCACATTGCAGTTGAATCACACCTAATTTGTAGATGCTAGACTATCCAAGAACCCCACATTTTCTTGTTGGATGATACTCGGGCAGACATTCTCAACAATTTTGTAATCTCAAATATAGTGAATATAAATTGACATCGCATAGGATGCGCTGAAGAGAGCTTACCGTATCAAAGGAATGATTCCAGAATTCTCATAGACGTGTAGATCGAGTTAATGCCAACACTCAGGACTCTGGACCTGCATGTCAAGCTGATGTATAGTCGAAAGGTAGACGGTCAGGAGATGTAGTACGGAGATGCAGACTATAGTTGTTGATTGAACCGAACGATGAATTGTTGGTTTATGAGGCCGCGAATTAAACAATATGATGTAGAATAGACAATGTTGACGTAATGTTGAGATGATGGATAGAATCACTTCAGGTTGGTCATGCAGGGAGAAGCAAAGGTTGTGCGCAAAAAGGAGAGGATCGCGCCCACAGAATTTTCTTGATGCACGATGATGTGATGTCGTCAAGATCCAAAGTCAAGTATTTCCTATGAAACCCTGTATCAACTAGCTGGGGTTTGTGGCAATATGGTTCAATATCTTTGCATAGGAGCTGCAAAAATACAGAAGCAGTACAATATAAACAACAAAAGAAGAAAAAAAAACTTTCAAGAGATGAGTGTTCGGTTCACAGTGTTTGAACGAAAGAAAAAAAAATCACGATTATTCAAGGAGAGGAAGATTTTTGATGGATCAGACAAGACGCGGTCAGAAGACGACACACAACAAGCACTCACTACAGAAAATTAAAAAGAAAAAAAATAGATTAAACAGTTATTTCCTTGCAGACAACGAGGATGGAAATTTCAAGTTCAAAATTATGGGAATTAATATTTAGAGGTCCCCGTACTTAGATGGGAAAGAGAAGCTGTTACCAACAAGGGAAGGGGCAACCAGAGTCAGCGATCACGACTTCTTCGTCAAGCACCATGACGGCAACCCCACGACCAGGGATGCACCAGGGTTCTTTTTAGGCAGAGCGTTCTGCAGTTGCCGTTCTCTGCAACTTTACATCCCATAGCAGCAGTAGCAGCTGGCCATAAGAGTTAGCAAAAACTGCATGAACGGCAGCTTTGGACTGGAGAGTAAATAGAAAACACTGTCGACAAAGCTTTCAGAGTAGCATTTATGATGCAAGTTATTCAAGGAAGATATTCCATGCAGATTTTTTCCGGTAGTCTACCAACTTTGCAAGATGCATCACGCACGCTCTTTATCTTGGGATGGAATTTGCTACTGCGACTGGTGTGTCGTGCATGGCGGTTTTACTTGACTGCTGAATGGCTAGTATTATATGAAAATCTCATATGTGAGGTCACAGTTAGTACAAGTGCATGCCTTTTGATGACAGTAAATAGAAATTTGGTTGACTACTGTTTTGACTATATAGACCTTGACATACAAGGCCAGCGATAGGTTCTGTACTGCCTTCTAAATCAGTATTTCTGTGGTCCTTACTACTGACTGACCAAGTTAGAAATCATCAATTTACAATCTCTTTTATCCGTCAGCTTTCTCCATCTCAACATGAGGGAGACTTAATCTTGATAAATTATCAATGTGGGCAAGACTAAATATGAAAAGGGAACCCTCGTGGCCTTGGTTTTTAAAGAGTGTTTGTGAGGGTTATGAAATTCCACCATAACATACTGCAGCCTCCCACGAACATTGACCTATTGTGTTAAATAAACTTCAATGCTGTGGCCCCATCATGCTTAACTCACCGGCTAGGTATGTCTGGGCTAACAAGCGACCCAAAGTAAGCATCAATCGCGGTGAGCTCCCGAGGCCATGACCATATAGTGGTCTGGTGAGGATAACGTGCGAGTCCGAGTTCTATCGAGTAGCTTTCAGTACGACCTCAGCAGAGAATTCAAGAGATAAGAAAAGAAAAGACTGTATCACCGACCACCGCTTTACCTTTGCGAGTAAAGAAATACAGTTTAGCAGGGATTGCAGCATGCATCAAAGTACGCGCACATGCTCTCTAACTTTCGATCCTGAACTTCCTTCTATATGCAAAGGCTTTGGCTCAACAAAGTCTAGCCTGGTCAGCTGCTCTTGATATATTGATTTCTCTGATTTTGAGTTAGCAAGTTTGAGTTATCGGCCCTACTTGATATACGTGTTTGGAATATTACACACAATTTGTTGGTCGAACATCATATAAGAGAAACAATCCGTTTGTCATTAATTAATTGCAGGTTCACAGCTTACAGATGACGTTCCAGTTTTGCAGACATACTGTTACAGGTCAGCCGCCATTACAAACTTTACTGTACCAGGGTCCGTGTTGTCTCCCTTTCTTTCTCCCTTGGAAACCTGTCAACTTGGTACCGACTGATTTAGACATTCTTTGGCATCCTACGGATGATGACAGTTCCCGATTGAATGTGTCGGACAAAACATGTGCGTCACAGTATTTTTGGTACGCGTTCCAATACGGGCACCCGAGACTATCATCATCTATCGTGCATATTGACAAATGAACAATCTCACAATGTCTTGCTGCTCGTAAAGCAGTTACTATGAGCATAGAATAGATCATGATTACACCAATATAAAATCTATAGGGGATTCCGGGGAGTAAACCGAGGCAAGAGATTCTCGACCAGGATGCACCTCGCTACGTTCGAATTTTCCTAGGCGGTCTGATAGACAAAGAGCTCTGACCAAAAGCTATCCAGCCTCCGACTGGGTTCGAGCCTTTAGGGGATTGAATTTCCAAAGGAAGCTTGATCGAGATAGGACAATCTCTAAGCGGAGAAGAAACAAAACAAAAAAAAGCTATATAACTCGAACACTATTGTAAGCCATGCGGAAGGATGGAAACAAAGAACTAGACTTCGATTCCTGCACTGTTAGGGTCGTCACAGGTTTGATGATTGCGTGCAGGTTTAATGTGTCTGTGATCCCCTTGGATGTCATGTAAAATGTATGCAAGTACTCAGGCTTCGTATATTGGCGATTTCTCTTCGGTTGCATATAGATTGAGTTTCTGTCGGGCTCATCTGTGAACTATTGGGCATTGTCAGTCGTTTATATTATCTAATTGTTTGCAGAAGCGTATCTAGGGATCTCATAGCCTCAGTATGTCAAAGCACACAACCTGATTGAAGGTCTCGGTATTGACTCTGGATGATATGGATCAGATGGCTGTCGCGTGTATCTTGACATGCTTTTTTTCTGAGCCATTTTTTGGCGATCAAATGCTTACATAACTACTGTTAATATAGACACAGCGTAGAAGGTCACACTATATCAAAGAAAAAAACTGAATATAACACTTCAATTTGATGCATTGTTACCACATCATGATATTTAACACACATTTGAAGCAGCTGGCTCCCACAATAATGTTAGCTTGCAAATATATTGTGCCATATATTTAATGATATCAAGCATCATCCGTGGTTTTGCATAGCCCATTTGTGATTGTGTGCGGTACAGTACTTTGATAATGTGGTTTTCAGGGTCTAGTCAATTTGTTTCATGTCCAGCTATATAATGTAAATCTCCCAGGAATGAGACCTTGGATATATCGTTACTTGACTAAGGGGAAAGTCTGTGGGTTTTCACAAATCATTGTTACTTCAAATTTCTGGTCATTATGTTATACAATGGTAGGGTTAATACAAAACAGGGTTATTAGCTTCGGTTTTGCTTGGTTGACTTAAAGGTTTTTAGTATGATAAAAGAGACGATTGGAGAATACTATCCAGAAACTTCATAAGGCACACAAGAGAAGTGAATCAAAATTCCTTATTGGAAACATAAGTCGAGGTAGAAAGGCACAAGTCTTGTATGATTCTTGTGGTTTATCACCAGATGTGAGTGACATGGGATGCTTCTACCTCTTCGTCATAGTTGCTCACTGACGTCGACATGACTAAGATGGTAACTGCCTATCCAACATCATGCTGAATCATAAATCCCACAGAACATATAAACAACAGTACAAAGAACTGTACCTAACAGCATGTAGTTATTACCATCACTCGCCGCATCACAAAATATCATAAAATAGCCTCCAATGTCCGACCACGCCGCTGAACAGTCCTCCACAGTTCCAACTGTCGAAGCCACCGTAACCGGCCAGCCTGCCAACAAACTCCACAACCGCAAACCTTCCGGCCCCGCATCCCGTGAGGAAACCGTTTCTCGCGCCCTCTCCAAGCTCCTCCGCCACCAAGCCTCCAATGCCAGCATCCAACTCGACCTAGAAGGCTTTGCCCCCCTCGATAAAGTGGTTCGTTTGCCCTCCCTCTGTTACACACTCTTTCAAGAAAGACAACAAAGAGTATCAATGATCGAATGACTGACACAATCTCACAGTTAGAATGGGGTCCACTGAAATCGCAGAAAGTGACATTTCAAGATGTCCAGGATTGCGTCAAAAACAACGTAAAACAGAGATTCTCCATGAAATTAAAGCAGGACGGAATCCCCGAATCAGAAATTCCATCGGACTGGCTCATCCGGGCGAACCAAGGACACACGATCAAGGTTGAGTCATCAGCCTTGCTGACAGAAGTCACGCCCAAAAACATGCCCCAGACCGCCATCCACGGTACCTTCTTTGCCTTTTGGGCCCCGATCATTGCTTGCGGTGGCCTGAGCCGTATGAACCGGAATCATATCCATTGTGCGGAAGGAATACCTGATGAGGACCAAGGCATTATTTCGGGTATGCGTGGGGATGCGGAACTTTTGATTGAAATTGATATCGAGTCGTCTATGAAGGACGGTATCAAGTGGTGGAAGAGTACGAATGGTGTCATCTTGACTGAGGGTGACGAGCAAGGTTTACTGCTTCTGAGATATTTCAAGAAGGTCATTGGTAGAAAAGTTGATGTTGGTGTCTTGGTAGAGAATGGAGATGTTATTGGTGAGCTACCTAACGGCCTAAAAATGAAAACGCCACAAGGAAAAAGCTATAACAGGAACAAAAAGTAAACAGGCATTCGGCATCAATAAATGAATAAAAATAAAGAAACTAGATAAATGATACGCAATGAACACAACTCCGATGGTACAAGACTCGTGTGAGTTTCAGCATCTTACGTAAGATTATCCCAATGTAGTCGAGTGTTATCACTATTTAACTCCCATGCCTTGGACTCCCTTTTGAGTTCATCAATGATAGAGTCATAGAGTTTTAACTCCAGTGCCTGGCGACTGTACACATCAGTGGCGGCGATAGACCTAAATCTCAATGAATGACTTTCTGGCCAGCAGACATAACCTTGATAAAAGGTACGGCCTTTAGATTGGCGAGATTCAGTCTTGATGGAAACCATAGGAATTCTGGCAGCCTCACAGAGCTCCTTCACTTGCTTCTTTGCCGCTGCAAGCCCAAAATTGTCCATGTCGAATATATCATGAGGGGGGACTTTGGAGCTTGAAGACACCATAGGGGCTACTGGGGCCACACTACCATTAGCTCCGGAAGACAGAAAGTTCGAGCTACTAGTGTGACTGGTTTGATGACCATTTTGTATTGGAACTTGTGAGGTTATCACAGAGCCTGATGGCATCCTATATCCCCATATATGGTCTTCACGCTCCCCAGGAACTATAGTTGGAGCCGACCCATGCGGCACAGTATAGGCTCTCTTGGTAGCTGTTGAACTAGATGGGTCGACTTGGGAGGATTGTTGAGATGCTAGTGGCTGAGATGGCTGCCGTAAAGACTCATGAAGAAAAGGCTCTGGCCTGACATCCACGTTGCGCCGCGAATCATCAGTGTTCGCATTTAAAGATTCTCTCCTAGTAGAAAGTTCACTTTGTTTAGTCAATTTTTGTCGTGGAAGAGGAGCATTGCGCAGTGCTCGAATCACGTCCGCTTGTAAAGATCTACCTCCATTTTCTAGAAGATAGTGCAATGCACAAACTGCCGCGTAACGTTTACCATCCTAGATGGATGTCAGGACTATGGCTATAGATCAAATGATACCGATTCACTCACCTTCTTGGTGGTAAAAACAGGCAGATTGCCATGCAGAGCCCCATATTCTTCATTTGGAAATTTGATTCCATAGATTTCCACTTGCACCGAGAAGCGTTGACCAGCTGCATTTGCCGTGACCTCTTGCTCAGTATAAGGCGGAGGCACTGGTGCACCTATCTTTTGCAGAGTTTCTAATCAAGATCACGTTAGATGACCGACCAAATATGAATCCAATTCGTTGATCAGAATATACCGTTGAGTTTACTGATCCAGATAGGATCGAGGAGACTTGGGTCTACGAACCCAGCCCGAGAACGCCAGGAATTTAGCATGGATGGTATTAGACTCAAGACTTGTTTTTCCTCGGGGGAGAATGAAGACAGAGGAGCATTCTCTGTTTGTCGGATTTTGACCCATTCTGCAATCTCAGCCCAATTGGGGGGATCCATTCTGTGATAATCAAGATCAAGAACACGGCTAGGTTGAAAAGGCAATGGCTGATGTATAGCGGATACTAATGTTAGAATCTTGAAATAAATATGATAGACACAGATTATGATGTAGGATAATAGCAGGACTGACCAGATGAAGTTGTCAGTGACAAAGGGACGAAAATGCAAGACAAATAAAAAAAATCGAATGTTGAAATATGGTTTGGTGTATTCTGTTGGCTAGCAGCAAGTGGGGCTTCAACTATGTCATTAAGCTCAATCGAGTAAGTACAGGGAATCTTAGCACGTGATAGCTTGTAAGCAACCAAAAAATAGACAATATTTATCGAATATTTAGCAATACTGCAGAAAAAGAGCGGAGGTCGACACAATATTTTATAATCGAAGTTCGTATCTGGCAGAGTCTGACTGTTGTATACAGTACATGAATTAGATATGGATCCACTGGTTACAATACACCTAGTATATATAAATTATTTTGTAAGGAACAAAAATCCTAGTACCCAATATTTATTTTGAAATATATGGCCGTACATTGTCCAGGGTCCAGAGAAAACATTTACCTATTCCTACTACTATTGGCTTCCTCTTTCTTGACTTAAGCTGGACTATGATATTATCCATGGCTCTAAACAACATATACCTATCTCCTACTACCATGCTTTCTCTAAATCTAAAATATCTATATCAATCAACATCCCTATTAGAAAAATTTCCACCATATGCACCTCTCATAAGTTGTAGCCATACCTCTTTTTTTTCTCATCATAGCCTGAAGTCCAAAGGGGAAGTTCATACAATCCCAAAACACTAAAGAACCTGAAATATACCTAATTTTTGACTGTCTTGGATCTTCATTTGACATCTAAGCCACCCGAGAATTCCATAACAATGCCCTTATCAGTAATAGACATTCCACATCCAGTGTTTGTTATGGCATTAATGCCTCATTCTAGGCAGAGTAGGAACCTCACTTCTACTATTGCTAGTTGTTAATTATGGAGATCCTAGCCTATAGACTTTGGGCTAGTCTTAATAGTCAACTAGAAAACTGGTAATTTATGCCATTTTACTAATCCTATATCTAAAATAGATCTTTCCCTGAGTTGCACATATACTTGTATCTATTAAGTTAGGTCTTAGAGGAAAATGTCATGCTATAAGTGTCATGTCTTTATGTCAGGATTGTTAGGGCTAGTATAAACGGCCATGGGATTGTCATACTTATTAGTGCATGATTTGTCTAAGGTCAACTCCTCCTGATCATTGCTTACATTGGTTATAGTTATAGCAGTTTAGATAGGTTCGTTCTTCATGAAATTAAAGTTCTTATATAAGGAGTTGCTATTTAGGACAAAGAGTTTATCATCACTATTGCCCTAGTATCTATGAGAATCTCTATACTTATCATATGTATTGTTCTTGTGTTAGCTATTGTAACTTGTCCCTTATCTATTGATAAGATAGAGTACTCTGTCTATACTCTAGTATAGCCCATGCATGGTAGCTACCTGACATGCTTTTTTAATAGCTATCTGATTTAGTATGGTAGTGTTCTTATATAATTCTCTGAAAATAGTATCTATAGTAATATTCTTATTCAGATAGCCACCTAGGACCATAGATCAAATATCTATGTAGAGCATATTGAATATAGTATGCAACTGTGGCTTGGTTGACATACCCATGGCTATGGTACAAGAAATCACTTTCTAGAGGTAAGCAATAATGTTTTCTCCTTCATGTATGTTATAGAGTCTAAATCAGGCCATGTGGATCTCATTTATAGCCCCATCTAGGTTAAGGTAGAATTATCCTTTGAAAATAGAATAGATGTCATCAATGTTACCCTTATGTAATAACTTTTTCAATGTATATATTAGCTAGGCAATATACCATAAGACCACCTTTCCATATAGATAGTTCATCCACATAACATGAAGCCTTGAGATATTATAGGTAGCCTATATATCCTATAATCCGGGATGAAAAATGTTAACATCACTAAAAAAAAACAAGATTTTTTCTTCACAGGTCGCTTCAGATAGGTCATAATCTCCATTGGGGTTGAGAGTACTAATTATACCTGATATCAGTTTGCCAGGGTCCAAGTCATTAGTCTTGGTCACTGTTTTTGAAAATGCAATAAACAGATCCTGCAGGAAGGTCTTCTTGTTAGCTGCTTCTCCCCACATGTTCATAAGGACATTGGTATGGACCTTGGGTATGAATTTATTTCTCATTGTGACTCTTCTCCTTCAGATGCAGTTTCTGATATATACTAAATGCAGATGTTCCTGATTCTGAAGCTTATTAGTTGTATATAGAGGTTATGTACAAAATGTGGATCCAATACTAGCCTTGGTCATATGACCAGGATGTGGATCCATTGGTTGACCATTTTGTGCACACATGAGTTATTGAATCATGGTCAATTTCTGTCTTGATGGAGAGACTAATCAAAAGCCTGATCAGAACAGGCCATTCAACCTTGATTGGATGGCAAAACGAGAAGTGATTGGAATATGATGGAAGCATGACTGTATGACTGCACAATAAACGCACGATATGATAAGACTCTGCATTATGAAAGTAAAAGTGTCATAATAGAAAGATATCAGATTGTCATATAGTCTTTTATTAAAACAGTTAACCTATAAACTCCCGTAAATGCTGGAAATGGAAAAAGCCAAACCCATAGCGCCTAGAGTATCGAATAACACGACAAAAAAGCACCAAAGAAGACAAAAAACAAACACCAATTACTCGAAGAAACCACCATCACTGTCATCACTATTTTCCTGTTGGGCCTCCTCAACCTTTTCTTTCTTTTCTTTTTTCCTCTTCTTGCGTTCGCCCTCTTCCATATCGACATCGTCCTTTGCCAGGGGATCAATATCGGAAGAAGTTCGTTCTCTCAACTTATCAAGAGCTTTGGGGCCCTTCTCCATGCACTTCTCGATAACAACCCACAGCGGTGGCCGCAGAAGACCGGGATGACCTTCTACTGGAACATGACCTATAGGAACTATGGGCTTCTCCGGAGGCGCCTCGCCCTTTTTGCGCTCCGCGGCATATAAACTGATGTAGGGCTCCAGATGGGGATAGTGGCGGGTGTAGTGATAGTCTACGTCGTAGATATGTAGATCGTTCCGGAGTTTCGAGCCGTCTGGCTTTTCGGCAAGAACTTTCTTTGTTTGTTTGTGTTTGCGGGTGGCTTTCTGAGACTCTGTGTATTGTTTATTAGAATATACAAGGTTCGTGTGACTATTGTGCGAGTGATGCGCATACCAAAGAAGCGGACCATGTGGTATTTCTTGATCATATTAGACCGCTTACGACGGGTCTCAATACTGGCGATGCTGGCTTTTAGAGATCCCCTCTCACGCTCTAGCTCGTTTCTGACGGTAGCGGGCATGTCTGCACCGCGTGAAAATTGGCGTTCGATTGTTCGGAGGCGCTTCTTCATGCCGTTGAGAGTACCTTCTTTCGCTTTATGAATCTTGCCCTTCCATCTGGGTGTGGGACGAGACTCGGTGTCAGCCATTGCGAATACTAGATCGTTGTAGATAGTTGTAAATATCGAGTTAGAGGCAATAGATAGGCGAGTGATGAGTTTTTGCAAAGAAAGTAGATTATTAAAACAGCCGAATCGCATGGAAACCCATTGCGACAGGCGCAAAATCCTGGACAAGAGCTCTCTCAAAAATTTGGCGGGGCGATTTCTCGGTGTGTTATTAACGGATAAACACTGGCTAAATATGTAGTAACTACCGAGTGAGTTAAGTGCGGATTAAACTCTAGGCAAGTGAAATCAGATGGTTATCATCTGCTACCAATCATATCTTGACAGTTTGCTTGTCATCCTGTACCGTCTGTATCTGTAAAGAAGACTATTCATTATCCGGAACTTATTCTCTTGTCGATTTTGATGCCGGGACCATCATCAAGTCCTCTATTGGATGGTCTCACCGCAACACTAACTGTCGCAAATCGGCTCTCTAAAATTCGCAGTCAACTTCTACATCATAACACCACTATCTCACTGAGATGGATCGCAGCGATTCAGGTCTCATCAAATGGTGCCCTCGTCAGAACCATGAGGGGTTCATGCACATCAATCTACAACATAGAAGTGTAAAAATTTATAAGCCATGTGGGAGTGCTATTGAAGGTGCTTTCGATTACCAACTAGCCTCCAAATATGAAGATATCCCTCCGTTGACGACCTATGATTGGTCACATACCTCACCAGGTCTCATGGCTGTTGGTACTACCAACGGGGTAGTGAACCTATTACGAGTAGATGACGACTCGAATGATTATGTTGAATTGGGCCTGAGGATTCGCCGGAAAGTTCAAGCTGTTGCTTTCAATTCACAGTGTAAGCTAGCTGTAGGTTTCGACAGAGTACGAATGGATAACTCCCTTCATATTTGGGATCTGGGGCATCTCACACGGCTAGACACTCGGATACGTGGATTCCAACCGAGAGATCACTCAGCCTTTGCAGACTCGGCTTACAAATTGGAAGCGAGTGTATCGGTCTCAAGTATCCGGTTCTTTGAGGATCAACATAATACACTGGCCGTTGGTATTAAAGGCCAAGGCATGAGAATTCACGATCTCAGAGGTGTGTTTGATAGATCAGGATAATGTTTGCGATCCGTCTAACAATCTCTCAGGTCCTTCTGTGGTGGCTACATTCTCAACAAAATGTAACAATAATCTTGCTATTGATGCTTGTGACCAGAATTACTTTGCGTCGTCAGCACTTGACCAACCAGGTATTGTGATCTGGGATCGCCGAGCTGCCAATAAACCAGTCCAGTCCGTTACATATACTCGGGCAGTGGAGCAAGAAAATGTACCATACGGTGCTGCACTCAAGCTAGACCGTATTGTAGATGTAGAGGAGTCGTCAGCCAATATGACTGAGAATATGCAATCAGATATCCGCTCCCTGAGATTCTGCCGTGACCGGCGTGGTCTTCTTGGGATCCTTTCACGAATGGGTCAGCTCAAGGTCCTACAAATCCACAAGGAGATACAGAGAACTGATGAGTCCACCATCTCATCAACACAGCATACCATTGGCTCAGCCTTAACGGCATCTTCGGGGCCAGCATATACCAGAGAGTCTGCCGAACTTCTTGAGGTCTACAAATCTCATGATATGGATGTGTCAAGGTTCTCCTCTGTTTCCGGTCGAAAACAAGACCGTATTGTATCATTTGACTGGGTATCACTGCAAAACTCCAACTTACGCCCTCGCATGCTGGCTCTGCGAGCTAGTGGGAAATTCGATATCCTCGAACAGCCGGCTAGCACTTCTGACCATATATTCAAACTGATACCTTGGCAGACACCCCATCGTGGACTCGAAACACATGAGTCCTACCATGATTTAATGAGATTTCAAGAGAAGGATGTACCAGATATGTTAGGACCAGCTCTGAGAGAGCTGGAACTTGCAAAAATTCCTGTATTTGGGCCTGAACGTGTCCGGATTGCGGAGACACTTAAGAAGCAGATAACATCTGAAGATCTTGCGAAAACTTCAATTGTGGATGTCGACAAAATTAACATAGCATTGCCGCTAGCATTCTACGAGGCTATCACGGTAGCTGACAAGTTAAAGATATTGAGAGCGTACTCCAGGGAGGCTTACGCATTAAACAAGGCCAATAATTCTGGGAAGGACAAGATAAAGCCCAAACATAATGGCACCTTGTCATATCGTGAGTTGCATGAGGATCTCCTGGTGACGTTGCTGAGAACAAGAGGCTTCCCTCGCGAAGCTCACGAGGTGATCGATCACGTAATGCTTCTGAGAGCCAAGGAGAAATACTTGTTCAATCCTGAACACAATGCCGAGGTTGTTTCTGACGATCCGTGGTTACGCAACATGTGGATGTGGATTGCTGGTAAGTTCCGTATTCATTAGATTAGACTTTTGTACATACATGGCGACCCTGCTAACAGACTGTAGATGCGAAAATCGCAGCATCAGATACTGACATGGGCATTCACCCTCTGGATCTCAGTTACATGGGAGTGTCGGCCGTTTGGAATAACGACCTGGGTCTCAGACCACACACGCGAATTCCCATTGGTGGCTCTATTGGCGCCGACCGAAGTGTTTGGGAAAGACACATTGGCATACTCTGCAAAAAAGCGGGTCTCCCGCGGTATGATGGTGTCAAATCTCGGTGGCCCAATCATCGCCAACTATGTCTGGCTATATGTACCTACGGTGAAAAGGCCTCAGAAAGTCCAGAGGCTTTTGACGAGATTTATACGGAATTCCCAACCATTCAGCACACTCGATCTGCGGCTAAGGCTTTGTTCCGTGGCAAGAATCAACAAGCCATTGAGATTCTGAAGAATGCCAGCAACAAACATCCTACCCTGTTGTTTGTTTCACTGGCATTACAACTAATGGGTAAAGATGGGAACCAGTCCGGAGTTAATGGTTTCAATCGTGTCGGTACCCCATTGGACTTTGATGATTCAGTTGCTAGCAAGAACGATCCTTATTTGCGGGCCATCTCAACTTTGATTGCTACTAGTGACTGGCACATGGTTGCAGCACAAAAGAGTTTGCCTTTGGCTGATAGGGCTTATGTCGCCGTCCGGAATCTTGACGACACCCAACTGACCACTTGGCTATCACTAGAAGTCGGTGCCACGGCTGACGAAGGTGACATTGAGGGTATTGTGCTCACTGGGTTGACCGGTAGGCTTGTCGACATCTTTGCCAAGTACGTTGCCAAATTTGGGGATTACCAGACTACCACTTTGGTTTGTGCTATGTTTGCACCTAGATACGTTGATGACTTCCGTGCTCATGCCTGGAGAACAGCATATCGCGAGTATCTCCAGAAACACAAGGCATTCCTACAGCGCACAAAGTATGATGTTGAGAGCACAAAGCTTAGTAAGCGGGATGATAGTTCTAGACCCGGTTTGAAGCCACCTGCCCGGCAGATTGCGTTGCGATGTGTCTTTTGTGACAATCAAGTAAAGATGGAAGAGACGCAGGCACAATATAACATGAGCCATCACGACTTGCCACCGAGGAGCGCGCAGAGCACAATGTCGACTCCGGCCTTGGCATCCACTCCTCCTGGCTCAAGCTCAACTATTAACCCCCCGAAAACAGCAGGTGGTTCTAATAGTGTCAACATGTCCGGGGCTCCACCGCCTACTCCCGAAAGTAGAAATCCGTTTACTGCAGCTGCTCAAAATGCGGGACTGAGCTGTCAGGTTTGTGGTAGAAGTCTACCCAGATGCGCTGTATGCTTGGAGATTGTGGGTATGGCCAGATCAGATCGGCCAGAGGGTTCGATGGATGCGGCCGTGAGAGCAGCGGCAAGATTCCCCAGCTTCTGTCTGAAGTGTGATCATGTTATGCACTTGGATCATGCTCGGCAGTGGTTTGCAAGAATGACAGAATGTTCTGTGCCGGAATGCAAGTGCCAGTGCAACTATAAAGCTAGCCCAGAACTGATGTATTAGTCGTGGGGTGGAATTTGAGTTATCTAGAGTAATTCTATATAATGCCATTGATAGTGATAGGTTATATCCCTTGCTAACCCTACCTCTACTGCCAGCGTGATCATACTTCAACGCTGGAGTAAGTCATTAAAATTTAGGTGTAACTAAATATTGGCTGATGACACAATAGAAACAATAATGATCAACATTATGGCCCTACACAAAAGCCGCAAGCACAGGCATAAAAAATAACCTTTTTTCGGTTGTAAGAATAAATAGTTCGAATAGTTCTCTAATAGTAGGCATTATTATTATTAGCTCTGAAATGTGTTGTGGGGAGGGAGCTTCGAGGAATTGAAGGGAATTAGGATACAGGAGAGGACCGGAAAGGGCGGGACAATGGGAAGTTTAGCTCAACTAGTGGGGGGTGATTGTGGCGGCGGCTACAGACAAATGGTGGGTAGATACAGAGTGGTGAAGATGTGGGAGATCAGTGTGGCTGAAACGGTGGAGTTTGGTGACGGCGGCGATCGACGAAGGTGGAGGCTAATGATAAGTTTCAGAGGGGGTAGTGCGGCTCTGGGATATTGGCAAGTGTCTGAGGTATATGAGTGAGAGAAAGAAACATTATTTGCAATATTTCGAATCAACAATTCCGATTATGCTTTTGGGTTCATGTCATGAAGATCATATAGGCTGTTAAATCGCTTCCTGGCCTTGGGAAATCACACTCAATCATGGCCAAAGGGAGGCTTGCTAAAAACCACTGCTTCTTGTGTAACACTACTTTTTTAGCATGATCCTTTTATGGAGCAGAATGCAACCTCCTACTAGGAGTACCCTAGATACATCCTGAGATGTCCTTGAGGTACATCTACGGCAATAAACCCTCAAGTTTTTCATGTATAAAAAACACAATAGCGCTCTACGTCTACATATAGTATATGGTAATGATATCTAGAATGATTATATAACTATGCCAGCATAAAAAATTATGAAGATTGGTGGGGGGTAGGGGAATTAAGATAGAGTATAGACACATTTTTTTCTAGAGTTTTCTGATTTCCAGAACACAAGATATTCTAGGTTAAAAATGGTATATTTTCAGTACTATATTATAGTAGTAGAGATCCTTTGTAAATATAGGGTATGGTCCATTATAGTAGTGATTTTTAGAAGTATCAATACAAGTGTTCATAGGGAAAAAATTCTATATAATAAATTTATAATTTTTTCTCATTTAAATCTTTACAAATCTAAACTTCAAAATAGCAATATATATATATTTCTCTAGATTTTAAATATCCTCTCTATTTTTCATTTCATATACAACTGAACATACTATATTCCTTCAAACATTAGAAAATAACGAAAATATCGTATATACTAAAATACACTGAAAATATACCATTTTTAACCTAGAATATCTTGTGTTCTGGAAATCAGAAAACTCTAGAAAAAAATGTGTCTATACTCTATCTTAATTCCCCTACCCCCCACCAATCTTCATAATTTTTTATGCTGGCATAGTTATATAATCATTCTAGATATCATTACCATATACTATATGTAGACGTAGAGCGCTATTGTGTTTTTTATACATGAAAAACTTGAGGGTTTATTGCCGTAGATGTACCTCAAGGACATCTCAGGATGTATCTAGGGTACTCCTAGTAGGAGGTTGCATTCTGCTCCATAAAAGGATCATGCTAAAAAAGTAGTGTTACACAAGAAGCAGTGGTTTTTAGCAAGCCTCACCAAAAGAGATGTATCTTGAGGCTCTAATAAAATTTCCATGGTCTTATTGTCCAATAGATTTAAGCCTTGGTATTGGAGAAAAAAAAGAAAACCTTGCATCGCAGCCAAATTATGGGGACTCATAGTTGCATTCGCAGCCGCAACTTCTCCAATTCCGTGGGAACCTACGGTTACGCTGGTTGGTCAAATAGGGTCTCTAGAACAATGGACCAGCTTATGTCATCTTGGGACTTGCCAGACTAGTCCTATACCGAACCGGAGGATCCACTCCTAACTTGTTCGGCACGCCGGGTGACTGGCTTAAAGTCACGGCGCGAGAATGTTCCTAACCTTTGGCGAAATTGTAATATTTTAGTGACTTTTTGTCAATACGACTATAAATAAAAACCGTCCCTGTCGCACTTCTTATGCCATTCTTGATTTTCCTGTCCGTTCGCCTTTTTATCGAAACGCCTTATCAACGACCAAAAAACCATCAACCACCCGGAATTCATCAATAGAATATAGGTACAGTGTAATATCAAAAGTGCAAATACAGGATTTAGATCATTAGTAGTGATCGACCTGCATAGACTCCGCAGCTAGAATCCACATGAAACCAACAATGCCAATCCCCATTCAACGGCAGTCTGACTTTTGATTTCACAGCTTGCTCTCTTTGAAACTGCAAGCACATTTCTAAGATCTGATGCACCCAAAAGACAGAATTTCCATCAACCCAGACTCCAGACTGCCATCCACTTGTTTGTTTTGTTGTTTGATATACTTGGTGCTCTTTCAACAAAAAGTCCATCCTTTTGTGCACCCCGCTCCACCCTGAGATAACTGCAGAACCTCAATTCCACTCCTTTCCTATTTTCTCAACTGTTACAAATACGGATATAGCGCAGAATTTGTCCTTTGACTGGGCTCCACTCTGAACTTGCATAGTGAGAACCTGGTTTCTGCACCTTTAAAGATTCTCATCGATGTGGTCTGAAGCATACAAAGGCTATCATTTACTCCGCTTTCTAAACTTTGGGACCCATTTTCTTCTATCATTTTTTGACTTCTTAACCATTCCTGCTTCCATCTATGCATTGGAACCACTGCTAATACTACTTTTCGCATACAAGATCCACTTTTGAATGGCCTCTCTCTCGTCCCACGACTCTTACATAGTTTTTTTTCTATTCCTTCTTATCCACTTCATAGTGATTCTTCATCGCATCGCCTCTCGAATCCAGCCGAGATTTACGTCAGCGATTCGGCAAAAAGATCATCAGCTCACCGCTTGGATTTATTTGATATATCGGCCATCGCCTCTGTACGCATTAGTGCTCTGTTCTCATCATCAGAACGTGCACCCAGACCCTCTGAAAGGCCCTGGTCAATCTTCTGAAACACACTCCCATTGTCGCTACCATTCAGGGATTCCCGTCTTACGGCTCACAATACATTGAATCACACTACTTGGTAAGTAACCACTATGAGCCCATGCTCCATGGTGATATGATTCCCGGTCCCCCCACATATTTTCTCTCCACAAACAGCTGTTTGTTTACACATATGATCGCCTCGTTGCGCCTAGTTTGAAGTGCTTGACCTTTCGCCTGGACTGTGCCTCGAGCCTGCGTTGAGTCTGTCTTTTGCATCATATACAATCCCTCATTGACTTTATTAACCAGCTCCTCCCATCCCTCAATTGCGTTAATTGCCCCTTCGTCTTTGATCTTGCGGTTGGTGACACTTGCTAACAGGACCCTGTCTTTCACCCTCCTCCATACAGACCTCTAAGCTGCCTAACACATTCCGTAGCAAATTATACCAACAAACAATATTGACCATGGCTGTCGACGATTGCCTCCTTGAGGCTGTTTTTTCATCACAAAAGATTCAAAGTTCTTCGACTTCATCTACTCAACAACATCTGTCAAATACTTCCGAAGAAACGCGCGGTCGCTCTACCCTCACTCCTGGCATACCTCTTCCTAAAAATCGCAGTACCGGCAACCTCCTCAACATCATGTCCAGTGATGGTGTTCCTAACCCATCAACTCGTCTCAGATACTCTGTCGACGTTGCCAACGGCGTTGAAGGAACAGCTCGGTAGGTTCAACTTGAAAAATTATAGTTTGTTCATGCTGACCGTTTACAGTTCTGCCATAGTTTCTGAACATGAGCATAACAACCACTCCGGATTACGCCGGATTCGCCAACAACCTCTCATGCACCCTACTGCCCCTTCTCGCAGTCCCTCAGTCGCCGGGTTGCGATCATCTTCCATGCAAATTTCTCTTCCGAGCCCGTCGTTAGTACCTTCATTAGGCGCTGGTCCGACTTCACCACTTTTCCTCGAAGACCTCTCCAGATTTCCTACCGAATCATTACATTCTTTCTCTTTCGCCCAGACCGATGAAAACCGCCAGACATCACATCGTGGCCCTAATCGATGGGTGTCGAATGAAGACGCTGATGGCTCCCGAAACAGTGGCGACTCCCTTGATCTGTCTTCTAGCATGGTCGATCTGAGAGATGCTAGAAAAACTAGCTTCCTGGGTGGTGGGTTTGGCCCCAGAACTACCAGTCCAGAACGGATCTCGACTACAACTGAATCTCGGTCATATCTGGCTACGCAGCTTATTCCCGAAAACACAGCTTTAAGCCCCGCCTCCACATCCTCTGTCGTGGTAAAGAAAGTACCGAAGCGGCCTGGCGGTACACTTAAGCGCACATTTACGGATCTCTCTGGGTCCAGAATCCCAATAACTATCCCTGAAAATAATTTTGACAGCAATAAGGGCATTACTGAATCAGTAACAGGGGTTTCAGAGTCTCCAGTCATCTCCAATTTTCCTTCGCGATCTGGCACGGGCAGCAACCACACTCGTTGGGTGCCGGCTGCTCAGGCTATCTTTACTACTTTGGCCAAGCCTCCTTATACTATCCTTTCTGCCAATGATTTGGCTTGCTTGGTCTTTGGTATCACTAAGAGTGAAATCAGTCAGATCGGCATTCTTGAAGTTGTACAAGAAGAGAGAAGAGCTTGGCTTGAGAAAAAACTGCGGTATTTGGACCCCGCTGAGGCCGAAAAGGACGAAGAAGCCCGCCCAAATGCATCCGCGGCAGCAGCAGCAGCGACTGCATTGATCGGTTCTACTGCTCGTATTATGGCCGTTGGTACTCCGACACCTAGACGTGCGCAAACTGTGCACAATGGAGATTACTCACCCCCCACTACGCGCGGTGGCAGCCATCATCGAAACAATTTGTCACGCGGCGTTTTGATCTGTGGTGATGTTGTGCCTATCCAAAAGCGCAATGGCAACACAGGTTCTGCCAGTATATGGGTAAAGGAAAAGCGGGTCGGGTTGATCTGGGTCGTTGAGGAAATCCACGAAGATTCTGCCACCATTACTCTCAATGCTGAGGGTCAGGTTCAGAAGATTAGCGGTGCTTGCAAGACTATCTGGAATGTGGAATCGGTTCCGGCAGACACTGAAATCAATGATCTGATTCCCCGCATTCCTAGACAAGGCTTCACTGCCCGTGAAGGCCCTATTGATTACAACCAGGTCAGCCGGCGGCATTACTACACTTGTCCCTATTCACTGGCAGTCAATATTCCTTGCACAGTGGAGCAGATTCATGGCACCATGGATCTTCGGGTTTCCAGTTTTCCTCACATGGCGGGTATTATTCTCGTCTTACCCGACACCTTAACCATCAAAAGTACCAACTCAGTTTTCTGTGGTTCCCTATTTGGCTGGGAGAAAGCTGATGGAAAGGCTATCTCATCGCTCATTCCAGACTTTGACAAGTTGTTGAACATTCTGACTGAGGAAGATGGCATGGAGCTCGTTCCTGGTATGGTGATTCCGGAAACCAGCTTCCGCAAAGCAGTGGCCCTCCTTGCTCTGCGTGAGCACAAGCCAGATGCTGCCAACGCCTTCTTGTACCCGATCGGTATTTCTGGAAAGCACCGTGATACCTCGGAGCTTAAAATTGATGTGCAGATGCGCATAATCACCAGCGAAAAGATTGGTGATGTACGTCATATGTCGGTGCCGGAGGTGGATGAGTCTAATCCTGACGCCGTTCAGGCTGAACTTGCCGCGGCGTCTCAGATTGAGACGGTCTACGCTTTGTGGGTTACCTACTCCCGCCACATGCATTGCACTTATGGCAGCCCCGAGTTGCCTTCTACCCCCCCTATGAATCCAATAATGTCCCCCTTACACCAACCATCTCCTGGCCAACTGGAGTCTCGCAGTCCGGTTGACATGCAGTCGGATTCGGATGACACCGTGTCACAGCCCACTCCTTCTCAGAAACCTGAAGTGTCTGTCGAGAAGGCGACTGAGATTCCTCCGCTCTCACTTGACAAGCCCACACCTCCGGCCGCTGTTGTCAAGAAGACCCCTGCTAAAGATGAAACTGCCGCGAAGGTCACTGAAGAAATAACAGTGACTACAACCACCACTGTAGCATTAGCTCAGCCGGCCAATACCATCCCTTCAGCACCTACTACACCGATTACCCCGTCATACACTCCTGGATCTCGGGCTAAGGCTACTATCGATGATTACACTATCCTAGAGGAAATGGGTCAGGGTGCTTATGGGCAGGTCAAACTGGCTCGTCATAACGCGACGGGCCGGAAGGCCGTCTTGAAGTATGTCACCAAGCGCCGCATTCTGGTGGATACATGGACTCGTGATCGTCGCTTAGGTACTGTTCCACTGGAGATTCATGTGATGTCATACCTTCGGAAACCAGAATATACTCATCCCAACATTGTTGAGATGGAGTGCTTCTTCGAGGACAGCATCAATTACTACATTGAAATGGTGCCTCACGGTCTTCCTGGCATGGATCTATTTGATTATATTGAACTGAGGGCTAGTGGTATGCCCGAAGCCGAATGCCGTAGCATCTTTTTGCAAGTTGCTCGAGCTATCGAGCATCTCCACAATATCGCCAAGGTCGTCCACCGTGACATTAAGGACGAGAATGTCATTCTTGACGGCAAGGGCCATGTCAAGCTTATTGACTTTGGCTCCGCAGCTTACATCAAGAGTGGCCCCTTTAGCGTCTTTGTCGGCACTATCGACTACGCTGCGCCCGAAGTGCTTGGCGGACAACAATACAACGGCAAGGAACAAGATGTGTGGGCCTTGGGTATCCTTTTGTACACCATCATTTACAAGGAGAATCCGTTCTACAGCATCGATGAGATCACTGACCACCCTCTACGCATTCCTTGGGAGCTCAGTGCGGACTCGGTGGATCTCATCCGGGGTATGCTGAACAGGGATGTGAAGGAAAGATTTACGATTGATCAGGTGCTGGCTCACCCATGGATGCAGCTGGCGATTGAAGAGTCCAAGGCCGCGGAAGGCCAACAACAGTGAGACTCCTTGCTAAAGAAAGCAAGAAGAAGAAAGTCCTCATTGAACACGATGAAATTAAGATTAGTTATATATATAGATTTTGGGATTGTGTATGATTTTTGGAGTTTGAAGGGATCTACGGCTGGATCTGGTTTTCGATATACCCTCAGCAAAAACGAATTTATGAGCGATGATACCAAAATACATTATTGAGTTTTTTTTTGAAATATGAGCTTGACATACGCATAGATTGAAGTGAGATGAACATACCAATGTACCGCGATGACCTTTGTTTTTATTCAGTAGTGGTGTAGTTGGCAAATGCGGCAGAAGATACTAAAAAGTAGTAAAAAGAAAGATCTTAGTGGACATTAGGGGAATCGAACCCCTGACCTTTCGCATTTTCGCATATAATGCGAAGCAAACGTTATACCCCTAAACCAAACGCCCAGTAACCAACAATTATCAATAAGTTTACTGGCGACCTCTCTATGTAAATTCTATGGGTTTATTTTCTATGTTAATAGCAATGGTATCTCCATTTCTCTAGGTTTTGAAGAACTAATCATCAACCGGTGACAAAATGAGGAGTTCTAGTTAGAGTTAAATGGTGGAGTGGCCGGTCTAACTGGGAAGAGGGAGAATAAGCAACATTTAACAAGGATGTTTGGCTAGTCGAGTCAGAAGATGGTGAGGGGAGTCGTCAGGACAAGAAAGACAGAGTAGGTGCTGGATTACAAGGTAAAAGTATGATGCTGTGTGATTCATGAGGCTGGATGGGTTAGCCAGTTTGGGAGAAGAAAAGACTGTGTGATTGCCTATTAAGTGAAGGTTGTATTTATTTATTGATGATAGAGGCGACTGTGAACATCGTTACTTTTGCTCAATTCGAGCTTCAATTTTCGGAACTTTTCTCCTCTTTTCCTCCTCTTTGCTGTACTTGTTGGGTTGAATTGAAGTCCTTTCTTTTGTCCTTCGGCTTTGTCTTAGTTTATAAATACGACGTTAGATTGATTCCTTTGCGCCTGCCTTGCAGTGGCAACCAACTAAGGACATCTGACGGCGCGAACTGCATCTGCAGCTGCATTATTGTTGGCATCTTGACTTTTGCGCCAAAACATTCACATTCACATTTTATCGTCACTTGATCATCCTTGCGACTTTTGCTTTTTTGTCTGATTATTGACCCGAGGACTTTCTTGCATCGTCTGATTATTCTACAAACGACTGACTATACACACATATTCCCTACTGTCTTCAAGGGCCTCCCGAAGGTTCCACTGGTGCCTGAAAGTAGCATTTCGTGGCGTATATAGTACTTTAATCTTGGAGGAATTGGAAGCAGTGGAGGGAAAATAATCTTATGCTATAAGTTAGAGCGATTTAGGTGTGAAAGAGATGAGTTTACACAGTAAGCCGGGGAACAGAGTCCAGCCGTTGCCACACGAAAAACGCCGGGGTGAAGCTGTAAGTCCGATTTGGGCCCTTGGCCTTGCAAACCAAAACCTACCCTGGTTGCTTGTTAGATATTCATTAGTACGGAATGCTGATATTTACGTCACTACAGGCGCTGAGCGAGTTTGCCGAGTATGTTGAAGAGCAGCAACGATTACTAGCTACCAAGAAATCGAAAGCGACAGACTCGAGTGAGCTTGAAGCGAGGAAAGATGATGAGCACCACGATGAGCTGGACGACTTGTTCGACCACTTGGAACTCAGTGATGATGTGACGCCAAGTTATAACCTTAAGGGGTTATTATTGAGCGAGCCGATACAACAGCAGGATAGAGAAGCAGAGGTTGAGGATCCGTCATTAGAGAAGCTACGACAAGTTATCAACCACCGAATCGAGGATGGTGATGGCGAGACAATATTGGACATTGGGGTGGATATAGATGAGAAGCCGATGGGCCTATCATTAGATGAGTACCACCGAGCATTACGACGGTTAACAGTAGCAGCAGAGAAAACCGAGTGTCGGTGCCAGGTGTTGTTGACTAAGCATGTGGGTGGGCCGGTTGAGGCAGAATCAACAAAAGACATTCCCGCTGGCGCAGCTGGCTGCTCTGGCAAGATTTTGATCCGGCGAAAACCGCAGCACATCGAAGATGTCATCGAGACACGATTTGCAGTATTGGGCAACGTGGATGCTGGAAAGAGTTCACTGCTGGGTGTGTTGGTCAAGGGGCAACTGGACGATGGCAGGGGACTAGCCCGAGTTGCATTGTTCAGACACAAGCATGAAGTGGAGAGTGGCCGAACAAGCAGTGTGGGTATGGAGATCTTGGGGTTTGATATCGACGGGAATGTGGTTGCGGCTGAAAGCGGGCGGAAGTTGTCGTGGGAGGAGATTGGCAAGAAGTCGAGCAAAGTTATCACCTTTTCGGACCTTGCGGGTCACGAGCGCTATCTCAAGACTACAGTGTTTGGACTTTTGTCGTCGAAGCCGGACTACTGTTTGCTTATGGTGGCCGCCAATAATGGGCTGGTTGGCATGAGCAGGGAACATCTCGGTATTGCGCTAGCTTTGTCCATCCCCATCATGGTCGTCATCACCAAGATTGACATCTGCCCGCCGAATATCCTGGAACAAACCTTGAAGACTCTGAGCAAACTTCTTAAGAGCGCCGGTGCTCGGAAAATCCCCATATTTGTCAAGAGCTATGAAGACTGCGTGAGCACCGCCACCCAGTTCGTCTCTGAACGCATCTGCCCCGTCTTCCAGGTATCCAACGTCACTGGCGAAAACCTCAACCTCATCCGCACATTCCTCAATATCCTCCCGCACCACGGCAACTACGACAGCCAAGCACCCCTAGAGTTTCTCATTAATGATACTTTCTCGGTCCCGTTTGTCGGTACCGTGGTGTCCGGGATTGTCAAAGCGGGGCAGGTTCGAGCCGGCGACTCGGTGTTGGTAGGGCCGGATTCGTTGGGGCATTATACAACGACTTTGGTACGGTCTATTGAACGCAAGAGGATACCTGTGGGAGAGGCAAGAGCGGGACAGTCGGCTTCGTTGGCATTGAGGAAGGTTAAGGCGAGTGTGATGAGGAAGGGGATGGTGGTTTTGCCGAAATTGGAAAGTGGATTGCAACCACCGGCATATCAGACGTTTGTTGCTGAGGGTAAGTTGTCATTTTATGATACGATAGGTGCGGTGGAATGATGATAATGATAATAATTATTAACAGTTTCATTTACAGTGTTGATCCTTTTCCACGCTACAACAATCAAGCTCCGCTATCAAGCCATGCTCCACGTCGGTCCCGTCTGTCAAACGTGCGCCATCATTGACCTCGACCGCCCTTTCATCCGCACCGGCGACCGGGCCCTCGTTGCCTTCCGCTTCGTCCAGCGACCCGAGTACATTACTGAGGGAACCCCGTTGTTGTTCCGTGAAGGGAGGACAAAAGGGTTAGGGATTATTAAGCAGGTGGGGTATGATTTTGATCACCCATTGCCGAATTCTACGGTTAAGGCGATGGAAGAGGAAGCGGAGAAGGAGAGGACGGCGAAAGCTAAGGAGAAGACAGAGGCAGGAGCGGGGGTTAAGGCTGGGGCTTAGGGTTGAAGTTGAGGATTTTTGGTGTTTTTCTCGTTCTTTTTACCTATATATCTATTTATTATGAAATATCATGGTTGGCTTAGGTCTAAGTTGTATTCTCTGAAGAAATATCATTTCATGATTGTAGTTTTACTATTGGTACAGAGTCTCATTGTTGATTTCATATGTTAGGATTTACATGACGTCTGCGTCGGGTCAGACATGCATGGGGGTGATGCAGAGAGAGGCTGACGGTGGTACCGTGAATTCTTTGTTGTGAAAATGTCAAGTTTTACCTTTCTAGAAATTGAAAGTCGGTGGGTAAAATAAATACCAAGTTTTCTCCTTTTCTTTTTGGTGTTAAAATTCATTGGTGAATAAATAAATTTGTGAAAAAAAGGTTCTTGAGTGAATGATGTCGAGTGATATCGAGGTGTGGAGGATTGACTGACTGGTTCAAGGGGGGTTAAAGTGGTGGGTGGGGATCTTGGAGGAGCGAGGTGGGAATTTGCAGCGCGTGACGTTTGTTGAGGACAGGGAGTGATGGGCGAGGAGATATTGATGATAGATCGGGATGAATGAAGGACGATAATTGAAGGGCATGATTGAGTTGGATACCTAGATATATCACCCCAAATATGCCCAGATGGAAATATGGTGGTATATATTAGCAATTCGATTGTATGGATTTAGTTCAATATGACTCAAACTTTGTGAAGCGGGACATTCTCCTGATGTTGCGGGAGTGTATGACTGCCAATGATTGATTGTATGTAACTCTGGAGTCGCGGAATCTCATCCTATGGTTTCCGGCCGGGACCTTGTACGATTAAAAGACATTAGGCCGTCATTGATCGCTCATCTGGGTATCTGCCCTCCACATCACCAAGGTTGAATCTATCTTGATTTTCTATTCAGATAGGACATGTACTTCTAGCAGCCTGTTCAGCTTTATGATTGCATTCTATGTCATCAATATTGATATCAACCACATCGATCAATATCAACGTCCGAGACCCGCCATACAACAGTTCGACCTCCGGTGCCAAATTGCCCCGCCATCAACCATCACGGATCTAAATAGGTAGCTATGCATAAGAGGAAAGAGCACAGGGATTGTGGTATGCGGGGGTGACCATTCCATTGGCTGAGTGCGATCCTCCCTGGCAACTGTGATATCAACATTCCACTTTGCGCAACAAGACATCTTCGGATATCTCTATATTTATATATATTTATAAATAGCTAGCCTATGAATTGTGATTGCGATTGCGATTGCGATTGCGATTGCGGTTGTGGTTGTGGTGATGCTATACCCCGCTTTGGACGATCAATGAGTGCATGTCCGGTGATATCATCATGCCAAAGTGAGATTATGGAAAGGGGGCTTGACAGAGATAGGGTTGAGGAATGTCGATGTGAGAGGTGAGATGGAACGGGCAGGCGTATTACTACATGTAATATTCCAGACCCAGCTAGTCCGTATTTCTTACTCTCTGTAAGATAAATATGTATTTAGTGGCACGTCTACTTCTTTCCAACTATTCAGAAGATATTGATACATATATACCCGCCATATGCAACTATAGATTAGAGGCAAAAGCCACAGCCTGTGGTTATAGTGTAAGGTAGTGGAACTGGTTGAAATGGTAACATCGATCCCGTTTCATATCTCACTAAGGGACCAATCCGCCTGCTAGAGCGTGTTAAATAAACGCACCAACGAATCGCATCACAGGAAACAAGAAGAGGGGTTGCTTTTAGCAAGGAGATCTCGTCCTAAGAGGCAATTACTTCTCGAACCTTGTCCTTCCGTATGCTCTTTCCATCTCTTCTTGTTTTATTGCGCCGTGATTTCTGTTGCAGTATATCTATTGTAAAGATTTTATTTGACTTTGGAACTAACGGAGAAACAAGGCCGTTTTACCATCCTCTGATATAACCAAGCGCCCACCTCCACCTCTTGCAGCTGGCATCTCGACATCCGCTTTCATCTAGTAAGCTGTAGAGCGCGCACTGCATCAATCAGTCCCTCTTGTGCAGTTTATTTCGGTACGTCATGGTCTAATTATCAAAATCATGTCCAACCTTCTCAATCACATCAAATGCTCTGCTATATTATATACTTTGAGTGGACTTGGGACTTCACTATTTCTTGCTCTTCTGTATCTCGATGCCCATGTTTATCGATGATACATGCCCAAATTTTCGGAGCGCAGTAGTTAGCCTCCAACCATCAATTGTCCCGTGAAAACCGTAACCGATGACTAAATGGCACCAAAGAACTAATATATCAGCTTGGATACACTTTTGCTGACTCATGACCTCATACAAAAGATTTACTACGACTTTTACCTTCGTACATCCTTTTTCCATTCTTCGATTCTTGCTGTCGCATAAACCTACCGCTTACTGTGTATACCGCCATCACTCTATCTCGTGCTCTCGACTAAGACATTTTCTCCTTTGATCTCCGTTATTCCGGACATCACTGGATGTTCGACGTTTATCGACTAAGCCATCTTCAGCCTTTTACAATCTCTTTTCGCCCGTATTTGATCTCTTGCGACTTCACCCTTCATAATCGCTTTTGTTAGCCAACCAATTACGTCATTGCTCAGCGTGCAACCAACATATTACAGCACCACATCGCAGTGAATCTTGGGTCTCATATAATCCGATAATTGTCATCCCTTCCATCATTTTCCCAAGGACATAGATTTGAGTCTTCTCAAAGAGCTTCGGATCAATTCATGCTCTGAAGCCCGTTCTTGTTTACCATTTTGTTTATGGACGATCACTGTCAATCAGCCGATCAGCCAGAGACTCCGCGGTGTCCACCACTCACCATTCCGACACTCAGACTCTCCAACCAATTGGCACTCCAGAAATCTGCAGCCAACAACAGCCCAAACTCTACCGACCCTGGTTTTGGCGACTCAGTCTCCAATTTAGCTGACTCCACTTCCACTTCTAATCACCCTAGTGTTTTGTTTTGTGATTCTTCCACTGATTCTCTTTCTGAATCCTCTGTATCATTACGTTTTCCCCGACCTCAAGGAAGTGAACGTCTTGCTCGTTGGCTTGCTCACAGAGAAGATAGCATTATGTCACCTCCTGGAAATATCTCGTCCCCTCCCGTCGTCATCTCTTCTTTCCCTGTAGAGGAGGAGGCTGACTTGCTCACCGAATCTGCATTTGAACTCGTTAGTAACGAGGACACAGAGAGTCAGAATGGGCTTACTCCTCAGCTTTCCTTAGGCACCGCCTCCCAAGCTGGTGACGACGAGGTTCACAGTATCGCTGGTTCAGACTCGGAGTCTGCTACTGGGGGTGATATTTATGAACGTCAGGTTGTTCCGTCACAGATTGATATCGACAGGGCATCTGATATCACTCGCCGTGTTATCGGTTGTTCTTCCACTGATCTCATGGAAGAAGATGAACCTTTTGACACCACCCCTCAGCCCTCCGAATTTATCATCGACTATATGGCCGTCGCTAATGAGGCTGCTGAAGTGGGCAGCCGGTCATCTCACGTCATTGCCGAGGAAGCTACCTCCGAAATTACCGCTATTGATGAATTTGATGACGACCTCGACAACCCTGCCGCTAGTTATGCTGACATTGAACGTACTCCTCGGGGTAGTGAGTACCACAATCAAGTCATTGTGGATTCTGATTCGGCCAGTCCTAAATATGCCTCCAAGGGTACTTCTACCCAGGAACAAGGAAGCAAGTTCATGACTCGTAGCTCATCTTTTGACTACATGGAAGACTCTTTGGAGAAGCCGTCAACTCCTGAGATGTCACAAATCCTTCCCGATCGCCCTCGTATGTCATTTAAAGACAAAGCGCTTGAGTTCTTCCAAAAGAAGGATGTGTCATCAAAGGAAGCGATGGCAAAGTCTATCTCAAGGACTAAGATGGACTGGGTTCTAAGGATAATTGGATATATCATCGTTGTATCCATTGTTTGCACCCTTATCACCTTCACATGGACTTTCTTTTTGTATTTGACTATGGGTGTTGACCCCTCGACTGTCCTGGGACTTGTTCCCACGCCGGAGGTGCAGATTTCCACTGTTACTCACAGCATTGCCTCCACTCCGACAGTATACTTAACCACACAGAACTGTGAGGCCTCATTCACACCCACCCCTTTGTTTCACCCTCTGCAAGAATGGTTCAAACACCACCAACCTATGGTGTCCCAGATTCAGAACCAAGCTGGGATTCTACGCCAGGATATGAAGGAGTGGTCAAAGGAGTGGTCTCTCAAGGTCAACACCTGTCTCCACAACCCCACGGGTTCCGACTGCCCTGAAATTACCAAAGCCATCAAATTTTATGAAGATACGTGGGTTACTTTCAAAGATCAGGTTTCCCCCGTTTGGGTTGAGAAGAAGAAGCAAATTGCCGATAGCCTGTTGGCCGCTGTTGCTGAGAGCCGGGTTGGTTTCGCCCGGGCTAAGGTCAATTCCAGGGCGTGGTGGTATAACGTGACTGGAAGAAAAAGAGATGCTGCTCTCTACAAAGCTAGAGCTAAAAATTATATTGATCGTCAACAGAAACTATGGAAGACTCGAACATCCAAGGGGCATTAAGGTTTCCACTGGTAACAGCAGTATGCGTGGGCTTCGCTTGTGTGCGCAAAGGTTGTTACCGTACGTATCAGAACTGAGTCCACACAGTCATTTTATAGGTAGGTTTTTTTTTCATTTCTTGCTGGTGTTTATCACCATTGTTATAGACTTTTTTTATCCCATCCTAATCTCCTTTACATCACTGTGAGGAGAACTCTAGACTCACATTCAGCATCAGATAGGCTGCGCTTATCGATTCCCCCGTCCTCCGTCCATCACTATCATTTCCGCCTGTCGTATGCTTTTTGTACATTTTGTTTTGCTTTCTACAATTTTCGGAGACTCCTCACCCGGTCTCGTTTGATTCGGTCATCCCATTCATCTCTGGACTGTCCTATCGTCCTTCTCGTTGGCGGATAATGTCTGGCTTGCAGAAGACAGTCATTTTCAGTGATATTACGGGCCATCTTTATCTAGTTGGCATTATCTGAAATTTGGGGACTTTAGACATTTGGGTTAACCTTCCAGCAATTGAGTGGACTTGTTGTATGTGGGTCATTTTACTGTTAGGGGCATCATCTCTTGACTTGGTGCGCCATGGTATTGCTTTGCCAGTTATCAAACTTGGAATACTGGACAGGTTATCATTTTAACATAGATATTTGGGTCAATCCCTTATTCTTTGGTCAGTTTGTGGTATCTTTTAACTGGAATTCATGAATACAGTATATTGATTTATATGATCGGTGTAATCATAGGGTTACGCACGTGATCATATTGACTAGGGTCAGATAGGGATATTCTGACAGCTGAAGGATTTCGTGTGACCTTCCATTGTTTGTTACTGGACCTTGTCTGGCTATTGTGGAGCAGTAGTAGATTATCTACTTGGGAAGGAGGGGGTTGCTTGGAAGCTTCTATGTTGTAATCATCAGATTACGGACTTCTGTGGTGTTCGACGTCCTTCTTGATGTATGGGAGATGTCGTGGTGATGATAGAGAGGAGATGTTAATGAAGAACTTGAATTTGAAGAATATGGGTGGGTGCGTGGGTGCGTTTTTGTTTAATAAATAGATTAGAGAGGGGAGATAAATATGAAATATGAGGTTGGGTTGGTGGTGCATTGGTAAAGTGAGAGGGGTAGAATAGGGTAAGGTAAGGAGGGGCAGGTAGGAGGCGCGGGGCTGATTGCGTGTGATGATTGATTTGAGTGTAAAGGAAGATCTTGCTGCGGGGTAATTCACGATGGCAACAGGTGATGATAATTACGGATCTGGTAGTGAAGTAGAATAATTTTATTGTTTATTAGCCTTGTAATGAGATGGAACAGCCATGTTGGGCTGAATTGGCATATCACGACATTTATTACATTACGTCGTGAGGCCTCGTGGTCACAAATTTAGGTTTGGATAGCTCCATCACCAACAATTCTAAATACCTAAAGTCCCCCCCCCCTCTTCTTCCTTTCATTAGGCTCCTTTCTCACCAGAAACCCCACTATCACCACTGAATTTTCCCGGCCAGTCAGAAAAGCTAAGCTAAGCTAGCGGGAAGCCCAAGTCAGGAGTTTTCTCCCATTATTTTTCCTTTTTCCACTGCATAACTTTTTTGTTTGCATTGGTTATACCCGATCCTTTTTTTTTTCCTGATTTTTTTTTCCTTTCTGGATATTGATTCTGGAACTTTTTCGACTGTCGTTCACATCCTGCTGTCCCATTTTTTTTGGTGTCTTCTTCTCCCAATCTACTTCTTTTTTTGTTAGTTGCTTAATTTTTTCGTGGCTTTTAGTCAACAACACAATACATCAAGATGACTGCTTCTGACACTGTTGCCGAGGCTAAGGTGGAGGACAAGAAGGTCGAGGAGACCAAGACTGA
Source organism: Ambrosiella xylebori (assembly GCA_002778035.1). Classification (NCBI taxonomy): domain Eukaryota; kingdom Fungi; phylum Ascomycota; class Sordariomycetes; order Microascales; family Ceratocystidaceae; genus Ambrosiella; species Ambrosiella xylebori. Next base: position 2,712,790 of record PCDO01000002.1, read on the forward strand.
GGTATGACAATGTCGGAGGGTGGTTGCTAATGGGTTGGATGGGTGGTGGGCTGGCATAAGAGAAGGTGTTTTGAGGTGATGGGGCAGAAGACGGGATGGGGTGGTTGATGGGCGTGATGCATAGTTACGGACGACGATCATAACAGCAACAACGATGACAACGATGGCGACCGGACGATACGAACGATATACTTGTCATTACTATAGCGAGAGGACTGTCGAGGCGGCCGGGGTTGACATGTGGTGGCTGCTTGGTGGGATGATTACATCATCGTGCTGGGGATAGGAGATAGCGGGGTCGTGACTGGGAATTCTGGCCTGTGTCACATGCTTCATTTGGCAGGGAAGCCACCTTCCATGTTATTGTGCGTCACGACTGCATATCGTCGATTTACCGACCTACTCTATCACCCAAGTTGTTGAATCTATATCGTCACGTTTGTGGAACGGCTTGACTGCTTCCATCTTTCTTCCAGCCTCGTCATGATAGACTTTTCGTCCCCTCATGACCTGACTATACCGACTAAGCCTTAAACCTTACCGAATAACACTTTCGTCGTCGACTATCATTGTTGCTCTGATGCCTGTTCCATGAATGCTCACCAAGCAAATTTCTGCTTCTGCCGTTGCTGTTATCATAGGAGCACCTCTACTATCCTACCATCCACTCGACCTCTCATAGCTGAGACTAAATGGATTCATAGAACCATACGCTAACTCAACTATCTCCACAGGAGAAGCCCGTCACCTCCAGCGCCGTCTTCTCCATGTTCGGCGGTGGTGACAAGAAGAAGAAGGACACGGACGAGGACCGTGGTGACAACTCTGGTAGTGCCAAGGCCCAGCGTGAGGCCGCTGCCGCCAAGGAGGAGGAGGATGAGGCTCCTGAGTCTGATGATGTCCACTTTGAGCCCGTCATCAAGTTGACTGAGAAGGTCGAGGTTAAGACCAACGAGGAGTCCGAGGATCAGCTCTTCAAGATGCGTGCCAAGCTCTTCCGCTTTATTAAGGAGTCTTCTGAGTGGAAGGAACGTGGTACCGGTGATGTCCGTCTTCTGAAGCATAAGGAGACTGGCAAGATCCGTATCGTCATGCGCCGTGACAAGACCCTCAAGGTCTGTGCCAACCACTACAGTACGTTGCTCTCGGTATATCTACAGTCGTCTTTACAGTTATTAATGACCCGTATAGTCACCCCCGAGATGAAGCTTTCCCCCAACGTCGGCTCTGACCGCTCTTGGGTGTGGAACGTTGCTGCTGATGTTTCCGAGGGCGAGCCCGAGGCTGCTACTCTAGCCATCCGTTTTGCTAACTCAGACAGTAAGGAGACCTTTCCATGATATCTGAAGTACGTATGAAGCGTGTAACTAACGTTATTACCCGCCACATAGACGCCAACCAGTTCAAGGAGGCCTTCCTTGATGCCCAGAAGACCAACGAGGCTCTTTTCAAGAGTTCCGCTTAAGGAAGTGAAAGTGAGGAGGAAACAAACATAAAGAATTAGAAACTTGAGCAACCTTGTACATTGTCCATTTTGCGTTGTCTTTTGCTGATAAGAGGTGATGTGAATTATTCATGTGGCATTGTGTTAGGTATGGCGTAAGCCGGAGTTGGACAGCTGGTGAAGTAGACCACTGGGAAAGTTGATCTACAATTCCGACGAAGGAGAGGAAATGCTACATTTAAAAGAAATTTTAGTTGCGTAGTGAGGATAGGCATTTTTAAACTTTGCTTTTTTTGATGCTGAGAAGGGTCGATGTTGCGTCATGTACGTTTGATATTGTGGCGGGGGCTTGTCAGTAGTTTGGGTTCTGATTGAATGGGCTATCGGACTCCTTTCGGGGGTGCAAGTGTTTGGTGGGAAGGGGATGGAGGATGGTCTAGATATAAAATTTATATATAATATAGCCATGAGTTGGGGAATTTGAATAGACTGAAAATGGTAGCAGAGGTTTGCTCAGATTTGTGGTAAGTATGATACCACTATTTGCAATCTTAGGTTATCATGGTGGATTGATAGTAGTGGCTCTGGAAATAGGTGGTTGATGGAATAGATATGATCTGATCAGGAAGTGAGTAAGTGGATGGGAAATGGGACTCATGTTCTGATAAGGAAATTAAGCATGTGTGAATTATGAATTGTATTGTGACTGGGGAAGCATCTGGAATCATCTTATAATTACAGGTCTCTAGAGAGAAGTGTGCGTGTAGCTGTACATCATGATATCGTTGTCTAAGCTATCATGCCCCTATATCAATCATTACTATCACTGCTTGGAATTACATAGTAGAGTTCAAACTTCACGGCTAGAATATTGTCAATAGATTCACCGTAAGGGCTACTCAAACAGTAGACCTGAACAACAGAAAATCTAGACTCTTCTGTCATCAGTCCTATAGCGTATATACCTAGACAAATGAATGAATCTTTACGGCCTCTCGTGATCTCTGTACCTTCTGATTCTATTACTTTTTTATCACATCCCTTTAATTTTGTAGAACTCTCTCAATCCAATCGTGTATTTATATTTCCAATTTTTTCACATTGTCATCAGTTTTTCCAAGCCCCCAAAAGTCACCAATTTCACCTTTCCCTTTTCTTCCCATTTTCTCTCCCCCAGTCGAGCCCTTGGCTACCGCGGCCGCCTTGTTTCGTTTGCTGTTGCTGAACAGTGGGTGAGCCTTGCCACACTTTCCTCATCACCAGTACTAGCACCTATTCAACAAAATAAAACAAAAATCGAAACACTCGTACCAACAAAGCGAACGGAAAACGCGTTGGCCATCCTCTCTCTTTTGCTCTATTCCTCAGGCTTTCTCCTCACATTCCGTGAATGGATTTTATTTCTCATCGTTCATCCTAGTCATTTGTTCTGTCCTTCTGTCTCATCTTGACCACTATTTTCTTTTTTCTCTCTATCCTAAGGCTAAACCTGATTTTTTCCCCTCTTGTTTTGGTCCTCTTCCGCATTCGCCTGTTTGTTCTGTCTGTACATACACAAGTCACTTTTGGGGTACTTGCCTAATTTGCTATTCGCGTGCTTATCTTGGCACAGAATTTCTTCAAGTTTCTTGGTTTTAGTTTGATTTGACGAATCTCCGATTCTTAGTCATTTGGATTTAAACGGCCGCTTGTTGGAATCTCCTGTGATTTTCAAGATTTCTAATTATTTCCTTTCGGTGATTCTTTCGCTGTCGGTACTACCATTTAATTTTAAGAGCCTCGTGATTGTGCTCTGTCGCTGTGAAGAGGCGGTATAAGTCGAGTGTGAACGCTCGTTGTACCTTGAGTTGAGAAATTGAGAGCCGTTTTATCCTTTTACTTACTACTTTCCATCTAACCCGCCACAATGCTTGTTGAGGTAAGGAAATTTCTGTTCGCCAATGTTATCTTGACTTGTCTTCCATCTCTGGTGGCTGTCGTCTGATTGTGGCTGCATGGTGCCTATCTGAAGATTGATGGCCACCGTCTTCATAGTGTGCTATTGGTTCTTTGGATTGGACGCCTTGGACTTATTTGTCCTTCATCTATCTGATTGGTATATGCGGTCATTTTGTGACGTCGTTGCTATCCATGTTTGCGCACATCTCCAGATCAATGTTCTCCATGGCAGTTCACATCAACTATTGGTCTGATCTGAGTAGTATGTCCTCTACCTACACTTGTTATATCAGGATTGATCATGATTGGATTTTGCCATGAGTGTAAATTCCAGTCTTTGAGTTGTTCTGTCTTTATTCCGTGGTTCTACAGTTAAAGTCACATACACTGCATGCACATACTGCAACATGACTATCTCTGCCTACAACACAAGATCGAGAGCTCGTCCGCGCATTGCGTCGTCCGGTGATCCCCTACCCTCCGCCAGTGCCTCTCCAGGAGTTCGTCGCCCTTCTAGAACGCCGAGATCAACCCCGGCGGCAGAAGCCGGCGTCATCATTGAAAGACAATTGGTTCGGGCCAGCAAGAAACGACGTTCCTGGAAACGGCGGGGCAGCGGCAGCTCGGATACAGGGGAATTGCAGGCCAAGTTTGAATCAAGTTGTATTGTTGATACTAACGAAATGTCATCTGTACAGCGGAAAATCAAGCTCGTTACCGAGCAGCACAAAATGTAAGTTTCCCATTTTGTTTCCCTTCAGGTCTAGACCCGAGAACCCACTTTGTCGTTGATGTATGCGTGCTGACATGTTTGATGTAGTGATAAACCCTCACCGGTTGAGGCTTATCCCATGCGTGAATGGTCTATCAAGATTTATATGGTGGATTCTGCCGGCAATGAACAACCCGCTGATTGTTTCAACAAGGTTGTTTTCAACCTTCATCCTTCTTTTGAAAACCCTGTGCAAAGTAAGTATATGTCAACCACAGATGTTCATGCTGTGATGGTGCATCAGCAGAGTAACACTGCAGGATCATACCCAACATTCTACAGGCGTTCGCGTCTACATTACATAAGCCTTATTTAACTAACACACTATCCCCCCAACTAGCCTTCACCAAGCCTCCCTTCGAATGCGTTAACGAAGGTTGGGGTGAATTTGAACTGTCTATTGACTGTTACTATACCGAGAAAACTAAGATCTCAGTTCCTCATGATCTGAACTTCCAGAAGGAGCGGTATGAGGTGGTCCAGAGCATCACCTTTAAGAACCCTTCCCAAGTATTGCAAGAAAAGCTTCGTGAGCTGGGACCTCTGCCTAACGATGATGACCGGCCAAAGAAGAAGGCGGGTGCCGCCGGCAAAAAGTCCAGTAGCCAGAAGATTGATTATGAGAAGATCGCTGCTGCACTGGAAAGGTTGGAAGAGGAGGACCTGTTGAAGGCGATTCAAATTATTCACGACTTCAAGTCCACCGACACGTACATCAAGAGTGATGTCGATAGTAAGTATCCCTAGTATCTTATCACAGGTTGACATGCTAACTTGTATCACAGCTGGCGAGTTCTCTATTGACTTGTACACGATGCCGGATGTTCTTACTAAGAACCTTTGGGACTACTTGTCAACCAAGAGTCTGGTTGCCTAAGAAAGGTTTCTCTTTCTATCTTGGCGACGAAGCCTCTTTGAAGTTTAGACGGACGTATTTTATTTTCTATTGGTTTTTGTGTTTTCTCGGAATCTGGTTAACTTTTATGCCACACTTGGAGCGGTGGCAGAACCTGGAGCGAATAGACTTTTGGAGGGAAATTACACTATGCTGTATTGGTAACATGGTGGAAAGAGATTTTTATGTTAACATGCTTGCCCAGGTACGGTTTTGTTTTTTTGTTTGAGGTTTGCGTTTCCTTTTCCGTAGGTGGGAGAATCGATACATATATCTGGACGCAGTAACAATTAGATGTTTAGAACCACGACTGTGTACGTTTGGCTTGTTGGAGACTTCAGTATGATGACGATGGCGTCTGGAAATAATGTCGTGATGTTATAGGGGTTATGTAACCCTTAACATATTTGCAACCATATTAATTATTCGATTTGGAGGACTATGAGGGCTTAGCTCCAAGTGGCTTGCTTAGAATTTATTTTGGGATGTATTCGGGGGAAGCACATGACGGGGTATAGAGGCCCGGAAGTCTGGACGGCGGATTAGCGAGAAGGTTGGTGATACAACGCGGGTGACCAGGTTTGGAGTTTTAGGAAGTGGTTGATTGGTAGAAGTTGATGAGTGATAGCGGATGATAGTGGAAACGGGAGAGGTGATGAGTGTCCAAAAGTAATTGAGGTATAATATTCGGTGATGTTGAGCTTTGTATATAAATGTAAATTCACATGTAGATTTTATGGGTGCATGTGGAAATTATCGTGAGTTTCGGGGTGGTCATGTGGCTTGAGTAGCATATATGGAGGATCCAGAAAGTTGGAGGGGGTTGTGGTTTCCATTACGTAGGGCGGTGGTGGAGCAAATATACGGATGGAGTTTCGGCATATGTATGTACATATGCGCCGGGTATGCGTGAGTGTGATGGCCCCCATGCATGATGCGTGGGCACCGGACATTCACATCTTTGTGGAAAAGCCAACCTGATGGAGGGGTGTGGTTAAGTCAGCATGCATAAATGCGTTCTTCACGAGGGTTTGCTGTTTAAAGAAGCTGACAAAATTGGGATTGAGGGTATTCTTTTTTGTTTTATGAAAAAGTGGAAGGTGCTGACGACTTTTCTTTTTTTTTCCTCAAATTTTAAGACCGTTATATGGATCTGGTGGCTTCTTTCCTTATGCAATTGGATCCTTCAGGACGACTCAGAGTGGCCAAGCGAGTGGTGAGAATCTTCTATATTGCCTTGCGAACAGACGCTTTTATTTCTCCTCTACCGCATGCTACTGCGCAAGCGCCAAAGAAACCTTTTTCTCAACAGCCGAGTGTCGCCTTTAGACTTGAGCAATTCTCATTTAAAGAGATCAATTTTTCTTTTTCTTCACATGGCAGACTGCTGATTCGCCGATTTGAGCAACATCAACAAGACCCCGCAGTCCCTCTTATTGCCAAGGAGAAAAAAACAATTATTCATATTACGAGTTATTCTCATTTCAACTCTATTTTATTTTTTTCATAATTTTTTTTTCAAAGGGAATTGTTCTCTTTTGGCACAAAAAAATCTCAGCTCAGACGTCGGGCAACAAAAGAAAATTTGACGTAGTTTATCTCCTAGCAGAAAGCAAAAGAAGGAACGAAAGAAAAGAGAACAAAAGGAAAAAAGAACGAAGAATTTGAATTCCGCACCAGTGGGGAATTGTGGATTTTTATGAGTTCTTTGTTATCCGTGGCAAGCCAAGATTTTTTTTCTTGATCTTGATTTTGGTTTTGCGATTGCGATTGCGATTGCGATTTGATGGTTTTTGATAGTGAGAATTTATCTGTTTCAAGAGATTTTCAGGAAACAAGAAAAAAAAAGAAACGATAAGTGCCATTGGCCGTTTCGACGTTATCTATTGAGAATCCCCGACAAGGCATCGATTAGTCCCGAGTGCACACAATCGCACATCCGCCGCAAGCAACAGCAAACGAGATCTATTATACCGCATTATCCCGAGGACTATACAAACGTATATACAGAAACATACGCATACATAATCCGAGACATCAATCGCTGTCACCTGCTACACACCGCTTATACCACCTTCCACCATGGCCTTCGCCCCATCCTCCAATCCGAAACCCCTCTCGTCTACTGCTCCACCCGCCAAACCTTCTGACGAGTCTCGCCAGCGATCGCAATCCCAATCCCAACCACCCGATTCCAAGTCTACCACATCCTCATCACATCCGAATCCTCCCGTCCACAAGCGCGTGTACCAGGCTTGCATCCCATGCCGCCGGCGCAAAGTCCGGTGTGACCTGGGCTCTGTTGATAACCCGCATGATCCGCCGTGTGTCCGGTGTCGACGAGAAAGTAAGGAATGTTTCTTCAGTGCGACCAGACGCAAGCGGAAGGCAGACGATCCGGATGGTGATATCGAAAGTGACGAGTATGTTATTCGGAACGGGCGGAAGAGATTGCAAGCCGATCCGCTCCCATTGGATCGGAGTATATACGGAGGAGAAATTCCATTGACACCTGGTGGTTCCTTGGGCCGTCGGGAGCCGTTGCGGCGACCGGATGGGCGGGGCGGACGGGCAAACAGGGAGTTCAGCAGCGGGGGGGAAGATTCAAATGCGCCATTAGCAAACTTGGAAGCCCAAGAGGTGATGCGGGATCGCGTGTATGGTCAACACGATGCATTGGATCTACTATACAAAGCGGCCACCGACAGGTTTGTACACCATCGTTCTCCTAGCACCACCATCACCACCACCGTCACCAACACAACAGCAAATTCGATCACAGCAGCAGTCATATCATCTTCATCATCAACAATTGCAGCTTCACAATATGCGTCACAGACGCCAGCCAAGCCACCTACAACAGTGACATCTCCATGGCGCGGCACGTTCACAGCCCCTCCCGGAGCATCTGTCGCCCTTTCCATGGTATCGGGACTCCAGGGGGCCACCGCCACAACCGGGGGGCCTGGCTTCCACTCAGGAGTCGGGGTCCCTGCGGGATCGGCCCCGTCAGGATCGTCGCTGTTTGCGGCAGCAGCCACGGCATCGAGTCTCTTTCCGTTGGATTACGAGGGATTTGGGGCTAACTTGGATTTGCGAGGGGGTAGCCCGACAATTAGTGCAAGGCCGGAACCGAGCAGGGCTGCGTCGGTTACGGGATCGAACATAGCTACACCAACGGCAGGACACTTAAGGAAACATAGCAAAGCGGATGGCCCGATGTCGATGCCGATGCCAGATCAAGGGATACGAGGACAGCCTCCGCTAAACGCGGAGGACGCATTGGAAGAGGCATTGAAGAGTTGGGGAAGATTCAGATTTGTGAGAGCGGGTTGGTTTACGGCTCAAGAGGCCATTGCATACATCGATTAGTAAGTATCTTGCGAGATTTGCATTCCTTTTTTAATGCTGACCATGGAATAGCTACTACACATATTTATCACCTTTGACGCCGATTTCGCCACCGACCTTTCGGAACCCGGCATCGCATACAACGTTGTTAAGCGAAGAGCCGATCCTTACTGTTACGCTCCTGACCATCACATCTCGATATATGAAACTCAGTGGACCTGGAGGTCACTGTAGATCCAACGCCATCCACGAACAGCTCTGGACATATCTCCGCGGCATGATTGAGCGGTGTTTGTGGGGCCAAGAAGCCTTTGGTGGTCGTCTCCATCCCTCCGGGCCCACTGAGGACTTCCAGACCAGTTCGACGGCACCATGGCGTGGCTTGCGCAAGGGCAGTTTGCGAACGCTAGGCACTATCGAGAGTTTGATGATACTAACAGAGTGGCATCCGAGAGCACTGCATTTCCCGCCAGCGGAGGCCATCGATGAGTTGATGCTGCCAAGTTACGAGGCAACTTTGCAAAATGATGCAGAGCAAAGGCAGTTCCATGAATCCGGGAGTTTTGGAGGCAAGAGGATAGAGAGTTGGCTGGAGCCGGCGTGGAGAAGTGACCGAATGTGTTGGATGTTGCTGTCGACGGCGATGGGACTGGCATATGAACTTGGTGTTTTTGATAATATTGACGAACTCTTGCGCGATGGTGCGGTGCCGAGACCCGAGTATGAGGAGGAGGGATATCGGCAAAGAGCGTACCGGATCAAGCGGTTACTTCTTATCTACTTGACGCAGCTTGCTGGACGTCTCGGTTGGAAGAACATGGTCCCTGAACAACTGTGGAAAAGCGACCCCGCAGTCTCCCGTAAGAGAAGAGACACTGTGGAGGGCATGACGCCTGCTAGCCACGGGTCGTTAGCCAACACTTTCAACTACATTCCAGACCTTGAACTAGACGATCAGATTATCCATTGCTGGGCTGGCGTCAGTAATACGATGCATATTGGGAATGAGCGACTGTTCAAGTCGCGGAAGCACACGACGGAGATTATTCAGAGCGGCCTATATGTCGATCTGTTGCGCGAGTTCCAACCAATGTTACATAACTGGTGGAATGAGTTTGATCGCTTTAGACTTCCGCCATACATCCGGCACATTCTAACGATCGAGTACGAGTATGTCCGGATTTACATCAACTCATTGTCACTGCAGGCGGTCGTCGAAAGGTGTACCAATAACGCCGGTAACCACACGGTACCGACTACGGTGGCGTCTACGGATACGGGAGATGCCTCGACGACCGGAACAACCTCAGGTGCTGTTCCTCAGTTATCGCCGCAGACACAGAATTACTACGGCAAGCTACCGCTTGGACAATTGGGCGGCTTGACCCAGGCAGATCAAGTGTACATCCGCGAAGTTGTTGACGGGTGCCGAAATCTCCTACGGACGGTCGTGGATGGCTTGTTGCCGAAGGGCTACCTCAAGCATGCTCCGGTCAGAACCTACTTCCGTATTATCTCGGGCGCTATGTTCTTGCTCAAGACTTTTGCCCTTGGAGCACCGAGAAGCGATGTCAAGATCAGCATCAGGCTTATGGATGAGGCTGTTGAGGCTCTGCGGAACTGCGTGGTTGACGACGTCCACCTGGGCGTCCGCTTCGCCGATCTGCTAGAGACGCTAACGAGCCGCCTGCGCACCCGCTTCATCCAGGCACCGATCGCTCAAACAAACGGTGCCGCCGCCAACACTAAAGATGGTCAGCAACCAACGGCCACAACTACCACCGACTACCCTTCCAGACAACCCAAAGTTCCGGAATCTACATCACCCGCTGTCGCCATCATCGCCACCCCATTCGACATGCCTTTCCCTGTCCCTCCTGCTGCCGCGCCCAACCACAATGCCAGTGTTAACCCTAACCCCGACACCGTTGATACCACTACCACCGCCACTCTGGATGCTGCGGGGCTTCCCGTGAATCCCTCAGGTGTTGCAGTGCCGCCTCATGTGGTCCCGCCGACAGTTACTGGATTTAAGGACTGGACGGCGGGCGACGATATGTGGTATTTGCCGCCGGGTGCAGCCTTTTTCCAGAATATGGAGAATAATAATGTACAGATGACGGCAGAGGGGATTAATGTCGGAGGTGCAGATTTGTTGGATTATATGATGGATTTCCCGAATATTGATGGAGGGGCGGCGACGTTTCAATGATACTGACAAAATAATGGTGCAGTAGTAAGTAAAATTAATGAATATATGATTAATATCAGCTACGAATATAATTTACAAAGGCATTTTCTACGGGTTATTTCTGGTCCATTCTCTAAACCAATCTAGTGCCTCAGGATTCGCTACACTCGCATTCGTCTGTACTTCATATCCCGAGATAATCTTCTTCACCGCCACTTCAATCTTCTTCCCGTTGCTCGTCTGAGGGATGCCCCCCTTTGCCTCTGCGATAACTCCCGGGACATGCCTTGGGCTCAACTCTACCCTGATCTTGCCCTTAATCTCCTTGACCAGGTCCTCTGAGAACGTGACGCCGTCGGCAAGCTTGACAAAGAGACAGACCGTCTCGTCTGATTCATGGGCGCGGCGCCGGCCGATACAGATGGATTCGGTGATTTGTGAAGGGAAGAAGCGAATGAGGATGTTGTAGATTTCGGCGGAGCCGAAGCGGACGCCTTGGGGTTTCAGGATGCCGTCGGAACGTCCGAGCATTACGAGGGTTCGATTGGCAGTGTCAGGGATAGCTGCGAAGTCACCGTGGTGCCAGACATAGCCCGGAGGCCGTCCAGCAATCGAGGTGTCTGAGGGCCATTGCTCAAAGTAGGCAGCGCGGTACTTGGCTAGACCCTCAGCGGGATCTTCGGAGAAGAAGGTGAGGGGTTGAGAGGGGAATGGGGAGAGACAGACGAGATCACCGGGTTCCCCGGGGGGTACGGGGTGGCCATCAGAATCAACGGCAGCGATGTCCATTGCTAATCCGGCACACTGGAGAGCACCGGCACGGACAGGGAGTAGGGGACAAGGGGCGCCAAAGAGGGAGATTATGTCGGTGCCACCGGTGATGGAGGAGAGCATAATGGAAGATGGAAAGGCAGAGTAGATGTAGCGGAAGGTTGAAGGAGGGAGAGGCGAAGCGGTGGAATAGATGGTACGAAGGGGGGAGAGGTCGATGCCGGCGGCATCCAGAGGGCGGATGTCTTTGGATTCTAGTGTAGTCAGGTAAGCAGCGGATGTCCCAAAGTCAGTGACACGGAGGGCCGAAAGAAGAGTGGGGAGGGTGAGAGGCCCGAGAGGGGAGAAGGGTGAGCCCGTGTAAAGAACTAATGAGGCGCCAGTAGACAGTGCGGCAACCGACCAATGCCACATCATCCATGAGGTTGTCGTGTAGTAGAGCATGCGGGAAGTGAAACCGAGAGAGCCGTGGAGGATGTGTTCTTTTTTGTGCTGGATGAGGGTTCCAAGGGCTGAGTGCATTATGGCTTTGGGGAGGCCTGTGGTTCCAGAGGAGAAGAGAATGAAGAGAGGATGTGAAGGGGGTAGTTGCTCAAATGTCAAAGGTTCTTTAGGGGCTGAGTCGACAAAGTCGGACCAGCTGGTAACAGAGATTCTTATATCGGATAGAGATGACTTGACTTCATCATCCGAAAAGCCCAATACTGGGACAATGACCACCTGCTCCAATCCCAACGGCTCTAATGCCTTGACGACGGCACCCACTTTACTCAGCCCCGGCCACCGCTTCCCATTATACATCGTGCCATCGTCCGCAAAGAGCACCTTGGGTTTAAACTGCACAAATCGATCCAGCACCGCCGTCACTCCTGAATCCGGGCTAATCGACGACCAGATAGCCCCCAAGGACGCAGCCGCCAACATCTGGATAATCGCTTCCGAATGGTTCCCCACATACCCGGCGACGATGTCATGGGGCTTCACGCCAACATGGCGGAGCGCAGCCTGAGCGCGGGCGACGAGGTGGCGGAGTTGCGTCCAGGTGAGAGTAAAGGGGGTGAGATCACCGGGGAAGGGCGAGAGATCGAATTCGGTAAGGGAGATGAGAGCGGGGTCATTGGGGTTCAGGTTGATTTTGGCGGGGAAGAGCAAATTCTCGGCGTAGTTTAATTTGGAGCCGGTGAAAAAATCAGGGCGGGGGAACATGGAAGTAGTAGGGAGGACCTAAGGTGAGTGGTAGTGTTAGTTGCAAGGGGATGAACTTGAGGGAATTGGTCCGGGTCGGACGTACGGAGGTGTAGGTTTGCGAGTGGACAATGACGGTGAAGTCCCAGACTTCAGCCCAGAAGTCGGGAAGGGATGAGATGGACCATGATAAGAGGTCGGCGTAGGTTTTGAGGGATAGGCCATGTTTTTTATTGACACGGAGGAGGAAGGACCAGAGTGGAGTGGTCTCCGGGGCCGGGGGTGTCCACAGGATTTCAGACATGATAGACCTGTGTGTTGTGTATTGTGTTTTTTTTATTTCAATAAAATGAGTATGAAGATTGTTAAAAGAAAGGTGATATGAAACGAGTGAGTAATGGTGAGTTAGAATAGAAAATTATTTGCCGTGTATAAAACCTTCACAATCCGCGGAGCTGCAGTGGGACCGAAGTTGGAGTATGGGATAGGTAATTGCTCTAAACCCGTTAATATCGTTTTAGTTGGAGCAAGTACTGTCATAAGAGTTAGGGTTATGGACATGAAGAGCACGGATCTACTTTATTTCTACGGAGGGAATCATGAGCCGAGGTTGAATTTATCATGTTCAGCCTTCCAACTGATATGGCCTCCTGCAACGACTGACTTCATGGTACCGACTACCCGGACGGATCTCAGGTAGGAACTGTGGGCATATCCATAAAATTTATCCGAGTCTATCGTTTCCAGGGTTTTTTTTGGCGACCCAACACAACATTAGGGTATAAATACCATACAAAACCCCAACAGCCACTTAAGTGTTGCATCCTTAAAGATCCATTTATAAGTTGCCTCATTAGCACCTCGCCATTGCACGCCCGCACTCATCTGAAAGTGCGGCCCATCCCATAAATTACAGCGGGCCATGGAGTTGGTCGCTAACAATGGTGCCGAGATGTGACATCGTGACATGTGTGTGTAGCATGTGAAAAAGAATAGGGATTCGTGGGTTTGGAATGGCAGTGTTTGAAAGTTATGTTATGTAAGTATTTAGGTAGTAAGTTAATGATTATGGTGGAGGGGCGAGAGTGAGGGAAGGAAGCGTTATAAGTGCCGCGGGATGGAGGTGAGAGAAAAAGGGTTGGTTTTCAGGGACAAAGATTGTAGTGGTGGTGTATAGTGACAGTGGTAATGTCAGTGGATGGTGATACATAGATGGTGGTGATGGGAAAGCGGAAGTGGCCATGGTGGAAAGTAGCCGTGTATGCAGACGAGAGATGTGTGATTTTTGATAAGAGAGCTCGTGTTCGGAAGATGTGGGAGAGGAACGCATTATAGTGGGGTCGAGAATTGGGACAACGGGGTTCTCTCCGCGTTAGTAAGGATACCAAAATTGAAACTCTGATAGTCCAGATATTAAGGCTATCAACCCGATTTGATAGGTCTGGTAATGTCTTGTGAATGTTGTTATATATCTGAAGTTGTTGGCGGATATGACACTTCTCCTAAAATCATCTCGCTGTGTAGTCAAGTTACTTCCCCATTCCGGTAACTTCAGCACCACCTTCCTGTTCCCAACGTTACTACCAATAACCGTATTTCGGTGGCAAAAAAGAAAAATATTGACTTCTTTCCATAACCAATGACTAAAAATGAGCCTCCCGTTACTACCATTGATTTGACCAAAACGTGATTTAGCAAAATATCTTTCTTGTATGTATCTTTTTGTCGACTCAACCATATTTACAGACAATTGCCTTTTTCTTCTTCTCGCCGACTGAGTCGCTTGGTCGTGTCATTTCCCCCGCTTACGTATTAGTACATTGTAACCATTCTGCAGCTGTCACACCTTGGTCCTCCTCCAACTCTAACAACGCTGGCTGTATATATGTAATTGCGTGCACAAACACCACGCATACCGCACATGAACAGTAAGTCGTATCCAGTTTATATCCGTCTTATTTGCTAGCATGAAAAAAATCCTCATTGTGGGTTTCGACTCTTCAGCATTCCATTGGCCGAATCAATTCTCGACATCTGGTGGCGCTTGCTATCGCCCGATGGCATATTGAGATATAATTCTTCGGAAGCGCCGGCGTCTGCTGCGGGTAGCGGGGCTGCGACGGCGATTACGGAGGGTCATCAAGTGATACCGATAGCCGCGATTGCACCGGGATTGGTCTCATGGCATGGCTCAATGACTCGCCAACATATACAGTAGCTCAAACTAGTAAATTGCTCGTATATTTATATCTATATAGCTTCCTCAGCCAACCTTGCGATCTCAACAGCCATTTTGCCGGCTAAGCTTTTACACACCCCTGGACTGTCCTACCAACCCCGGCTCTTCAACGCGTGGGCCACGATCAAGCTCAAGCCAAACCAAACCAAACGAATCATATCATTGGATTACCGTGACGCCAAACCAGGCCTACCCACGCTCTCACCAACACTCGCTTACACAGAAATTCACCGCCCTGAAGCCATTCCGTTCTTCTGGGCCTTTTGTCCTGTTATATCGTGTGTCTTCTGTCCTTGTTATGTCGTCAGGTGTCTAGTGATTCCCTGAAGTTCTCTTTGTCATATCTGCAGTACCGACTTAAACCCGCTTCACTGAGGTCTCACTGCTGGTGCTGTTGGTGAACCTGCTGCCTGTTTACCAAGGGCCCTCATTTCCGTTGTCATATACTTGGGAGGAGTTTCTAGCTCGGAAAAGAAGAAAAAGAAGGAGAAAAAAAAAGCTCTTGGCCACCTTTCCCCTTTGGTTCATTTCTTGGCTCATTCTGTCGCTTGGGTGGTTCTGTACACTTTGTTCTTGTTCGTGGCTGCTGTCCATATTGTCTATATACAACAGTGTTGTCACCTTTGCTAACATATGCACGTCTGCTACCTGCAGATTCTTGTTGATACCTCGGTGCGTTGGTGGCCTGACATCTTTCCTTTCCTACTCTAGATAAGCCGGCACATCTACTTTATACACATCCCTCTTGTGGCCACACATACCGTCAGCTCACTGGTCCTGGGAGTTATTTAGATCGCAACACGCATTGTCATAGGTACAGTGAAGAAAAAAAAAGAAGCCTGTATCCTCTGGGTATAGTGTGCGGCTGTCCTGCCAATTAAACGCGCTTGTTACCATCCATTCGTTCCACAACCTCTAAATTTTGGACGAGTACTATTACCTGGATTTCCGTCTGATACTTCATCCGGGTTCCGTGTCCGTTGCCGTGGCCCCGTTTTTGCTTAAACCTAAACAAAAAACTTATTCCTATTTTGTTTAGCCTCCTTTTTGGCCGCCTACCCTGGGATCTCCTTCATAGCTCGACCATTTACCCAAGAAAAACAAGGTCTTTTCTTTTTTTTTTTTTTTTTTCACATACTTTAATAATAACCACTGCATACCGGCCGAACGAACCGAGTATTCCCAGCTTCTGGGTTTAATTTTTTTTATTCTAGTTCGTCAATCTTTTAGCCAACTTGTCCACCTCCTCACATTCCCTGTCTCTCTTTCTCTTTCGCAGAGCTGACTCCTCAACGGGGACAACGAAATAGGAAATGCCCCGCAAAGCTTCTAAGTCACCCTCCGCCTCGACCCAGACCGACAGTCCGGAGACACGTCCAACTTCTCGATCCTCAGTCAACAGCAGTCTGTCTCTGTCCGGCTCGGAAATCCCTGTTACCGCCCCTTCGGCTCGCGCTCTCCGTGCCGCCAAGAGACAAAAAAGCATGGCATTGGGGGTCTCAGCGTCCCGCCGCGAACCCTCACCAGCACCTAGCTTACCTGCCATCAGTCTCAGTGCTGACGATAACATTGCTGATCCCGTGTCTACC
Source organism: Ambrosiella xylebori (assembly GCA_002778035.1). Lineage (NCBI taxonomy): Eukaryota > Fungi > Ascomycota > Sordariomycetes > Microascales > Ceratocystidaceae > Ambrosiella > Ambrosiella xylebori. The sequence goes on from PCDO01000002.1 coordinate 2,729,165, forward strand.
GGCATCTCGTCTGCCAAGATGCTCTTCAAGCCTCCCACCGATGAGGAGGCGGCTCGCCAACGATACCGTGACGCGCAGTTCGGTCCTCTGACTGACCCCACTGATCTCTATGTCAGCAAGCATCACGGTGAGCCGTTGGCTGCGCCGGTAATTGATGAGCCCTCATACTACTTCATCTTGACTACCTACGCCAGTTACCTGTTCTTCATCTTACTTGGTCATGTCAGAGATTTCTTTGGCAAGCGGTTTGGTGACCCGCGATTCTATGCCCCTATCAAGGCGCACGATGGTTATGCTCCGCTTAACGAAGATTTTGACAGTTTCTATGTTCGTCGTCTCAAGATTCGTCTGGATGACTGCTTTGCTCGGTTGACTACCGGTGTCCCTGGTCGCTTCATCAAGGTCATGGACCGCATTTCCAATGATTGGAACCGTTCGTTCATCTACACTGGCAGTGCCACCGAGACTCTGAACATGAGTTCTTACAATTACCTTGGTTTTGCTCAGTCAGAAGGACCCTGCGCCGATGCTGTTGAGGAGTGCGTCAAAAAATACGGTGTTGCTTGCAACAGTCCTCGTGCTGATGCTGGTACTTCGGATCTGGCTCTGCAGGTTGAGGAGGAGATTGCTAACTTTGTTGGCAAGGAGGCTGCTATGATTTTCTCTATGGGTTTCGTCACTAATTCGAGTTCGTTCCCCGCGCTGGCTTCCAAAGGTTGCTTGATCATCTCTGACGAGCTCAACCATTCGTCTATTCGTATTGGTGCTCGCTTTTCCGGCGCTGTCATTCGTGCTTTCAAGCACAATGACATGAAGAATTTGGAGCGTACTCTGCGTGATGCCATTGCCCAGGGCCAGCCCCGTACTCACCGTCCTTGGAAAAAGATTCTGGTTGCTGTTGAGGGTCTGTACTCCATGGAAGGTACTATGTGTGATCTCCCCGGTATCCTCGAGCTGAAGAAGCGCTACAAATTCTATCTGTTTATTGATGAGGCTCATTCTATTGGTGCCCTGGGTCCCCGTGGTCGTGGTGTCTGCGATTACTTTGGTATTGATCCTGCCAGGGTTGACATTCTGATGGGTACCCTTACCAAGTCTTTTGGCGCTAATGGTGGTTATGTGGCTGCTGACAAGGCTGTCATTGACCAGCTCAAAAGCACCAACGCTGCGACCCAGTTGGGTGAAGCTCCCACTCCTCCCGTTCTCATGCAGATTCTGGCCTCTCTCAAAATGATCACTGGCGAGCTTTTCCCCGGCCAGGGCCAGGAGCGTCTCCAGCGTATTGCTTTCAACTCTCGGTATCTCCGTCTCGGTCTCAAGCGTCTTGGATTCATTGTCTATGGTCACGACGACTCGCCTATCATTCCCGTCGTCGTGTACAACCCCGGAAAAATGGCCGCGTTCTCCCAGGAAATGCTCAACCGCAAGATCTCAGTCGTCGTTGTCGGGTACCCAGCCACTCCGCTGATCTCCTCGCGTGTCCGGTTCTGTATCTCAGCGGCGCACAACAAGGAGGATCTCAACAGATTGCTCATTGCCTGCAATGAGGTTGGGGATCTGTTGCAATTGAAGTACTCTAGTGGCATTGCAGGTGGCCAGCCGCCGTTGCCAGCGGGTGTTACGTCAGAGACTGAGATGGAATGGCGGAAAAAGAATGGGACGGTAGGGCAATATGTGGCACCGAGATGGAAAATTGAAGATGTGTTGGCGTGTAATACTGAGGATGCAAAGCACCCACTGCGGTAAAGGGTATGAACACGGGTATCAAGTGTCATTTTGTTCTTGTATGATCTGGCGATCGGTCGGAGGGGATCTTTGGCTTGGGATCTAAGAGCTCAGGTGTTGTTTCTTTTTATGTCTTCGGCTTCCAACTTTTTGCCTAATATTTTTTTTCTTTTTTTCTTGATGCTGGGGGTTTATATAGTTATGTTATCTTTTTAATGAGGAGGTGGGGGAGGCTTTGGTATTGGGAAATGAGCAGTATGGCGATGATGAACCGTGGAGGTGATAGTGGGAAATCATAGACGATGAGTACTGTGATGGACATACGAGATGATGATTTTAGAGGGGAAAATGAATAGGATATACTTTTTTAATGCTTGTAACTTTTACATATTGACTTTGTTTCTTTGAGGTTTTTAATGTGTAGTCAAATTACATATAAATTCAGGCCTTTGATAACGAAATCGATGAAGTTGGGTCACATGCTGGTGAAACGGTGACGCGGAACGATGAACAGTGATTGGGCCCACTGTCTGGCTGGTTTGTCTGAATATCTGGCATTTGGGTCTCAGGTGGGGGGAAGACCTGTTTTCTGGGTAAGCTGTGTCAATTGTGTGAGCTGTGTGGCGATGGAGAGGGGTGCTACGCTTGCGACGGTGTTTCATGGAGTGCGGTGGGTGGGCGGAGCGGAGGGGGGTGACGGCTGTGCCGCGGGGTGTTGTTTCTGGGGATTGTATTTTGGGGAGCGTGGGTGAATCTGGTATGGACAATGGACGAAGTTGTGGGCAAGTGTATGGAGAAAAGGATAAATTTTGGTGATGTTATTGGGGAATGGTTTAAGCTAGGGGAATTGAGAGACTCGGTGATATAGTGGTGGGAAGGTTGAAATTAAGGTTAGAGGGTCTCTCGGTGGATGAGGAATTTCGGGTTCGGGGAGCCGTGACGGGGGTGAAACGAGATGGGATGGGTTTGCATGATTTGGTGAGTTCGGCGGGGAGACAACCCAGAAGGGGGCAATATGTATGTGGTATGTAGATATAGAGGTGGTGGGGGGCACTGAAGAGGGAAAAGCAAGCCAAAAAAAAAAGAGGGAAAAAATACACAAATTACACAGATAGCAATATGATGTCAATGTCCTTGTTGCGTTGCTTGACATGCACAACCAATGGTCATTACTTGGCGAATAACGCTGAGGAATCCCGGGGTTTTATGTGGCTTCTGTGCGTTAGTTTAGGGGACAAGGACAGGACTGTTGATATGTATATATACAATATAGAATTTATATAATTGGACGTGGCCAACAGCAGTAAGACTAGGTGAAAGACGATTTCTATAGTAAATAAAACTACGATATGTGTGTAAGATCACCGGTAGTGATCATCATTGTTGTATATGTATGACAACATGTTTTCATTCTAGTCATGTTTCCCCACTACCGCACTACTGCGGTGCTCAAACGATAACAAATCAGCGCCCCCTGTAATCAAGATAATGAACCAAGGTCCGGTCTATGGAGCTGGCCGGCCCAGGACTGTGGCCAGATTGAATCTATTTATTATTGGTACGCGCGCCTAGATATTGGGGTGTATATATGTCAATTAAATCATTAAATGATATATTTGGGTATTTATACATATGTATGTATGAGCCGAGAGGCTTCAAAGAACTGGCATTCGTGGTTGGTGGCAAGGTGACACAGGTGGGCTTCCTTCTTTCCTTCTTGTCCTGAACTAAAGAGAGGGGAAACAGGGAAGGCGGCTAGCCTTGTTTGGGGTTAGGATTTTTTTTAAAGGTTGATAATTATGATTGTGTGAGGAGTGGATTGTAGTTGAGTTTATTGTTCAATGACGATTTTGATTGTATTGGAGTTGGCATAGTTTATTTCTAATTTTGACCTTCAATTGTCAAAACATCACGTCTTATCAGAATTAACCCATTAAGCGAAGTAAAAAACCCAACTCAACTCAACCTCAATCTCCGTTTCTGCCCTGTGCTGCCTGCGAGTGAATGTCTACAAGGCCCTGGCTTTTTTTTCTATATAGTTTCTCTCTCTCGCACATTCTTTTTCTCCGCCTTAGTCTGTCCGTGGTTCCAAATCTTCGATGAACGGGGTTTTGCGTGTTTGCCACTTTCTTGCTTGCTACTTGGCCGACCTGTCTGTGATTTTTTGTTTCCAGAATTGTGAGAAATTTTTGTAATTTTTTTCTTTTCCTTTTTCTATATTCTGGTGAAATTCTCGGTAAGCAGAAATTCATTATCGACACAAGCGCGGCTGACTATCTTGTCCTTGTTTGCGGGTTGTGAAGGGAAGAAAATTACTGGTTATTTTATTTTATTTGTCTTTTTCTTTTTCCTTTTTTTTTTTTTTACGGCCGCTTAGCCACGAGACTTGACAACGTTGTATCTCCAGTTGAAAAAATAGATACAATACCTGTAACAAACCCCGTTGTTGCATTTAGTTGGCAGAGACAGAGCTGTCATACATCTCACATACCTATCACCAACGACTGCCACTGCCTGGAGGGAAACCCCCGCGCCCCTTTCTCTTACTCTGCTAGGGAACTTGCGACTTTCATTCACTGCCATCGAAGGAACTGAGCCACCAATTGTCTTTGCTGCCCTGAACCATTACTCAACATCAGGTTCTTGTTGAACGAAGTTAATTAATTGTCTGGCTCAGTCCATTTGAAATCGATACGATTGATCGACCGGAATCCTCGATATCCCCCCGCATAACCTCTTATTCTTCCTCAATTGCTTCTCTAACCCATTTCCCGACGACACGCTATCCGTCATCATCATCGCTATCGTCTCGCATCGCACATTACCATCGCATAATATCAGCCTCGACTACGATAAACACCATTAAATAATCCTATATACTGTAACCAACTCCTCTTATTAGCATATCACGACTGCATTGAAAAACTTCACTTACCGATCGATCTGTTTGCCTGCTTACGTGTGTCCTTTCCCACATCGGCCACTTCCCCATCAATCAGGCCCGCCTGGGATCCGGTCGTTTCCCCTCGTCCTCGGCCTCGCCCCCAACCACTATTTCAGCCTCTGACGAGCTTTTAATTGATCCCACAAAAGCTCGCAGTTAGTCAGCCTGTCGTTGTCGATCGCATCAACCCCCCATGTCACAAAATATCTACGAGACTCTCGTGCCGCAATTGTCAGCGATGAGTTTTGAGTCAGGAACAAACTACACGGAGTCGGATGCCGATGACGAATATGATGGTCATATTGCTGATAGCTCTCCCGTGGCGGATTCTGAGATTTCAGCCTATGATTCCGAGATGCCTTCGAGTAGTGAACATACGCCGACAACCTATGGGCATCGGAGTGGCAGTGATCGGCTGCCTGAGACCCTGATTACGGACTGGACAACTGAGGATTGCGCCGACTTCTTGGCTACAATTGGCTTGCCACAATATGCTGACATTTTTGTTGGTGAGTTCAACTGCTCGGGACAAAGAGCCGCCTGCATTAAAAAAGACAGACCCTGGCTAATTCTGTGTATAGATAATGAAATTGTTGGTGAGGCCTTGGTAGCGCTGCTCCATGATGATCTCAAAAGTATGGGTATCACCAGTGTTGGTCACCGTTTGACTATATTGAAGAGTGTGTACGATGTGAAGAAAGCCCAAGACGTTCCTTCAGAAAGCGATCACTATCTTCCTCTTAGTAGGTCTTTGCTCACAACTGTTCTCCCAATCTATCTCTCGACCGTATCCTTGTGTCTAACCGCCTGCTTTCTTTTACTACCTTTACAGCTGCCGACGCAGAAGCCCAGTACCAAACCGCTACTATCAAAGACATTGCCAAAATGGCTGACCAACTTCGTTTACGAGACGAAAGAGTAAGTTCTTTGGAGGCCGAACTCCGTCGCATGACTGAGGACTTCCGGAGACTACGTGAAGACATGCTCCCTGCCTTGCGTCTGGCCAAGGATGCCCAAGCACCACTGCCCAATCTCAGCAATACAATGACCAGTGGCAGCAATAGCGCCAGTAACAATCCGCAATACTCGTTTGAAACTACCATTTCACCACCAGCCAACAACACGGGCAACATGATGCTCGGTCGCACTCTCTCCACCAAGAAGTTTGCGCCCGTCATGGCGTCATCACCATCACATATCCAAACAACCCACGAGGAAGGCGGGTTCTCATCCAATCACCTGTCTACCATGAACGGTAGCCTTGCCCCAGGAGCTTCTTCGCCGAGCTACCTTCAGACCAACATTCCCTCGCCCACTTCTCCGCCCATCATGCAACAAGCCAACACGGGCCTCAGATCATACCGCGACCGCGACCCGCCATCCTCGACCCGATCAACTTTTGCCGAGTCAGAATACTCGCGCGAAAAACCTCCAAGACGACGCGAAACACCCAATCCCGAAACGCCCAGTGGCTCCGGCGGCAACACACCAGTGGAAATCTTCAAGTCTTTCCGTGTCAGTCTCGAGGATCCTTGCTACAAGGTGCTGCCGGCGGCGCTGCGCAAGTACCAGATCAATGCTCCGTGGGAACAGTATTCTCTATACATTGTGTATGGTGACCAGGAGCGGTGTCTGGGACCGAATGAGAAGCCGCTGATTTTGTTCAAGCAGCTGGACAAGGAGGGCAAGAAGCCAATGTTTATGTTGAGGAAGACGAATCCGAATGCGGGAGAGGCGACAGATGCCCTGGGGAGTGCAGGGCTGAAGGCGTCAACTACGTATGATCCTCCGGGTGGTATCATCTGAAGTGGTTTGAAGTCGCGTTGTTTTATAGAGTTTGTTTGTGTGTGAGTTTGTCTGGAGGCAGTATACCCAAGTTAAAGTTGCATGGCGGTGTTTTGCGGCAGGGAAGTCGGATTACTGATATAATCTAATTCCATCCAATGGGCGAGTAGTGTTGATTTCGTTGCTATGGATGAGGAGAAAGATCAAGAAAGGAACATTTTGTTTTTGTCTTGTTCTTGTTGCATATTGTCTTGTAATGTTTGGTTTTCTAAAGTCTTATCTGGCATGTAATGTACGGTTTATTGGTATATCTTTGTTTTATTTTTTTGCATCTATGGTAAATTTACTTGTATGATTTTTTTTTCTTGTATTTTGTTTACTTTGTGTTTTTCCAGGTGGTGATGGTGACAGTGACCGTGATTGAAGTTGCTATATAGTTCTCAAGCGAAATGTTTGCAAACTAGGATTGGAAAGTTGGACGTTAAATATATTGAGGTTGTGAGGTGGCATAGAGTAAAATGGAACCACTTTTCTTCTTTGTTCAGTCGGATGGGTGGAGGGAGGTTTGTGGAGGCGACGATGGTGAGTGTTATAGTGGGTGAAAACGAGAGCAAAATATCATCAACATATCATTAATAAATCGAGTTTGAATCTTTGGTCTTGATTTGTGTGTAGTTGGATACCTTTATTACAAGTAAACATTGAAGTAGATTAAGAGGAATGCACTGATGCCTGTAGTAATAGTAGGAATTTCCAGATTTAGATAGCAGTAGTTATTGTGTAATTTTTGTATTGAGATATCAGGGCAAAATTAGGGTTATCACACTTAGTCACACCCGATGAAACAGCTAGGCATCACAAGGGTGACCCGATATTTATCTATATAAGATGTATAGAGAATCTTGATATGATATTAGATCTCACAACTTGCATTAAGATAAGAGGAGATGGGATGCACCAGCAGGTATTATAAGTTTATATATATCTTTGATATAACCACTGCGCTTTTGGAGGCGGATGTGTCGCAGGATACGAGCGAGGGGCGTTGCAGACAGAACAGGAATAAAAGGTCTGTGTAGGGCGATTTTGACAATGTTGGATTGGCGTCTAGAAGCTTTGGAAGTTTACATGGAAGGTTCCTTTTTTTTTGACTTATATATATTATCTACATAAATTGGGGTATTGGGATCTTTCGATATAGTGATCTGATGGATTGACAATGTTGGTGAATGAGGCTTCACTTAGTAGACAGGTCTGCTGGCCAATCAGGTGTTTGTGACCCCCACGTGTATGATGAACTTTGGCAAAAGTAAGAAGGGTAATTTCTCGCAAGATGCATCTATTGATGAGCCGAGAACTTGGCGGCGGCGGTATTTGTTTATGTATTGAGAATATGATTGAATTTCAAAAGAGGATGACACTGACATGTGCGAAGCTGATTGGTGGACAAGCAGAGTTCCGGGTAACATGTTTGTTAAAGACTGTCATGCATCGATTGCGATAAAAAATACACAGATATTTCCTCATTTTTTTTCAACTCAGGTATCCGTCCAGCAATATCGTCTCATATCCTCACCTTGCTTTCTTGTCCATCAAATTCCCCCTCTTTCTCCGTCTCTATCTTCTGGCCCGTAAACCCCGCTGATTCTCACCATCCCACGGACTGGGGTACTGGTGAGCGGAAGAAAGAAGAAGAAAAGGGCAAACAGAGGTTTCTAATGTTTGTTGTCGCTGGTGTTGCTTGTGGTAGATTGGGATTGAATTGGATTGCATATGGGTGCATGAAGATGGTAGGTTTGACGGTTTGAAGGTGTGCTTGATTTGGAGAGGGGGCACGGACCGGGGAAGGAAGAACCGGAGGATGGACTGCTATTTACGAGGATGACATGTACTTGTAAAGAGACTGTGGGAAGTTGGATATATAAAAGTCATGGTGAGCCACTACTAATTTACTTGGAGTTTCTTTGTTCTCTAACCGCAGTCTTCCGTTGTTCATTTTGACTTGATATACAGAAAACAAAGGCATCGTTTACTCGATCTTGCCTTGAATCATTCTTTTTGTAGATTACGTTAACCTACTCACCACAGTCATTACCATCATTCTTGTTTTGTTATTCTCCTTTCTGTTTCTAAACACCCCTATCTCTATATATACACAGCCCTATATATTCCATATATCCTCCCAAAATGACCCTCACCCACATCCTTACCGCCGCCGCCGTCGCCGCCGCCACCACTACCACCCTCTCCGGTGCTGAAGCGGTCTCTTCGTCTTCTTCTTCCTCTGCTGCAAAACTCACCTTCCTCTCTCCCAAGAACCCCATCCGCCTCCCCGCCTCCTCATCCGCCAAGGAACCCCTCAAGCACGTCGGGGCCAACGGGCCGTATTTTGCTGGTACGTTTTCTTTTTTTTTTACTTGCTCATAGATAGCACGTGCGTGCGTGCCATGCATGTGACTATCTAAGATAGACAGATAGATGCATGGGGGGGAGGTAAGTGCGATAAGATGTTCTTGCTAACTCTGGACCCTAATAGGCCCGAATGTGAACAAGATCTCAGCCAATGTCCCCGTAAACTGCAAGGTTGATTGGGCCACCTATGTTTCCAGACACGGCTCAAGATATCCCGACAGTGGCGCCTATAATGGCTGGGTGTCCATGTACGACCGCGTAAGTCTATCCTTGAATGCTCATACACACCTCAGTAGTTCCCTCTCGGCTAACCTCCCCGTATCAGTTCCAATCTGCCAACTTCACCGCCACCGGCGCCCTCTCCTTCCTTAAATCCTGGAAACCTGTCTTGACTAACCCCACTGCGCAAATCGCCATGGAATCCGTCACCGGCTGGAAGGAAGCTTACGACTTAGGCTACACCCTGCGCACCCGGTATCCCGACCTGTATACTGACGGGGCTCCCTTCTATACCTACGCTAATAACTACACGCGCGTCTTGCAGACCGCCCGCAACTTTGCCCGTGGCTTCCTGGGTCCGCGCGCCGAGGAATTAGGCAAAGTCGTCAGCGTGACGTCAAAGGGGAACGCGGGCGCCATTGGGAACTCACTGGCGCCGGCAGACCAGTGTCCGGCGTTCTCGGATGATGAGGGGGCGGATAAGACGGCGGTGTGGAATGATATTTACATTCCGCCAATCCAGGAGCGTTTGCAGGCTCTGATTGAGGGTGACTTAATGCTGACGGCTTCGGACGTCAACCAGATGCCGTATCTATGCGGCTTTGAATCGCAGATTACCGGCTGGTTGTCACCGTGGTGCTCCGTGTTCACCGACGAGGAACTCCTTGATTATGAGTACTTCCAGGACCTTCGCTACTGGTACGGCCTTGGCCTCGGTGACGACCTGGCCCCTAAGATCATGACGCCGTTCCTCGACTCCATGATCGACCTCATGGCTAAGGAGAACGCCACTGGTACCGATGCCTCCGGGGCCTCCTTTGACGTCCCTAAGATCCTGACCGTCTTCCTCAATGACGGACAGCTCTCGCAGCTCGTTGCAGCCTCTGGTGTGTTCGAGGGACAGGAGCAGCTTCCTGCAGATTCACGGGATCCCAACAGATTGTTTGTTTCCAGCAGATATACCTGCATGCGCGGCGGCATCTCGTGGGAACGCATGATCTGCCGGGTTCCTAACAGCAACACCTCCGGCTCCAATTACACCATCACGGCCACCGGGGCTCTTTCTTCAGCTGCTGCCACCGCCACCACTTCTTCTTCCTTCCAGGCTCCCGAAAAGGCCCTTTCAGAGTCAGAATCCCACGAGGAAACCTTTATTCGCGTCAAGCTCAATGATGTCGTGTATCCGATTCCCAGGTGCCAGGATGGCCCGGGAAAATCGTGCAAGTTCTCCGATTACCAGGTGTTTGTCAAGAACAAGTATGCGGAGCAAGGCGACTGGGTCCAGAACTGCAATGTGACGGCCTCCGGGGCTCCGACCAAGGTGCAGGGAGCGTCGTTCTTTACAGATTTGTCGAGTGCTTGGATTGAGGTGCAGGAGGCCTAAGTTCTTAGTAAGCAAGGCCACGATGTCGAAAAGAAAGAGAAATGGGAAGGAACAAAAACACACTTAATAGCGATGATTAGTAATAATAAATTAATTCAGAAGATAATGAACGATAATCATTCAACATAGTAATTCACATGTTTGTAGGCACTTTCAGGTATAAACATAATTCACTCCGTGACCATCAAGACCTTCTGAACTCACCTGACCTTCATCCGCCTCCACAAAACTCCGACACAGTCCCGCCTTATCTAAAGACTTTTCTTCCGCCCTCCACTGCTCCCTTTCCGAATTTCTCCCCGCTGCTTCACTTTACTCAGCAACCCGGACACCGTCGACGCTGCCGACCCCGCCAGCGGCAATCCCTCCAGCCGACTTTGCAACGCCGCCTGCACTCTCCCAGCAGTTCCAGGCATCGTGTGGCCTCCAGCCCCGGAGGTCTCTTGATATCCTGATTGGGGATGAGCGGCAAAATATTGGGCATATTGAGAAGAGCCGGAGGCTGGAGTAGGGTCGATGGAGATGGGGCGGGGAGGAAGGCTAGGAGGCGGTATGAAGTAATTGGAAGAAGCCTGTGTCTGCGGGGGACTTTGGCTAGTTAGAGAAACACCGTAAAGTTTCTGCAACCGTAGCGTTTCCCTTTCGACTTCTTTTTCTCTTTGTCGTCTTTCAGCCTCCTCTTCTTGCTTCCTAAGTTTCTCCGCCGCCTTAAAGTCCCGGCGTTCCCGTTCCTCTCTTGCCTTGCGCTCTCTTTCTTCCTGTTCGAGCATCTTTTGGACTCGCTCCGTCTCTTCCCATTCCTTCTTCTCTCGCTCGATATTTTCCTGGGCCAATATCTTCTTCAGCCGCTCTGTCTCCGCATCGATTTCCCCTTGCGTTTGCCGACCACTAGCCGTCTTCTTGTGAGCCTTTGTCGGTGACTCTTTCCTCGACGGAATTGCTGCCGCCGCCGCCACCGGAACTGTCTGTGAAACTACGGGAATTGTAGTCCCCTTTGACGATTTCCGTCTGCCCCGTCCTCCTCTCTCTTCAAGATGGAAGGGATCTTTGGGACTCAGCCATAAGTCCTTGATGACCTCCGAACTTAGCAACAACAGAATCTCGAGGCCCTTCCGATCCTCAATCTCTACCCGGTTTATATTTGGCTCATAAACAGCCAGAGCGCCCTCTCCGTTCTTGCTCCCCTCCGTCAACGCAACCGTAATGTCCGGCTCCTTACTTCCCTTCTTCCCGCCAATGCCCTGGTTCGTTTTCCCAACTAGATAACACGTCATGTCCCTCGACATGCGATCCCTCTTCCATCGAAACGTCAGCCTGGGGACCAAGTCCTCGGCTGCTGGCGCCGCTGTCTCCCGATCAACCATGGACGCACTTGGCTGCGCAAACGACGCCATCGGCATCCGGAACTCCCATATCGTCCCCCGGCCCCAGCCACCCTGTACCTGCCGCAGCTCCACTACCTGGTCCGGGTTGTACAAATTCATTGAAATTATGTCGGGTGGTTGGATGACGTTGATACCGTTGGAGATGCCATCAGGGGCTGTCGCGGTGACGTGCGCGGGAGTCACGAGGACTTCGCCATAGATGACGTCGGCGAGAACGGGGTCGGCGAGAGCGACGGCATATTTGGAGTGAGCAGAAGGGAAAGAGGGGTCGGGGCGGCGGAGGAGGAATTCGGGAGTGGGCTGGGAGCCACGGTGGGTGAAGGTGAGGAGAGTGTTGTGGGGGGATGTTTGGGAGGGGCGGGCGTGGAAGGTGGGGAGGTTTTCGTCGAGCATGATGAGTGGTGGTATTGGAAAGTGGTGGTGTGTTGTAGCGTTGTTGAAATGGTGTGTGGCCGGTGTAGTGCGGTATAAGTGTACAGAATATATCGGCAGATAAACTATAGGGTAAATGTAATATGTAGGTTCTGATCTAAAGATGGACGTCAATGATTTCACCAAAAAGTGAGATTGATTACTGTAAGCCAAGTTTGCAAACTGTTAATTAAGCAACCTCGAACCAAATGAGAAGGCAATTACTTCCAAATCACGAAATCAGCCAATCGCAATGAACCAATCACGACTGTTTTCGTCTCAACAAAAAAAAGATAGAATATACAAAAGTCACCACTTGAAAAGAACAAGAAACAAAAAAAAAGAGAATATCCAGAAACAGAATACAAGACATTCATTCCAATAAATGACTTAAAACAGCAGCCTACGGTTTCTTTTAAACAATAGCTCCTCCTCCACCCCCGAAAGCAAGAAACACACACAAACCCTCTCCACACCGTCTCAACCTCGTGACATGATCGACGTCAACATTTCGTGGCTGCTCTTACTCTTTTTCTCCTTGAAGAACCCCGCCAACACAGCCAGTGAATGGTTCAAGGCCAAGAGTTTTTTTTTTTTTTTTGAAATCATTAGGCTCCCAAGAATATACGGACTAGGGCTAGTTCCCACTGAGGATTATGAGGCGCAGTGAATAATACTTTTTTGTCCGTCTTTTAGACATGACTCGACCCAATGTGAATTGCATACTTTGATGCAGTTCACCGTTACTTGCTTGCTGCAACAGGCTCTTCCGACGAGGTCCGAGGTCTGTGGATGTTGTGAAAATCTTGCTAGTCAGGGCACATCCAACTCACTGTGTTGTGTCCTGGAGATCAAAAATCCAACAGGGCTGATTTTAGATATCTGGCCTAGGCTTCAATATTGGAAAACTGAAGTCATTGATAAATCACACTATAGGATGCTTAAGTTCATTGGTGCCTACATTGTATTGTACTGCAAGGGGACAATGGAAAATGGCATGTGAAGACAGAATTAGATCCCACTTTCCGAAGACATCTATTAATAGAAATGGAACAATTGTAGTTGTAGTTAGGGTTGACTTTATCCTTTATTCATTGTAAAAGTGAGGGCAAAATTTGACGTATTATCTTCTCTAGTGGTCCTAACTATCACATACTGCCATAACCTGCAGAAAATGTGGGGTCCCGTCTGCTCCCCCATAGTCAAGTCACAAAGTGCCGGATTAGTACTAGTACTACGGTGGGTGACCACATGGGAATACCTGGTGTTGTATGTTTTTTCGGCATTTCAACTAAATCGACGGGTTGAAATTAACTAGTTGACTAATAACCTTTTCTTTTTTTTTTACGTGTCATCCATCATGTACATACGGAATTTCCATCACCCAATAGTTCATTTAGTCTGCAAACACTCCGCCTGCCAAACTTGATGGCAAAAATGCATGGGGCCTGCATCTTCATAGGGGACATGGTCTAGTGGTATGACGGATCCTTAGCATGTCGGAGGCTTCTACTTCCATAACCTGGATCAGGTCCGGGGTTCGATTCCCCGTGTCTCCATTTTTGCTTGTTTCTTTTGTGAACTCTTTTTTGTGTGATTGGCAGTGCCATAAGTTCCGTTTGGTTTTTGTAAAGGAAGTATATGAGACTTGCCGATCTATAGGCTTCCCCTAACTAACGTGAGATTTTGACATCAAGTGTCTATGGACGAGTCTGAGTAGGCATGTGTGTCCGGTTCCGAGACTGAGATACCAAGAAGAGATCTTTTAACATCCATAGCAGTTGATAATGTAAACAAATATGCTAAGACCAAGTCGTAAATAATATATATCCGTTGTTCATCTATTTTCAATCCATATACATCGACATATGATACATGGCAATCTCCAATCACCCTCTCTCTACTCCGACTTCTGAGTCTTCATCTCATCCTTCTCCGCCTTCTCTAATTCTTCCAACTCCTTATGCTCCGCATACCACTGTCCCGCCTGCAATACCAAAATCCCTACTAACACCAACGCCAAAATCGTATTCGAGGCTGACAACACCTTCATCGAATCCCCCCTCCCAATCCAAATCTCCCCCTTCTCCAACGCCTCCTTCGCCTCCGCCTGCCACTGCTCGTCCGCCCAGATATTCGCTGAGACAGCCCGCAACGTCTTGACAATGTTAGAAACATATACACACACGCCGATAAAGTACAAAATCAACGAGGCCCCGTCAAACAAAAAATTGGCCTCGGAGGGCTGGAAGAGCTTGAGGAAGAGCCCCGCAAAACCAACAGACACGACAATATTGAGGATCCGCCCGATGAGTGGGGGCGATTGGTGCATCCAGGCCAGGTGGGCGGCAAGCTGGTCGTAGTAGGCAGCGGGGACAGGGTCGGAGGTCCAGAGGAGGGGATAGTCGTAGGGGAATGACGCGAAGAGGATACCCAGGAAAAAGCAAGTGGCTGGCCGGAGAGGAAACATATGGTTAGTTTGACACTGCGAAGCTGTGAGCGGCGGACAGAGAAGGTACTTACGGCCGATAATCATAAAAGTTGCGAATGAGCCGGTCCCGCGGTAGTCGCGGGACGTGCTGCGTTTGGAGTAATCAATCCAGCGGGCCATTGTGGGGACACGATTGATATTTGTTGTCCAGTATATATAGTTTGCGAAGCGAAATATACGTGTCAATAACCGATCAATGTGATAATAGATTGATAATGGAGGTAGTGAGATAATAATTATTAGAGCCAATAATCCTAGTCCATACCCCATTAGGGTTATGAGGTTGATAAGATAACGTTGCTTATCATTGTTCACATGTACAAACTATTGAGTATATATAAAACTTAGATTAAAGAAGTTATAACATATAGTATTATCGCGCCAGTTATAACCAGGTCACATATACCAGTGGTCTAAACCAATTCCATTAACTAACTCACCCTGTAGCATTAAACCCAGACAACCAAATGAAACAGAGACAGTAAACCCCAAGAACCATTTAAGCAGCTATCGCGCTCGGCGACGACTCAGTGCCCTCGCCAGCCTTTTTACCCTCCAACTCTTTCTGTGCGGCCTGTAACCACTCAGCTCTGAACTTGGCCAGATACTTGCCAGCCATCACGCGCGCATCCTCAACTGTATG
The DNA here is from genome assembly GCA_002778035.1 of Ambrosiella xylebori. Classification (NCBI taxonomy): domain Eukaryota; kingdom Fungi; phylum Ascomycota; class Sordariomycetes; order Microascales; family Ceratocystidaceae; genus Ambrosiella; species Ambrosiella xylebori. The sequence continues at coordinate 2,744,564 of PCDO01000002.1, forward strand.
GTGGTTAGTATCGAAACGGGGGAGTTAGACAACTGAATAAACTTACTCTCAAGCCAGATACCTTGGATAGTATCCAAAGCCAACTCTTTGACGGGCGGGCGCATCATAACCAAGTACAGCAAGCTCGTCAGTACCAATGACACTACTGTGGGATCACGGCAACATTGCTTTACACGAGACAAGATGGCTTCACTGAGTTCTGGGATCTCAGAAAGAAATCGAGTCAGCACCTTATCACCAGGGTGGAGATAAGGCAAGAAGCCATCAAGTACTCGCATAGTCAACTTATGATACTGAGGTTGATGCGTGTCGTTTCCAATGCGAGCTTGGACACGATCATTGTACCACTCCTCGCACAACCAGGAGACAGCCACGTCGATGCGCTTTCTGAAATCGATTATGATGAACTTATATATCATATCATGGAGTGAATCGCTAAGTGTTGTCAATGATGCTGATTTGCTTGTTGTGGCTTCAGAGCCCGTCACGGCTAGCTTGGTATCTGGGCTTTCGGAAGAACCTATAGAAGGTGATCGACTGGCGATGCGGATCAGTGTTGTGATCCACGAGTCGCGGTCTCCCGAGTTGGCTGCAAACTGCCTCCAACCCGAGGGACCCTTCTTGACGGCTGAGTCGTCACCGATGATTACACGGTCCTCGAAGACTTGCCTCGCGGCAAGTTGACCCATCCCTAGCGCTGATTCTTGAGTTAGAGGAGGTGCTGTAGGGAGCTTAAAAGCTTCCAATGATAGTGAGGCCTCGGGCTTAGGAACTACCGCTTGAGTGGGCTCGCTGTCCATTCTGTTCAGCATCTGTTCGTTATCTTCTGCCCCATAAAAATCGGGTTCATAGTCGTCATCTTCGTCGACCCCTAAGGGTTGTGTGTTCGGGTTCATTGTCGTTTCGGCTGTAGCTCTAAGGTCGTCGAGACGTTTTCGTACGTCAGCAATCTTGCGCTCAAGCACAGCCGGGTCGGTAGTCGCAAGAGCTTTGACTACTATTCTAGAGACCAGGTGCGCGGGCAGCATATGTACGTCAAAATCTTTAACGGTTTCCGATGCCTTCTTGCTGAGAGTAAAAATGTCTGCAAGTGTGTGCGGACCAGGACCAAATGGTGGCGTATCGTAGTCAACCCCATTCCCTGACAGCGGAGGCGAGTGAGCCATTCTCTGGCGCTTATGATCTGACTGTGAAATACTGGGAGGTTCGAGAGGGCGTTTTCGGCCAGCATCATCTTGGACAGTTTGACCACGGTTGTTAAGCCATTCTAGTCTCTGATGAATGCGCTGGTTGAAGGGATTTTGAGGGTCACGCTTGAGGAACCCGATGAAGAATATCTTAACGGTCTTCGAAACTGATCTCATCATAACCTTTTCGCGAGGGGTCATGTTGTTATTCGCATATCTATAGGGGTCGTAGTTGAGGGTAACATTCAAGATGCGATTTCCAATGTTTTGGCGTGATCGAACCAGAATGGTCAAGCAGTTGAAAATGGCATCAATCAGTAGACCATCTCCGGATAATGGATTGCTAAATTTGAGTCAGCATGTGTCACTCAATATGATCATGAGAACTAATACGTACATGTTGTGGTCCTGAAGAGTCCCGAGAATGCGATCGAGTAGCCCATGAGCCTCTGCTTCAAGAATTCTAGGATCCAAAAGACTGTGGTTTGGTGGGATCCGGTCCAGGGACACGTCCAAGCCATCGCTACGTTTAGGATCAAGACCAGTCGAGGCAGTCTGGGCCAGGACGACTCGTTGCGCAAACTTGACGCAACATATCTGAATAGATATACTAGTGGTATCCCATATAGAAATAATACGCGACTTGATTCCTTGGATCTTCTGCCACGTTATGTTATCATAGGAGTTTTCGATCCTATATGAGCATGTTAGAACCTGATCATGTATACGTCAAACCTAAGCTCAAGTTGGTCAACTTACGTCCACCGCATACTGATAGGATGTATGTTAGCGCAAGTCAAGATAGTGCTGCGAAGAACATGAACATCTTCATTGGGGTTGTTTAAAACAGTCTCCAGCGTATCTAACACTCCACCCAGCTGCATAGTCTCTTTGTCCTTTGCCGAAAGCGCCGGCGTCGCAAACGCCTCAAGAATAAATTCGGCCCCCCATCGCCGCAATTCCAGCATGGAACCAGGTTGTAGAAGGGGAAGAAGGCCTTTCACCACATCAGGATAGAGTTTGGTATCGGCAAAGACTAACTTGCGAGCATCATTGAGCTGTTGCAGATGCTCCTGAACGGCGCTCATGATGGGTGGGTATTGTTCGGGATAGAAGAGGATATTTCGACAATATTTGATGATATATAAGTTGAGACAAAGATTTGCGATCGGGTTCCAGTTAGCGATGGTCGAGAGATAGTCCTGATTGGGCGGTGTTGTCGATCGATGTCGTGTGCAACACAACCCTCTGCAATAGGAAAAGCGCAATAATAGACGCCTTGTCAATTTCTCGGAGTTTCACGTAGAATACCGATTCACGCCGGAGTCAAACTGAAACGAAAACCAATCAACTGCGATAACGATTTGTTCGGCAGATTCTGATTGTAGGTTTTGCAGATTGGACTTATTTCTTAGGGAAAAAAAAGGTCGAAGCCTTGTCGCGATAATTCAATTAAGCAAGCCGTGTGCTTGCTTGCTTCCGAGGATCAAGTGAGCAAAAAAAACAGCAGAACCTAGACAACACCAACACAGTTCTTGACTAGTTGGGTTTACGATAATTTATAAACAAAACCACACAATCATGTTTAGCTATTCCAAAGTTTATATTCATTAAATATATTATTGTTCACATCTCGACAGCATGTTAGGGTTAATAACATGATGATCCACAAGCCTCCGATAATTAGCCGGGAAACGACGCTCATTCAGGAACCCACTTTTTTTGAGATCCCGGGAGCACAGAAGCCCGACACTAGTAACCTGACTACTGGTTATAATCGTTTTGACTCAATTACACCATATCTCATCCGCCATGCCTGCGTAAGTGATATGCAGCCGTCATTTGCAAACGATCGACTCGTTTGATAACTAACATCTCCCAGCGATCAATCCTACTACACCCGCAACTACGCCCAGGGCCAAGCCTTGATTCGTGCTCGTAAGCCGTATCTGGTCAAGAACGCCGTTGTTGGCTTTGCTCTAACCGGTATTGTCGGTGCCGTCTGTACGTATCATGGTTGAAATAGGCTGTTGGTGATGGTGGATATACTAACCATAGCCTAGATTGGTACACCCTGCATGCCGTCGGCCAGGAGAACTTCGATGATGTCAAGGTCCCTGATGCGCCCCAGGCCCCCAAAAATGCATAGATTCCAGGCCCTGATGTTTACCCCACAAGTTTGTGATTTACTTGATGTTTTGTAACATACTCGGACTGTCCGAGATGATGTTATGCTGTACATTATTTGATTCCCTGTTTAATTGTTCCTGATACCAAGAAGTAGGAACAATTGTGTATAATAGACATTCACAAATCCTGCAACCAGCTAGTCTAGACCTAAGAGTCATCATTGAAACTGTGATTCAATACAAGGTGAGCATCGCTCAACGAAATCCAATATAAAATAACACGTAAGTATCGAGCTGACTAGGACTGCAGCTATGCCGATAACATTATCAACGTACAGTAACAAGACAAGCCATCCCCCAACGCCTCAAGACCAAGGTATAGAGAACCAAAACCGAACATGCCAAGACCCAAGAAAATCAAATCGCCATTTTCGTCGTAATGCAAGGCACTCCTCGCTGTAAATGTCATGATTTGGTCGAAAATTGCAAAATCACGATCTCGCCGCATCGACAGGCGGTCTCAGTGGTGGTGAGATGCCGTTGGCCACATGGTTGGGCATCCGAGATTTCGAAGCAGTTGTAGAATGGGCAACATTAACTTCTTTAGATTTCGCCTGACTTGCTCGGCGACTGTTGCCAGTGTTTTGAGATGCAATAGATAGGTTTCGTTGAGACGCAGGGTTCTGAACGTGAGCAGGCCCTTGTGCGGACATGGGTGCAGACAGGACTGCAGCAGCGGCTGCATCTTCCGCTGAAGTTGACATTGCTGTTCTAGCAGGTGGCCGACCTCGAGTTGTGGAAGGAATGCGAGCTTGTCTAGGAGGCGGAGGAGCCTCTGAATACATCGGGTCGAAGTGACGCTGTGACTCGTACATGATAGCCTAAAGAAGCAGATGTTAGAACAAACTCACAGATACGGGCAATTGAGCATAGAGAATGCCAGATGGAATATCAAGCCTACCTTCATAGCGTTGAAGTCATCCTCCATTTCTACATCAGTGGCTCCATGCATATGTGGTACGGCCGGGAAACCAATATGTTTGGCCATGCCAGACAAGATGGAAACCTCTGTGTTGTAAGCGACAGAATTGCGTGTTTGTTGCGCAGGACTTGATGGGAACATAAGAGCAACATCAGGGACACTGTGAGCCCGCCGACGGGCTAACTGCGTATCGTACCAGTCTCGTTGAAGGATCCCCAAGTACTCTTCACGCTTCTCACGCATGGCCTGGTAGAATTGTGACCAGATCTGCGTACGTGTAGAGACGGCAGTTTCTTCTTGAGCCTTGAGGGCGTACTCAAACTGTTTGTTGATGTGTTTCATCTTCTTGTTGTATCGGTCATTGATACATTGCATCATAGCGAGATATTCAGGATGGTAGGGTTCTTCGGCAAGCAAAGATTGCTCTTCCTTCTCGAGTTTTTCGAGACGATCCTTATAAAGCCTAGAGCAGGTTGAATGTCAGTGATGAGGGAAAGTGACCATATTTAAGGTGAGATTGGGCTTACTTGTCTCTGAAGGTGACAAACCGAGCTTCAATTGCATTCCATTCTTCAATAGCAATGCGCTTCTTTTCTACTATCGATAAAGTTAGTAAAAAATCTCGATCCAGAACGAGAAAAAAAGACACAACTTACGCTCTTCTTCATTTCTTAAAGCTGCTTCGGCCTCTTCGTCAATATCAGCATCGTGATCGCTATGAGCTTTGTTGCCATCCTCAGTGCTATCTTCTTGGTGACGGTCGGGAGAGACATGACGACTCCTTGTGCCGCTGGGCCGTTTAAGATCTTTGGATGGAGCACCCATATTGTTATGGCCAGAAATACCATTGGTAGGATTACTGGAACTGACAGTTATCGTGAATGTCGAGGTGTGCGCGTCAACTTTGCCATTCAGAATACCAGACATACTGCGCTTAAGGTGAGGTTGGCCACTCCCCAAGATATCAGTGTCTGGTGAGCGTTTTCTCTTCTGGTTGGCAAGTTTGACAGAAACGCTGGGAAGAGGAGAACGAGGGACATCACTAGCATATAAATCATCCAGATCGGAACCAATCGTGGGTGAATTGGCAGTGCGACCGTTGGGGCGAGTCGGCGTTTTTTCGATGATGTGATCTCTGTTAAATTGGCCCAAAATCACAGACTTGTGTCTTTGGACTTGGGGAGTGTCGAACATACGTTCAGTCTCAGCTTCGGTATCGTTGCCAGCATCTGACAGATTGCTGTCTGAATCATCATCATGAATGGGAGGTTTCTCCGCCTCAAGCACGACGTCGTCCATCTCGTCAGGAAGACCGTCCTTATCTTCAACTTCGCTCAATGGACTAGTGGTGGTACTAGCTTCAGCGTCGGCATTAGACTCCAGAACATGGAGGCCAGATACGGCCTGCGCGGCTGTTGCCATCACGGCGGTTTGTGTGGTATGAGAGGGTTTCGATCGACGGACTGACTGCGACGCAGCGGAGGTCAAAGGGGCGAACAACCGGAAATTTGGTGTTGCCAGGAACAAAATAATGTTCCTTTTGCGAGTGTGAGGGTGTATTGGGGTATCGCGAGGTGTGTTTGGCTTAGGCGTTGTTGAAGGTGGTAGTCAAGATGTGCTTGACAACCAACAGTCGAGATCTAGAAAATAGAGCGAAAAGTAGATAATTAAGGTCGAGAAAGGACAACAGAAACGTGAGATTGAACTTTGGTTTATAAGATCAAAACAAAGACATATAAAAATGGCTTGGTAAACCAGTCACAATCGGTAACCAATCGGCAAAATTGAAGCGTAGAGAAAGAGTGGAGGAGAGGCACCGAGGGCCGGGTTGCTGAAAAGAAGAATCTCTCTTTGGAGACGGGGTCGATGCGATCGCCTGCGAAATGTCATGGTACTCGTGCAGCAATCCACCGGCTTTGGCTTTAGGTAAGGGCTATGGGCTGCCAAGGGCTGTAATGGGCTGTCAATAACCACTAATGGACGGCAAAAATAAATTATACCAGGGGCCTGTCAGCTGTCCACACAAGCTTTCCGAAGCCAGCCAACTGGACTAAACCCTAGAACGTCATCATTCTTAGCCAATTTGCGCGCTGTTTCAGAACCCTCAAAAGCGGTGAGAGGCGCATTTGATAGGCCCCACTAAAAAATTAAATTCGCCTAGGAAGTTTTTGTTAGTTTGGCCGGCGAGAAACGACGCCTGTGTAGACTTGGTGATTAAGGCAATTCTAAAAGGCAATTAGCGGGTTTTTTTTTCGTTTTGCTATATACTTTTTGATGCCCCTCACTCTATACTCACCATGAGCTTGTATGTTACTCAAATTGAGTGCGTTTTAGGATGTTTGATGCTAATATTGCTCACGTAGAAGTTCGTTTCTCGGTGTTTCCGTCAAGACGGTAGACTCGTCTCTAGATGCTCTTTTCAGCTCTAGTGTAAGTTTACTGAGTTGCAAATTCTACCTATAATAACTTCAAAAATCACTAACCCAATATCTATTTTCAGGTTGGCCCCGCCAAGCTCGACAAGACCCCTGTGATCAGACCCAAGAAGCAAACCGCTCTCCCCGCTTCCAATAACGATGACAACGATGGCGATAATGATGAAGTGACCGGGTCTGGAAAGGAAGAAGATAAAGAGGAAGAGGGTGTCAACGAAACTGTCAAAGAGTGCAGGCGGAGGCGGAAGCAGGAGAACGAGGACCTCGAGACCAAGTATCTGGAGAGGCTTGCTGCTGAGGACGACGAAGAGGAAGGGAAGCCCAAAAAGCGCATCAAGGGCAACAATGAGGCCCTTGAGGAAGTCGAGACTGCTAAAGACGCCGAGTCCGATCCTGAGTCTGACGCCTCAGAAGACCTCGTCCACGAGTCCTTGAAGGACACCGCCGCCCCCGCCAACAAAAACAACGAAATAGAGAAGGCCAACCGCACAGTCTTCCTCGCCAACATCACCGCCGACGCCGCCACTAAGAAGTCACAAAAGAAGGCCCTCCTAGCTCACCTCTCAACCATCCTCGACACCAAAGCCACCCCTGCCGAAACCATCGAGTCCATCCGCTTCCGCTCCCTCGCCTTTTCCACCATCTCCATGCCCAAGCGTGCCGCCTACATCACCAAGTCTACTCAGGAAGCCACTGCCAAATCTTGCAACGCCTACATCGTCTACTCGACACCTGCCGCCGCGCGAAAAGCCTGCACCGAGCTCAACGGCTCCATTGTACTCAACCGGCACCTCCGCGTCGACTCCGTCGCCCACCCTGCCCCCACCGATGGCCGCCGCTGCGTCTTCGTCGGCAACCTCGGCTTCGTTGATGATGAATCTGTCTTCACCATCGACCCCGAAGGCAATCCCGAGCGCAAAAAGCGCAACAAGGTCCCCTCTGACATCGAGGAAGGCCTCTGGCAAGTCTTTAGCGAGCGCGCCGGCAAAGTTGAGTCTGTCCGAGTCGTCCGGGACCCTAAGACCCGCGTCGGCAAGGGCATCGCTTACGTGCAATTCTACGACACCAACCACGTCGAGAAGGCCCTGCTCCTCAACGAAAAGAAATTCCCCCCCATGCTCCCCCGCAAACTCCGCGTCACCCGCGCTAAGGACCCCCGCAAGACCGCTAACGCCCTCGGGCGCAGCTATAACAAGGCCTTCTCCGCCGAAAAGGCTAAGACCGCCCCCAAGGCCACTTTGCTCAAGCACGTGCCCAAAGCGACCGCCAAAGAGCAGTCGATGGCCGGTCGTGCGACCAAGCTGCTCGGCCAATCCAGCGCCAGACGACAGGTGCGCGAGGAGAAACATGTCCGTCGGGGTGACCGGCCAGCAAGGGCTTCGGGATCTGGGGCTGGAGCTAGAAGGCAGCCGCCGACTATCCAGAGTCCAGAAAAGATTATTCTGGAGGGCCGTCGGGCGTCGGAGAAGGATGGCAAGCCTAATGATATCAAGTTCAACAAGAAGGGTAATGGCGGTGTGCGCAAGAAGAGACCTACGGGTCGTCGGGCGCAGCGGTCACAAGAGTGGAAGAAGAAGAATGGTGGGAAGTAAAGAGTTAAATGTTTATAATTGAGTTTCTTTGGAGTTATCATGTTTGTAAAAGTACCTATCGAGTTATTTTTTCAATATATAATTTGGGTGTTTAATGCATGCGTTGTTGAAATACACGTATTTACATAGCACCATCCAAATTTGGACATCTAAAAGATGTGAAAGAATGCGTGTAACGTGGTGACTTGAGGTATGATATCATGGCATAATATATCACAAGTAAGCAGAGCAAAGAAGTGAGAACAAGAAAAATACATCAATATAGAAATGACAACATCGAATTCTGATTTTCCAAGATACTCTGTGGCAATAACAAGTGCAAGAAAGGAGTCATTATATCCTGAGCCAAAAGCGCAACGCAAGACAAGAAATTCAAAGCGAAAGTGAACAAGTATTAAGTCTGACCCGTAGAGCCCTAAATCCGCGTCACATGATATTTCAAAATGTATCTACACGGATTCATGCGTGCATAGCGGAACTACAGTGTAAAAAAATAAATGATTTCAAAGCAGTGAGCCTAGCACTTAGTACTCGCCCTCAATCTCATCCTCATAACTCTCGCCAGCAACCTCTTCATAATCCTTCTCTAGGGCAGCGAGATCCTCACGAGCCTCAGAGAACTCACCCTCCTCCATACCTTCACCAACATACCAGTGGACGAAAGCGCGCTTAGAGTACATAAGATCGAACTTGTGGTCAAGACGAGACCAGGCCTCGGAAATGGCAGTGGTGTTTGAAAGCATGGAAACAGAGCGGTCGACAGAGGCAAGACCACCGTCGGAGGGCGAGGCAGTAGGAACAGCAACGGGCTTCTGGTAGTTGATACCCAGCTTGAAACCAGTAGGGCACCACTCGACCAGGTTGAAGGAAGCCTTAGCCTTAATGGCAGCAACGGCGGCGTTACAGTCGCGGGGGACGACATCACCACGGTACAGCAGAGCGACAGCCATGTACTTGCCGTTACGGGGGTCGCAGACGACCATCTGGTTGTTGGGCTCGAAGCCTGCAAACATGATGTGGTCAGATGACAAGAGTTCTTTCTATGGACTTGACGAAACGAATGTTTTCAAACTTACACTGGAAGGTAAGGTCGTGGACCTTGAAGCTTTCGTGAGAGCTCTTGTTGGCAGAGATAACGGGGGCGTAAGAGATAAGAGGGTAGTGGATACGAGGGAAAGGAACCAAGTTGGTCTGGAACTCATTCAGATCAACGTTCAGAGCACCATCGAAACGCAAAGAAGAGGTAATGGAAGAAACGACTTGGGCGATCAGGCGGTTAAGATGCTCGTAAGAGGGGCGAGAAACATCGAGGTTACGACGGCAGATGTCGTAGACGGCCTCGTTGTCGACGAGGAACGTGCAGTCGGCGTTCTCAATGGTAGAGTGGGTGGACAGAACAGCGTTATAGGGCTCGACAATAGCGTTAGAGACACGAGGAGCGGGGTAAACAGCGAACTCGAGTTTGCATTTCTTGCCGTACTCATGCGCTAGACGCTCAAGCATCAGGGCACCAAAACCGGAACCAGTACCACCACCGAAGGAGTGGAAAATCAGGAAACCCTGGAGGGAACTGCAGTTATCTGTGATCGCATTTCATGTTAGTTGTTGTACGCCAATTAACATTTCCACTGGGTATTTTATCACGGCTGTTGGTGATGTTGATTCTGACATCTGACTATCCCTCCCTCACAACAGTTCCTGAAGTCCTTCGCATCAGGGGTAACGGAGCTTAGTAATTGAGGGTTGGCGGTGAAGAATCCTTGTGTAGCAGTAGAGAGGGGTCACAATGACAGCCAATCAAAAGATGGCAGCGCACATCACAACAGAACACCAACACAATGTCAACAAAATGTGAATCGCGGAAGAACAAAAAAACATACCAGCAACGCGACGAATGCGCTCAGTGACGTTCTCAACCATCTCCTTTCCAATGGTGTAGTGACCACGGGCGTAGTTGTTGGCAGCATCCTCCTTAGCGTTGATCAACATCTCGGGATGGAAGAGAGACTTGTAATTGCCGGTGCGGATTTCGTCAATGGGTGAGGGGTCAAGGTCGACAAAGAGGGCGCGAGGCACGTACTTGCCGGAGCTGGTCTCGGTGAAGAAAGTGTCGAAAGAGCCGCCCTCCTCGATGTCCTTGATGGTGGGGTTGGGGCGACCATCCTGGCCTAGACCGTGCTCGAGCAGGTAACTGTTGGGGGAGAGTTGGTGTTAGCTGATGATAATATGGTTGCGGTGGCATGGCAAAAGCGGATTGTATCATTCTTAGAATATCGTGAAATTCTAGCCGATGATATCAGGGGGAGTGTCATGATGTGGAAGATGAACTTGATGAAGCAGGAAAGGGATTGGGAATACATACAGTTCCCAAGCGGAGTTGCCAAGCTGAACACCAGCCTGGCCAATGTGAAGGTGAAGAATCTACGGAACACATCAATGTTTAGTATGATGCATTACAACGACATGACGACAAGACAGAGTGGCATAAGAAAGCATGATACTGCTACGGGCTAGTATAGTTTTTGCCAGCTATAGCTATATATAAGCTAATAGCTTAGGCACTAGAGCTCCCACTCAGCCGACAGCGCCACTCGTCGAAGCCAAAGTAAGCACCAAAAGCAAATTGGGTCCCGTAAAAATCGGAACTCGGGTTCGCCCGTACGCAGCCATTAACCACTAATTCTACAATACCGCTCCGTCACATCTCCGGGACATCGGCCCTTTCGAGCACCGTTGGACCTACCTCGCCGTGCATCGTGAAGTCAACAAAAAGAAAAAAAGAAAAAAGAAAAAGATTCGAAATAAAAAAAAGAAAAAGCACAACAGACGCAAAAATGGATATCTAAAAACAGTTTAAAAAAAGAAAAAAAAGAAGAAGAAAAGAAGACAAGATAATAAGGAGACCGCAAGAGGCTCACTGAGGTTCACCCAGCACCAAAAAAAACAACGAAGCGAGCAAGAAGGCAAGGTACCAACCGAACAGCAAGGGCTATCGCGAGAAACTGTAGCTGCCAATCTTACAATCTTGGGCCTGGGTCCCCCACCAAACCTGCCAAAAATCCAGAGATCCAGGAGAGGAAGGGCCCCAATATGTCATTTCCTTTAATAGTCCAGTACGCACAAAAGTGAAAACAGGAAGGATAAGAATGGCTGGCAGCCGCCCCGCCCCTCTGCTACCGAGGTGAGCTCCCCCTGCTGTGAGTTTCGATAGAGCATATGCTACGATAATCTACGTGAGGAAGTGTATGAATGGTCTTGTTTATTGTCATGTGAAATCGAGCTGTGTTTTTTGTGTTTTTCTATTCATTTGGTTTAGCTTACGATTTGTGGTGATGTTCGCCCATTGGTCGCAAGCTCGTGGGGAGCTTGCACCCACCCAATCTGTCCCTGAAAATGGAACGAAGCTACCGTTTTCCAGCCAACCTTAGAAGGAATAAAGTTATATATATATATCTAAAATAAACAATACATAGCAACTCCTACCATTATATATATCAATCGCTAATTATACACACTACATTAAATAACTTGTCACCCATCGAAACCTTTATCAATTCTCGCCAATACCTCAAGCCATACAAACCTCATTCGATCAACCAATTCCCCGCGCTTATCACCACACGATATTTATTTCCCACCTGCATCTGTGTGACCCCTGGCCAGCCTGCTATTCCACCTGAAGCTCTCACTTGGAAAATTCAGGGGTTACCTATTAATTGTGGGGCCTCCCACTCCCCAATTTCAACCAATCTCGCAGACAACACCTGCTGCATGCAGATTGAATTAAATGCTTGGTGTGTATGGAGGATTCCTTTTCCCTCTTTTTTATTAATTTCAAAGGTTGAGTTGGCAAGTTATCAGTGGCTGGTCAGATGCAGGGTTAAAATATGTATAAATCTGAAGTGAATCCAGTAAGGGTTGAGTTTGATTGTTGCTTGATGCTGAACATAGTCTGATTTAAGGTTGACAACTTCATGTTTACATGATGTCATCAACAGTTCTCCAAAATATTGAGTCTCAATCTCAGAATCTCAGATGATGACGTTAAACCTCAAGTGCGCTAGTGGCAATTGAAAGCTGGGGTCAATTTGTTCGTCTTCCAGATTAGGAAACATCCTTTTGTTAGGGTTCTCATCATAAAGTTACATAAAAAATCTTTTCAGATGTCAAATTCAAAAGAATTTTGTGGATATGATAAAAAAACAAAACATGACTGATATATTACGCCTAGAAAACACAATGCAGACTTTGTTTTACTCCAATATCACAACCTTCTCCCAAAACACACACACAAAGCTAAGCCCACAAACGCAAAGTCGTATCCGCACCAGCGGACACAACCCAAGGATGTCTGCCATGCCAGTCAACATCCATGACACCCAGCTTATTGACAATTTTGTGCCCACGCAACACCTTGACCGGCACAATCGTGGGGTTCTCCATGAGATCAGCGACAATTTTTCCGTGGAACACCTGGATCGTACCGTCGTCAGAGGCATCTGCAAACAACGGGAACCCACCACGGTGGTACCGCACCGCCCGGACCGCCTGACTGTGGAATCGCATAGTCTTATACGGTCTGGCCGACAGGTCCATATCGTGCCATAACAGACGTCTGTCATAGGAACCGACAATGACGTTATCACCGCCAGGGTGGATATCAAATGATGAGATCCACCGAGCACCGGGCTGGAGAACCTTGACCAGCTCTTGTCTTTGGAGATCGTAGCAACGGATTAACCGCTGCGTAGCAACGAAGAAGTAAGGACGGGTAGGGTGGAAGTGAGCAGTTTGTGCCAAACCGGGCAGTTTCCGGAAGGGAACCTGGGTAAGGTGCTTGCTGAGGGTGTGAATGGCAACAGCGCTACGCTGACCGGTAGGAGAAACAGTACAGAAGAAGTCACCACGGCGATGCCAGCTGATAGTCTTGACAGAAGAACGAACAGTGATCTTAACCAAGACACCAGCCGCTTCCATCTTGGAGCCAGGACGAGCCCATTTACCAGGGGGATCCTTGCGCTCACCGGAAGCCGTGGTGGAGGCGCCAGCCTGCTTGCCTCCAGTAGCGTACCCGAAACCGACGTCAATAACAGCACGGGAAGCAGCCTCAGCTTCGGTAGTGAGGATGCTGAAAGGAACCATGAGGAAGATGCCCTCACCAACGGAGGTGGCGATGACCATGGCATCTTTGGTGGGTCTCCAGCGCACGCAGTCGATGGGTTCATCGGTGCTGATGCAAGCAGACCACTCGAGGTGGCCATTGAGGTCGTGGACACGCACGATGCCATCATCACCACCACTGGCAACCCACTCACCACAGGGAGAGACGGCAACGGAGCGCACACGACTAGTCGACCCGTGGAAAATAGTCTGGCAAGTAGTGGGGAATGGGCGCAAGTCCTCGGGGGATGGAAGCTTGGGCAGCAAAGAGTCGGGATCAATGTTGAGACGGTTCTTGCGCACACGAGGAGCCAGGTACAGATCCAAGCAGCGGTTGAAGCGCTCCTTAACAAACTCACCATAACCAGGAACCTTGCGGAGAGAGTCGTACCGCTGGGGAAGATACTCCTTCTTGCGGTCTTCGGGGTCCATGGCCTCCCAAGCTTCCCGCTCCTCCTTGGTAGGAAGGTACTCCGGAGGAGGGTTGTAAGACAGGTCGTAACCCGGAGGGGCAGGCTTGGGAGCGGGGATGTGCATGATATGCTCTTCCTGAGGCTCCTCGTTGGCCCAAAGGTCAAAGAATCTCTCTTCTTCCTTCTCCTTTTGTTCCTCTTTGGGTTTGTATGGTAATAAACGGCCCTCGCGAATGGCGCGGACCATCTTCACGACACGCTTGGCTTCATGTTTAGATGGAATGAAGCGGCGCTTGGGCTCGGGAGCCGCACTGAGGGGCATTTTTTCTTCATGGCTGGTGAAGTACTCAACCATTTCCTGAATTAAACCATTGTGGTTAGCCAATGTGATTCATTAGACTACGTGATTCACCATGATGGCAACAAGCCTGTCTTGCGTAACACACTGATGAGCGTTGACATTGTTTGTGTGCCCACCATGTTTATATTTGGCACACCATCCGGAACTCTTGTTGTCTCAATCTACCAAAACTCTCAATGTCCCTTTGTAGTTGTGCATATGCAACATTACGATAAACAACAGCCACTCAGAAGCCAAAAGTCACATGAAGGGTAAGCCTTGACAGCCTGGACGCAGGAACTTTGCCGCAATCAGCCCTGTGATGCCTCCATAATGGACCGGTAAAGCCTCAGCTAAGTACCCTATCTACCACCAGGACCGCCAAACCACAGTGTGCAGCTCTGCCATATGCAACAACAGCAGCAAGTAGATCTCGGCTAAACATTATCAAAAATGACAATATCTTGGGCTTAGGAGGTACTGGTGGAGGCGTGTAGGAACTGGCAGGCAAGATGACGGGTTGAGAATGGCAAATCAGAGTACGAGAAGTCACGGCGTGATATCAGGTACAATCCTACAAGGCAGTTTTTGGCCAGAGTGGAATGTTGCTCAAGTTGGTAAGACGCCCGAAAAGAGTGCAGTGGTTGCTGACACTCCCCTCGCCGCTAAATAACTCCCAGGTACGTAGTACACATTTAGTGGGAACTTGAACAATAACCGGCAGGTACCACCAAATGAAGTGGGAAATGGGGGTTGACATCTCAGAAGTCGGGGTTTGAAAGGTTTGGGAGATACATACCGGATACGGGTCATAGCCCTTTTCCATCTCACTACGCTGGACCCGCGAGATCAACTCAAGCTCCTCCTGGGTAATCTCCTTGGGTAGACCAGTTTCAGGATCAATGGTATTAGTCCAACCGGCAGGGAGCTCGATAGACTTGAGGAGAGAGTCGAGCGCATCACCGGCAGCGGGCCGCATTATTTTCTTGCCGTTGATGTCATAACCGATGTGGGGGTGGGTGTCGTAAAAAGATAGTGGAATGTTACCGATAGTGTTTACAGGCTCGTTGGCATCGGTGTCGTCAGAGTCGTACACAGGGTCGATTTCCTCATATTCGTAACGGACGCCACCGTTGGCATCAGTGGTTATGCAATAATTAGTGGGCTCTTCCGGCGCCTTGTTCCAATTGAGGTCATCAAATTCGTTGGTAAAGGGTTGCGCCTCCTTGGGGCACGAGGCAAGTTCGGAAATGGTGTTGGGGATATCACTATCTTCGGACTCCTGCTCTTCGGACTCGCTGATATCGGGGTCGCTTTCCAGCCCCTCCTCAAAATCCTCGTCACCAAAGCCTTCTACGGCAGATTCATAGTCTTCTTCCTCATCTTCACTACCAGAGAGGACGCCCTCGAGGTGACCGTCGCCGAACTCATTTTCATAGTCCGACACGACGAGATCCTCCTCGACCTTCCGCTTGCGAGCGGCCGCAGCCTTAGGGGCCATTATGAGATGATGTGGAAGTTGATTGGTCAAGCTAAGATATTATGCGGAGTTAGGCGACACGGCGTCCTGCGTGAACAAAGATGCTAAGTGGCCTAGAATGTTGTTGCAGTATAATAGATAGAGGGGCGTCGAGGGTGTGCAACGAAACACAGCAAGCCGATTCTATCGCAAAGAACTTCCAAACTAGAGGCGTATGTAAAACACCTCGAATATACAGACACTCCGGAACGCAACAGGTGAAACCGCGGGCAAAAGATAGTGGACAATTAGTGATAGCGTAGAGTGTAGATGGTAGAATATTTTATGACGGGCCCAATCAGTCTCCTCTTCTCGCTCGCCGTATTGATAGCACGCTTTTCCCAAAAATTTTGCCAAACTTTTTTTTTCTGCCGTGCCATAGGAAAGCGGAAGGATTTCACCGCCATCTACTTTTGGGTTAATGTGGGGCATTCCCCCAAAACGGGAGTGGTTATTAACCCAGATTGAATTCGATTTTGTGTGAGACAAACCTTCATAGGGAAAAAAAAAGAGAGATATCAGAATATTTTTGATGCAGAGTTCATTTGTGCGACAGATCCTTATTTTTGTGAGGAGTCCGCCAGTTTACTATGGGCGTTCTTTTGACAGCCATAATAAAAGAGCGGGTTCAGCTACACGGCGCAGATGCAGAAGCAATGCAGGAGCCCCACTTTTTATCATGCCGTTGTGTGACATCTCGTCAAGTGTGATGGGAGAGGGACAGAAAAAGCAGGCTTGGCTGTTTGACAAATGAGGCATCGGCTTGGTATTGTTGTTGGCGTTGTATATTTCTCTTGTTGTTATCGATATCCCTGCGGACGACTATGAACCTGGTCTTCTTTATTTTTCAGATTATGTGCGTCATTGATAGACAGCTCTGCAACTTAGCCACACGTTAAGGTTGGGTTGCGATGGTTTGATGTTGACAATGGAAGTTTATGTTTTACCTCACATGAAATTGTCGTGTTGTTCGCGAAGCTCCGAATGATAGAAGCGAGGCTTACGGCTTGAAGAACTGAGACATGAGTTCCATGCGACAAATGCGATTTCCAATTCCCTAACATTCACAAGGACATCGGAGACATCAATCCTAATCACCCTACGATTGATGTCGTTTCACCCCGAGTCCAGATTCACTCACCCCACTCCCTTCCACCACACTTTGGGCCAGCCCAACAATCAATGATACAAAATAACCATACCTAAGCTTAACCATAGACGTCATTTGGCCTACACCTTTGAATCCCACCTGGATGCAGAGTACCATGCCGGATATGTCGCCCTGCACCAGAGATCGCCAGAGCTGAGACTAGTCATTGGCTATCTTCCTAAGGCAAGAAGCGCATGAATCTACGTATATATGTCTCTGAGATTCCGAAGTGATAATGTACTCCTGTGTGGCTCCAATGCACCACCTAACTGGCAACAAATGAAGCATGGTGTCTTGCAGGCTACATCTCAGACCGCTTCCCCCCGCTTACATAAAGTGACATCTGACATTGTCACCACCACATTGGGAGTCATTGGCTGGATATTCTGTTGTTTCTTTTCTCTATTATAGTTCCAAGACCTAGAACGTGCATATGATGTTGTCCTTGCAATTGATGACTTGGCGTTGCAAGAAAAAAAACGACCCACACATTTAACAGCGACAACAATGACAGGCTCGTCACAACATGTCGCCAGATGTAGCTCATCTCCATGACCGAGGGTAAACACAGTCTTGTTAATATTAACATGTATATATTACGGCATGCAGACTTCAGGGTGGTCGTTTAGTTTCCGTTATTTCATGTACTTTCGGATATTGCAGTGGCTAAAAATTACTATGGCTGGACGAGGGCGTACAAGTACCTACCGGCGAGGATATGTGTGTACTTATTGACCCCACACCACCTCCACAATCGTTGTCTGGAATCGGATCAGATGTGGAATCGCGGAAGCTATAGTCCAAGTTGGGCTGGATATGCATCTCGCTTGCAGGACCCCACACGCCTCGCGGCTTCGGTCTTGGGGAAGTTGTGCGCACGGTGTGGCGCACTTTGAGGGAAAGGGTAGCTTGACCGGTAGCTAATTCGGATGATCTTTTTGGTATCTATTTATGTATAGGAAGGCAACAAAATGTCTGGGACACTTTTGTTTCTGGAATTCGGAACGTATGGGGTGAAGTTGAAGATTTGCAATGGCCTCAGTGAAGTGAAGGAGATACATTTTTTTAAAGTATTAATGGATGCTACATTCTCTTTTCTTTTCAACACAAACATTGAGGACAAAAATGATAAGAGACCTTGGATTTTGGGACTGGTACTCTGGATGGAACTGTCGTATGGTACTATGAGGAATATGCACAGATACCGAGGTCTGATTAAGCTTCCTTTTCTCAGGAACAACGTAGTTTCCATATATCGAGAGAACCCCGGTAAAGGAGTTTTAATAGCAATTCAATACCTGTGCGCTTGTCAATGCTGCAGAAGATAAATACATTTTTATGTGGTGACCCGATTGTGACAGGGCGCGTAATCCTCAGCAGTTTCTTGGAAATAGCTTCCTATCCCGATCCTCTTTTTTTGTGTAGAATAGTTGGCTCCATCTTCATGGCAATGAATCCTTGTCTCTCGAGGGTCTCCCTAAATAACAATCACAGAGGAAGATTCTTAGTACAGAATGGATACATAGATACGAGTTTATCAACCTATATAGATAGGCTCCCGAGTGACCGGGAAGAAGGCAGAATAAGCTTTTTGGGGGTTATAATGATGAGGGAAGAGATGAGAACATGCCAAGTTTGTCACGTGCCATATTTTTTTTCTTTCTGCTTCCCGACTCAGCCAATGAATACCCTTTGGGAGTCATGATGCAAATACAGAGATCTCCTTTGGGATTGTCTGCTTGTGTATTCCGTCTGTCCTTTTGTACTACCAGGTCTCGGGCCCACTGTCTTCTTTTCTTGCATGTGCCACAATATACCCACAGATCCAAGGATATTGTACAAATATGGACATAGACATACAGCATAACTCTGTAGAATTACCTGCGTCTTCCTTTTTTGTCCATATGTAACTAAAAACCAACAACGGGCTAGTCTTACGCAGTGTCTCGGAGGGTACCCCCTTAAAGCGGGAAGCTCCCCCGTGTGGTAATTGTACCAAGTGGAGCGGGCGGTGAGGCACACTTTATAGATGAGCGATTGATTGAAGCGGTTATAGGGAGAGGACATGTGGCTCGCAGGAGCAATAAAAACAAAGAGTTATTCCCGTGCTGGTAGCACACTATCTGTCTACGGTAGGGTTCAAGAAGTAATGGTTAATATATGCAACATTATATCACTAACTAAAGTTGCATATTTATCTCTATCAGCAGCTAGATAAATGCATACTGCTTGCATATACACAATGTACTAGTCAGTCCTCCAGGAATCCAACCTTGTCCAGTCTTGCACATCCGCCTTCACACCGGCCGCCTCGTCAACAACGTTTGTGATAACTCAGAAACCTCGCTACCAGCCCACTGAACCGACTTTTTGGCGCACGAGAGAGAAAGTGACGAGATGCTGTCGATGAGCGGGATCCCTGTAATATATGTGTGTGGATTGGACGCATATATACATCTAGATGCAGCCGGTCAAGTGTGCAGTGTGGGTTGTGTGAGAGGGGAAAAGGCGGGCTTGTTGACGTTTGTGACGGCAATGGAAATAAAGAGGTAAGATTATTTAGGTATGGGGGTTTTGAGAGCGTTGCTGTGATTGGGTTTCGTCCAATGAAGAAGGAAGATTTCTTTTTTTTTCTTGTGGTTGTTCGGGGCCGATTGATGTGATGACGATGAGTGATGGGTCCGGAGATTACACGGCAGCCATGACCGACAATAAGGAGATATTCAAACGTGTATGTTTCACCAAGGGCCCGCTCGGTCCTTGCCGAAAATATTCGAGTTCCTTGCCAATATAAATATATTGGCCATCTTGGTGAACTAGTCAGATCATCAGAGATTCTACGGCACATTGTGTATTTTCTCTTTTTTAGTTGGTTGGTGTGGAGGGACTGAGATATGGCAGTGATAGATATTGGTTGGGCTTTGAGGGATATAGGGTCGCCCGCTGGGCAGGCCAATCAGAGGGCGTCGATCCCCGGGTTGAATAAATACTAATGTTTTTTTTATATTCGAGAATATATATAGTGATTAATTGTCAAAATCCAAGCAAACTTCAACTCATTGAGAGCAGAAACACGCACAGAGCACACAAGTCAATCAGGAAGCTTTGTCCAAGTTTACCTCTATCATGACAACGGCGATCTTAGGGTGTCAACTAGCCGTCGATATATCCCTGTCAAGCAATCGTGATAACATCATGAGTATAGTGAGCCTATCTTCCATTATCACTTTACTCGGAAACAGTCAGTCAGATGTCTATTCTATCTTTAACTCATTTCCCCTTTTTCTTTTAACCTAAAAAACTAGTATTTTCTTAAGTAAAAAAAAAAATAAGATCTTCCCAGCCATAATACTAACCACCCCGTACTTGCACATATGCAGGCAGGATTCACCATGGTGTTTATTTTTAGAACACATTTATTCCAATTCATGTATCCACCTGCCCACCTGCCCACGGACCGAGCCATTTATCATATTATCAGTCAATGGGTTAATATCCAGTAATAAAGAAATAAAAATATGTACATATTACTCCTTTCCTAGAAGTGGAGATACAGGCCATCATGGAGAACACCATCCCATCCTGCTGGGATGCCAACTGCAATTTTATATATGTTATATATAAAATATATACACACTACATATAGCATACAGCCAGTCACCATCGTCCTTGATTCCTCTTCCCACAGACCGCCCGCCACACATCTTGTTATCTTGTAAGCATTCTCATTCCATTCCCATGCCCATTCCATGCCACCCGCATCTTCTAAAATAGAAACAGCGATCCCGCGATCTACAAAACGTCATTCTCCTCTTCGTCATAATCCATTCATCTGCTTCGGCCTTTCAAAGGAACACCAGGAAGATGTCAACTAACCGAATACCTACCCCACACTTCTTCAAAAAAAAAAGATATCCTTTGTATATAAATCTCTATACCCATTCCGGTAGTCATCTTCGATGACCTAAACGGATCGTCAAGTCAAGTCACGTTCACGTGAGTGAGCGGCACCAGTGGGTTTATTTAATCCCAGCAAGATTTTCTGGGCTATTTTTATCGCGGATGTTTGTTGACGCATGTGGCACATCGATTGCAGATTGCCACCGGTGCCATTATTAAGCACTCTATCAAAAAGCATTATTGTCTCTTGCCCCCACATCCACAGTTTGCCTCTTATAATAGTTACCTTACTATACACATACGCCGTTAACAGACCGTAGACCATCAGACGAGTACCCAGAGCCACGGATTTGGATTGGCGACTTTTACCTGTCATTTCGATGCTTGACCTTTTTTACCTTGCATATAGGATACATCATCGATCGTCCGCCCATCAGCCAGCCAGTCAGTTAGTTAGCTGACCCCACAGCCCGCCATCCGCGGCTTTTTTTATTCCCTTTTTCATTTCAGATACCTTGGTGATGCGTAGGATGTATGTATGTTACTCTTTAAACGACATGAGGCGCAGCGAAGATTACCAGTTTCTAAAGACGGTATATAATTCCTTTTTGTGTGCAGTGCTCTTTCTGTCTCGAGGTGATCTTCGGGAACCAGGGACTGGGTGGCTACGTGTAGATGGGCAGACTTGTTTAGTATGTAAGTACATGAATACTTTGGCCTTTTTGCGTCTGTAGACAAAGGGACCGATCGATTAGTAACGGTGGAGTTGTCTGTGATATGTGATGAAATAGTATAGAATAGGATGATTCAAGCGTGAGGCTGGATAAGGAGTGGTTAAGTGGTTGTATGTGTGCCTGGGATAATTATAGACAAGCTGAGGTTATCTCGGTTGGGTGGAAGGGAATTTGGCCAATGGTTAGAGTGGAGCCTATAGTGAGCATGTCCGGATGTAGGTGTTTGCCCTTATATTCACAATTCACTCAAAAGTTTTTCTAAGTATACATACTTTATGCCCATAATGTCATATTGTGATTCGCTCGGGTCACTTCACGAAGTCTAAATGTTTATCGGGGATAATATTTGTTAACCCTAACACTAGCAAGCAAATATGATGTACGTGATATGCATACTAAGACAATGGACAAAGCCAGGGTATAAAGAAGGACTCTAATACGTTTAGTTCTTAAATTTGGTATTGAGATTTTAAATTATAATAGTTGTGAGGGTCTGGTAATTGGTGGTCGATAATGGTATGAGTTTTCCCAAGGTTTCGTTTCCACCTACACACAAGATGCAAGATATCATTCACCAACTTGCGATCTGCCCGCACGTCAAATTATAAATCATTGTTTTCCTTAAGCTCTCATCTTTTAATTGCGTTGAATTTATTAATTAATGTATCGATTTACATACCCTGACATTCCTTGTCACATATACAACCCACAAACCCTTGCCAAGCCTTACGCATAAGCTAAGTCCCTCTCTAACCGACCTCGTTTAATGCATATTCTGACCCTTCAAGCCGAATTGTGTCATTCTAGCGCCGAAACGACAAGGCCTTGATTTTGTGTATTGTAGAAAGGATTCGAGTTAAATGCATATTTATTTAAAGGGAATGTTTTATAATTTTAACCTTGATGTGCTGTTGCCTGAGTACAGAGAGAGGTTAAAAATGTTAAAATGAGGTAGGAAGAAGAAGAAGAAGAAGAAGAAGAAGAAGAAGAAGAAACAAACTTTTTTTTTATGGGGCAGATAGAGTGAAAATGGGGATTGACGTACAGGATAAGTTTAGGCTTGGAGCTTTGGCCTAAGGAATAAGGCTGGTGTGTGTTTAGATTTTATGTGATACTGGGGTGCAGATGTTAAGCATCCACAAGACATTACTTGACATTGTAATTTCAAGATTCAAGAGTCATTGTCAATGTATTATTCTTATGGTGACACCAGAGAATTCCTAGTGATGAACAAGAACATCTGGCGGCTCATCATATACAGTTATCACACACACAAGGTTAGTCTGTCCATGTCTGTATGCACATACTATCCTTCCTGACTCCACCTGACACTGCGGCCAGGGGTGGAAACTCCCACAGGGTACTCTTACTTTAGAATCCCTCCAATATCCTTCCGTCAAGGTAGAGGAGCCTCTCCACCGGGCGCTCTGTATGTATATATGTAGATATATATGTATGCACGTACTTGTCTCTATACATAACCATCTATCACTTGAAGAACTCTGACCTTTTAGGATAACAAAAGTTACATACAATCTTGATTGGCTCCTGACCCTAATATGCTAAATGTCGAACACTACTTTTTTTTTCCGAACCCTGCTAGCAAAAGAAAGAACCCAAAAGGCACTACAAAACTACATGGTATGATAAAAGCGGGAAAGGAAAACGATAGTCTCCGTTTGAGAATGAGGGTGAGGACTATCACACCGGAGAAAGAGAAGGAGCTCTCTCTGCGGGATATCAAGAGGAAGCCCCCAACATGTTTGTGTTACAGATTGGGGATATTTGTTATTTGTTATAGAAGTTTGGTGAGCGGAGGCTCTAATCTTGAGTCATGACAAACCGGATGGACAATGAGATTGATGTGACCACGGACGGCGGGTGCAAGTTGAGGGTTTGAGATTCAAGAGGGAAGACAGATATATGGACAGACAGACAGAGAGAGAGAGAGATAATTCTGGTAAAATACTTTGTAAACCAGTTGATTGGCCGCGGAAGGGTTGCTATTCCTTTGGTGTGGCTCCTCTTTACACTGCCCAAGGTCTTTTTTTGGGGGCCAAGATGGTGGGGATGAAATTGGTTTTTTTTCTTTGTGTAGCCAGAGGGGTAAAGGTAAGAAGGGTAGGATTATGGAATGAGATCTTGGGATTTTGGTGGAGGAGGGGTCATGATGGCTCGAGATGAATGTGATTGATGTGAATAGTGTGCAAATGGGAGGACTTAATGAGGGGACTTGATAAGGTTTCTTGACATGCCGTCACGATATGTGTAGTTCTGACACAGATAGTCTAGGTTTAGAGGTTTGATTCTTAGATAATAACTGTATTGGCCTTTGATTAAGAATATTTGGATACCCGGAAGACAAGTTGCCAAGAGAGCCCTGGGGGAGCAATCAAAATTAAGAAAGCCAAAATTAATGACAGATATTTTATAAAATTTACTTCCTGTTTTTGTGTAAAAGAAAAAAAGGAAAATAAATAAATAAAAGAATAAAATCAACTGGGGCGTGTTCATTGTACACCTACCAGGGTTGGTTCAACTTACACACACATCTTCCTTCTCTAAAGACACGCCTTTCGTTTCTCTCCAGAGCACGACAAGAGGCAAAGAAAGAAAGAGTCGGCGGCGAATCGAATGTCATGTGTTTCTCTATAAATATAAACGACATCCGTCATCTTGAGATATATAAGCCTTCTACCCGCATCATATATTTGACGGCTCCATATCATAGATATCATCTGGCAAATAGCAGCAAGACTGGGCAGATTTACAAGGACAAGACACACTTTTCTCTTTGATATATATCCGCCGACAAAAAAGAAAGGAAAAAGGGCCATTCTTGTGGAAATAAAAATCACCGTTCCTTTCCTACTTGCCATACAAGTTTGTCCATAAATACATCCAACACTCGATAGTTCCCGTGTGTACAAAGTTTTCCTGATTTTCTTTTTATTTCATTTTTACATACTTTTGGCCATATTCCCTTTTTACCCTTCCTCGACACCTCAAAACTTTCCAAGTACACGCTCCCCGATTGCCAGAACTTGTATTTATATATTGACAAGACGGGGACTTGCCGCTTGCGAGAATATATTTATATAGCTTGCTTGAGTTTCTTGATCATTAGTGTTCTTTCTACCGATTTACTTTATCAACTATTTTTTTTCGTTTTCATTTTTCTGTTTCTTTCCCTTTAGCTCTCTCTTGACCTCTTCGCCATCCACACACAATGCGCAAGGCATCCCTAATCAAGAGAACCTCGTCCACCTCTGATGGCGTCAAACACAAAGCTTGCGACGGGTGCCGTAAGTCTTTTCTTTCCCTCTCTCACCAACAACCGGAACCCCCCACTAACAATTTCCTTCCACCAGGCTCCCGCAAGCTTGCCTGCTCCAAAGACCCCAACGGCTGCACCCGCTGCCTCCGCGAGGGCCTCAAATGCATCTACTCCCTCCAAAAACGCATGGGCCGCCCTCCCAAAGACCGCTTCGATTCATCGTCTCCCGGCTCTCCGAACAACAGCAACAGTAACTCTGCTTCTCGCCGCCGATCAAACACGTCCCGGAGAATCTCATCGATTGCCCTCTCGCCCTCTTCCGGGTTATCGACTACCACCACAGCAAACTCTTCTCCATCTTCATCCTCGGGGACTGGCACAACCGAGAGCCCCGAGACAACAACAACAAAAACAACAACAACAACAACAACAATCACGGATCCGCAGCCTTCCTACATGGCTGCCCTGGGAATCACCAAGGATCTGCCCCCCTATGACAACTCCCTCTTCCTCCACTCCCTGCTCCCACGCGACCTCGACCTCTACCCCGTCTCGCCACCAACCCCCACCCTCCTCGACCCCGCTGACCCCCTTTCTTTCCCTTCATCTTCCTCCTCTACCATCAGCCGGTCCTCCTCGCACTCCCCCGTGCCCTCCCCGTCTCACCTGCCACTGCCCGCTCTACCCTTTCCCTGCGCTTGTGCCTGCGCAGAGGCCGTCGAGGCTTGCGTGAAGTTGGCGATGCCGGAGATGTCCGGGCTGTCTTCAGTAACGGTAGCGGGGTTTTTCAGCGAGCAGGTGCGAAGGACGGGGGAGATGATTGATAATTGTGCGAATTGCTCGCCGTTTTTGACGAGCAGGGGGCAGATGGGGATGACGGGGCATTTATTGTTGTGGAGTATGTTTTTGCAGTTGAGGTTTCCCAAGATGGCGGTGGCGCAGCAAGTGCAGCAGCAACAACAGAATCGCCATAGTATGGAGGCGGCGGACGTTGGGGATTGGATGGGTGGGGGTCAGACGGTGGAACCATGGGTGACGGATGAATATGGTAACTTGATGGTGATGAATGGCGGGGTGATGTTTCCGTGATAAGATGCCCTGGATAGTGGCACTGTGCGTGTGTGCGTGCGTGTGTTTGACTTGACTCAGCTTTACGACTTTATGATGCCTCATGACGCCTTTTTCTTTTCTTTTCTTTTCTTTCATCTTCATCATGGTATTGAGTCTTTGGGCTCTACCTCTTCTCTGATATACCCTCCCCCCTCCCCCTCCCCCTTTTTTTTTCCTTTTTTTTTTGCATCATCGTCATTTGCATAGGGAACGCGGTACATCATACTGTCTCCCGACTCTCATATATAGGCGTCAGGGCTCTGGACTTTTTACCGGCCATTTGGGGATGAACAAGACTAAATGGCCGGTGGGCTTTACGTGTCTGTGCTGACAGAGATAGACAGACAAAAAGGTCCCATGATTGTGTTTCGAATATTCGTTTGCATCCTTGTATAGGTTTCTATTTTGTTTATGTTTGTTCTTTGTTTTGGTTCTCCGGGTTTGCTTATAAAGTACATTCATCAGTCCGTCGACTGAGAGATTGACCTTTTGAGTCCGATTTGTTGGTCATCACGATATTGGTATCCTGTTGGATAGTAGTATATATGTTGTTTTTGAGCGGTACAGGACGGGAATGTCTCTTGTCTACTGCTACTCCATTTGAACACGAATAAACCATTATTTCCATTAATAAACTTGTGCAATTAAGTGTGTAGAAAGTTGTATTATAGAGTAGAGTCATGAATCGCTGGTATATAGACATCTACAACATCCCACGAGTTAACTTGTCTGTATATACAGTGATGTCACTGTTAGCCCCAGTAGGAACCTAAGTCATGACATCTCCGTTCCATCACTGCAAAGCCTCACTGTCTGTCATCTTTTGTTCCTTTGCTATCCTGCCTCTAAGATTCAGCTGAATAATGATACCTCGACTCGCCGTCTCTTGTCTTGGCCGAAAAACGCCTAGAACGTCATGAGGATTTCGAAGGATTCCCTTCAATGCTTGAAATCAACTACCCTTTTTGGCCACTTTCCTAATAAGGATACAATAAGAAGACCGTGGTAGAGGAGGTGGTGGTAGCGATGTGCACGGTGGATGGGTGGACAGTAGCAAAACAGAGGTTAAATGCAGGAGAACAGTGGTTTGGTAACTTTCTGTCTACACGTTTACATTAATAGTCGAGTTCTTTAGAGGTGGTATTGGCAACTGGAGGGTTGGGCTGCTGATGATGGCGATGGGAAGGGCCCGACGGGTCGTTTCAATACAACGCTGTCGAGGCACAACCGGGCGGAATTTCGATATTTATTCAAGCTTTCTGCTATTTACATGAACATCTACACGAAATTATCCACTACATCTTTACAATCTTCTTTTGAAACAAATAGTTGAATACCTTGCTAATGAAGAAGAAGAAGAAGAAGAAAAAAAAAGGTACAAATTTGATAAAAGCTACGGGCTGAAATTGCAATTTTCCAGGTGCAAAAATGTATGACATGAGTCGTCCGCAACTCTGCGTCCTGAATGTCTGTGGAGTCACACTATTGGACCCGGGCCAGGCCCGGCACGTACTTTATGGTTATTCGCCATCAGGGTGATGACCTGTTTATCGACCTAATTATTCATCTAGAACAAGAATTCAGGAACCAACTATTGAGTTGGCT
Organism: Ambrosiella xylebori; assembly: GCA_002778035.1. Taxonomy (NCBI): domain Eukaryota; kingdom Fungi; phylum Ascomycota; class Sordariomycetes; order Microascales; family Ceratocystidaceae; genus Ambrosiella; species Ambrosiella xylebori. Next base: position 2,772,097 of record PCDO01000002.1, read on the forward strand.
GAGGCGGAAAAGATTGATATACATGGCAGGCCTGGGTCCGCTGACGGAAGGTTGAAAATTGCTATTTATATTTGGGGGCGAAGATCATCAGGCTTTAAGCGGGTTTTTTTTTCGTTCTTCCTACAAAATATTTGCAGGACCCACGTTGAAAAGAGAAAACAAAAGCAACCGCTTGTTCCCATGACCATTCTTTACAATATTGACTCTCTCTTTAACAGCCACTGATTGGGTACCATGAACATATATATCTACAAATATGCAACTCCAATATCACAATATCCCAATAACCTGATACATCACCCCCGCCATTCACCCAGAACCCACCTAGCCGAACCAAGCCCAGTAAATCCAACATTCCCAGCGCATGACATTGGCGGTGGGATCGACTCGACCGGTGGAAAACGGTAACATTCAATGATACGCTGCGTGGCCGTCCGTGCTAGGATCATTGGGGGCTGAATTGCAACGGTATATAGCCACGGGGTTCATCGACATATCAATGGATTCTTTATATCTATATTCAGTATGCGTAAATATTTCTGTAAACGAGACACACCAAAATTGTATTTTTTGAGGTAAATATGTGTCTATCTGAGGGCGGAAGGCAAAGGATGCTGAACGACGACTACGAGAAAAGGAGAGTTGGAATTGTTGTATGAAGGATAGACAGACACTTGCTAAACGATGACGACCGATATCACGCCACAGAATCTCCATGCAGAAAATCAACAGATAATCACAAATGCGGGGCTATTGAGCAACTGTGCATTTGTTAGAAACCAAATTCCTCAATGGAGCAACTTTCGGGCCCGTGGCTCGCCCGACAAAGCAGAAGGAACAAGTTCATAATTTCACAGGACCTTAATAAATTTTACAAAAACAAAAATTAAAAAATAAAAATAAAAATAAAAATCGATGACGCTCTTGGTTAGATACAGCCTTAATTGTTCAGGTTGTCAAACGGAACGGAGCCATCATCATTATCATCATTATCGTGCTTGCCCGGCCGAGAACCGAATGGCTCTCACCTGTTACGGGGACGGCTTGATGGAACCAAGACTTGTTTTCCTTCATCACACTTCCTTTCATGTCTCTAAAGCTGTGGCAGTGAAAAATTGTAGATGTCTACTTGATGTTCTATAAATGTATCTCTGCTTATATAGCATTCTTTTCCAATGGTGAGACTGGCCCTGGTGTACATTACGACTTTCTCGTGACATCCTATTACATCCAAGTCTTGCCAGACTTTCTTCATCACGTAATATGTGATTACAATTGCTGCGGATAGGCACTCTCTGCCCAGACAAGATTCCTCAGCTAAAGGGACAACCCCTGCCTGTTGCTGCCCAGTAGAACCGGCGGCCATGGTGTGCACGGCTTTTGTTGATTGTTGGATATGTATTTATGTCAAGAGATAATTAATTGGCCAGTTGGGCTTCTGTGTATTATATATATATATATATATATATATATATANTATATATATATATTGTTTTCTTGAACATCTAGTGTCGAGATACATGTCCGAGATGGAGACGCCGTTGATCAAAACATTGGTGGTCAATAGCGGGGGTATTGGGTGGGGTCAAGTCGATGTTTCGGGAGCTTGGACCAGAGCCATCATCTGTTGAGTTTAGCAGGTGAACACCAGATTGCAGTTTAAGCATGTATCCATGTCTGTTCCACAATCAGACATAGCATAACCGACAGCCGAACTCCGATATCTAGTGGAATCTCAAAGGCATCTTGCTCTTGGATCAATTCTGGGCTTTTCCTACTTGTATCTTTTGCTCAAAATACCAGTCTTCCAAAAAACCCTCCGTCACCGACATTTACCTTTACATGTCGACCCAAACAAGACAATCTCCACCAAAATCAGAAGCTAACCTTCCGGATCATCACTTTACCGTTCAACAAAAGTAAAACAAGGATCACTTTAATCTGTAACTAAATATCCCTCTCTAAGCCTATTCCCCTCCTTCTCATTCTCATCTCGTTTCACAGCCCATGATATATCCTCCTAGGGTCCTCTTCCCACCACCATCTTCTCCCGATCCCCTCGATCTCCTCGGCCCTTCGCCTCGCTTCCCTTTTTGGCATTCTATCGTGGTTCTTAACAAGGCCTTTTCCTTGTAAACAAATATGTAAAAAAAAAAAAATCGCCTATGTGCAAGCATCATCTCCACCATCCACCTCGTTAACCTCCCCTCAAACTTCCGGCCCGCTCCTGTACAACCAAACCATGCTTCCTGCCTGTCAGATGTGTATATTTATGGAATTTCAACCAGCCCCCCTCCCCGCCCATCCCAGCATATACACCCCATTATCATGCCCAAATGGTTGATCCTTGGAAGATATCGACGGGAATAACATGGACAATATTGTTGCAATATTAAAAGATTGGAACAGCACTAACAGGGGAGTCATTCTCTGCAGGCACGCACCGCTTTTAGCCGATGAAGTGGTTGGTTGATTAGCTAGTTGGTACGGGGGACAGGGTTTCCTAGATCATAAAGCGGGGAGGGTTCAACCAGTATGTGTGCGTATCCATATTCAAATAATGGGGCTTTGAAGATCATATATGAAGAACTCGAAGGGAAATCGCAGTTACATAGAAGCATTTTGGCAAGATTGACCTGGGAAAATCATGTCTTTATTTAGTTAATCTGAATACCTTGATACCCTGAGGGAGAAGGGAGTTTATATTTTTATCCATGTGCCAGGTGGCTGCATGAGGGATTGCGATCATTAATCAAAATTTACACTGATCAGATAATGATATGGACGGACAGCAGAGAGTAATATTATATTTAGGGTGCCGGTGAGAGTTTAGCAGATTTACATATGTCTACATTAGTTATGGAGGATGGTCAGTTGGCCTGGTCACTAACGTGGATGACTGGATACTGAAACGGTAAGTTTAGTTGGCCAAAGGAAGAGGACGGTATCTCTTGAATAATCTATGGCCAATTTAGAAGAATATTAGTCGTAGTGATAGAACCAAGTGAACTTGTTTGACTAGATAATATGTTTCTGTTTGGAGCACCTTTGACAGTGTTAGGGTTATGAAACAATGGGTTACCTGGCTGACTTCCACCAGATCACTAGACCGACGTCATTGTCAGCAATGATAACCAGGCATGAAAGGAATAAAAAGAGAAAACAAAGGTAACCCTTCAAAGAAGACATTATATCAGGTTAGAGCTAATAATATTATTATGATATGAACAAATATTACACCAATATCAATGAGTGACATGGCCATAGCATCAAAATTGATCAACAGAAACCAAAAATACCCTAAACTAAAGTCTTCCCAAAGTCAAAAAAATAGTAAGCCAAACTCATGGAATCACCATATCCAGTAGAAATCTAAAATTACTCCTCCCCCTCCAACCCATCCAGTTCCCTCTTCACCAACTCTCTAAACTCTTCCTTCCCCATCCCTGTCCCCCCCGCCAACTTCCACAACCCCCGCAAACTCCCCCTCACATGCTCCCTCACCACCCCCCCAACCACTTCATCCCTCTCTACCCTCCTTTCCAACCTCTCCACTGTCTCCTCACCTCTTGACGACGCCACCGACTCCGGCCTCGGATGCGCAATATCCACCTCCACAATCGACGACCGTCCCGATCCCCTTTCCTGCGTTTGGATATTCCTCAGGTCGACAGAAGCATTAAAATCGTCGGAAGCTGATAATATCTCAGTGAAGGCCGTTGAACCTGTTAAAGAGGAGCTAGTAACGGTAACTTCGATTCCGGCCGCGGCGAGATCAGCGGCTTCGTCGGGGTCGTGGTTGTCGAGGGCTGGCTGGATGTCGGAGTACATGTCGAAATAGGCCCTTTCATCAGCGGACATATCCCCGTTTGCAACCCCGAGGGCATTTTTGAGGAGAGATGTTGGCAGTGGGGATTCTTTGGCGGCGGAGGTTTGCGGAGCGGGAGTAGAGGCATTGGGGGTGGCGTCGTATTGGGCCCAGTAGGAGTCGTCCTCGTCTTCATCTTCGTCGGTGTTGTCATCTGAAGTTTGTTGCTTGTCATGGGTTGTGTGAGATGATTTGAAGGCAGATTCGGCGGTGGCAAGAGTGGGGGAGGTATCTTGGGGGAGGGAATATGTGGGGGAAAAGACGGCGTCGATTTTCCAGGAGGACACCTTGTCCTTAGGGTTGTCGGTGGCCCAGAGGAATTTCACCACTATATCGCCGATCGGCGGTAAAGTAACATAGGCATGCAACGTCTCAATGTCAAGCCGCTGGTAGCTTGTCTTAATATCGGCATCATCCCAATCAATCTCTACAAGCGCTGACAAGGGATGGACCTCAAGAACCCCGGATGATAAAAGGGAAGAGATCGTCTCGGCAATGGCAGGGTCTTGGCTGAGATGGTGGGGCCAAGGACTGGAGGGAGAGGAGAGATATTTGACTCGTTGGCGGAGAATGGGCGAGAGAGAGGGTAGGAGGCCATCAGGGGGTTCGTGGATTGAGGAGGAGGAGGAAGCAAGAGCAGTCAAGAGAGGAGAAAGGGTGATGGAGAGATGATTTGGAGAAAGTGATATTAGCATCTTGTGTATTTGTGTGTGAAGATATTCAACTAATTAAACAGTGGATGGTTAGATAAACAAAACCCCAAAGATGCTTTAATATCGATGAGATTCTTGATATAAATTTACTCTCACAACCCAAGAAAACCGGAATGACGTCTCCAACCAAAATCCTACTTCCCATTTCAGGTAAATCCTAACCAGCCAATGACAGCGGCTCCTTCGTCTCCAAGTGGAACAAAGCAATTTTTGGAGACGGAAAGCTCAATGCGGAGAAGAGAGGGCAACACAAACGCCGCAGCGGCTGTGCATGAAGTATCAAAAGATAGGGCTATCACCACAAAATATTTAGGAAATTGGGCCTATGGTTTCATGGAGGAGCATTTAATGATGTCATGGGGCTCAGTTGGCAGGTTTGGAGAGGGCATGAGGCACACTCAGTGATCGCGCTTTAGTGGTGGGGGAGCATGATTATGGTGATGATGAGTTGGCAGTCACTGTATGTGGCAGAAAATAAGATGGCGAAGCGCCAATCATCATGCAGATGATTCATATCTCATGAGAAAGATAAAGTAGGTACCATGCAATTCACTTTTAGCCCTGCAGCTCATACGCTTATCCATTTATACTTTACATCTTGGCCTATATCTATTGTGAACTGTATTAAACATGCCTCTAATTCCTCCGAATATAGCTAGACAGTTGATGAATACATATAATAGACAGCTTAACGGGATAAATGGGGAATTATTTCCGGATTATACTTGGAGTAGCATCGCTCTACAAATTCTCTATGCTTTTTAAACTCTGATTGAAATAACCCTTGCGATTGTCATGACGTCATATCTAGTAATGACAAAGAATCTAGAAGTGCCATCCTAGAAAAGCTTTAGTGTAAGGCAATAGCAATATTTATTGTTCAAGTTTGCACGACCCGTCTTTGACTTGTAATTAACTAATTATACACGAAAAAAATCTATGTCGCCCGTTCGTGCAAGAACCGGCTCTTCTTCGGCTGAACGGCGGCGGCTTCACATTCCCAAATGGGACAGGCACCTCGCTTAGGATTATCGCAATTTTTTGCTTATCGCTATTGTCATCGCGGCGCAAAGCTGGACTTGGCTGTGTATCGCTATCATAGACACGACATGCCAAGTTGTTTGCATTCTTGTATTTAATTTCTGTCTGTTGATGAATATAGGCGAATCTGTTGTCAATTTTACTAGACTCTTTTTTTTTTGAAAAACAACAGAAACATCAAGTTTAGTTACTCAACATTGCATACTATATACCACCCGACAGTAAGTCGCAACCCCAAAGATGTTACCCAAAGATACCGAGCGCATCAAAGACAAGGTATGTCTTCTCAGCCCCCCACACTTCGCTACTTCTTCCGCCACCCCATTAACCATCCTCTCCCCCAGGGCACCCGCACCCAATCCCTCATCGCCGGCCTCTCCGCCGGCCTCGTCACCCGCTTCGTAATCTCCCCCCTCGACGTCGTCAAAATCCGCCTCCAACTCCAATCCGTCCCTATACCCACCGCATCCGCCTCATCACTACTATCATCATCCTTCTCCGGCATCCCCGTTTACCACGGCACACTGACAACCATCCGGCACATCCTCCTCAATGAAGGTATCACCGCCTTCTGGAAAGGAAATATCCCCGCCGAAGTCATGTACGCCATCTACACGGGCGTCCAATTCATCTCCTATCGGAATACCGCCTATCTACTCAAACGACTCACCGACGGTGCCGGTGTCGACCGCCTCCCCCATGTCACTGAATCCTTCATCGCCGGCGCTGTCGGCGGCGCATCGGCTACAATCGCCACGTACCCCCTCGATCTCCTCCGCACCCGCTTTGCTATGCAGGGAAACACCCGCGTGTACACTTCGCTATACCTGGCCTGCCGGTCTATCTACCAAGACGAGGGATCTCGCGGGTTCTTCCGCGGGCTGGCTCCGACGTTGCTGCAATCACTTCCCCAGATGGGCATCTTCTTTGCGTCGTACGAGACGTTGAGATCCTCCCTGAAGGGTCTGAATCTTCCCTTTGGCAGCGATGATGCTACGGCTGGGTCGCTGGCGGGGGCCATTTCGAAAATTTGCGTGTTCCCGTTTGACCTTGTGCGGAAGCGCATGCAGGTGCAGGGACCAACGAGGGAACAGTATGTCTATTCGAATATCCCCGAGTACAAGAGTTCACTGGGGGCCTTCCAGACGATTGTAGCGAGGGAGGGGGTCAGAGGGTTGTATAGAGGGCTGGCCATCTCGCTGATGAAGAGCACGCCGAGTAGTACGATTACGGTGTGGACTTACGGGCGGGTTATGACGTTGCTGAAGGCGTTTGAGGCACCGGTAGAGCATGCGTTGTGAGGAGTGGGTGAGTGACTTGTGGTGGGCTTCTTGTACGATTATAGTCTTGGATATGGTTTTTTATAGCATGAATGGCGTTTAGGTATTGTCTAGATTCATTACTTGTTTATTCCATAGATCACATTAACTCTGTATTACCGTCTGTTACCTACCGTATGTCATCACCTCTTAGGTCCCATTGACTTTCGCAATCTTCTCCGCCGTCAGCTTGGCATTAATCTCATCCGCCCTGTTCACACAATACCCAATATCCTTCCAAAACCTCTCCAAATCTACTCCTCTCGGAATCCTCACACCGGGCGTCCCCACCGGTAGTTTCTCCACGATCGTCCGGCCCGTTTCTGCCTTGCCGGTCTGCGCTTCTTCATAGGAGCCTGTAGTGATGACAGTGACTTTAAAACGTTCGGGGGTATGCGTAGGGTCGTGTTCGACAAAAGGGATCTCGTAGTCGGTGCCAAGGAGGGCGACGGCGACGGCGAGAGGATCGTGGAGGGGAGGGCCTTCGGTGATGCCGAAGACGTCACTATAGCTGTGTTAGTTTTCAGGTAGAAACATGACAGAAGAGGAACGTAGAATGTAGATACTTACGCGTAGGTTTTGGCAAAGAACATTAGCAACTCTATCAACATGGTCCGGAGTACTGTCTTTCCTTCTCCCGGCTTGACTGATCCTTCTGAGACTTCCCCTCCGTACAAAAGCGCCTTTTGCACATCCTGCGTTACCAACACTTTGTGCGTCAAATCCAACCCCACCATCGTCGTCTTGGCCGCTAACACAGGGTTACCAAACAGCATCTCCGCCGCCTCGGGATCCACCAGAACATTAAACTCCGCATACGGACTCCAGTTTCCAATCCGCTTCTTTCCATTCACCTCTCCTAAAATCGCATCCGTAAACCCGTCACCTACAGCCCCGCCCATCAGCGAGAACCCCTTGATGTGCTCCGCCAACTCAGGATACTTTTCAAACATTGCCGCCGCATTCGTCAGCGCGCCTGTCGCAACAAGAAATGCCGTCCCGGGCTCCGTTGCCTTAAGGGCGACGGCCATGGCGTCGATGGCGGAGGTCTCGGTGATGATGGTAGCGGTGCCAGTGGGGAGGTGGGTGGTGCCGTCGAGGCCGGAGATGCCGTGGATAGAGGTGGCGGGGGCGTGCATGGGGGCGCGGAGGAGAGGGTTAGCGTGGCCGGGGTAGATGGGGATGTCAGGGCGGCCGATAGCGGTTAGGACAGAGGAGGCATTAGAGGTTGTTTTTCTTTGTGGGGGGAATGTTAACTTGGAGGGAAACTATTTTTATGAGGATTGGAGGAAGGATGAAATGAAAACTTACTCGAGGGAGGCATTGCCGAAGACGGTGGAGATGCCGAGGAGGTGAATTTTGGGGTGATGGGCGGCGAAGAGGATGGCAAAGACGTCCTGAGTTAAGGTTAGCGGGGATGGGTAAGACGAGGAAGATGAATTGAGTTTAGTGGGTTGCGGGACGAGACGCGGGCGGGACGAGACAATGTGTATTGTGATGGAAAGGGAACACTTACGTCATGGCCCGGATCACAGTCAAGCCAAAGAGGAACCTGGACCATTGTGAGGGGCTAGATGACAATAGAGTGACGTTATGGAAGGAAGTGAAGTTTAGGGTCAGGAAGTAAGATAAACCCAAAATTGTGGTAGAATTCAAAATTCCCGATTAAATACGTCAAGAAAACAAAAGAGTTATAACAACAGGCGAAATCATGTGAAATTCAAAATAAGATGTAAACAGTACAATGAACAGAGCCTCACCAATCACCGAAATCCCAAGTAATCCCCTTTCATCCTAACCCACTCAAGGCGGAGTCCCATTTCCCTTTATCCAACCTCACCGATAATCAATTCCCCTGTATCACCATCCCCGCAATCACATGACGACCCTCACTTTCATTACCGTCTTGTCACCGATAAGAGAGCCTGCCCAATCACTAGTCCGACTCCGTAGCTAGTCCTGGGTGATCCGACAGAGATTTACAAATATGGGAAACTGCCGGAGTCTGAAAGGGACCACAGGGGAGGAGAAAGGATTGGAAGGATTGGCGGGGGACGGGGACAGGCGGGAAATGCCCGCGATAAGGACTAGCAAGGGTCTGGTGATATATAGGTTAAGAGGCTGAGATCCAACTCTGAATGATTAATGGAATGCGGGTATATAAGAATTAGATATGGGTATGTGACATACTAGACAAAAAAACAATCATCATGACTTTTCCTTCTTCCGCTGTTTAATAACCCTCATTACATCCGCCGCACTATTCCCATCCCCCTTCCTCTTCTTCCTACCCCTCTTTCTCTCTTTCTTCACCTCACCATATCCCCCCCGCTCCCATTCCACTTCGACAACCTCACCTTCCTCCCCTCCTCGTCCTCATCCTCATCCTCAAACCGATTCATGCCAAACCCCATATCCATATCCTCCGCATCTCTATCATCCGCCCGTAACATCCGCCGTCTCTTTTCCTCCCGGGCTTTTGCCAGCCGGTCATCTTCATCATTATCAGCGGCAATCGGCTTCATTGTGGCAGCCTTTTTGAGCATGGCTTGGATGGAGGGGTCAGACCATGAGGGGCCTGCTCGGGTTTGTTCGGAGGCTAGGGCGGTTTTGGAGCCTTTGAAGTAGTTGATTTTGGTGGGGGGTGCTTGTGAGAAGGTATTCTTGTTTGATGTTGAAATTGTGGGGTTTTGCTCGGGTTTCTTTTTTTGTGCCTCGTTGTCAGAATCAGAGTCGGAGTCACTTTCCTCGAGACCAGCCAACGGGTCATAGTCGCTCCCCACATCGTTGAAGATGTCTACATCGGACTCTTCCTTCTTTTCCTCCTCATACTTCCTATAGATTTTGGGAACCTCCATCCCCAACACCTCCATCTTCTCGTTCCTCTGCGCCTCAGTCTTCTTCTCAGCCGCTGTCCCTTCCACCACCGGCGCTTTCTTCACTTTCCTCTTCTCATGGCCATCCTCATCCACAATAACCAGCACCTCCCGCCCCCTGGAGTCAACCTCAATCCGCGACCCAGCTTCCCTCTTAGCACCAATCTTCTTAAACCGGGACCCCACCGAACTCTTCGCCTTCTGTGCCGCTCGCTGAGCTTTAAACTCGGCCAACAGCTGTGCCCGAGATCTCTTCTGCCCCGTTGCTACTGTTGAAAATTGCCCCTTCTTTTCCTTCTTTTCCCGCTCGACAACCTTGACATCCCTTGCCAAAACATCGTCCAACTCATCATCGATATCTTCGTCCTGGCTTTGTTTCCCGCCCGTAGCCTCCTTTAACTCTTGAGCTGTCCCGAGTACATCCTCTCCTTCCTTGACTTTCTTCAATAACCCGAAATCTAACCCTTTGACTAAATGCGTCCGGTTGATGTCGCCTTCCGTAATCTCCTCTATCCTCTTTCTGAACGTTTCCTCATTGATCTTGCCATAATTTAGTGCCTTTTCCAGTTCCTTTATCTCCTCCGCCAACTCATCATCGTCATGCCGCTCCTTGGTCCGATCTTTGTATCCAGAGGCTAGTTTAACTCCGCGAGGCGCTATTGATTTGAAGATATTGGCTTGTTGGGCATGTCGAGTTGCAGCAAATTTTGGGTTATATGAGTTCGGCTTAGAGGCTCGGGGACTATGTTACATGGTAAGTTAGAAATGATCGATATGCGACCGTCTAATCGGGAGCTACTCACATTGGCGCAAAATTTCCTCTCTTTGCTCCCAGCGCATCATTCTTGGGTGTATCGCTCTTGGCAGTGCTCTCTTTTGCAGCTTTGGCAAGGACAAGTTTGCGGAATTGTTCGTTATTCATCGCAAAAATCTGAACTGATTTTTGTGTAGCTTCTCAGATAATGCTTTTTACCATCCCATCTTCTGTTCCATTATCAAGATTGCAAAGTTCCCAACAGAAAATAAAAGTGGGTCGCTGCCAACTACTCACGTGACCCAATGTAAATCGAAATGCGTCATGACATCAATGGACACGCATGGTCGCGAAACAATGTCAAAGACAGATATTGATTGATAGGCAAAAATAAGCCCCAATGACATGGACTTGATCTAAGAATTTTCACTTTCGATACAATGACACTTCCCGAAATTTTCCAGTTGATTTTTTGATAATTTTGATGTTTTTCATTTAATTTTTCTGGCCCCGCGCCCCCATAACGACTCCGGCACACTCACCGAAAATCACCCCACGTACCCGCTCCACCGCCTCCGCCCCGGCTACCGGCATCATCCCCTCCAAAAAAAATGGGCACTCCCCTCGAAAAGCGCTCTGCACAAGTGCGTAAATATATAGAATGCCACCAATTCACCGATGAAAATGGCGAGGAATACTCTGCGAATTCCTTTAATGGTTTTGGCGACTACATGCGCCGGAAAAAGATTAAGCTGCAGAACCTAGATGCGCAGATTCGAGCGAGTAGTTCGGAGGAACAGAGGGGGTTATTTCGAGGGGTGGTGGCGCATGTTAATGGGTATACACAGCCAAGTCTGCAGGTGTAAGTGAACTAAGTCTGGGATCGACGCAGCTGGGGATATGAATGTTAATATTAATTTCTTTTGATAGGCTTCATCGATTGTTGGTACAACAAGGTGCCGGCTTCCTTCAGTATCTTGACGGCAAAACAATGGCCACGCACATCATTGCCTCGGCCCTCACGCCCAAGAAGCAAAAGGAATTCGCCAAGTATCGTGTTGTCAAGCCGGCATGGGTCACCGATTCGATCGCAGCTGGGAAAATGCTCCCGTGGACGAGTTACCGGGTCATATTTGACGATGTCCGGCAGCGGACCCTTGCCTTAAGAGGGCCTGGCAATGAGACCGGAGCAGACGAGAAGGGAAAGGGTAAGGCCGTATTGAGTGAGAATGCGAAGAAAGAAGTAGGGAACGTTTATCGGGAGATGTCGATGAGTGGGTATTACGGGAGCCAGATCAGGGAAGCGTTACAAGTGCAGTTACAGGGTCAGACGCCAAGACTGGCCACAACGACATCGGAGGTTTTGGCTCCTCCACGACTGCGTTCTGTTATAATGACGACGGAACCAGTATCCAAGACACCGACCTCCTGGAGTACGACAAAAACGCTGCAACTGTCGGAGAAGAAAGTAGAGAGAAAGGAACCGTTATCATCTGGGTTAAGATCGACGACACCGCCAGTGGATCCGGGGTTCTTAAGTTTTGAGATTCCAGAAGATGTCATTGACAAGGAAGAGGAAAAGATGCAGCAAAACTTGGCCACTCGTCCAAGCATTCCGGAGCGTCCTTCAACCCCGGTACAACAGCCAACGGCATTCATACAACCGGCTACTCCTGCCGTCTCCACTCCTGTTAAGCAAACGATAACCATGAAATCCACAACATCTGTCAAATCCCCTGTCAACGTTATTTCCTCACCCCAGCCCCGCATTCCCCTCCCTCCAAACCCCACCCCCGAACAGTATAATGCATGGCTTCTCAGTGACCCTCGATACGCCAGGTTGTCCACCGCCAACCCCGACTTTCTACGACAATTCTACTCAGAGTCCCGGTTGCATCATTTGTCAATGTGGAAAGTCGATTTGAAGTCGAAGCTAACTCGGTTGGCATCGCGGACAACGGCAGACTCGGGGAAGCTGGGAAAACTCCCAAAGGAAGGAAGAAGGTATGTCTTTCACGTGGACTTTGACAGTTTCTTTTGCGCTGTATCACTGTTGAAAAGGCCAGAGCTGAAAGATAAGCCCGTGGTTGTTGCGCATTCGGTCAGGTCATCCTCCGAGATTGCCAGCTGTAATTACCCAGCACGAGCCTTTGGCGTGAAAAATGGCATGTGGATTAAGACGGCATTAAGGCTGTGTCCGGAGTTGACGGTACTGCCGTATGACTTTCCAGCCTATGAAGAGGTGTCGGAGAAATTCTATACGGCGGTCATCGGCACCGGTGGAATGATACAGAGCGTCAGTGTAGATGAGGCATTAATTGAAGGCACCCGGTTAATCCTTGATGCTACCGGCACAGATGGTGTCGGTCCCGGAGAGGATAAAGAACAAATGGCAGCCGAGTTATTAGCCATGAATCTCCGAGCCCAAATCAAATCATCCACAAAATGTGACGTCTCCATCGGCATTTCTTCAAGCATCCTGCTTGCCAAATTAGCCCTTCGCAAAGCGAAACCAGCTGGCCAGTACCTCCTCCGCCTCTCGCAAGTCCCCGAGTTCCTTGCCCCGTTGGCGGTCGGCAGTCTCCCCGGCATCGCCAGCAGCATCACCAGTAAACTCGCCAAAATTGATGTCACAACAGTCGGCGATGTGCGAAGCATGTCCAGGGAACGGTTGTCAACTCTGCTGGGGCCGAAGATGGGGGAGAGGTTGTGGGAGTTTGCGAGGGGCGTTGATCATAGTGAGGTTGGGGTGGTGCCGATGAGGAAGTCAGTGTCGGTGGAGATTAACTGGGGAATTCGCTTTGTGAATCAGGGACAGGCGGAGAGTTTTGTGCATGATGTATGCAGGGAACTTGAGAGGCGTCTCATCAACGAAAACGTCAAAGGTACAAACCTCATTCTCAAGATAATGCGTCGGGCTCCGTCTGCCCCGTTGGAACCAGTGAAGCATCTCGGGCACGGCATCTGTGACATCTTTAACAAGTCCGTGGTTCTGAGAGTGGCAACGAATGATGCAGAGACTATAGCACGAGAGGCGGTGTCATTGTTGAGGGGGTGGGTGTTTAGTCCCGGGGATATCCGCGGAGTGGGCATTCAGATGTCTAAGTTGGTGGGGGTTAAGGTAGGGGTGGAGGGGATGCCGATTGGAAGTCAGAAGATGTTGGACTTTTCGGGTGCGGGTGCGAAAAAGAGGAAGGCCGAAGAGGTGCCTAGGGATGAGAGACCAGTGGTAAAAAGAATGAGAATGAAGAGGTATTTGGACAGGGAGTCAGCCATTCCGGATGCGGAATCAGAATCGAGTCTGTTCAAACATCCGGGCAACGCTCTCGCGGAGGTCCCCGTTGTAGTGAGCCCCCCAAGCATCCCCTGCTCTCAATTCATCCTCCCTCCTGACGCTGACCATTCTGTTATTGCCGAACTCCCTCCCGACATCCGCGTTCGGCTCCTCGGGACCCTGTCTCAAGTAACATCTCCGGTGCCATTATCCTCTTCTAGACCCCCGTCATCTCCTCCGCCTACATCTATCCTGTCTCTTCCCCCTCCAGCCTCAAGACAATCAACCACAGACTTCATCCCGCAATCCCAAATTGACCCTGAAGTCTTTGCTGCGCTCCCTGAAGATGTCAAAGCCGAAATCCTAGCATCCTACCAACAACAGCCCCAACCACAGCCCCAGCTCCCACGTATCCTATCACCTCTCCAGTCCTCCCAAAGGCCCTGCATTCGCCAGGCAACCACACCGACGAAACGGCAAAACCGTACCCAGGCACGCGAACGCATGAAGGATGTCCGGCGAGGTCTCTACCAAGCGAGGCTCTCATCTGCCGGTCACTTCGACGTCGGATCGCGAGGGTCCACGGCTAGTCCCAGTTGCCCGAAAGTCGACGCCGAGTGGACGGCGGCAGAAGGCATCGACGAGAATGTGCTGATGGAGTTACCGGCTGATGTCCGGGCTGAGATTCTCGCTGAGCGAGAACGGCAATTGGGTCTACGGGCTGCTGTATTATCCAAAGGACCAAAACATGCATATGCTCCACATGCCGAAGAGACAACTAGCAGAGAAGCTCCCGTATACACCGGTCCCACCCTCACCTTCCCGGCTCTACCACAGCCTATCCCACTTGCTATGTGCCCCGGAACCTCGGAAGACGACTTTCTCGCCACAATATCCTTCTGGGTGCACAACACGCGAGCCTGCGGTCCGCACATCGATGACATTGACCTTTTCTGCGAATACATTGGGCACGTGATACTGGATGAGATGGCGATAGATAAGGCGGTGAGACTAGTGGAGTGGTTGAAGATGAAGGTGGCGGGGTTGGAGAGGGCGAGGGATGTTGGGGTAGGGGTCATGGAGGCTTGGTGGGATGGGGTGGGGAGGGTGAGGATGGTAGTGGGGATTGCGGGGGAGGCGAGGGGGATGATGGGGGTAGAGATTTGAGGGGGTTATATGATTTAGTATATTGGCGTCGGTGTCACAGAACGGCGGATTCATTTGGTGTATATAGATATAGATTGATGTAGAAGAAGATCCGTCAGGCATAATGATAACGATATTCATTTCATTACCCCTTCTGATTCTTTTTCCCTACCAATAAACAACCAAAATACCTCGGGGTATCTTTATCTCCTCATCTCTAATCCCGTTCTTCATAATACTGTCGCCATAATCACTCCGATGACCATCAGAGCCACCGACCCAAGGATCTCGGCAGCCCCCGACTGCAACTCGTACACAGTCAATTTCAGGTCACCGCCGCAGGCAACATCTTGATTCCCGTCGCACGGGTCATTGCAGGCGGAATCGTTCAGCTGGACCGACAACGATGAAATATAGTGTGAGCACCAGCATTCCCTACAATAAAAGTCAGTAAGATTATTCATCTAAGTTTGAATCTGCAAGACTCCAACCCCTTACCTCGAATACTGCAGCCCGGCATATTGATAACTATCCCCATCACTCGAACAATACGTAAGACACATCGGCACCGTCATGTTCCCCATCATCATCTCGCTCTTCCCCCCCGCAAGTGCTCGGGCCCCGCCGGCACCGGGGATTCCCGTCGTCTCGTTCCAGCAGCCAATGTATTTGTATTTGTCGGATGCGTTGTAAATGGAGAGGGTGGTGCGGGGCCAAATATTGGCCGAGGCGGCGGTTAGGAAGATGAGGAGAAGGATGGGGAAGGTGAGTGGAAACATCATGGTGGCGGTTAGCTTTGGTTGTGGAGTAACAATCGGATATTTGATGACTGATGATTGATGAGTAACAGTGAAAAATCAGCGGTTTAATGCGACTTGATCCAATCCAAATCCAGGAACACGAAGCTCTATTATACCTCGAGTTTGAAAGAACGATATAAAAAGAAAAAGAAATCGCAAGATAACAAAAAAAAAACAAGAAAACCCCCACTATGCGTCTTCAATTTTATATTTATATATCCAGAACCTTTTCTTTTTTTTCTTTGATTCCCTTTTGTCCCTTTCGTGGCGTCCGCAAAATTCCCGCTAGAACTGGGCGTATCTTGCAACCGACGTATTTAACCTAGGTCCTCTGCCTCCTGCCAAGCAGGCGCCGTTCCTGATAAAACCGAGCTGAAAACGAGCAGTTAGCCAACAGCAAAATGAAAATTTGGCGGCGTTGTCTAGCGACGTGGTGTTTGGTTTTGGCCGGTTCGTTAGGGAGGATAATAGATTGAATGATAGACTGCCCCAATGATTTTTTTTGTTTTTCAGGTGTCTGGTACATAAACAGTTGAAAACTGAAGAGATGGAATAGCCGATGGATGAAAAATTAAGACAGAATATTTCTATAAGGGTGTGGTGATCAACACAGAGCCATAGGGTCTGTAGGTTGATAGATTTTTTTTTTACAGACTTTTACAAGCTGAATTCAAAGAAGGCAACTACCTACCTAGCCAGAATCACTGGATATCTCAATACAATCTCCTCACGTGATAAACTTTTCGCGGCATCAACTCACTACAAAAAAAAAGCAAATATTCCATAGTGAGGTTACATGCAGCCTAACCTTACTCTTACCCTACTTACACCCGCTGTTTAACCACAGCTGAAGCATACATGTCTGCAATATTTTCCTGGTGATCAAGCTACATGATCTTCACATAACTGATTGATTCTAGTCCCGAAGAGCTAAACCTGTATGTCACGTGTGAATTCCTAGCCATATTGAGAAATAAGACACAAAGGTTCTAGAACAATTGACATCTTCGCCGCAAGTTCTAACACGAAATAAATTTGTAAATCCCGGCATTATCTCTGTCAGTAAGATCTAGGGTTACGACAAATCCACACATCCTTTTTTCTTCTAGCATTTACAGGTTAACCCATTGTTGCAAATTTCTATTATCAACCTCGAAAATCACTGAAAACCTAGATTTCTATGAGAATATGATCAAAAAAAAGGAACATACAACACTGAGTATTCCCACATAGTCACCCACCGTATCATTAATCTGGCATTCTGCAGCTTGACTCTAGATGGTAATCGTTCGTCCCAACCAGATACATGTGTAACCCCCCCCCCCCCGTATGCTGAGGTGGAGATTGTGACCGATTGTCTCAGCGGTGACCTAGGATGTAATTGGTTTAACGGCGGCTAGGGATGATAATCGAGAAGGCACAGAATGTTAACACAAGTTAACATGCAGGAAAGCTCCGTCGTTATTTGATGAATTCAGAAATTGCAAGTGACCATACGCGGGGTGTTCTATAATCAGGCCATATTTGACCATTCCATACCAACAGCAGCCAAAGAACATCCGGATATGCGTACTTGGATCCGTCATATGCCCCATAGAAACACCAGGCTTAATTCTTTTTCCCAAAAATCCCCCACAGTCCTCCATCACATTCAATACCAATCGTGAGAAAAGAACAAAAAACAACAAATCATCTCTCTTGATGATCTTTCTTTACCGAATGTTCCAAGTCTACACTACCGGCAAAAAATGGAGACACGGGTAATAAAACCCCGGACCTGATCCAAGTCATCGAAAGAGCAGAAGCTCCAACTATACTTTCCAACTTAAGTAATAATCCGATTAAACCACCATGACTGTTCCGGCGACCAGCATCTAAAGAATGCTGATAGAGATGAATCAGATTCCAAGAGTAAATTTCCTACTAGAAGCTCGTTAGCGCGGTCCTTATTCCAAAAGTCTATGACGTCATGGTCCTTATTAAAACACAAACACCGCTATCATATTATCAACACCAGTTGATCTGCTCTAGCAAATACCAGAATTTGCATACACGCTGCTAAGCTTGTTACAATAACCTACCCATAAATTGAATTGATCGTGGGAATTTCGCTTGGAAATATAGCATACTGTACTCCAGAAACTAATGTAGATTTATTTTAACGCCCCGCGAAACTGTCTCCACAACCTCTTCTCAAGTGCTTATTAACCACAACAATGACAACCTAGATCATATAACATTGAAGATTCCATGTCCATAACATATTTAACTGTCGCCCTATTGGATGATGGCTCTGAAACCATGTCATCTTTGTGTGGCAGCTAGTGGAGTCGAGGCTTCCACCGCTGTAGCTCATTCTCTTGTAGACACCAAGTCTACCAATGGTAAATAGTCTCAAAGTAAACGGCTTCACTGGGATTTTCTCAATTTTGTCTCAGACAAAGATGACTCTCAGCCTTCATCGAAATGTTTTTGTCCTTCTACTGTCGAACATGATTTGTGGTTGATGGGTGAAGTCTCAACTGGAACTGATATGCCCACGCCTGACCTTCACCAAAAGACTGAAGATCACGACACGTCATCCATTTCTCTCCATATTGCCATTTTAGACACATCAGTCGACCCTAAACTGATATTCAGCAAAACTCTTATCACCAAGGCCATTACTGATCCAGCACATGATTGAATTAATGGTGACTTGGTTATTTCAGTTGTTTCTTGTGCCAGTGAAAGCAACATCGAATATATGCCGCAGCTCCCGCACAGCAATAATATCGAAATTATGCCGATGACCGGAAACAAAATCCTGACAGGTATTACCGTTCATGAGCCTTAGGCCAATGATTATGATGTACTATACCATGTTAATCTCGATATATCTAGGTTAGCCCAAGAGTAGAGCTGTTATCTTCTTGTTAGCTTGTGCTTTACAAGTGGTTATACTATACCTTTTGAAGTACTTCGTTTGTCGCTTCGCCAGCACACTACGCGGCCGAACTGCCTGAGATGATATATACTGCCAGCTGTCCCAAGGTTAAAGTGCCCTAGTGACATTTTTGATTCCAGTAGTGTGCAGTGATCGGAGGTTGAAGTAAAGGCGGGTGATCTGGTCTGGTGAACTTTTGGAGTAACTATTATGGCCGTTCTAAGTTTCTCTAAATTTTTTCTTGGCTGTTGACTGATCCAGCCTTATATATTTTTATATATTTTCAATGATATTCGCATTTTTGATTCAGCACAATGAAATCTAGTCAAGCCTTGACAAAAACCACTTGAGCTTATATGAATCTTTTATCTCTACATGTCTATCATCTATGGTGTCTTTGGGTTCCACTATTTCTTTCTCCATGAAGGGCTTCTGGAGATAGTATGAAATAATATGACGTGATACCAATCTCCCTGTATCCCTGATTTGAAGTGACGGTAGGACAATTGACATCTGATAGTCAAGCACTATTACAACCTTAGTGGTCCTTTGACTCTGGCAGTCACGCACGCACAAATGAATGTATCGGCATTAGCCCCAAATTACATGTAAGAAATAAGGGTTGAGTCTCCACAGGCGTTGAATGATAGACTCGTTGCCTCAGTAAACAATAAAGAGAAGATATAAGACTCTGGCAGCGGTCGTCAAGGCTACAAGCTCAACATAACTTACCTTCTCAACAGTAGAAGGTTGTTAAAGTGGGTTTGAAGGTGAGTATTTTGGGGCGAAACAAAGGTAATCGAGGCAAAACATTAGATGAACAAAATGATAGACTCCCAGTTGTCTTAGATAAGGAAAGCAAGACAGTCGCGGAAATAAAACTGACATCAACTCCAGTCCAATCACTTTTCGAGTTATATAGGGTCGCTATTGGAAATCTTAGACGACGTTTCATGCTGCCCATTAAAGTGATATATAATAATAGACCATAAAGGGTTGATATATTGTACTTGTTATTGTTCAATCTAGCCGCAAATTTTGGTGATTCTAAAGGGCTCGGTAGATAGTTGGTGCAGCGTTGCGACCTGGGATAGAGACAAATCCCAATGATAGCAGGGTGTATCTGAACCAAGACGTACGTATTTAGCTCAGCATAAAAATATTGTTAAAGAGAAACAGCTCGATACAACATATGTATGTTAATATATGTCCCGGTGGTATTCGGGTTATACTTTGAATGTCTATGAAGCTAGAGAATGATGTGTAAACCTTTAATACCGCTTTACGGTTCAGAATATAGTCGGCAGTAATTGGTAATATACTAATTCATTTGATCAATATAGTGAAGTTATCCATATCATCTATTTAGATGCAGGAGGCCGTTATGGCAACTGTGGTAACTGGTTGCTTCAAAGATGTGTAGAATCTGAGTGTATATATAACTTAGACCCTCGAGGGATTGTAGTAAAATCAGGATCCTTTATTATACTTATATAGTCAGGTTGTATACATGTATATAGGAGATGACCTTGAATGCGTCAGTGAAATCTATAGGTGGCCATACTATCGGAGGCATAGCGTTATCTGGAGCTTTTATCACAAAGATGATTGGAGTAGTCAATTCGGAAATAGCTTGGGTGCAAACTGACTGATAACCTGGATTTGAAATCTCACAAGAATTTCAGATTAGCTTCATGGCTATGTCACTAAGATGGATGAAATGAGTCGATAAATTTTGTTCCAGAACTCATGATATTGGCAGCAATATAGGTTGAAATAGACCCACATTTAACTTAACATACAGTGTAGGTGTAATTGAGAGGTTTTATGGTCGTAAGACTGCTTCATCTATCGGATTTCTGCTTTATAATCGTAGTACACCGTTGTCATTGGCCAGTACTGAAACGGAAGATATATCCCAAATATTAAGCCTATGTGACAAATGTCAGACTTAGACAGCAGAAGGGGTTGAATTCTACAGTTACCTTCTATAAATGTAATTTCATGAATTCTCGTTGGCATCAACTTACTGATAAGGTATTGGATTGAAAGTTTGCATGTGTAATGTATGAGTTGGTTTAGCGTGTCGGTGCATGTGTCGCCCATCTATTGAAGACGCAATCCATTCCGCAGATTAGCTAGAGACCTCTTCAAAATAAATTTCTGGAGTGGTGGAAAAATAATACGTTATATCTATGATGCAGATGTTGTATGACATTGCATGTCAGTCTACAAAAAAAACACTTCAACAGGACTGGGAATACATGCCTAAGTTAGGTAAACTCATTTTTTTCTTCAACAGAAGACAACTACCCTTTGGAAATTAACAGGACATTGGTGCAGATGTCACACAATAATCATTGATATTCGATTAGATACTTCTAACGGTCTAGATTACTTAGTACCAGTGTAGATACTTGAAGCGGCCGTCGTCCATCATAGATACATCCATATGCGTTTTTTTTCTATATATCCATAATCACCAAAAGACCAATAGCAGCGAATATTTTTTACGACTTAGGCTCTTTCCCTATATATCTAATATCATTCCTTCGTCCGGTATCACGATTTAATTCAGTCACATGAGAATTTCAAGCATTGCGACACCTTAAGAGACAGTAACCAATGACAAATATCGTGATACAATGCATGTGCAATATTATTCAAGCCTAAGTGGTATGATGCAGGTTGTGTGAAATCAATAATAATAAAAGAAAATACAGCAAGCACAATTAAGGTAACATGCCAACCCCAAGTAAAGACGTCAAGAGTTCCAAATCTAAACGCGATCACTCTCACTGTAATACTCCTCTTCCTTACCACCATGGAACTTATTTTTAACCTTGTCCTTCATTTTATCTTTCATGTTCCCCGCAGCCGCCTTGATCTGTGGCGACCGGAACTTGATAAAGAAGATAACAAAGACTGTCCCCATCATAGCCACTGCGCTGAAGGCTAGGTGAATCCACAGCTTACCCGCAGTAGCCGCTACGCCAATAGTATCACCAAAGTCTGTCAAGGTCTGGGCAATCTGTGTCGTTGCCAGCGTCGCAATCATGGTGCCTAGAAGTAGACTGACGAACGAAACACCGGAAGCAATGGTGCCCAGGCGGAGCAAGGTGATGCCGTGGTTGAAAATGCAGACGACTGAAAAGCCAATGCTAACACCAGCTCCAATGCTGCCAACAATGAACAGGATGTAAATTCCAGCTAAGAAGGTAGTGAGATGTCTCAGTTGGCGGGTGATACCATTCGAAAAACTGTCAGTGAAGCCGAGGTCACTAAGGGTAAAGTTAAGAGGGCCAACAGAGAGTTCTTTTGAAAGCTCCTCCGTGATATTGAAGTGGGCTATGGAGGCGTTAGCATGAAATCTATTAACAAAGATCGAGTAGACTAAACTTACAGTTAATCTCGAGCTCGGTGCAGTTGGTGGTCTTGGTTCCGGAACCAGGCTTGGAGGCATCTTTAAAGTCACCCTGGCAAACACTGATAAGATGAAGAGAGTACCACTGAGAAATACCCAACTCCTCAGCTAGCTTATTAGCGACGTCATTTGAGATTTCCTTAAGCTTGTCCTCGGCAGCATCGATGACATCCCCGGCCTTGTCCTTGAGGCTCTCGAAGAGAGAATTATCATCACCAGAGCCGGAAGAGTTGGTGTTGTTTTTGGTGTCAACCAGGAAGTGTCCGAGTTGGGAAGTGTTCACCTTTTGCTAAGGGTTAGTCGAAGTTATAGAGCAGATCGAACTCAAAGTGTGCACTTACACGAAGGACAGCAAGCTCCTCAAGGACACCCTTGTTATGTCCGGCCAGAGTGCAAATGAGAGCAATAATGAAAGCAGTCAAAGAGACCACGAGTGGGATTAAGAAAACCAACTTAAGCTTGGACTTGACGAACTTCAATGCCAGAGCAGGAAGCATATTGAAAATTGTAAATAACGGTCGAAAGTATAGAATGAAAGAAAGTATGAGTATGATAACAGAGTCGTGAGACCTAATATGTATAGGCGTCAATGAATGTGATTTGATAACACTACAAAGAGAAATGAAAGCTGCCAACCAGTGGACAAATGCAAAATGATAGAATAATGCAAATAGAAAGTAAAACCAAAACTAAACAGTAAAAGAAAACCAGAGAAAGGAAACTGAAGGGAAACGATGACGGGAAGAACGAACAACACACTATCAATGACCATCCGACCTTCTCATGATATATATGCAGGCCATCGTCCCTTTGACAAAACTTGGCAACACGCAACCTTTTACACTACAGGATATTTTTAACCCAAGCCTTTTCCTCTTTGATTCTCAACCAATCCACCTCCCATCCCCTTTGACACTCGCGCCAACTAGCCGCCATAATCGCCGCTTTTGTCTTCATCCCCAAGGATCTTGATCTGTACCAGCGTCGTTAGAGACTACACTGATTCACCCCACAAACAGCCGGTCGGTCTAGAATATCGGCTATAGTAGTTTCGACTACGCGCTCAAATGCTAGATCGTCAATAAGTGCAGCTCATGGGCACCTAGCATGACAGTTCTGAAAACCTGGTAAAATTATAAATGTTATATGTCAATTGGTCGTAAGATTGAGTTACACGAAACAATGTAGCAAGGTTTATTAGCCAGTCGTTTAAATCGATCCCCGGCAACTTAGCGCTTAGGCAGCGGCGCATCCATAAATTACATACGCATCACATGACTTCCAACCCTAGTATTAGTTATAACATAGGAAAAGTTTTATATCCAACATAATAGAACGATGAATGCAAATATGTATATCAAATCAACAAAACAAAGAAAACAAAAATGTGAACCTAATGTGGTATATAAATAAAGCCAGGCAAACACAAAAGTGTTCTATGCAAGGTTACAATCTACCATTGTCTAAAATCGCATTCAATCAATCCAAACATAAATCAAAGGGGAATCCAATAACACCGGGTGCCGATTTCGAATGTGAGTTGCAAAGATCGCTCCGTTACATAACCGTGGGTACAAATCAAAATCTCTGCATGGAATTTTTTTTTTCATGCTTCCAGCTCTAGCGACGAGCTTTTCAAAAGGGCTGACAGTGCGCCACCAACACCAAAACTAGAATCGGATTTTTCGACGCAATAACAGAATAAACAAGACGAATCCACCACTATACCAACAAGTGTCAGGCGAAAAGGATGACGACATAAAACCGGTAGATACGAATTAGAAGATACTCATTGCAAAGCCACATGGCTACCGTTCCAGGATTAGCGCATTTCCTCCCGGCTCGATGCAGGTATTCTCATCGCGGTACGCATCAATATTCAAAACATTGTGCGAAAACATCTCTTTGTCACCTCGACATCCGGCTGGATATAAAGGCGGAAAACAGTTACGACATGAAAATATTTACCGGATAATCATGTCCTCACGAGCAGGACCAGTACCAATGTAGCCAACCTTGCATTCGCAAAACTCCCCAATGAAGTTGACGTAGGCCTGGGCCTTGGGGGGAAGATCCTCCCACTTCTGGATGGAGGTAGTAGAAGACATCCAGCCCTCAAATTCCTTGTAAACAACTTCAACTCTCTCAAGCACAGTCTGAGAGGCGGGGAAAGAAGGAAGAACCTCACCAGTGAGGGGATCCTTGTAAGCAACAGCAACCTTGATGGTGGGGAAAGTGTCCAAGATATCCAGCTTGGTCAGATTGATGGAGGTGTAGTGGTTGATGTCGTGAGAAAACTTGACAACAACCAAATCGAGCCAACCGCAACGACGGGGACGACCAGTGGAAACACCGACTTCGTGGCCGATCTTCTGAAGCTTCTCACCATCAGCATCAAAGAGCTCGGTGGGCATGAAGCCACCACCTACACGGGTGGTGTAAGCCTTAACGACACCAATAATATTTTCAACCTTGCGAGGGTTCAGGGCAAGCTGTACAAAAAGGGCTTCATTAGTTATGTCTCCACTTTATTACAGCAAAACCTGGGTTTTGAATCTGTCGCCGGCAAGTAGTCGGAGGACTCTGTAGAGATTAAACCCTCGTTCTGATACGGGGCCGTGGAAGTCGGATCAATCCCAACATAGTTTACCGAGATAAATCTAGTTTTATGAGTGGGGAGATTACTTACGCCAGTGAAGATACCACCGAGAGAGCAGTTTGAAGAGGTGACATAGGGGTAAGTACCGAAGTTAATATCCAACATCAGAGCCTGGGCACCCTCAATCAGCATCTTGACGCCCTTCTTCTGGGCATCGGTGATCAGAGGAACGGCATCGACGACAAAAGGCTGAAGGTCAATGCGGTAGTTCTTGAAACGCTTGATCTCCTCCTCAACGTCATACTTTAACAGGTCACCAAAGCGCTTCTTGAAGCCAGCGGCCATGGTGCGCAGCTTGCGCTCAAAGACCTCCTCCTCGAACATCTCAGAAAGGGTAATCCCGTTGCGAGAAGCCTGGGTACTGTAGGTCGGACCAATACCACGCTTTGTGGTACCAATGCTGAGAGAGCCCAGCTCAATCTCCTCAAGGCCATCAATGCAGATGTGCAGGTCGGTGATGATGTGGCAACGATCAGACAGCAAAATACGCTCACGGGGGTTCTTCAGACCCTTGACCTCAAGGTCAGCAAGCTCCTTAAAGAAAGTAGGAATGTGAACAACAACGCCAGAACCAACGAGGTTCATGCAGTTGGGGTTCAGCAGACCCGACGGAAGCAGGTGGAAATCGTAGCTAACACCATTGACGACAACAGTGTGACCGGCTGTTGTTTGAGTTAGTACAAAACCATTGGACTACAGTGATTGAAAAATGCAGGCTTCTAGAGTTTGTTTTGAGGAATGCAGCATTATATTTTATGGGATCGACATACCATTGTGACCACCCTATAGAAATTGACTGTTAGTTTCTGACATGGGAAAAAGAAATATTAATTGTCAAGTTTTCCTGCATAACCGAACAGTATCTTGTAACACCCAAATTGATAGGCTAAATACAAACATCTCGACCTTTACATCTGCACGGCAGATGCACGGTGTAGGACATAGTCTGTAGTTGTCTTTGTCATTGCCAGGTTGCCAGGTGCTCGATGACGAAGCGGGGATTTACTATTTAAACATGAACAGTACAATTTCCATACCTGAGCCCTGCAGCACAGCTGCACGTCGCGACTGAGAATGTCAGTGAGCTTGCCCTTGCCCTCGTCGCCAAACGACGAACCAAGAACAACAGTCGCCATCTTGAAAAGAAATGTCAAAAATTCAGGCTAATATAGCTTGTATGAGATGACTCCGAAGGGGAGTAAGAGAAAAAGAAGACGAAGCTTTCAGACACTAGGAGTGGATTTCATCCACTATAAGTAGCCCATTCCTACATGAGTAAGTTTTTCTCAGCGATGGCGGAGTCAGCCTATGAAAGGTTAGATTTTCAGCAGTAGCGCAGCCAACAGAGGGATTCTCTGCGGAATTTGCATCTTGTGCCAGTATTATATCGAGGACTGTATTCAGGCGACGAACAGCTAGTCCATTAACGGTCATACGGGCTTCGATCCATGTTTCCGCTGATCCCGCAGCTTCTTCTACGGACATGACGTGATCGGAGCCGCGGGGCTTGGCTATTATCGATAAGTTTACAGTGTAGCTCAATTGGGCTCTTTTTTGATGCGCCACAGAGAAACTGTGGCTGATAAGAATGTGCATTCCATATCCAAATGAGGTTAGTCTGAATAATGTCCTTTTTTACTTCTTGATCTATGACTAAGCAGCCCGATAACGGCCCCTGCAACAATTTTCAACAAGATTGCAACACTGGCTTAGGTCATCTTTAACCCGAAATACAACGACATACAAGTGACATATTTTTCATAGAAAAGTCGTACGAGTAAAGCTGTAATTGAAGTAAGGACTTTTTTGAGGCTACCCTAAGTCTCAATGCGTTTCGTAAGAGTGTAGCTCTGAATTATGAATTGACCAGTGACGCAATTAGTCTCTGGGAATTCCGAATTCACCTTTTGTGGGAACCAGTGGAGTTTAGTTTGCCAGCCAGCGATCGATGCTCTGTCCATGTCAAAAGGTTCATGGGAAGTTGCGGTATTTGAATTTCGTAACCCTAATGGGGTGTCATCGCATCAGGGCATTATTGTGTAAACAAAAGTTTCTTAACATTGTATTCAGCAACATAGACCGCATTTGAACAATGTCTCTAAAATGTCGTATCTACGATTTTCTCCAAGTACGTCTTACGTCCTTACTATAGCGATGAAAACAACACACGGCTGATATACACGCCGACTTCTCTGTCGTCAGCAATATTCCCACGATACATTTTGACATTCCCATGGCTCCTCTGTCGGGGCTGTGAACTATCTCGATGTAACATGGATTGGATGCCCCCTGATGACTTTCCATTCCCAACCTGCCATATATACCAAATATCTACAATTCGGTCAAATATTTATCTCCTATGGCCGGGAAATTTGTATAGATGTTTGCGCATATTAATCAAGTTATCTGATAGTGCGGTGAGGACAGAAGACCGGGAAAAGCCGGACTCAAAAGTTTGTCTAGATATCAATGTATCTGTAGATGATCAATTAAAGTAGCTCATTACCCAAGATTATGTGAATCTACTTTCTTGAAAGTTACAACTGCGACTTGGAGTTGTACTATGTAACGAAAGCACAATATTATGTCACTGCCAAGACATGCACCGACACGCTGATGAGTATCACAGTCTACCAGTCTCGCTTTAGCTGAGTTGATCAAGAATTATTCACTTTCATATCTAAACAATATATGAACATCTTTCTATAAGTCAAGCTCAAACCAGTATGTGGCCTTTGTAAGGCGGGACCGGATGTTATCATTCCAAGAATTGCCTGCCCTGGATAGTAACCTTGTCCTCAACGTTGAGGCACAGTAGTATGATGATTCCAGGCCTGCATATTGCATGGCTTGCCGTTCTATGACAGCATTGTTCGTTTTTGTAACGAAAGGATTCCGAAAGGCGTGAGCCTTTATACTTAAAAGATGGCCTTTTCCGCGTTTTTAGAACTCTGTGATATCTATCTTTTCTCATTATCGATCTTTGAAGTTAAACAGTGTCACATCCCGTCCCTATTGTTCCTGCTGCTTATTCCAGCTGTTCCTTGATAATAATCTTTGTTACACAATTTGTTGATAACAAGATGCCGGGTCTCCTTTCAGTCCGCAGGGCTTCCAAGCTCCTCATGACTACCCTCATGGCTACTTCTGTTACTGCCAGACCTGCCAGGTCTCTCGTTAACCAGAATGAGGCTACGGAAGGTGCTGTTGCTTCTGAGAACGCACTGTGCAGTCAGGTTGGTGTTGATGTCATTGCTGACGGTGGCAACGCTGCTGATGCTATTGTGGCTACTGTTCTCTGTGTTGGTACTGTTGCCATGTACCACAGTGGCATTGGTGGCGGTGGCTTTATGCTGGTTCGTTCGCCCAACGGCACCTACGAATTCATTGACTTCCGTGAGGCGGCCCCTGCTGCGGCTTTTGAGGACATGTACGCCAACAACACCGAATTGAGTGAGATTGGTGGGCTTGCCAGGTACGTTAATATCTCTATTTACTTCATTTTCTTGTGATGGTATTCCGGCTCCAGGACCCCCCCCCTTGGTCCAGATAACACTTAGCTTATTTCTTCCTTCCTAATCCGGAAACTAATCCTACGTGAAATATACAAGGATTACTAACTCCAAGTACAGTGGTGTTCCTGGAGAACTTCGTGGGCTGGAATATCTGCACAAGAATTACGGTAGCAAGCCCTGGGCGGACCTTTTCAAGCCGGCCATCAACTATGCCCGCAATGGATTTATTGTCTCTTCTGACCTCCAGCGTTACATGGACGGGCTCGATAACCCTGAGTTCTTGGTCGAGGATCCTAGCTGGGCTATCGACTTTGCCCCTAACGGCACCCGGGTGAAGACTGGCGATGTCATGACCCGGAAGCGCTACGCTAACACTCTAGAGACTATTGCCAACAACGGTGTCGATGCTTTCTATCACGGCGATATTGCTAATGCTACCATTCGCGCCCTGCAGGCTGACGATGGTACGATGACTCTTGAGGATCTGGCTGACTATGAGGTTATTATTCGTGAGACTGCCCAGATTGAGTACCATGGTCACAAACTCACCAGCACCCAAGCCCCTAGTGGTGGTATTGTCACCCTGGCTGCTCTTAACATTCTATCTGGCTACGAAGACTTTGGCAACACCAACGAGTTTAACCGTGATACTCAACGTCTGAACGAGGCCATGCGTTTTGCCTACGGCATGCGTACCAAGCTTGGTGACCCTCTGTTCGTCGCAAATCTTGCCGAGTACACTGAGGAAATGATCTCAAATCAGACGGCTTCAGACATCCGCAACAAGATCTACGACAACCAGACCTTCCCTGTATCTTACTACAACCCCGATGGCCTCGAGTCCCTGCCGACTCCTGGTACCTCCCACATCTCTGTTGCCGATAAGAGTGGCTTAGCTATTGGCCTGACTACCACTGTCAACCTGATCTTTGGCTCCCGTCTCTGTGTGCCCGAAACTGGCGTCATCATGAATGACGAAATGAACGACTTCTCTATCCCTGGCTCCAGCAATGCCTTTGGCTTTATCCCTAGCGAGTCCAACTACATCCGCCCTGGTAAACGCCCCCAGTCCTCCATTTCTCCTGTCATTACCGAGAAGGACGGTCATCTTGAGCTGGTCGTTGGTGCCGCCGGTGGTAGTCGCATCATCTCGGCCACTATCCAAAACGTGATCAATACTCTTGATCGCAACTTATCTTGCATTGATGCTTTGACTCAGCCTCGTCTGCATGACCAGCTTTCTCCTGCTACTACTATCTTTGAGTATACTTTTGATAACTCAACAGTTGAGTACATTCATAACATTGGCCACAATGTTTCGTGGGTTGCACCTGGCCAGAGTACTGCTCAGGCTGTTCGGTTGTTGGCCAACGGCACCTTTGAAGCTGCCGGTGAGCCAAGACAGAAGGCATCCGGTGGCTTCGCTATCTAAAGGCACAGTAATAAAATAACCGAGATAATAATAGTAATATTTTATGTGTACGAAGTATTGATCCAAAGTTCACTGGTGATATTTTGTTGTGAGAACTAGAGGCAGCTAGGAGACACTATTGGTGTTGAATCAAACAGAGAGCTGACCTTTACGAGCTACTACATTATCATTTAATCAGATACTATGTCTAAGACGTTCTCTGATGAGTGGCCACATTGAGTTGATTTGTGCTATGTTGACATATCTTTGTGAACCCTATTTTTCGCTTGGTTAATTCTATATAAGTTGTCTTAAAGTGGAAGTTGCGACAAGTTACTGTTGCGACATCCTGCTGATTTCCCTTTTTGGAAATACACAATAATGTCAATAACATATAGATGTATCTTGGTAAGTCTAAGGGCTGTATACTTTGTAGGTTTTTCGGATTTTGTGGGCCGTTTAAAGTAGTTAATCAGGGCCTTGACATGCCTACCGCGCTATGATAGCCTTACAGTTATCGATATAGATATAATAACTTCGTCTTTTTTATTTCATGGTCTACTTTCAAGAAAAAGCCTCACTTTGAGAATACTGAGGCTATGTCCGTAAACTGAATTTCTTATGGTACCTTCCGGGCTGATTTTCTCCTTGTAGCACTTCTAATATATCTGTATAGCCTCATGTCGCAAGTATTTAGTTAGTACAAAGGCATCAACAGTCAGTAGTCATATGTATATGATCACATGCAATATTCATAATGCAACAACTAATTTGTGACAAGGATAGCATCGCCATGCCTCTTTATAGGACAATGACATATGTGATTCATAAGCAAACTTGTAGTTTATGATGAAGGTGGTGATACACCGGCTCGGGATGTCAGTCAATAGAAGAAGTTTCGTACGTGGTCTATCCACCTGTTTGGTGTCTGCGTATTGTGTCTAATGTGGTCGATGATAGAGGACAACACTATGAACTCAATGTGAGCCCTAACAACATAATGTCACAGAGCCTAGAGCCTAGTAAATGTATCCGTACGTCCGAAGATTAGCGTTAATAGCACCTGTATTAAGATTCACCATAGCTAACACAGAGTGGAATATCCATGTCGAAATGTCCCTATATATATTTATGCCTGCAACGTCGAGTATCTTTTTTTTTCATCTCCAATATATTTTCTCCAGAGTTCTCATTACTTTTCTTTTCAGTCTTTCAACATCCAACTAAAAACACTCTACTTTGCATCTCACCTGTAACTTTTTGTCTTTTTACTAAGTAACAGTTTACGAACCGTATTCCATCTCGCTCCATTCCGATGTGCTTCTTATCTCAACCGTTTGTTTTGATCAACACCCTTCAGCTTTCACTTTAAGTTTTCTAAAGTCCTTCTGAGATCGACACCACCATTGGTCAGCATACATTCTTGACGCATACAATCAATCCTACCTCATATCGTTCCATCGATCTTCATATTGACAACATCCTTGCGAATCATATCGATCAAGATGCTCCCCAGGCTGATTCTGCCACTTTCATTGATGACCATGGTCACCGGCCTTTCGACTAAGAAACTGGACTTCTACAATATGGTGATGTGAATCTTCTCGCCTCTGTCATTTGAAGCCTCGAGTGACCTCCATGCCGTTCCTGATGCCTAGATCCGGCTAATCCTCGGCGACAAATTGTTCTTCCCCCTCCAACATCCCGGCAACGTATCTGTCTTATTGACGCCAACGGAAGACTACCCGACACGTTGGGTTTTCAAAATCATGACTCTTGACTCTGCCTCCAACCAAACTTTCCCATTCCATAGTCTAGAGTACAAAGGAAGTATCTGGCTGTTTTATAGTTAGCGGTAAGTCCAATAATTCTCATCCTTGCTACTACAGGCCTCTAACATTCTCTCAGTTCTCCGATCTATTGCATCAGCAGCGACTGGCACTCCATCGCCACATGTGGCAAAAATGAACCAACACATCTTTATCAAGATGGCAAATATCGAAATCTACAGATCACCACTCAGATTCTGCTGTCCGTTTTCTCGAGATGTATCACGCAACATGAAGCAGAAAAGATACAAAGATATGAGGATTATTTGGATTTTATTGGCTTCCCCAGAAACTCGTTGCCTACGGAACCTGACAGTAACAATGGCGACGATAGCAGCAATGACAGCGATGACGAGGATGGCAACGATGACAATGGCGATGGGAGCTTCTAGGAATTGGAAGGAATTGAATGAATACTGATTACGCAATGATTTATTTGCGGGCGAGAAAGGGCAAGTATTCTTTACGTTAAATAATAAGAGTTTTCGTTTGATTTTTTGATTCCATGTCCCTTCGTCAATCATTTTCCTGTTATGGCCCTCTCACATGTGAATTGGGAAGTATCAACATATACATTCTATAGTCAACATGGTATTTGCGGTTGTCTATGGTTGTACGAAATTGTTTAGCGGGATGGGTATCAGGATATCGATTGTTCTATCAAGGCTGAAACTATTCCCCTTAACATGTCGATTGAAGACTTTGTGCTGTCAGACTAGTAATGATAATTGCAAGTATCGTGACAGGCAATATATTTATTACGCTCTATTTTGATATCTCATATCTACCATACAGTGCTTTACCAAGACTTCTGAGTGATAGTTTTGACATTGCTGCCCTGTAGCGGAGCGCTAGTAGTATCAATGAGTAGTCCTTGTACAATCTCCAAAGTTGACATCTGTTGTCCCAAGCCAGTGACGCCATCATATCCACCGACATACCAACGCATGCCACAGTCCGACCCTCTGCCCCCGGTACATGTCTTGACGGCTGCAAGAGCCGAGGTTGTGAGAAGTTTTGTTACTTTCTCTTTGAGCTCGGGCATCATGTAGGTAGCTTGCCACATGAATCGGGATAGATAGCCCTTGAATGACTTCATGTCAGTGTTGCAGGTGTTGACTGTTTCGCAAGCAGACTCGTACATGATATCAGTGGCATTAGCGTCAGGGTAGAAGAATCGCTTTTCAGTGGCAGACAAGATTCCCTGGGCGCGATCTTTCCAGAGTTGGTCGCCGGTCATGTTGGCGAGTACTGCTGCACCGTGAAGATAGATACCGTTGGAATAAGAGAAAGAGACGGGATTGATCACCGTACAGTTATCCGATGAATGCGCGCCGTCATAGACAATGAAGTCGTCGCCAACCATCCCGATGGTCTCGGTCCAGTCCCAGATCCGGACAGCCCAATCAAGGTACTCCTGCTCTTCAGTGATGCGCGCCAGCCGGGCTGCGAGCTGAAAGAACCCTCCGTTGGATACTGAGTTTTTATAGTTCAGGCCATTAGGATTGCTGGCGTATATCTGCCACAGGAGACCCCCGCCACAGGCAGTGTCATTCCAGCGGGATTTCAGTGATGTGAAGATGTTCTTACTGAGATCTAGCCATGATGGGACCGAAGTGTCCGGCTGGGGGAAATTTCTTTCGGCGGCCGATAAGACGGCGAAAGCCCAAAAGCCTAGGTCGTCATTTCCTTCCTCAGATGCATGCTCAGGCGGGACAAAGTCGTAATCCGGCCCCGTATTCATCTTGGCCGTCAAAGCAGTAATAATCTGGTCGTTATAAGTGGAATCGTTGGTGTAATGATAGTAGTCCAACATGGCCCCCCACATGGCACCGGCCTCCCACCAGTAGTAGGGATCGGGAAGGTCACCAGTTAAAATTGCCGTGTTGTTCGGCTGCGGGTATGACATGACGCCCGCGGCCAGAGATTTAGCGACGCTCAGTATATTTGCTGTTAATCAGGGGATATTGTGTTAATTTCTAAAAGGGGAAATTGTTTCGAAAGAATGACAAGACGGGTGACAAAACCACAAGGAGAGTATCGCCGATTGTGCTAGGGTTGGGGTTTGACGTACTGGTGTTGTCAGGAGCCAAGGTGGGTAGCTGCAAGGCTGTGGCTATCAGGGCTCCGGTCTGTACCGTTTGTTTGATGGACTTGTAGAAGGCGGGCATAATTTTAATGAGAGTGGTATCTCGGATGATCTAAGATGCTGTGATGGGTAGTGAGGTTGTTGAGGCAAACAAGAAGATATCAACTATGAGTCGAAAAGGAGGAACAGTGTCTTTATTATAATGTCTAAAGTTCGTTTGCTTGTTAGTTTACAGTTGGCAAAAAAGAAAGTTATTATCAAAGAAGAGGCTAGCTCAAAGACGTCAAGTCTATGTAAAATGAAAGGAATGAATTGTAGCTACAGCTAACAAAAAGGAGAAATTGGATAAAAGAAATGAAAGAACAGGATCACCAGATTCCCGCCGGTACATGCTTAGAGAAGAAGAAAGTGTGTCTGAAAACAAAGACATCGTTCTCCAGGTGAAAGAATCCATTGATATATGTAAGAATCTGACATCCGCTCCACCGGGATTCCACAGATGGCTGTGCATGCAGTGCACCGATCGATCCCGTGATACTTACTCCTGACCTCTCCTCCAACCATGCGCCGAGCCTGACAAAGTTGTATTCCCATAGCCAATCATGCACGTTGCCGCCATGCGATTGGACGATTCAGACCAGCAGGGCCAGGATTAGTGCACTGAATATGTAACAGATTTGCCAATTAAGCGCATAGCTTTTCCGCTATGCCAAGAATGTATCTGGAGCATCTTGCCACTGGGTTGCATTGTACCTGCGTCTATAGATAGCCCGATATTTTTCGAGTTCTATTACCGCCGGACCATGCGCAGCTGTAAAGTACGTAGTTTTGAGTCTCCTGTGCAGATCACATCTGTTGGAGACCCTAACCCTACAATTAGTGTTAATCATTCAAGGATCCGTATCAAAATTCAGACTTCAATTATCATTCACAAAGGCAACATAGCACAATCTTTAGAATGACATGGAAATTAATGGTCTCGAATTTGTTGACATAAGCAAAGTGATTTCTTTGTTTCTAATATGTAATCCTCTTTGTCTCTTCCACCTTCAACTATGCCAGAACTCCCTTTCTCCATAATAGGTAGGAAGGGGATCCGAGTGCCTGCCAAAGTTGCGTCACTGACAAAGTGTAAACATCACGTGAATATGTATATTTACCTTTGCTAATTTCCTCCCGTAGCTGAGCCGGGGACTTTTATCATTCACAAACATCTTCAACATCACCGAGTCAAGGATTTTATTATGACCATCTAGAAGTTGAAGCCGGACTGCCCATATAGTGCAGATGAACCGACTTCTCACTTGTTGCGAAATTTTTAAAAGAAAAAAAAACTAAACAATTCTACATCTCCATACCCATCTTGCCATCGACAAACCTTCCCGCCCCTTACTCGTAGTCCTCGTAGTCCTCGTAGTCCTCGTAGTCCTCGTAGTCCTCGTAGTCCTCGTAGTCCTCGTAGTCCTCTTCGTCATCGTCGTCATCGTCGTCATCGTCACCCTCGAATTCATCGAAGCGCCCGCGCTCGACCGAATCTTCATCCACGTCCCACTTGCCCATGGGAGTAGCACCCTTCAGATCAGCATAGTGACCAGAGTATACCACGCCGTCACTGCTGACTTTGGCAATGTTGCTATCACCGGTGTAGTGGCCGATGATGGCGTCGTGGTTAGTCTCTACGAATTCCATGTTCTTGGACTGGATCTTGGCTGTCACCTCGTCAATCTGGTTCATCTCGTCCTCAGTGAGGTCCGTGATGCCATAGCCATCGTAATCCTCGAGCCCAGGTAGGGCGACCAGAGGCTGCATATGAGCGGTGTCGGCCAGAAGTTTGTCCAGCTCGATCTTAGCAAAATCAATCTTCTTGTTAGATTTGCAGACCTTGGACACACCCAGACAGAAGTTCCAGATGTCGCCCTTAAAGGCCCACTTGCCAACATCAACCGTGTAGCGGCCGGCGTGAACAGACCCGGTGGCCGTAATGCCCACCTGAAGCTTGCTAGTAATGGCACGGGAAGCACCACCACATAGACCACAGCTTTTATCGAAAGCCACGGTATTCTCAAGCGTAATGCGGGGAATCTCCAACTTAAGCGAGCCTCCGGCAGAGAGACCAGCGATGCTCAGATCGATTTTCGCCTCCAGAACATTGAGGAAGGTGAACTCACTATCCACCTCTGCATATAGGACAGGCTTGTAGATGGTTAAGGTTGGAAGGCGGCTTCTCCAATCCTTGGGGCGTATCAGCTTGGGCTTCCAGCCCTTCTTAAAGCTGACAAGCTCCCCATCTGGGAAAGTCAGCTTTCCTCCACCAGTAACCTTAACGTTTGCGCTAAGCGAAGTCAGGCCGAATCCAATGCTATCCGTGAAGCCGATATCGATGGTAGTACCACCGATAGTCGTTGGGTTAGGACCGAAGCGATAGATGGGCACCAGAGTCGGGTCGCTCGAGGTGTGGGCGAAGCTTCCAGCAAGCTCCAAAAGCATTGTGGCGGTCACACCGGTAGTATAGGCTGAGACAATAGTGTGCTTGTTGTGAGTGGTGTGTTTAATTATGATGCCACCACTCAGGGAACAGGTAGCACACGAGGCAGTGATGGCCCAGTCACCGTATTTCCAGGACAGGCTATCGGTCTTCTTGAAGTTGAACCAATAGGTCGTGGGGGGCTTTAGGGAATGCCCCCGCGCCACAAGAGAAGCGGCCCAACGCTTGACAATGGGGATCTCGGTCTCCTCCTCAAAAGTGCGAGCGTCGTTGCGCTCGATGACCAGCTGATCCTGGTCGATCTCGTTCACTTCGGGAGTTCTGTCGGCGAGAATGGTGACAGTGTTATTGCCATTCTTGTTGGTACGGACGCCGCGGAAGGCCATCATAATCTTGTCTCCGATAGGATCGAGGACAATCTTGGTGTCGCGCATCCGGCAGGCGACTTGAGAGGCGTCAATTCCATAAGGGAGATAGACGAGGAAGCCGTCATCAGCGGGATCGACGCGGGCACCGGCAAGCTTAAGACGGGCGATATTTAGGGTGAGAGCATCCTTGGATCCAACAGCCATATGTGGAATGTCACCCTTGACATCGTCTACAACAGTGAATCCAGCCACATCACCAAGAGTAGGAGCAAAGTGAGGATGCTCACTCTCATCAGGGTAAGCAGTCTCAGCTCCAGTAACGAGAGCAGCCTTAATGGGGGTACGAGCGTGTCGATCATCGTTATAGTTGATCAATTCGTGACCGCCATTTCCGATAGCACGGCGGAAAGTCTTAGCAGCGTGCTCGTCGTGGTCCCTGTTTAGGTCGTTGATGGTCTTCTCGATGTCATCAATTATTACCTCCTGGTAATCAATGCGTTCGGTATCCTGTACTTCGTACAGGAAATCATTTTTGACGACAAGGTCACCGTTGACGGCAGTGACAGTGGTGGGGGTGTCTATGATAACAGACACCATCGCGGGGACATGGATGCCCAGGTAGGTAGCGGAGCGAGTGGTGTTGGTGAGATCCATCTTGACTATATAACATGTTAGTACTTGTATCATTGTGTGCAAATGACAAGTGGTTGTTATACATACCCAAAGTTTGTATTTGTTTTTGTTTGGTGGTAAATTGTTTGAAGCTATGAATGTGAGTGCTATCGTGACCGACATCTGTAAGCAATGAATGATGATTAGTCAATGAAGAATAGTAATGGATGATGTCATTAAAGTGTGTTGATTAATGAATAATGAATTATGATGATGTAGTGAATGCTTGATTATCCACTTACTTCAAGCTTTGTGGAGTAGAGAAGATCTGAATGTTGATGGGAGATAAACAAAAACTTCAAACACTAAGAGGGGAGGAGTCCCTTTTATAGTTTCTCAGTTCGCACTTTGGGGCCCCTCGACTCCTGCAGAAAACGGTAAAGTCAAAGACTGCCTACTATAGATCCTCCGTAT
Source organism: Ambrosiella xylebori (assembly GCA_002778035.1). Taxonomy (NCBI): domain Eukaryota; kingdom Fungi; phylum Ascomycota; class Sordariomycetes; order Microascales; family Ceratocystidaceae; genus Ambrosiella; species Ambrosiella xylebori. The sequence goes on from PCDO01000002.1 coordinate 2,809,680, forward strand.
ATTCAGCCATAGGATTCCACTTTGGAGGCCATATCGACCAATGGTGTGCACGCTTTGGGAGAAATTTCGGGCTGAAGACAGATGAATTTGGGGATTGGCGTGGTCTTGCCAGGGGTCCTGGATGCGGTGATGCGGAGGACAGAAGGGGACTAGGCCTGGTGGGAACAATAGTCATGGAGGCACATGGCTCTTGTGGCGGGTTTCAGTTGCAGAAGTAGAATAGACCGAATTGAAATTCACAGAGAAGGGGGACTGAGGGGATGCAAAAAGGTTTATTTTGATATTATGTTTCTCTGCAGATTTGGTTGTAGCCAATGAGAGGGGGGCTTTTCAAGTTGGGATGTCATCGGAAACGGCCAGTGAGGAGGCAGATTTAAAGATGGGGTGGTAGGGGGGATCCTTCCCGTTAGATTAAGCTTGATGGCAAGTTCCGTATTAGAGGATCCTTGTGATTTTGAAAATGGGGATATCTCTACAGAGTTCATCACAAATTCTAAAAGGCATATTTTGTGATGTAATTAGCAAGAAAAGATGATAGAATATGGTATTATTATCCATTGCTGTTCAAAGTATATTCACTTTTTACTGAGGGGATGTTTGTGCAATGCAAGGGCAATCAAAAATCTGTACCACGTAGCAGGGTTCCCCACAGTCGATCATTTTCCCCGGATTTGAAGATAGAAAGCGCCTTACATGAGAATGGATGATTGTGGATAGTTCAGCGACGATCTAACAAGATATTGTGAAATTCACGACAAAAAAAAGTCCTTTTGGTGCTGTCCGGTTTTGGTAGGCTTTGGGATTAGAAACCCTATGTTTGAGCGCGACATTATCTGCATTCGTAGTTCTACTCACAATCTGGTGCTAGCTTTTAATTCTGAAAGCCTGGTAGATATGAGGATGTGAATTGATGGATACAAAGTTTGATATTTGGAGTGATGCTCAAATATATTGGACTGATGACACTGCAATATGTGAAATGTAAAGTTATAAAGTCAAAATTGGCGATGTAACAGATTTACATGCCCCGTCGGCATAGTCATTGAGGCCAAAGCGGTACTACCAGTCAGACAACAGGGCAATGTGCAGGTCAATAGTCAAAATTAGAACATTGGTGCATTACAATTGTATCTGTCTCTTGACTATGGTATACTATCGTCTACCGAGTCACTTTTTTCCCTTTGCTCTAGCAGCATTTTCCTTCCATGCGTACGTGCAGTATGTGAATACAGTGAACTTCTACTACCTTTAGATAACCCTAACAGCCTTTTATACTACTGGACAGAGCCTAATAATTCTTCAGTGCGATAGATAGGATTATAATAACTCTAAAATCCAAGATATTACCACACAATTTAGAAAATGAAAACCCTATTTAATGACATAATCAATTTGTAGTGAGGCTCAGTTGGTTTGACGGCCAGGTTCTACGTGACCTATCTGGAGTTGGGATGGATCCAGGCCATGAAAGAATTTGATACGGGATAGATCTTGTCCCTTGCTGATGATGCTTTCAGGAACAATATTCTCTCAGATATGTATTTCTAGTTGTAGATTAACTTACTGGACACAAAAAGGTGCCTCACGATAATTGCAGAGTTTGCGGAGTGGTTGAAAATATGTCGTCAGATGCGCAGTGGTTAATGACTAGTTAGTCTGGGTCTAGCAGAGATTACGGAGGATTTTAATTTTAAGTAGACTTTGGAGAGCATTGAATCTCCAAATTGTCTGAAGTTGACGATCATCGTGAGCTTGGCCTTCTGGTGTCTGATGTTATCATGAATCATTCTGGTCGAGAGTGACCTCTATGTCCTGGTTGTGTTTTCATGGGTTTACCGGAAACTGGGTCAAAATATTCCGCTCACTCGCTTCAAGACACTTTGTCGACATTACCACTATACCTCTCCTTTCTCCGATGGTCACCTGTGTTAGTAACATCGTATCTTTGAAATTCTGATCCCGAAATTATTGCGTTCGTGCCATGTCGTGATCCGTTTCCGCAATAGTATAGGCCTATGTTATAAGTTCAAATTTTGTTATAAATCTGTAACATCACATGATCTAATCGTGATGCTAGCATTGATTTGATATTGATTGGTGCAGAGCCTCAGAGTTCTCTGGATAAAGCACGGAATTGCCCACGCTGAGTTACGCTTCTCTCTATAGCATCGGCGGGCCTTGACCTTTTGGGCTCGCCATGATAGCGTCACATTTTGATCTCCCGCGATGCTGGAACCTAGCAACTCAGCCAGGCTCCAGCAGATCTAGCCGTCTTTTTTAATACCATTTCGGTCCGCAACCGTCATTCTGCTATTCATTTTTTTTTCTATGGCCCTTTCAACTATGACACATGTCAACCCTCTCGCAATCCAGCACATCAAGTTCGTTCAGGACAGCCTTTGGTCATTCTGCCACCAACCGGCATTAAAAGATTACGAAAAATTCTCATTTACTATATAGCCTAGGGCTATCTCGTGGGCTTCCAACGGGCTTGAATACCGTGGGCGTGCTGCGTTCACAGTCAGCTTTGCCGCGCAGTCACTATTTGTCAGTTTATGGCCCAGCTGATAGTCATTTGACGATCTTTGGGCAAATCCTGGCACATTTTGCGTTGAGATGTCCGATTTCTTAAGGCACAGCGGGTCGTGAAGCTGAAAATTGTGGGGTTAGGAGCCCCAGAGGTTTGGCAAAGTTTAGTCTGGCAATAGGTATAAATTTGGCGTCTGGTGCTGTGATTGTCCTCTTGGAATCTTTCTTCTTTGATACTCACAGTCATCACTTGATACCAAAATCATTCTTACAATTATTCAACAACCCAATATTTAATAGGTATGAATGTTGTCTGACTTAGCCAAGAACCATGCACTGACAACATCTTAGTCACCTTATCTATCACTATGAAGCTTCACACTTTCCTTGTGGCAATAATCATGCTATTGAGTTTAAGCAGTAGCAGCATAGCTTAGCTCTTGACCCCTCCTTTATCAGTCATACCTCCTACAACTTCTGATACTTTGTACTAGAACATTACTGGTTATGCCTCTGCTTTTCACTCTGTTTATAATTCTCCCCTTGGTCCTCCTTATGGCTCCTATAATTGCACTTGCCTTTACCCTATTCCCCATTCCATCTTCAATTCAACTTTATCTACCCTCAATGCCACTATCAACTATGATGATGGTGACTATTATGTTATTGATACTACTGATCAAAGTAGTACTATGCTCTACAACATAGTCAAACCTATAGTAACACTTATGCAAAAGCACCCTGAAACTACTATTCACCTATAGTTTTCCAAAACCAACGGATTAAATGGTGACACAGACACACTCCACGCCGGCAACATCAATAACCTGGCTGATACCGCCAAGAAATTTGCCCCCATCATGCCCTTCGACATCACCAAAGGTGTCCGGCAAATCAAAGAAGACGGCAATCCCAGGGACGCTGCCCGACGCTGGCGAGAATAACAACACCGTCACTCGTAAATGGTCAAGCACAGCAGGCTGAATAGTGACGATTACATGGGCTTCATACAACTCCGGAAGGCCGAGCGTCCCAGGGACCAGCGTTAATGGGTCTGAGGTCTAGTACATTGTTGACACCCCAGCTGAGAGGCTGAAGCCGCATCAATATTTCCTGACGGCACATCCGGATGAGGAGGTGTCGTTTATGCACATTTTCCTGAGAGGGACATGATTGGGTACACTCGGCATGGTGAGCATCCGTAGAGCGTCATCGGGTTAGAACGGCCAAAGCTCAACCTCACACGCATCTAGATGGGCGGGGCCACCCTTACCTTTGTAAACAACGACAACACGGTCCTCGTGACGATCCCCCCTCCCTACAACATTTCGGCAATTTTCGACAACTGGAAAAAAGCCCACTTCATCATCTGGCCCCGCGACGACGACGACCTCCTCGCCCGACTATCGGGCATCAAGATCGTTAACGGCCAAACCCTCTCCCTGCGCACCACCAACTTCCAAGACGGCGAATTCGTCAAGGAAAAAGGCTACATCTTCCACGTCTCATCCACTTGGCAGCCCGCCGGCCACCACAACAGCCTCGCGCGCTGCCACAGCCTTGCCCACCGCAGCTGACAGTTGCACTGCCCGCAGTTCTGGCTTTCCTTTGGCACGCAATCGGGCACCAGCGTCACGACTTCACACCTGGTCGCTGACCTTACCTGCAAGGCCTGCGTCGTCAGCAGCGGCCTTGAATGGAATGTGGAATCTAGCCATGCCGGAGGCACCCAGTTATAAAAGTGGCTGCGGTCCTTCTCTGCTACCATGATTGCCGATTTGACCGCTAAGTTCACCATGTAAAAGAGCGACAAGCTCTTCTGGGTCACCGTGGTGCCGCTGGGGCTCCCCGCCTGCCAGCTGGGCCTATACGCCACGTTCTAGTTTGACGGGTCGATCCAACTGGACGCCAGCGTCATGGAGCTGTCATCGACGATCTGTATGAAGACAAGGGCCAAGTTTAAAATCGACGACATGTCCATGTCCCAGGTAAAGCAAACGGTCGCCGACCTCCTCAAGGGCCGCCCTGGGACGGTCAGTGATGCCAGCGACGACGGCTGTGGCATGACGCTGTCGTTGATGCTGCCGAGTTTCGGCGCAAGCGTGACGGTGGCGGCAACGGATGGGCTGGATTTGGGCGCGACGTTGGAGATTCCATGGGTGACGGCAACGGGGAAGTTGGCGTTTGCGAGTGACTGTTCGCTGTTTGGGGGGGGGGGGATGTTGAATATCGAAGGGGATCTTACAGCGATTGTTATTTTTAAGAGGCATGCGTCGGTGACAGTGGGGATTCCAGTGCTGGGTAGGTTTATGATTCAGGTTGATATTAATTTGTTGCATTTCTACGTGGGCTTTGGCGTCAAGTGTAAGAATACGATTGACTTCCAGTACCCGAAGAAGATTATTAAGGAGGCCCGCAAGGAAGCCACACAGAAGGCCACCATCAACACCGTCTACCGAGACAAGTACAACCGGTGGCAGAGAAATATGCAGCAGCCCGATTATAGCAAAGTGGATATTGATACTGTCAACTTCCAGATTGTGCAGTTTGCCGAGAGTTTAGTGAGGTTGCAGGAGCTTACGATTGTGCCGGTGGCGTGGAGTGTCGATGATGATCTAAGAGGGGAAGATGGGCGGTGGAGGTATGATGATACTGATTTGGAATGGTTGGATAAGCAGTTGGAAGGAGTTGGTGTAGCGCACAAGTACCGAGAGAAGTCAGGGAGGCCGAGTTTGGAGCATATTGTGTAGGAGTATGATGATAATTAAGGGTTCAATATCATCTTGTCTCGGCTCTCGTTCTCATGTCATACAGTAATGTGAGTATTTGGTCTGCTTCCTTGGTAAACTGTAGACTTATGGAAGCTTTGGCTGGATCAAGGCTATTATAACTTTTTATTTCATGCTCATCAGCCTTCATTTACTATATACTCTGTTTAAAATAAACAATATAAGTATTAAATATAAAATAAAACAAGAATCATGTGATGTGATGTGATTATATGTCATGAAATAATTTTAAGTTTATTTATTCCTTAATCCATGAATTGAAGTATCAAGTCCCCTAAGGGTTAGGGTAAAATTGCAACTCATGGTCATGTGCTTGAGTAAGACATATAGGGTTAGCCTTAGCTTGCACAGCCGCATTCATAGTGCGCCCACCTGACAAAGGGCGCCGTCGACTTTTCCCGTCGCTTATCTTGACCATCTCTAGTTTCAGTTTTAAATCTCACCACATATCTCAGCATACATCCACCATCAATCATGTCTGACCGCCAAAGAATCCTCGAGACCAACAAGTCCATCCGGACAATCAAGCAGGTACGTCCAGTCCACTTCCGGGTCACCCGTTCGGCCCCCCGCCATCAACTAATCATTTCTTTCTTTGCGCGCAACCACATTTCTTACTAACTACTTGTTGCCCCGCCTCAGGAACTCGAAAACCTCCTCGGCCATGGCGCCATCTCCGAATCCGCCTTCGACTCTATCACCTCTCTCCTCCCTACTGAATCCTCCGTCCGCTCTAACGCCTCCACCCCCATTAACCCTTCCTCTACCACCACCGCCCCCCCACCCTCCTACGCGCAAACCTCCGTCGTCGCCCGCTCAACACCCCCCCAACAACCGGCGGCGCCCATTATCGGTCGGGCGCGCGCCCTGTACGCCTACCACGGGCCGCAGGCGAATGACCTGTCGTTTGAGAAAGAGGATGTAATTTTGGTGATTCAGTATGTAAATCCGGATTGGTGGGTTGGGAGGAATGAGAGGACGGGGAGGGAGGGTTTGTTTCCGGCAAATTATGTGCTGGCGGAGGAGCAGAAGGGGGGGGCGCCGGGGGGGTATGGGTATCAGCCGCAACAGCAGCCGGTGAATCCGTATAATTCAGCGGTGCCGCCGATGGCAGTTGCGGAGGGAGGCAAGGCGGAGGGAGGGAAGAGCAAGCTTGAGGAGGGTGGCAAAAAGTTTGGTAAAAAGTAAGTTTTTTTCTTAGGGATTAATGATTGGTTGGTTGTTTGAGCTGGAACTAACTGTGAATAGGCTTGGAAATGCGGCTATCTTCGGTGCCGGTGCCACTATCGGCTCCAATCTGGTCAACTCCATTTTTTAGACGCCATTTTTGCTTTTGCCTTTTTATATTTTTTTTGTCATCTGATGTTAATATCACTCTTGATTGAGTTTTCCTTGTCGATTTGCCTCTGATGTTGGGTGAGACCAGTCTTGTTGCTTTTGGGAGAAAATTGTAGACAGTGGATTCTTGGGGTCTGAATAAGTATTTCGTATAACTAGAGAATATAGTAAGGGTCATGGTTTTGATGTTCGAATTGCGGTCTAGTGAATTAAACTTGTTATTGAACGAGTAGCAAACATGATGTTCAAGTTAACTTCTTGACTATAGTCTTCCCTTAGTTTTAACACATGTGTAACCTTTCATCTTTTGTAGTTTTACATTCGGGTTACACTTGGTCGTCATAGATGTAATTGGAATTACGTTGCAGTAATCTTTAAATCACAATATCAAAGACTGTTAAATTGGCCTACAATGATGAAGAATTAGGAATGGAAGTTACAATCTTTGCACCAAATTTGGGAAAACTTGAGATTCCGTTACAACTTTGGTAGATGTTGCTGGCTTTGCGGGCTGCCGAATGTATATTGGACATGAATGAGATTTCAATGTACAAAATTGTGGTAAAAGAAATTCTATCTCGGTACAACTGGAAATCATAAACTCAAGAAAAGACAGTAGATTTTGTCAATTATTAAAACCTGCCTATAGCTGATGTTGTTAAAGATATAAACATGGAGAAACCATCCAGGCTAGATGCTATAAGAAGACAGGAATTGCCCTCTCTCCGTCCTCAATGTTTGAATCAACAGCACTCAGATCACCAATCAACTACTACATCAATCCCTCAGTTTCTCGTTACCATCATGGCTTACACCACCTATCAACCCGTCAAGTCCTCGGGCCTGACCAACAACTCTCAGTCCTCGCAGCCCCCACAGGCCTCTCAGTCCACGGGAATTATCAAGTCTCCTTATGACGGCCAACTGTAAGTAGATTCTATACTTTGGAGAGTCACAGGTTTTAATGCTTGTATGCCAGCAATACGGCGCCTCTCAATGAGGACGGCAAGAACGATACCTCGGCCAATGATCCCAAGGCGACCAACGTGAGGAAGTAAACTTGGCAGTGCTGTGCCAACAACAATAGAGGTCATAACATTGAAAGGGAACTCAATAATGCTACCAGGAAGAAGGAGGAAAGATAACCAGCCAGGTAGCACCAACATTCAAAGTCATAAATTAATAATATATGAGCAGCAATGGTTGTGGACTGGTGTGGGTTCATATATAGGCTCATATCCAGCAGCACTCCTTAATAACTAATACAACCAAATTATTTAAAATTTCTATGTTTTTATTGGGGTATTTTTGTTTATTTGATTACCACGACAACACACTGCTCCTCGAAGTGATATCAATATATTCGCGAGTGTAACAACTCTGCACATCAAACAATCCATCAAAAAAAAAATTAAAAATATCAAATCAGTTCAGCTCACGGAGCCAGCCAAAAATGAATAAAATACCACCCCCCCCCCCCCCCAAAAAAAAAAAAAAGAAGCTTCTGGCTCCCAATACTATACACGGCCTTGAACCCCGGGCCTAGCTAACACCTCTTCCTTACAACCAATTCGACCCCGGCCTCTGCGGAATCGCCGGCACCGGTGGCACACTACTCCCCGAATTATTCGAATAATTACTACTCGTCTCTTCCCTAATATCCCCTAACGCCACAGCATACGAATTCCGATAATCCTCTGCTGAGTATCCCGCACCCAAGCCGGTGCCAGTTCCGGTGCCAACCCCAGCATAATTTGAATCCCGCTCGTACCCCGCGAACCCCGTCGGCGACGGCAGGGCGCCCGGTTGCAGATACCGGCTGTAGGTTGAGGAAGCGACGCTCATGTGGTTTTGGGTGGTGGGCTGGTTCGTGGTGAGGGCGGCACCGACAGCGGTTGGCGAGGGGATGGAAGGGGAGGGCTGTGGGATGTAAGCGGGAGAGGGCGAGGTTGTTGGTTGGGCGCGGTAGTCGGAGGGGAGCGGGGAGGCCAGGGGGACAAATTTGCCGGCGTCTTTCATGGGGCCGTTTCTGTGAGGAGAGAATTTTAGTCATCAATTATTTTCACATGGGTTGCTCGTGTAACTTACTTTTCAAACTCTTTCTTGCCTTGGACGCCTTCTCTATGCGCCTTTTGCTTCTTGCGAATGTAATAGAATCCCACAGAAACCAAGATCAAAAACACCGCGACACCGCTCATGGTCCCGCCAATCACAGCGCCCATATCCGGTGAATTTTTCTTCTTGTTTTTGTCTTCGGAGGAGGCTCCCGATGAAGATGCCGGTGCTGCAGACGCTGATGAGGAAGATGCAGAAGCAGCGGCGGAAGAGGCTCTTGATGATGTCGTGGACCCGGTGGATGCAGCGGCAGCGGCTTTGTCGGTGGCAGCGGTTTTCGAAGCGTTGCTAGTAGATGTGGCAGCAGCAGAGGTCTTGGCGCTACTGGCAGCACTGATTTGGCCGGCGGCGGTACTCAAGGCGGCCGATGATGTTCCGGCAGCAGCAGTTGCTGCAGGGGAGGAAGAAGCACCAGCAACCGCTGGAGCCGCGGCAGACGAGGCCTCAGATTGTTGCGCACTAGACTCAACGCCGTTCGCAGCAGCAGCAGCAGCAGTAGAAGTGGCAGCCGGGGAAGTAGCCGCATTTGATGCAGGGGCCGCCGATGTCACCTCTACCGGAGCTGGCGAAGCCACAGCGTCAGCGGAAACCCCACCACCACCACCATCACCATCACCCTTGGCAGCTCCTGTAATCTTTGCCTCCGAAACCACCCCCGCCACCGTAACCGACTGGATATCCAAAGCGGGAACTCCGGTCACACTCATCATGACGCTTGCGGCAACATCCGTCGCACTCGCACACCCAAACTGTGAGAAGCCGCCCTGGAAGTTATTCCGGTAACAGAGGCTGTCGGTAGCACAGGTGAAAATGAAGGGGTCGGAGGAGGCCGGGGCGGCTGAGTTTCTGTCGATGCAGCCGGTGAAGATGCCGGTGGTGCAGGGGCCGGTGTCGGGGCAGCAGCCGATGGCGCCGAGAGAAGAATCTATGGCGCAGTGGGAGCCTGGAGCGCAGGTGGCAGGGAGGAGGGGGTTGCCGGAGATGAAGCCGCAGATTGTGTTGAAACGTTTTTGGAGGGCAGCGGGGGAGGGGGCTTGGGTGGTGGTTGGAGAAGAGGAGGTAGTTACTGTTGGGCGGGGGGGGAGGACGTAACCAGCAGTGACTGGGGTGAGGGTGAGGGAGGCCAGCAGCCAGAATATTGAGGAGTACATGGTTGTTGTGAGGAGATGTGGAACCAAGAGTCCCGGTCGGAGTGGACGGCGGGACCGGGCCGTATGGGAGGGAGAGAATGTGTGTGTGTGTGTGTGTGTGTGTGTAAGTCGATATAGGATAAAGGAAAGAATGTCGTCGATGGTGACTGTGTGTATAAAGAAAAAAAAAAGGTCCAAAAACGGTAAACTAGCTGCGAGTCGGAGGTTGTTTTAGAGAAAGTATTAATTACAAATAGTGGCGATTTCGCAAATGTCGATTCACTAGTGGTGGTGATGGTAGACTCTGTGACTGTTCTCTGTAAGTTTGCAGATTATCGTCGTCGGTAAGCCCGGTTTCTCGTGATGATGGTTGCTGTTGTTGTTGTCGTCGTTGTCGTCGTCGATGCACACAAGAAGCCGCCAGTAGTTTTCGAAATTAAACTCTCGAGGCACAGCCTTTTATTAGAAGTGAAGATTCTTGTACAAAAGAAAAGAAAAAGACAGAATAATTCAATTATGTGGATGTCAATGTTTGGTTGATTGATTATCAAGAAGCGAAAGAAGTGGAAGTTGAAAGGCCCACAAGTGGACTTGGTGATAAAAGGACAAAAAGGTAATAAAAAAGAAAAGTAAAGTAAAAAGAATCCCCACTCACTATTCACAATAAAAAGAAAAATAGAAAACAAAACAAATATCAAATATCATCAAAAGAAGAGAAGCAGAGAAAAGCACAAATAACGCTGTAATAGCGGCCATGATGCATTTTCATATTTATCAGACAAAGACTTCCCTTGCGAGCGAGCAAGCTCGTTCCATCAACCATCAATGCGCTTGCACTTGCACAAGCCAAATCTTATTTCTGTGTGTTTTTGTGTATATGTGTGTCTGCTATCGACTGCTGTTGTTGTTCGAAGAAGCTGGTACGCCGCCAGGTCAATGCTATAGTGTAACGACAGTGGACTAACTGGCTCTCTCACTAGAAAAAAGAGAAGGGGAGGGGGGGGGTGACCAAGTTTCGTCCGGGGGTCGTGCACGGAAGATCAGGTGTGTGGGTGAGTGGGCGGGCCAGAGGCGATCAAGAGCCGAGGACTAGGACTACAGAGAGAGAAAAAGCTCGAGTGTTTCATGTTGTCGGTAGAGTCAGATGGTGTGCTGGCGATGTGATGCTCTGGCAGACGTTTCTTGGTTATGGGAGACATGAGGAAGAGGAGGTTGTTGTCTGGGTTTACAGTATCGTGAGATGTTGTCTTGAAAAGGGGGTTTTTTAGGTGAATACATGTGAGACAAACCCATTATCTTTTGTTCTTTTTTAACAGCGTCTTATTTCTGTTGTCTCCATCGTGAATCTGTGTTGCAAGGATGAAGGATTATCTGGAGCTGTAAGTGGTCGCAGCAGAATATGCAGCGTCATCTTGCATGTGTCTCTGTCCCTTCCAAACGTCACAGATTCCGCATGCCAGGGCCTGCCATTGGTCATCCCACCAGTCGACTTATATCACCAAGCGGCTACAGACAAAGATATATATTCCTTTGAACAGAGGCTCTCCTTCTCTTGTGAACACTTGTAAATAGGCTTCGTTTCTTCACTAGTCACTGTTCTAGTGATCACTCCTCACTTCCACCACAACCATCATCGAGAGTTTTCCACCGTGGTATTTTTTTTTTTTTACCAACATCGATTTACCCTGAACCGTGGTACCGACAAGTACAAACGTAGCACCCGGCACACAAGATTCAAACATTTCTCACAAAGACAGAAAATAGAAAAAAAATTTATATCTGAGCGAGTGCAACACACTCACTTAATGACTCGTCCGTGGCGTAAATATTTAGGAACTTTTATGACAGAGAGCAGATCACATTAGTTCTTGCTGGGCCGCTGAGAGCAGAACATCGACGCTTTGTGCCCTTTTGTGATTTTGCAACTTTACGCTTAGTCAACTAACTACAAGACGATACAAAACAAGTTGTGAATTCCAGAAAGACGACACATATTTTTTAATTATGGAATTCACAAGAAACAAAAAAAATCGCCTGAAAGACATTCTCATTCAACTGCGTCATCTCATCTTGGCAAAGTTTCCACGCCTTCTCTCCTCTTCTCTTCGTCCACATTTTCTACATTCTTCACCACAACATAACGCATAATCTCTCTCTCTCTCTCTCTCTCTCTTAAGTCCTGCTTTAGAGGAATAGCGTACACACAAGTCTCCCTTTCTCTTTGCCAGACACTCTCTTTTCTCAGCTCCCCATCACCCCTTGACTACATATGTACGCTCCTCTTTCCGTCCGTCTCTCAACCGCACGGACACCGGCCGGCCATTAACATGTAAACAGTGCAAAATAAACATAAACACCGTCCAACAGACGCCTTCACTCGTTGATATTACAGTGCATCTTACCCTCAAACCAACACTGTTCCTCATGTGTTTCAAGTCCCGGCACAGACCTCTTTGCGTCAGTTTCCGATATTAGCCTTTTGTACCCAAGGAGAGAGGGAAGATCAGGTCATTGTGTGGGGTTTATTTTACAGGCTGTAAAAAGGATTTCAATGTTATTGATTGGGATTGTAACAGCAAACAGCCCAGGAAAGACAAACAAGACTCGATCTTGGCCTGACGACAACGCTACAAGTCAACTGTAACCGAACTAATTTGTGTGACATAATTGGAAGGAAAGAATTAAATTATCTTAAGCACAATCTTTTTTTTTTCTGAAAAATACCATTTATAGTTTTGGTTATGTTGATCACGAGTATGAAAACATCATCACCATAATCATCATCCCAAGCTTCATACCTCACCGTTACTTCTGCCGATATCTCCCAATGATGCCCACCCTCCCTCCCTTCTCTTCCCTTCCCTCCCTCCCGCAAGAGCCATCTCACGCCCACCAACACTCTCTTCGGACGTCGAATCGCCGTCCGATCACGTCGGCTTATACATATATACCTCCCTAGAACTCCTGTCATCCACCCACTAGGAATAGACAGCAATCATGACCATCAAACTCGACAACGACATATAGGACGAGTCGAATCGGTGTAGGCGCTGGGTGTTGACGGAAAAAAACTGAGGTAAAGGGATGAAAAGGCCTTCGGCTAATAACTGCTGATGGACAACCGTGTGTCAAGTGTAGATCTTTCAGACGTGGGTGGGGGGTTCGAGAACCTTGATGTGTAACCCTTGTTTGTTAACCCTATTCATAGCCATATAGTTCAGCATAAAATGACATAATACAGTCCATTGAATTTTTAAAAGTATACAAGGCTTCAAGAAATAGCAACCATTGTGTTGAAACATGCCTCTAGACCAAAAGTAATAATAATGGACATTGTCTGTTGGAAAGTCAATCAAACGATGAATCTGTCAGACCCTCAACCGCTGCTTCATTTTTAATTCTCCAACGAAGGACAAAGTCATAATTATCTTCTCCTCGCTTCCCAAATCTCCCTTTCGTTCTGCAACTCCTACAACACTGCCCATGCTTAATAAAAAATTAATGCAAAGCATATTTCAGCTCATCCGGCACACCCCCCCCACAATGCTAAAAAAAAAATCTTCAGTCGACGCCCCCACCGGCACCCATCCCAGCGCTCTCACCATCCTCAACACATGCATATCCACCGCAAAATACGGCCTCTGCAAACAAAACAACATCACGCACACTGCCGTCCTAACCCCGATCCGCGGATACCCAACCAACTTTTGAGTGGCCCTCGGGGTGCCCAGTCCCCCAGATATACTCTAATGACAACGACCCGTCTGCGTTGGTATTCCGCATCTTGGTGATGATGGACTGGATGGCACGAGCTTTGTTGTTGAAGCCGTCGGGGCGGATCACGTTGGCTAGGTTGTCGACGGGGCTGTCTACTCTGCTAATGTGCGGGTCAGAAGTCGCTACGCCGTAGTGGGAAACGAGGGAAGCGAGAACTTTGTTAGCGGCGGCCATGACCGTGGCGCCGCTGGTGACGATGCAGGGAACGGCGTCTAGGATTGAGAGGACCTCCCCGCAGCCTGCGACAACTAGGGAAGGAAGTGAGATCAGATGGGGCTGTGGGCACTTGTCGTGGACGGAGACTAGGAGGTCGTGGATTTGGTGGCATTCTGCTGCACACGGGCGACCGGGGGCAAATGGGGCAAACAGGCTGGTGGACTGGATCATGGATGGACCTGGCGAGAAAGACAACATCTTCTCAGATTTTATATTTTGCAAAGGCGTTGCGTTTTCCAAATTTACGGCAACTGACCGCTTTTCAGTTTTTTTGCCTTTTTATTTCGGGATCACACTAGCCGTTTTTGCGTAGTCGTTGTTATGTAAGTCGGGACGACGTTGAGATTGCGGAGCCCGGTGGATCTTCTGGGCTGTGAAGAGGAAGGCGCACGAGCCATGGCGGTGACGATAGCATCTTAAGGCTGTCGTTAGTTAGGATTCCGAGTCTCGAGTTCAAATATAAACAAGCGGAAGGTGCAGCACGTGGTTATCAAGGATCGAGTAACATTATGTGTGTAAGCGATGAGAGCCAGAAGCCGAAGCTTCAACTATGTTAAGGATCCGTCATACCACACTAGATCATGTCCCCTCAGATTGTCAAGCACTGTGTCATTGTTACAAGCTATTAGAATGGAAGACTAATCAATGTGTTCCCAAAAAGACATGTATTCTGGTCATTAATTTCAACGTTGTATACCCATACCTATCCCAACATTAAATTGTAACAATTGCCACGAACCGCCCCTTTGTCCCTCACATTTACCAAGCCAATTCTAGGCCCCGAAGAGATTCACGATCTAGAGCAACTCCAACGCAATGTCTCAAAAATCCTTAGAAGCCCAATGGAGGTAAAAAAGAAAAATAACACAGGCCTGGCAAACTATAAGGGTTAGGGTCGGTCGAGGTTGTTGTCCATAAAAGTCAACAGCAGCCAAGAACCCCCCTGCACTCTTCCCCTTCTTCCCCTTGCCCTTTCGGGTCCCGCTTTTTCCCATCGAAGACCCGCCAAGAGACATTAAAGAGAAAGAGAAAGACATCACTAAAAGGAGGACCGTAATAAAAAAACAATCCACAAACGACGCGCAGTGCTTGAAGGAAGTCCCTTCACCACCCACGCTTGTTATCAGAGAAGGGCTTCCCCGCGCGTTCGGCGATTCTTGCGCCGCCCAAAGATTGAAATCTTCAAGGAGATGCTGTGGACTCTCCTAGACTCTTCGTTCACCAGCAGAAGAACCTATTCGGGCGGTGCCGCGAACTTTGTTCCCTCGGATCAGACAGGCTGTCTTAGGAACCATAGATAATTTGTTGCGTCTTGCGTGAGACAAGACACCTATATTAACTTGACCACCCCGTATAGGTTTTCATGGTAATGACCGACCACGGGAACTCATACGAACCCCCCCCTCCCCTCCCCTCCCTCTCTCCCCTCCCTCTTTCACTAACTTAAGCATAGGACTCTTGGACGCGGCGTCCGTGGCCCATAGCGGAGGTATTGCGAGTGCGCCATGGGTTCCCGCTGCGCTTCTCAGTTGACACGGTGCGGCCCTTGCGACCCTTATGGCCGGATCTAGAAGTCCAAAAACCGAGACCAAAGAGAATCCAAGCTAGGAACAATGAAATCAAGGAAGCCCAGGCAAAGCCGAAGGCCCATCTGCCCAACTTGGCGTGACGATTAGCATCATGAAAACGGTCACGTGCCTTGACAAAGGTGGCCGTCATCAGGCAGACAGCAATGGTGGCGAAGGGAAGAGCAATGAAGCAGGCCAGGTTGGCGAGCAGGGCGCCAAATCGGCCAAAGCAGGAGATGAGCGAGGAGACGAAGGCGATGGCTTCGAAGAAGAGAGTCATGATGAAGAAGACCCAGGTAGCGCGCCACATGTGGTAGATATAGGACGAAGTGGTATGGCCACCCTTGCTGCCATCAAGGCCGCTAGGGACGTTAGAAGCGTCACGGGACCAGGCGTTGCCGAATGCAGGGGCGGCGTGGGCGCTGCCGCAATTGCGGTTGTGGCCGTCGCAGGTCCAGAAATAGGTCCAGTGGGTCATGTCGCGGGCGCCGGAGATGCCGCTGGTGTCGGCTTCGAGGAAATAAGTTTTGTTGAAGGGGGTGACGTTGGTGAGGCCTGAGAGGATGACGAACCACAGGAACAGTAGTGAGGCTGCCAGCAGGATCATACCGGCGGTGCCGGTGCCAAAATCTAAGAGAGAGAGAAAGAGGTTAGTTGAAGCTCTAGGTGAAGTGTCTATATAGGACTAGTACTTACTGAACTTCATGATTGATTATTTGTGTTGGGTATAGCTAGTGAGTCCCAATTTAACAATGTGCTTTAAAAAAGTTAAATCATTGAAGTCTTGTTCAATGCAGATTAAGACAACAAACAAGTCGAGGAAGAAAAAAAAAGGATTTCCTGCGCAACCAGCTCAGGGAACTAGCGGTGTTACTTATGTTCATCAACCATTATCTAGAAGCGTCCCTTCTCCCCCGCCTATTTACTTACCATCTACTTATTTACGACGTCACACTTCTGGATCCGGTATAAGAGAGCGGTTGTGCCGAGAAACATTGCGGCAGCCGGACTCCACAGAAACCTACCCCCCCTTGCCTTGGCCTTGCCAGAAGTATAAGCTCGCTACCTTGGGCAGAAAAATCCCTGATAGAAGACAAATGACCTGCCAAAAAGTTACAATTCAAGCTTGAAAAAATGACGACAAAGTGTGATGGAGGGAATCGGAAAGGATTCTGATCCTGAAAAAAATGACGAAGCTCTTTGATTTCTGAGGAGAGGAAAGGAAAAGAAAGAAAAGAAAGAACTGGATAAGCTGATGAGGTGTGCGAAGCCAAAAGTGTGGTGACATCAAGTTTGCGTTTGGATGTGTCTGGTGATTGTCAATTATGGCAAGACTGCCTATAGCCAATTCCTTTGAGTTCTTTCTCTACTATGTAGTTTTTTTCCTTCCGGGCAACGTCTGCACAAAAATAGGATATAATCATCTCTTTTGAGTCCTTGAGCTTGATAACTTTCCTAGGCTCATTGCCAGATTCCAATCTATATGTTAGCCTTCTATATAGCCTCCGTAGATCAACCGATTATGACTGTAACCGTCTAATTGCCGAAAAAGTTGATGCCTAGACAACTCTTGCAGCAGCAAATCCCGCCCGTTACCACTCACCCTTCATTCTCATCCCACCACGTAAACTGCCACCAAAGCCGATCATCCCCATCGAGTACATATTTTATCCCCTCTCGCTCTCTCTTGGCCACCACGTCAATTTTTGGCAACCGTCAAGCCTATATATTTGCCACTTCTATATCCATTATCTCTTCACTTTCATCATAATCTCCATAATACATCGACACTTTACATGACCCAAAGTTACTGTATTTTGCCTCCGCTATTACATCACGCCAGCACGTTCGGCCAATTAGAAGCTATACTGGCGAAGCTATTCTCCACTTTTGCGCTACCCTGGTTCCACTTTGGGAACATGTAAGTTGGAATGTGATTGGGTTTCTTTTTTTTCTTTTTCTCTTTCTCTTCCAAGTTGTCACTCCACACTTGGAAATATGAGACTGGAATTTACTCCTCCAGATCGGGTATCAGGCGCAAAAGGAAAAACAAGAATAAAAAGATATTAGCTAGGAGGGCCCCGAGCCATGTGGCAGTTGAATAAATATTAAAGCCAAAAGTCCCATACTTTTAGTCATACGTAGAATACGTGCTGGTGGCCACATTGGACGATTACGGTCATCTTTTGCGGAGGGGAGCGCCAAAGGAGTAACACGGATCGGATGCCAGGCCGGGTCGGCAAAATCGTACGACATAATCAATGCGGTACATGGTCGGGCCTGTGCATTTGTATGTACATTTGTATGTACATCTATATATTGAAAAAAAAAATGGGGTATCCTTCAACTTCTTTTTTTTTTCATACATAGGCTGTGTTACCTGCTCGCTTATCAACTTCGATAGGTCTGGTCTTGTGGTCTAGTGGTATGATTCTCGCTTAGGGTCCACCCTAGGGCTGTGCTTGCGAGAGGTCCCGTGTTCGATCCACGGCAAGACCCCATTTCTTTTTTTCTTTGTTTGTTTTTGGCTCTTAAAGATATATAGCACAATTTTTTTTCACGAGGGACTAGTCTAGGATATTCGCGACAATGATGTACGTTGATAGAATAAATATACGGTAATGACAGTGCTAACGAGACAAATAACTAAAAGAAAAAAAAGGACCATAGCAACATCCAAAGTACTAACCCAAACCAGCAACACCTCACTTCCTCACCCGTCCCCTTCCCTTTAGCTGCCCCGTCAAACACTTCCCCGCATCCCTATGCCTCTTTAAATGGTCACTACGCTGAAACGTGCGCTTGCAAACGTCACACACCTTCTCCAGACGGGGATAGGCAACGGGGTCCTTGAACGACTTCTGGTCCATCCAGGTCCGGTGATTGGTCCAGTAGTGGCGGATTAACTCTTTTTTAGAGCCGTGGCCTTTGCCGCAGGTAGGGATTTCACAGCGGTCGGGTAGGAGGTGGCGGCGGTTGTGTTTACTGAGGAGAATTAGTTTTTGGACTTGTTGTTGGGTTTTCATCTTTTTGGTTGTTTACTTCTACTTACTTTATATTGTGCGGTTTGTTTTTTATGGGACGGGGTGGGTCGCAAGACTCGCAAATGTACATGTCCCCTTCGACCCTTGATCTAATCTCTGGTTTCAAGTGCTGATAATCATCAACGGGGACGTTTCTATGCAGCCTCTCGCCGGGATCCTGGGGACCCAGCAGGCTCTCACGATTCTCAGACTATTGCTGAGGGAGAGAGTCAGGGCTGGTCACAATGACGTGCTCGTTGAAATGGTCCTCTGATTGCAGATGCAGATACGATGAGCTGCCCGCTGCATACGATGTTTCGGGGATCGGGCATTGTGTAAGCATTGCCGAAAACTCAAGAGAGTAATCTGTAAGCGTCGACTGGGACATCGGGAACCATGTGTTGGGAGGGGGCCCTAGTGGGAAGGTATTGTTGTGGTCACCCCAGTCCGTGTAGCTGCCTAAGAGAAGCAGATCAACGAAGTCGTCTTCGATCATGGTGTCTGGGGTGGGATCCATTATTGTAGGGGCTGTCTACTACAATTATTAGTATCGTCACTATTCAACATTGTGTTCCTTTTTCCGTGTCATCTTTTGCATTTTTGGCAAGTTTCATGTACAGTCTCCGATGCATGACAGCTCCGAATTCAACACAAGTTGCGACATCCACCATTGCCGTATAACGGGCAAAATGCCACCATCGTCAAGCAAAGCCATAAAACCCTTGATATCATCGACAATTTGCCCAAGTCCGCCGTAGTCAAATCCAGCATCTGCATCAATCTGAGGCACCATCCTTCACTAAGAAATGCAACTGCTGCAAGTAAATATGTGGTGACATCTGCATGCTGATAGTTGGCAAAGTACACGCTTGCTTAGCTTTTCTGCCAATCAGAAACCAGAGAAGATTATGCACGCATATGTATCGTGATGACAAGATCAATGTGCTTTCGACGTAGAGTATTATGGGACTTGAAGGTTTTTTTGTGCTGGAGAAAGGTAGTTTTGATGATTCCACATACTAATGAAGACGGGCCAGTGTTGTGACCTAGTAATATTGTGAATACGCAACCCAATGCCGTGTGATGAGCAGATAAAACAGACAAGGTGATAAATGACAAAGACAAATAGATAATGATCAAGAGAAAGAGTCATCCCTGATATCAAAATGACAACTGAGAGGATCTCCTCCTCTTTAATAGCAGAATTCTAGCCCTGAATATCGTCTCATCTCATATAGGCTAGTGCTATTAATCCAATTTCCAATTTGTCTTTCTCCGCAAACTTTCTCGCCACCCGAAAAATAAACACTAAATAATACTCACCCCGCCCCAAACAGTCGCCAAAATAAGTTGCGATAACTATTGAATCCTCCACACTAAGCCGTGGTACAAAAAGGGCTATGTCGGCGGAGAAGAAGAGGAAGGGGGTAGGTAGTATGGCTGAATGCAGGTACCAGAAAGTCGGTATTCATTGTGGCTGTTGGTGGTGGAGGTGGTGTTGGAGGTTGACTGCGGGCTAGGAGGGAGGGGTGTAGGAGGGAGGGGTGTAAGAGGGAGCAAGGGCAGGATAGGTCCGGTCAGAGGCAAAGGGCGGGAAATAACGGGAGTGACCCGTTGTCTTTTTAGATGTAATGGACATTATCATGTCCATCATATCTTTTGTCTCTGTTATCTCGTTGGTCATTGCTTGTAATTGGTCCCAGAGCTGCAGCGCAAATTCTATCCGTCCGTTGTTTGCTATTGTTGCTTGTTGCACAAAAAACAACAAGCATGAGATCAACCTGTCTGTCTGACAAATCAGTGGCTGTCCATCATATTGATGAGAAATCAGCATGCCAAAGGACCATTAGATGCCATTAGGCTGCACAACTCCTGCCTACATAATCTGCATAAGTGTAATTCTCACATCATCACAGTGGTGTTCCTTAGTCAGTATCTTGTGCGTGAGAGGTGATGTCTCTACCGCAGCAGTACCCCAGTACGCAGGTTGATCGTGACTACAGACTTCATGCGTTATACGTCAGTTGTCTGACGGCGAAGATCACAGTATCTTACAACCCGGTCGTGTGTATAAATGTAAAAATATAAGAGAAAAATCTCTACAATGTGACCTAATGGAATGCAACCTATTGCAAGTTCTAGACAGGGCGATAGGGCAATTTATTTCCAACACAGAGAAATAGCCACACTCATCAAGCCGCACAGCCAAAGCCACATGTGCATTTGAAAAGTAGGTCGCGGAAAATGGCCGCTAGTGTTGGTTTTTTATTGATCATGTTGTCATGCTTCAAGTCTGCCAGAGTCTGCCCTGAAATAAGCCTTGTTCAGGCCTCCGCTAGGGTTCCTCTACCCTAGACTTCTGAAAACCCAATTTATTATAGTTATAATTCAACTAGATCTTTCGAGATAAGATTTAGATTTAGTTGCAGGGATATGACTAACACAAGATACAATACAAGCCTGTCATCCCAATTACTCTAAGTATATCAGGTGATGATGTCAATATTTGCTGTTGCTGCAAAGTATACAAAAAAAGAAATGTCCTGATTTGTTATATTCCTGCCCGACAAGATCTGGTAGGAACAGAGTGATTACTGTTACGCCACTGCAGGCTCAATACCAAGGAACCCAATGCTATTCCAAAGAAAGCAAAATACTATGTCATATATGCTTATATACCACTTTCAACAAACCAACCAACTAACCTCTCATAACTATCATCTTCCTCACCCTTGCGGGGCTTCAGAGAGGGTCGCGGACCTGAAACTCACAAAATACTCGGGCAGACATCAAGACACACACCATGGCTCATGACAATGACATGCATAAAGGCAGATTAGTTGGCTAGCTGCTTCAAAAAAATCACGTTTGACTCTGTAGATCTCATTTACCTCACTCCATCCCCGTGGTCAGACTCCGGAGTCTCCCTTTTTTAAGAACTCTTTCCCCCGCTTTTAGAGTCCTGCCTCTCTAATATATATTAAGAATACACGCAGGTTCCACATTCATCTTTCATACTTTTGTGTCTTTACATAGTTCTTCATAGTTCTTCATCGTTTAGAGACACACTGCATCACATCACATAGACTTCTTGTTTTTATTTCTCTTGTCACGTACAGGTGCACCATTCCACAACCTGCCAGTCTCCCTATCTAGTCGAAACCTCTTGTCACTCCCCCGACAATTTTCATTCAGTGCCTCTAACTTTGTCCCTCTTGATAACCCCGTCGCACAATCTTCAGACATGTCTTCTCCTTGTAAGTTGAGCAAACCCAAACACACTCATATAAAAGACCCCCCCCCCCCAAAAAAAAAAAAAAAAAAAAAAAAACTGACAACCTCTAGCCGAACGCTTCGAAGAAAACAGAAAACAATTCTACAACCACTACTCCTTCCTCTGCCACTCCAAAAATATCTTCCCCGATGCCCAAATCCTCTCAGGGAACTCCCTGGCCCACCCATCCCACGAAACCCCACCTTCCTCTTCCCCTCCTCCTTCCACTGATATTGACACCGCCACCTTCCCCCCCTCCGACTGCCCCGACTTTGAAGATATCCTCAACAAACTCTGTCTCCTCATCGACTGCAAAACCCACGGCAAAACAGTCAACTCCCTCATCATCACTCGCCCCGACTACTTTGTTCCCTCCTGTCCCACCTTTGTCCTCTGTGTCAACAAGGACAAATCTACCGTGTCCGCCCTCCTCCTCCAGATCCTCAAGCGCCTCGGCCGGCCCGACATGCGCATGCGTGACCACAACGTCCGCAGGCAACTACTCGAAGATGTCGGGAAGCTGTTGTGGACGAAGTGGCGGAAGAAGTTGAATTGTATGTATGACAAGTTTGTCGGTGCGTGTGAGGTCGCCTATAATTCCCGGTGGAGCTCAGATTGGTCCTGGGCCGAGCGCAAGCTAGGTGAGATGAATTTTCCCGTCCATATATTCTCTTCTCCGATATTAACATTCAAAATCTCCAGTCGAAAACCTCTATAACCTCATCGATGAAAACCTCAGGGGTGCAAACCTCGAACACCGCGAATTCTGGACCTTCCTCCAAGGCCTCCTCCACATTGTCGGCTTCCAAAAACTCAACGTCACCATCTGCGACCCCCCCCTCGCCCACATCGTCGGCCGCCTCCACTCCTTCTACACCGCCCTCCGCATCCTTCCCTACGCCCGCCTGCACATCCCCCATCTCTTTCCCCCGACCCCCGACCTCCGCGTTATCATCCCCTCCAAATACCGCCCCCTCGCCATCCCCACCCTCGACTTCGCCCAGTCAATCCTCTCCCCCGAAGCCGGGGGGTCAGCCCCCCCGTTTCTGATCTCAGCCAACTTGTATAATAATTGCGATCTCTACCAACACTGCGAGATGACCGCCCTCCAATGGCTCCTTTCGCAAAACAACCGCTCATGCACCAACTTCGCCAACATCTTCTGGCACAACATCCCCTTTATCGGCATCAGCAAGCGGCCCTGTCGTCCCTGCTGGTACTTCCTCGAGCAGTTCCCCACCATCAAAACGCGCCCCACGCACGATAACGTCTACATCGCCTGGGGGCTGCCGCTTAGCGCTAGCGAGATGGCGTACCGCAAATGCAAGAAGCGCAAGACCGCGGAGAAACCGCGGAGAGCGGAGAATCAGAATCCAGTGGGTCGGAATCTCGGCAGGCGGCCAAGTTCGGAGGAGGAGAGTAGAGAGCGACCCACGAGAGGAGATTGTTCGCAGTTTGTGATGGAAGAGGTGACCGCGGGGTTACCCGATGACATGTTTAGTGTGGTGCATGAAAAGGTGAAGAGGGATGTGTCACAGGTGATCAATGACAGGTTGATCCGTAGAAGCACCAATGACTCGGAGGATCATACAAGTGTTAGGACATTTGGTACCAGATAGATATGAAGCCGGCTGTGTCCGCAAAGGCAACATGTTCATATATAAGAAACATAAATCATCTTTGAAAAGAAAATTGTTTTTAAATTGGATATCATTGTAGCATTTAGCATTATTAATTCAAGCCAACAGCGTCTACAAAAGAGCACTTCCAACACAGACGCTGCAGTCCAACATAAACAACGAACACGTGATATAAACCTTAACCCAGGGTTCTATCTTCCGACAATAGCAGAAGAAACAAATCAAAAACACACCCAACTTCCATCCATCCGTCCACTGGAATGATTACAAGAACAATAAACCCAGACCAAACAACCAAATTATATGGATCAGGCACCAAGAGCCACCTAAACACAGAAAAGAAAACAAGAAAAGCATAACCAATGAGTAGCAAATAACAGCCAAGAACCATCCTGAGGGAATCCAAGACCAGAAAGACAGAATACAAAAGCCGCCCTCATAAACCTATGGGAACCGGAACAAAAAGAAACAAAAAGAAAAATCAAACTAGGCCTAAACAAAACATTACACTTGGGATAGTATCAACCAAAAGAACCCAAAGAAAAAGACATGAAAAGAATAAATGAAAAGAGAAAAAAAAAAGACCTAAGTTACTCGCCTCGTTTCGGTGAGGAGTTAACCCGGCGCTTTATTGCCTGGAAGACCCGGCCCATGCGACCCGACTTCTTCTCTGGAGACTCATCAATCGCACTAAAGACGCTTCCTCCTGGAGACATGAGGCTTCCGTCAGCATTTGTCCCTGAAAGACCACCCGGACCATCAGCACTCTTCAACGACGCACGAGATCCCTTGGATCGTCTATCATCCACGATGCTACTCTTGTGACGTTTATCATAACTAGGCCTCTGAGCAGCAGTGCTGCCAGTACCGAGGTTGGTGGATAAGGTTTGCGAGTCGCTTGAAGGAGACCCAGCCCGGTCTTCAGGGAGAATGTCAACGCCAGTGTGGCTCTTCACCCACGCGGCGACGGCAACCTCGATAGGGGCTTGGACGGCCTTGGCTGTAGTGAAGTTGGATATGGAGACGAATCGACCGTTGTACTTGCGGGCGAGTGCTTGACCATCAGCTGTGGGTACCGGGCGGTCTCCAATAACAGGGCGCATAGAGGGGCCGCCAAAAGCGACAACAATGGGGAATGGCAGGTTTGCGCCTGTTCTGACGCGGCCAGGCTCAGTGGAAAGCTTGTTCTTTTCGTGAGCGAGATAGGTTTCGCAGATACGACCAACAGAGGAAAATGAGGTTGCTGAGTCACTCGAGTACATGATGACCAGTACGTCAAGTTGGGCTAGTTGACCGGCGAAGTGGTCGGGTTGGCTGAGAGGGTGCACAACTTGGTCGACCCAGCAGCGCCATTGGTGGTTGTTGATAGATACTGAGGTGTACGGCCTGGCTTGTTCTGGCTGTGGTGGACGGAGATTGGGGTTCTGTTTAAGGATATGTTGTTAGCGGGCATGTTCGCGGGTATACACACACACACACGCGCGCGCGCGCGACAGATTCAGATGCACAATACAATTTGTAGCACTATATTCTAGGAAAGTTACATCACTTACAAATAGTGAGTTCAGGAAAGAATCCCTCGAGAGATCACCAAACGTCGAAACAACACCAATAAACGGAGCCTTGTGCTTGATGCCATCAACGGCCTCGTTGCCCGGTGCTATTGGAGTCATGGCGGAAGCACTCGTGTAAGAATACCTACGGAAGCCAGCCAACGGTGAAGGACGACGGTCTGAAAGGAAGCTACGGCGTTTAACGGCAGGAGCAGTCTGGCCAGTGAGGGCTGCAGAAATAGAGTTGCTGTCGGAGGACCGCGTGCGTGAGTGTAGTCTCATAGATGCTGGAAGTCGAAGACGATGATGTAGATAGAATGTGAGTGTTGGTGTAGATGGCCGAAATAGCCATGGTTAGGCGGCAGGATATACGAAAACACGGGACTGTACAGAGGACTGTGTCGATCTGTAGCAAGTTGGTGTGTACTAAGAGATGGTGGAAAGGTGAAGAGTACAGGTAGTAATCGTTGATTCTATGGTCGTATGTTTCGTGTTTTATATTGAATAAATCAAGAATATGTATAAAGAATCTAGAAACGACCAAATATTGATTTCGGTGTGCTGTTTCTGAAAAATTAACTTTATCTAACAGTATTCGTCGTATTAGTCGATATGTGGTCGATTAATATCGGAGCTCGATATGCTTTAGTCACAGTCATATAACGCTGGCGAATATACGCGTATAAAAGTTGAACAGTTCGTCTAAGTTGCCAAGATCAAAAATTATGTCGAGTATTAAAAGTTTGATAAATGAAGAAAGCCCGTCGTCAAAGAAACATAGATGATTCCCATTAAAGAGAGGTCGTCAAGTAGAATAAAAGTGACAAAGCTGCGGATAGTTGCAATTGTATATACACAAGACTCGGTGTTTGTAAATCGATCGATAGACACGGCAACTTTGAAGTATAAGAATCTAAATCGAGATTGCGGGACAAGAACAAGCGCCAGAACGGTCCTCTTTGTACTTTGTTTGAAGTGCGTGCCCTGGCAGAAGCTCTTATGCTGATGATGGTAGCGAGAGAGCACGACCCTCAAGGTTTTGGCTGGTGATGTGAATTTGAACCTGGGGATGGGAGGGGGGGGCGTGTATCTTGGAGCCCTGTGTATTCTTGAGATAGGACCGTGGCTCTAGCTTTTGCCACAAAGAAAAGTTAATCTTTGAATACTCATATGTCGGTCAGTATGCGTAGGAGATGAACCTCTCAACAGATTGTCCCTGAGGTTTGTTTTATCAGACAAAATGGTCAATGGAAGCTGATTCCAACCGTGTTCCTTGAGTATGTATGTTATTTACGAGAAACTTTTGAGGGCGATCATTCATGCTGAGGCTTCTCGAGTCGATATGTGTTAGCCTCAAACCTTTCTCTTTTCTCCCCTTCTCCTTTACAGAACGTTCGGGTCGAATATTTTTGCCTTGCTTTGCTTATTCGAAAATCTAGACCCTCTCTGTTGTCTTTCTCTCTTGTTCTTCTCTCGCAAAGTCTCAAATTTCACAAATGTAGGATAGGCGTCTCGAGGTGAGAAATAAGATAGAACAAAATAACTGCAGCGACTTGAAGCAAGGGAGTCCTTCATATGTATAAGGTTTAGACTGGGGCTGAACCAAATCAATCACACGAAAAAAAAAAAGCGGCAGAGACGAGAAGCGAACTCATTTACAAGAAGAGACAAGATATGGTAATAGACGAATTCAGGAATGCATGTCACTCTAGGGTTTATTTTTCTGGTTCGTGAAATATGGCCAGGTGGGGTGTTGGTGATCGCGGGAGCCGTATAATGGAACTCAAGGAAGCGCTAATGGAGCTGGATTCTAGAGGAATCACCGAAACAAAAAGAAGAAATAAAAAAATATGGCAGCCTTGAACCAAAGTACCATGATGGGAGGAATTATGGCCTGATGGCTAAAGGGTAACAATATACCTGGAGTAGGGAGTGTGAATATATATGACATGTCTGTCAAGTCACGTCCAATGTCTGGTATGAGAAATGCCCGGTTAGAGTTATATGATTGAATTTACGTGGGAAATCACCATTTCGAGGTTTTTTTAGTCATCATCACCTAGAGAAGTAGGAGAATGAACCCAACAATCATAAACAGAAAGAGCGTATGTGAGTATATACTTGATGCTTTATTTTTTTTTTTGTAAACTTTGGTCCGGAGTGGGGCCGGGAGGTTCGCGCAGAAAATGAGGGGATAAAGGAAATGGCCGCTGCTGGAGCTCAACGACTACAGATAACGTAGGGTCTGGGTTTGATCTCTTTGGTCTTCTCTATCAAGAAGCAAAAGGGATCAAAAGGGTAGTGCAGCAAAAGGATGGAGACGAACAAGGACCAGGGCTACATGCACTTAGCAAGAGGAGATTGAATGTTTATGTTGAGTAAATATTGATAGTAAAAGCAGAGAGCTTCGATGGAAAAGGGAACGAGAACGGATGAGCAAGATGGTAAGACCAGCGACTCGATTTGTTGAAAACTTTCAAAGATCTAGTTATATATATAGATTCTTGGGAAGTTCAACTTCTAAAGCAAATCACCGGCTTGTCATCGATCGGATATCACATGATGCATTCTGTGCGGTTGGGTTTAACGGACAGACGCTGCTCCTGATTCCGTGTAGTTGGCATAGTGGATGAGATTGCTATCAGTTTGCGTATACATATTTATGTACATATTAAAGCATCGTCCAACTGGTCCAATACAGAAACAAAATGCATACATCCAACTTCATGCCATGTACATACGCACATGAGACATTCAGGAGTAGAGCCTCTCCCTTTCTCTATCTTTCTCGCGCAAGGCAAGATGATACTTATAATGTATTGGCCACTCATACATCCACGCGTTGTCTCACTCAACATCAATAACCAACTGAGGCCACAATCATAATAGTCCGTTTGCATCTTGTCTCTGCTCTGGCTGAGCCTCTTATCTCGATCTTTCTCATCCCATCTCCTCACACATCCACAAAAATTTCACTACAACTTTCTCCCACCACTGTCAACCCTTGAGTATTCTCACATGTTTCTGGTGTTCTGATTCCGGTCACCACCTTCAATCATCGTGCCCATCACGATATGTAAAGTTGCACGTCCTGAGCTGCAAGTCAAGTGGGGGTTAGGTGGGGCTAACATCCTTGCTAGTTGTATTATAGATAACACAGAGTATGATTTAAGCAACGAGCTGGGTCAAATCAGTTGATCAGCCACTCAGAGAACAGTGTACCCCGTAGTATGGTCCACTTTTCTATCTTGGATCCATGCAGCATTTTCCAGAAACCAAGCCATGTGATTGGCCTTTGTTGAAGACACACATTGTTGCTTACACTCTCATAAACGCCAATATCATGTTGCGTTGCTTCGGAATCCACAAAGTTCCAATTATATTATGGCTCGCAAGGCTGAATGAAACTTTGTATTAAAACTCCGCTTACAGGGTGTTCTTACATGAAGCCGCTTGTTTGCTTCTTGGGGCTCTAGGGTTTCAAGGCAACCGACATTACGATCAAACTATCCCACAACTTCTATCACATTTGGGACACACATACACACACACACACTCTCTCTCTCTCAGATACACAGGAGGTTAAAGGTAACCCAAAAGTTACATCCGATGGCGGATGTACATTGTGTTGAAACATGCCATCAAACTCAATGATTGCCTTGTTGGCAGGTGAACAGGTCAACCAATGCTAGAGTTACAACATATCACCATAACTCACCAGACCCTTTTCAAAACCAACCACAAAAACCCACCTCAGCGGCCACTTTGTTCCAGCATAATCCAAATAAGTTTAGCACCAATCGGCTCTTTTCGATTCCGCACACTAAGCGAGTGCACCAAGCTCTTGAAGTCCGTTCTCAACGCATCGTTCATAATTTTCACATCGACCACAAAGTGAGAGAACAACTCGATGCAAAAAAAAGAGAGAGAGAAGAAAAAGAAGAAGAAGAAGAAATAGAGACTATATATGGGCCTAGCCTCACGGGACAAGATGAAAAGCAATATCGTGACCTGACATTTGCGGTTGATTGTCTCGATCGAAGTCTCCACTACGAACCAAACCCACGCCCGCAAACCCACAACACACACTCGGACGCCACAGGCTCTGTCAAGCTGTCCGAATGAACTTGAGATGTTCGCTTAACACGCACAGTCGATAGCGGTTGGGGCCCCCCATGATCAAGAAAACCACAACCAGCCAAGTCGAGAATGGCCATCGTTAAGTATCCCTCCAACAACATCTTTATTGGATCCAAACAAAATCCCAACCAACAAAAAGTCTCGTTAACAAATATGATCAATTATATTCTTCAAATGAACAGAATCATCCAGCCCTTTCATCTCCATCTCTGCACAATTAACAGCCCCAGACACGTGCCTTGTCGAACAAACCAACAAAGTCTTAACCAAGTCTTTTCTTCCTTCACCCCTCCTTCTTCCGGCTGGCCAGTCAGCGGGCAAACAAACCTGAAATAATGCCACTTGCAAAAAAATCTCACAATCTCCACTCGACTGCGGCACCAATAGTTATCTTCAAATTAATAGCTGGCTTGTTCATTGTCGGCCTTCGACTCAGGACCCTCTGTCAAGCTAGGTGCACGTGTATTCAGGACGGCTCTTGTTCCCTACCCGGCCGTGATATAGCGACAGATGGTGAAGATGAGGCGGACACAATGGTTCTCTCATCGGCTCTCATCCTTTTTCTTTATCCTCTTCATTATAGCTGGTTTGAGGATGAAGTGATGGGTAGGGGTTTTGGGGCAAGTAGTACATGCATATCTAAAACCTTGTGATGCGATATGGGAAGACAAATTCTGTGAGGTTGGTAATGGCTTCATAGTATTAAGTGGCTGAGATAAGTGAAGCACCAAAAAACAAGACATTAATTGTGGAGCTTGGAGGGAACTCGGCCGGTCGGCCGGATAATTCTAGATGGCACCCAACGCTTCCTGCAGAGGATACAGCATACAGGTGCAGATGGATGCGGATCCACAGTATACATATATGTAAGTGTTCATATATATATATATATATATAACTGGACGCATTTAGTCACAGCATATCATCATATTCTACGACGGACCTTGTGCCCTCAGACAGGCTTCACTTCGGCCATATATATCGGCGACATGTCACTTACACACATACATATTAGAGTTGTCACATAATCACAAGAGTAGTTTCATGTGGTTAGCAATCGACATTCCGATGGCTTCCTTGTACTGTTAATCTATAACAAACTTCTCCGGGGTTAATGTATTCTCCTTGTTTCACATGATAGTCCCCCCCCCCCCCCCCGGGAAATCTGCCAAAGATAAACAAACAACAAGCACACACCTTCGTCCCAGATAGATAGAGGGGAACAAATATGAAAATACCTTACAGCGGGGATGTAGAGGCAGCCGATGGATGGTTGTAGCTTGCTGCTTCCCATGCGTACCATCTGCAAGGAGTCTATATATATGTATACTGCATGCAGGTGGATGTGGGCTGCATCTCTGGGTTGGGATATATGCATTGTGAGATGCGGAGATGGATGGGTGGTCAGAGTCCTAGTGGGAGAGGCGTTTGTTTGCGGCTCATAGAGAGACCCTCATCGTTTTTTTCTTACAGTTCATGAGAGTTAACTCGAGAGCATATGAATAGCAACACCCACGATACGAAATACGCCGATCCTGACTCGAATTTCTATTCTTGCCAACGTAGATCGATTCTCGCCATGTAGCACTGCAAACGACCATAGAACAACAATACAAGAGACTCCAGATTTTATTTCCTCTTCTGACTAATCTCAAGCAGGACAGATCCTCGCAGAGTCCAGTCCAGACGAAGTGTCAATGAACATGATAAACACGCTTCGACATTTCTCTACTTTGCATCTGGCGCCTTCGTTTAGTTTCTCGTTTAGTTCCTCGTTTGCCCTGCAGATTTGCCTTCTGCTCAAGACTCCATGCGGCCTGTTCTGAAGGGAAAAACTGGACTGGCCAGGCCAGGCTATACATGTATGTATGTACCCTCACATATGTATATGTAGATATGTATCAAGGCCCGAGACCACCCTGTCGATATTTATGGGTTTACCCGCACCTCATACTGATCCAATGCGTTTGAACGTGCATACGTTTGCAAGCGATTCATTGATTGACACTATGGGGGCTGGAGAGGGACACAGAAACGGAAACGGAAATGGAGATGGGTACGGAGATGGGGAGCCAAGCGTATGTAAGATGCAAAATACAGATTGTGATGCGAGGACTATCTGCATGTCTAGGTCTTTTGTCAAGACAACTATTTCAACAATCTGGACCGGCCCGTTGCCAAATAAAAAGGCGAAGTTGTCATGGATCACAAAATCACGGAAAGCAAGGGAGAATCCTTTTTTGATGTGAAAGAGGCAGTACTTTTCTCTGGGGTGACCAACCAACCAACCCCAATCCCTTGAATGTGTGGAAGTAGAGTCAGATTTTGATTAGGTGACATGTATTTTGAAAAATTCAAATATTTACGTTAGAATAGAAGAGAGTGAGCAAACGACACGGCGAGAATAAGGACAAATGCGGAGTCGAGATAGGAGGCCTTTTTCCTTTGGCAAGCATGGAATCATTTATTTGAATCTAGTGCCTTTTTGTGTCATTACTTGGTTCTCGGAAGGCACGAAACAAAATTTCTCGGAATGGTTTCACAAAGGTTTCTAAAGAAGGGTTACTTTGTGGGGATATTTTGTTCCTTGGTGTATACTTTGAAAATCCAATGATCCAATGAAGCTAGATTTGACTAGCTGTGAAGATTATACTTTTCTTTTATGTTGGAAAGTTTTAGTGGAGGTGAAAATCATATCCAAGGAAAACCCCCCCCCCCCCGATAAAACAACCCCTTATCTCTCAATAAAAAGCACACCCTATCCTTTCTCAGTAAGAAAGAAAGAAGGGCTCTGTAATGTCTCAATACGAGCCAAAATCCTGCTGGAACCACTCTAATGCAGGCAGATCGCCTTTATTTCTCTCCCTCACATAGTGCAGTCTGCAGTTATAAATATCTATATATTGACTTTCTTTGTTGTTTCCATATAAACATTTATAAAATTTGTCCCAGAAACAAATGAAGGCCCGAATATATATATATAGACGAAACATGTATACTTGGCTGCCCGAGTGAACAACGCCGATCGAAACTGTAGGCGGCCGCTAATGAATCGGGGGTCTACCGGCAGGCTATTTATCGAATTGTGTATTGAAGCACGGGAATGTTTGAGATTATGGGGGCGTATGTGAACCAAAAAAAAGTTGATGTCTATACAAATATAACAATACCGATGGCGCAAGTGTTGATTGACGACGGAACAAGTGTTTTGTTTTGGTCGCCTTATTTGGTGGTTGGAATTGGGGTTGTTAGGTAAGGGTTTTACGTGGGGGTGTTGATCTTCAGAACTCATTCAGCTGGGGGAAGGCAAATGCGCGAGAAGGCGAGGTGGATTGGAGCTGGGAGGGCCATCGGGAGTGCGGATAGAAGAGAAGTGACTTGCTTAGTGGGGGTCAGATGAATGTGACATACAAGTAAATGGCAGCTTGGAACTCTGTAGTGTTGCAAAAGCACTTTTGGTAGATGAGTAAGTAGGTACACGGTCAGGGCAACTGGCCATCGCATAGGGCCCGTATTGAGATGGGGATGGTGGGGTATCTTGTTGATCTGTGCTTGATGTCGCTAGATGGACAGATCGAGTTTGCTCACGTTGTTTGCTCGTCAGACCTTATATGCTTGAATATTTTATTGGATATAAGTAAATATTGTGGACCAAACTATAGTAAAAATACTCAACTTGGTAAACGACGATTCACGTCAACGGTAGACTGAAAACGATGCAATGTACAGAGGTGCCAAGCCTTTAGTTGTAACTCAGCTCTTCGTTGTCAGCTGGAGAATCGTAAGATGTCCGTAAGGTAAGGTATGGGCTACATAGGACAGGAGAAACACAGATTTGATTCGGGTCAACCAGACTTTGTCATATATATTTATACTTTAGTTTTAACTTTGTACAATGTTAGTTAAAAGCCACGATATGTGTAGTTACATCATATTGGAAAGTCTGCTTGGAGAAGCATTCGGGCATGTGATAAATTCATCGGTCCACAGTCTCCCTCGCCCCGGAACCTTCCGTATACTCGTTCGTCAAGTCTGAAAAAAAAAACATCTGATCGGTGACCAATTTTTGTTTCGTTGGTGTTCATCCTGCCATTAATTGGTTATTTTACATATATAAACAAATATAATAACTATATATATAGCCCGCATGAATGAAACCTGCAAAAAAATCTAATCATCAAAGCGATACACGTTCTTTGATTATAATTTACTTTCACCATTCTTAGATATTCACACGTGAACAACCGTCAAAATAAAGCCAGACGCTAGCAATATTGGAACTCCCGCCGAAAAAAAAAGCCAAGAACTATTCCACATCCCTTTCTTTTAAATCTATAGTTGCAACTTAACATTATTCCGCTCGCCCTGCACATTCAACATCGTCAATAAATCAACAACCCTTCCCCTCCTCTATCTGCACTCTCCTCCCCTTCCCGCCGTGGCTGCTGCCTTCACCCTATTGATACCCAACGCCACTCGGCCGAGAAAAACTCCACAGTAACGTTCTCCCGCCTCGCCTGTGCCTTTGGACCCATGGCGGGCACTCCTTCATGATACATTGCGCCGGATCCTGCAGACATCCATTGGAATATGTATGTAAATGTGTATACATTCTGGCCGGGGTTTATTGGTCGGGGGACGAGATGTAGATAGAGACGGGGAGAAAAAAAGAGGAGAAAAGCACAGAAAGATATAAGGAACTGGAGAACAACAAATCATTGAGCTTTTCTTATCTGATCCAGTTGTATATATATAGTTGACATATCTAGAAAAACAACCAGATATACAGAGTCCACAAGCAAACTGCCTTCAATCTCTGGAAATAACCACCGCCCAAGCCAGAAAATATAAATATAACTCTGCCTTGGCATCGCCAGCGGATCTCAACCTTACGCATGCACTTTTGGTTTCAATGCAGTGGGAACGGGGGGGAGGGGAGGGGAATGGAGGATAGAGGGGAAGGAACCCCTACCCCTCCTTCGCCCGCATATAAATGCATATAAGTATTTAATAAATAATAAATGAATATTATATAAAATATATTTAAATTCAATATTACCCTTTCAGCCCATGCAGTCATGACCACAAAGTTCACCAATCTCTAGATGACCCCCATTCTTGATTTAATACATTGTTACACCTATTACCAGCTGTGTACATTGGAATATAGTCTCGGACCGATGATCGATGACTATTTT
The DNA here is from genome assembly GCA_002778035.1 of Ambrosiella xylebori. Lineage (NCBI taxonomy): Eukaryota > Fungi > Ascomycota > Sordariomycetes > Microascales > Ceratocystidaceae > Ambrosiella > Ambrosiella xylebori. Next base: position 2,843,970 of record PCDO01000002.1, read on the forward strand.
TCGTGCTTCGCAACATGTAAAAAGCCTTGATACAAAACTGTTTATATATACAAATCACCAGTCTGACTCGCCCAGCCAATTTAAATATACAGCCTCAACATCATCAAGACCCTTCGCCGCTAATCTTCTAATTCACACGGTATCAACTGCAAACCAAAATTTCCTAGTATCTTGCCCATATAATCAACTACCCTAGGAAGAGGCTATGTCGGAAGTATCCATTCTATTAATTCTGAGCATGCAAATATAACGTAACACAAGACCAACCAACCAACGTAATGAATGTCGGCCATAGAAACAACATCATGTCCAAGAGCAAAGGCTTGGACATCTTGAATCAGTTCTTTGTCACCACACCATAAGCTGATAGGAGTAAGATTGTCACTGGATCTTAGACATCAACCACAACAATAATCCGGTTGTGTACCAGTAGATTCCGCACAACATTTCGATATCCCATCAAGCACCACACATAAGGAGCTCACCATAATCGGCAATAGAGAAATCAAAGGATAAAATAAATTTGTTCATGTCATAATTCTATCTATGAACAATCCCAACACACGAAGCTGCCTACACATCAGCGCTCACTACAATCAAACTCAGCAGCCATTGCGTGAGTGACACATATATACCAAATAATACAAACAATAAAGAGAAATGATGGTCCCGAACAACCACACAAAGGACCCAAAAGCTGGCTGTACATCCTGAGTCAGCATGCCTAGCTCGACATAATGAAACCCTTTGCTGCTAGAAGCATCACTACGCCCATTACTGCACTTAGGGTAGCCATAGATGGCTTGGTACGGAAATACTTGAAGAAGCTAGTACCAAGAACCATGATATGGAGTGCAAACATCTCACAGGCACCATAGACAATCTGACTACAAGCTAGAGACCGAGATTACCGAGTTGTGGAGCATACTCTGAATCCAATCCTAGTCCGATTCAAGAGCAGCGGTGTTCATTGTCTGAATATTGTAGTTAGAAGTTCTGAAGGCTCTAGAAAACACACTATTTATAAATGATTGAAATGGAATAGGTGGAAAATCTTGACTTTGGGCGCTGTATTTAGACTACATAAAGAACTAGATATCAAGGACGATTATGCCCCCAGTCAGTATCACTGGAATGATCCATATGGCAGTGATATCTGAGTCATGCTCATATATGGCAGAATATCTTTTCTAGATCCAAACAATTCGAGGAAGGGTATAAATTCAGGCAAGGCTAATGGTATATTCAGGGGCATAACTGATGTCCATCACTTTGTAAGTATGGACGGAGAGCTTTGTGCATCTGAAGTGATGATGCTGATACTTGAATGCAAAATAAAGGCCTTGGAGAGCAATTATAAAGAGGACGTGAAGCGCAATGTTCTGTCCTTTTTTGTTCTGAAAAATTGCCGCGACCATATTCTAGACAAAAATAGGTACTAGTAGGATGGCAGTGGTAGTAACAATATTTAGAATGAGATTGCCACCGCAGTGCTCTAGCAATCACAGAGAACATTAATTTTGAAAAGATGACTTACCAGTACAGATTGCTACCTCAAATTTACGGTTAGAGTTGTGGTCCTCAACACTATATTCGGGAGGGGGAGTTGCAAGAATGATACCATTGTCGACGGGGATCCTGCGAGGCTCCAAGTTTCATATAAACTGAGGGAGGCACTTCAATGCCGAAATCATGGTTATTCACTAGCTCCGACTGACCCGAGGCATCTGGACTGTGAGAGCTGTGCTAGGGCACCGTGTCGTCGTGGTTATCGTGATGAGTATCCGCCATGGTGATATGTTTCAGTAATTGATAGGCATCACAGTTGAAGGAAATATATAGCTGCAGGTAAAGGGGTGTCGATGAAAAAGAGCAGTTGAAGTATTGTTGAGGTTGACATGTCAAAGAACCGTGTGTAACCAGAATGAATGTGAAAGAGTTGACCTTGCGAGAGCGGATGCAGTTATAGGAAAGAGAAAAAAGCAAAGTAATGCAGATAATAGTCATAAAAAAATTAACTAAGTCAACTAAAGTTTAACTCTGAAAAAAATGAATACTTGTGTCCCTGTTAGAATCGATATCGCATCTGGATTCGTTGTGTTGAACTTACATCGTAGGTTTGAAAACTATCAAAATGCTGCCGTCATCAAAGATGGATAAAATTCGATCATGTGAAAAAGATAAAGAAATGGCACCTAGAAAGCTATTGACTGAAAATTCTTTACTATACGTATCTTAACCGACTTTAAAATAGCGGTAACTACTTGGTGGTACTTTTACTAAATAGGTAATTTCCAACTATAATATTGGTTCCACTTTTGATAAAAACGCCACATCCATAAATGAGCGCCACATATGTCCCGCCACAACCGGGACCTACAGCAACATCTGAGCAGCATCTGCATCCACTTTAGGTATAGTGCAGGCCAGGTAGAAAGTGCGCGCTGCCTGAGTAAATGAATCTTGAATTTACTCGGGAAACTTACATATGCTACTTTTGAAGTTTTTTGATTCAATAGTCATAGTTGGTGATTTTCCAGATATTTTTTGCTGTACATAATAAAATATCAATTTGTGCCGAGAAATCACACCGTGTAGATTGTTGTTCTGCTGCCAGTTTTGCCATTATGGGTCGTTGACATCATCACTAAGCTGTGTCAGTAGCAATTCGCTTCCAACTTTGCGACACTTGATAACTTCACCCCACGACTATATATTGAATATCCTCGATTTTCTACATATTCACCAATTGAGCACGACACCAGGAGCCACATTATACCCAATTAATATTCCGGAAATGGCAGACTCAAACCGCAATGAAGCTGACGCTGTCGCCGCAGCTATCAACGGCCTCGTCAACGTCCGCCAGCAATCGGACCTCCAGAAAGACGTCTCTTCTGAAGCCACCACTGCCCTATTTGAACAAGACAACAAGCGCGACCAAGAGCGCATCGCCAATCTTGAAAAGAAGACTGTCAAGCTTCAACAAACAAAGAAGGACCTCGAGAAAGAACTTGGCGCGAAAGCAGGAAACCCAGCCCTGCAAACACAGGCCACTGCGCTCCGGAAAAAGATCGACAAATGCGTGTCGGATGTAGAACAAACATTAGATGAAATTGAGGGCTTCAAAGACCGCATTGCGACCAGAATCGAAAAACACGAATCAGCCTTGAAGAAGCAAGCTGAAACTCCATCGGTGGAGGATAACGAGACTGGCGCTGCAGGAGAAGGCCATGCTCTTGTGACAGAAACTGCGGGCCCAGCACCACAAGATGGCGAATCAATTGAAGAATTCTTAATTCGAACCGGCAAGATCACGCCTTTTGATATCCAAAACAATAGGGATCTCTCTGAATTTCTCGATGAGAATGGCAGACTGTTGACGGATACTACGTCAGCAAAGCCGCACCAACAATTGCGGCAGCCAGGGTTTGCGTCGCAATCAATGAAAGAGACGGTTGATGCGCCTGTTAATTTGGCTACACAAGAATTCAGTTTGCGCACACGGAAACGGCGGCTGACCGATGTATCCGAGGCTGACGAAGAGACCAATGATTCCGATTTTCAGAGCGAAGCATCGTCTTCACGACCTGTCAAGAGCAAGAAGGCGAAGGCAAGCCAATCAAAATCACGAAAATGCGATGATGGCGAAGATGATTATGTAGACGCAGTCGATGACGACTTTGAGGAAGATGACGAGGCCATGGGCGGTTATGGCGACACGAATGGGGACTCCAAAGTCAACAGGGCCGCCAAGACTCTAGCTAGGAACATTGACCTCAGCCGACTTGATGATGGAAACACAGTACAGTTCAAGCTACGTCTGAGCAAATGGGTCGAGCAACGGGCAGAGCTCCGGCGGTCTTTGGGTGAGGATATTCGCCCTGGTGAGGAAGAATGGTACAAGCCGACTCCGGGGAAGGCAGATATCCCACTTTTGGATGGGTACAAACTTCCTGGTGAAGTTGGAGAATTTCTGTTTCCCTTCCAAAAGGTGGGGGTTGAGTGGTTGTGCCAGTTGCATTCTCGTCTTGAAGGCGGGTTGCTTTGTGATGAGATGGGTCTGGGTAAAACAGGTGAGCAGCAAACATGTTTGGTCATATCTATTAGAAAGAAATTAACATTTAAATCAGTTCAAATAATTTCTGCGATTGTCGCGCTCCATTATAGCAAAAAGCTTGAAGGGCCCGTCATAATTGTGTCACCATCAACATTGATGGCCCAGTGGGTCCAGCATTTCCACACATGGTGGCCGCCATTACGTGTATCGATCCTCCACTCTTCCGGCAGTGGCATGCTAAACCCAGACGAGGAAGAAGATGGTGAGCGGATTCCACTGACTTCAAAGAAGTTGGAAGCGGCCCGTAGTATCATCAAGCAAGCAGAGACTGTGGGTAGCGTCCTGGTCACTACTTATAACGGTCTACAAACATATCTGGACCAGCTTGCTGCGATTGACTGGGGATATGTTGCGCTCGATGAAGGACACCTGATCCGGAATCGGAATACGGAGGCTGCAAAGGCTTGCAAACAGCTCGCTACCTACAACCGCATTGTGATGACTGGCACACCCATTCAGAATAACCTGCGTGAGCTATTTTCACTTTTTGAGTTTGCGTATCCGGGGCTCTTGGGGACCGATACCCGATCCTTCTCCCAGCACTTTGAGATCCCAATCCGTGATGGCCACCACCGAAATGCCTCGAATCTGGCCATCATGACTGCTGAAAAGTGTGCACATACTCTCCGCGAGACGGTCAAGCCATACATGCTTCGACGTGTCAAGGCTGATGTCGCCGACTCGTTGCCGCCAAAGACGGAACAGGTTTTCTTCTGTAAGCTTGCTCCCGACCAGGAAGTGATCTACTATAAGTTCCTCAAGTCCCCGCACATCCAGCGCATCGTCGATCAGGCCATGTTGAGAAGCGACGGGAAGCGTAATGAAGTCTTCGCTGCCATCGACTCACTGCGCAAAATCTGCAATCATCCTGATTTAAGGTATCGCAAAAATTCTAGACAACGGATGGAAATGCCCGCCAGTGAATACGGGAACCCCTCACGTTCAACCAAGATGCAGGTTCTGATATCGTTACTGCGCATCTCTAAAAACTTTGGCCACAAGACGCTGGTCTTCAGTCAGAGTCTGCCAATGCTCGATATCATCGAGACGTGGCTGAAGAATGAAAACTCGAAGTACTGCCGTATGGATGGCTCGACCAATCAGATGGACCGTCAGCCAATGGTTGATCAATTCAACAAATCAAATGAGCTGGAGGTGTTTCTTTTGACTCCACAGACTGGCGGTGTCGGCTTGAACTTGACTGGTGCTAATCGTGTTATCCTCTTTGACCCTTCCTGGAACCCAGCGACGGACAAGCAAGCCGTCGAGCGTGCTTGGCGTCTTGGTCAGAAGCGGCCTGTTGAGATCTACCGACTTCTGACTACGGGGACCATTGAGGAGAAGATTTACAGAAAGCAACTTTACAAGCAGTTTATGACGGACAAGATCATGACCGACACGGACTTTCATCGGTCGTTTGATTCAACATCGGTCGCTGACATGTTTACCTACTGCGGCGATGAAGAGCCTCAGGACGCGAACGCCTTCAACGGCGTCGAGTCCATAAAACCCTCTGAGATCACAGCATCAGAGATGGTCTCTGCTGAAGAGGCAAAGGCAGTGATTAATGTGTCACAAGTTGAAGCAATTGAAGAGTTTCAGGCCGAGAAAACAGAAACTGAGAAGGGCATGCTTGACGATCTGTTCAACCGTAACCTAGATAGTGCTTACGATCATGACGAAATAGTCAACGCCAAGAAACGTGTTACAGCCAACAAGAAGTTCTTACAAGAGGAGGCCGAACGATTAAATCAGCAAACCAAGAGGTTCATCCAGGAACAGGCAATCCAAGCGTATCGTGCCCGTCACGGCATTGCCCCCGGCTCCGCCCTAGAAAGGGCCAGACTGGCTAAAGGACGACCAGCAGCCCTGGCCAAGGAGCCCGTGCGGAACAAGCCGGTGATTGAAAAGGTATGGACGCAGCGAAGTCTGCAGCCCGTCATCCAGGGCTTTTTCGAGGAGAGGGAGGGCAAGGCGTATACGGCGGATATCACTGAGTATTTCAATAGGCACTATAAGAATTTGCCGAGCGACGTGTTCCGGAAGGCCCTGGAGGCTACGGCGCAGATAACTGAGGAGCGGTCAAAGATTAATGGGACCAAGTTGTGGAAAATAAAGAGGCGGAGGGTTTAAATGGATAGACGGTAGATATATATATACAATATACATCTCACGATATGGATGGCCTATCAATGATATCAACACTACTACATCGGCAGCCTCGCCATCTCCTCCTTAGTCAAATACTTCCTCATATTCTTCGTCCCCAAAACCTCCACATCTCCTTCCAAATGCCCTCTCACATACTCCTCCAACCCCTCATGAATCTCCCGATTATCCCTCAACAGAAATGCTGCCTTTCCTTTTCCTTTTTCTTTGTCCCTTTTCGGAAAGGAAAACTCGGACATCTTGCGGGGAAGGACGGGGAACACGCGGGTCTTCTCGATGGCGTGGTGAGGAGAGACCATTGGGAGCGGAAGTGAGCGTGCTGGTGGTGTTAGGGTTAGTGGGTTGGAGGTTGAATTTGGTTAAAAGGTGTTGCTTACATAGTAGTCCATTTGGAAGGCTAGGCGGTTGTAGATGTGGAAGTTGTGGTCGGAGAGGGGGAGAGAGGGCTGGATCGGAGACGGAGGTGTCAGGTAGAGGTTGAGGTGGAGGGTGTAATGTCAGACACTTTGGATAAATGAGTGTAGCAAAAGCTGAGTTACCAATAAAACAAGTGATTCCTGGTAGAAAAGAGTCTATAGTTGTCTATATTCCCGTTAATAACATGTAAAGACATCACTCATTCATCATATCAAGAATCAAAGATCAAACCTAACCAGCCACAACGTTTCCATTCTCGCTTACCATTCCGCCTATTTATATGCAAATCCTTCCTGCTATCTAATACTTGCCAATAAAATGTCAGTCAGAAACTCCACCCATCATCATCCCGCGCTCAATAGCCCGTGCGGTGTCCGTAATGTTAATCAAGAAAATTTACATATTACAAACCAGGACGGATTTTTATTTAACAGGGTATTATGTAACCCTAACATATCGAGAGCTAAATGATATCAAAGTTATTTTATCGCGGAAAACTGAAAACTAGATGTCTTTTGAAATCGCGAAGGGAATCCTCTCCGCATTGTATTTTTGATGGTCATTGGTTGCATGGTTTTGTACACCGTAAAAAGAAAAACCATTCAACGCAAAAACAGTGAAAATAAAACAAAGAAAGCTCCAACAAGAAAACAAGATTCCTTAGAATCATCCACTGTCTCCCCGATGCTTTTGTTCTTCCTCTATCCTCCGCCCCCATCAGACCTTCTAGGACTGATCTTTTGACCACGAAGAAAAGAAAACCCATAAGAACCCAGCCAAAACCCCCAAGCCCAGAGGCAAACCCGGCCCTCAAGCCCTAGCCGGTCAATTGCCCCCGAAAGGGTCACCGGATAGTCCCCACCGTAACTTTACGGTTGACACCACCGAAAATGGTAAAAAAAGCAAGAAAATAAAACAAAGCAATGATGACGCCAAACAACAGAAGCCTCACTCACACATACGTACACCTCCCCTTTGATTAACCCTGCCAATGATGGAGAAAAACAAAAAAAAATGCCCTTACTTTATATCATCTCACCCCAGAAAAGAAACACTCCAACTTAACCCCGTACCGCAGCACCCAGCGCACCACCGGTGAATTGCGTGCCACCAGCTTGGCGCTGAGTGTTGCCACCAGCGCGGGGGCCGCTGCGACCCACCCGCTGTTGACGGGGACCACCCCGGCCACGACCGCCCTGTCTGTCAAAGGCGTTCGCGGAGCCCTGGGTGCGCTGCTCAAGCGTGCGCTCGTTACTCTCGATGAGGGATGAAGCCTTGTCGGACAGAGCAAGAGCAAGACCTTGGAGACGGCTGAGCTCGACGCCCTTGCGGAAGATGATGTTGTTGGAGGCCTGGTCTAGAGAGGCAGAGAGCTCCTCGTGACTAATCATCTTGGAGACGACAGCAGAGACCTTGCTGGCTGAGAGCTCAAACATCTCAGAAAGCATGGAAATGGCGAGAGTATCATAGAAGGGAGCATAGGTGAAGAGGAACGTCCGGAGACCATCCTGCTGGATCTGGGTGGCAAGCATGGCCTTGATCTCCTGAGAGTTGGGCATTAGATCCCAGATCTTGATGCTGTGGATGAAGGAAACGGCGTTCTTCCACTCGCCGGCAGCCAGAGTCTTGGAGGCCTGCATCACATGGTCACGAGTGTTCTCGGGGGGACCGGTAAAGATTTGGCGCTCGTGATACTCAAGCATACGACGGTAAGTCTTGCTGATCACCCGCTTCTTGATATCGGGAGAAGAGCCAGTCTGAGCAAGAAGAGGAATCTCAAGGAGCATAGAACAGGTAAGGTAAACGCACTCCAAAAGCTCCAAATTGATGTGCATGTGGAAGGGCAACTGGCGCTGCTTCTCCAGACGCTCCTGCTCGGGAGAGACCTGGCCGTAACGCTGAGGCATGACACCCTGAGCCAGAAGCTCCTTCTGGCGACCAGAACCGCAGATCTCCTGCAGAGTGTTTTGAGCATCATAGACGAGACCCTTACGGAAGGCGCAGAGACCGACTTGCACGAGCGTCCGGTTATACAGGATCTGGGTCTGGATGTCGAAATTGGGGATAGTCTCCTGAAGGTGGGACATCAGGGACATGTCACGGGCACGGTAGTAGTGACCATGCAGGGCAAGGAAGTAAACCTCACAGAGCATGGCACGGGCACGGAGGATACCCTCGCTGTGAATGAAAAGGTAGCCGCACAGAGTGTTAACTAGCTTGGAGGCATCAGAGGCGGAGGAACGAGGGGTGATGGTAGACTCAACCTCGGAGCCAACAGTCTTCCAGAAGTTCTGCTCAAAAACCTTGATGACAGACTCGGGCTTGAAGTAGGTGTGCTCGAGTCTGCGCATGACAACACGGTTGATGCTCTCCTGAGGGATCTCGATGGCAGTAGACTTCTGCAGGAATTCGTAGTAGAGCATGCCACGGAAGATGACAGTATACAGAGAGGCTTCATCCTGCAGGCGCTCAATGTACTCAGGGGTGTGGGGGTCGATGCTCTGGAGAGAGCGGGTGAATTCGTCATCCAGTCGCTCGACGTAGGAGACGATGCTACCAGGAATCTTGAAATACTTCTCGTCACCTAGAGTAGGAGCCTTCTCATCATCATCCCACTCCTCAGCGTTCTCAACGATAATCCATTGGGGATTGGCGAAGCAAACATCAAGCAGCTGTCCCAGATTCTTCTCAGCGGCCTCCCATTGCTCAACGGGCATGGCATTGGAGGCAGAGCCCAAGTCGAAGCGGGTAGAAACCAGGGTCAACAAAGTACGGATCTTCTGGTAAGGAGTAATGGCAATGTCTAGGAGCTTCTCCATGGTCTTGATCTGCTCGTTACGGTCGGTATTCTTCTTTCCTCTGGATTCCAAGATGGTGCGAAGGTGCTTCAAAATAGACTCGGGGGTGTACTGGACAGTCTTGCCACCCTTGCCAACCTGGGCGAAGCCCTCATCATCCTCCTCCTCCTCTTCAACATCAGCAGGAGTGCTAACAACAGTTTTAGTGACTTTCTTAGGTTGGGGCTTCTGAGCCTCTTCAATGGCATCACTGCCGGACATGAAGGCATCAGGGTCAGCGCGGTAGGCATCGATCTGGGCCTGAAACTCCTTGTTGTTCTTCTTGACCTTCTGCTTGACGGCGTTGAGACCACGGGAGTTAGGACCGGTCATCTTCTTGGGGGTGACCTTAGCCTTAGCGACGGCCTCATTCATGGCATCCTCTAGGTCAGCGGAAGCTTGGATGTAGACTTTAGGAGCCTTGCCGGCGATAACCAGCTTGGTCACCTGACGAGAAAGCTTCTCATACTCTGGGAAGATGTGTTAACAGATAAACATGATAGAAAAAAAAGAATGACAGCACTATAACATCATGAACCCAATTGATATCCAGACGTTGAACAAATTTATCGGAATTTTATCGTGTACAGGGGACATTGACGATGAGTGACGGTGGTATATTCTCGTTGCCGTTGTGTGGTGTAATTGAGGCATTGTCCCTTAATATTGTTCCCCTAGCCCATGGCTACACAAGGTCGCCCAGACCCACCACCTCTCCATACCCCCCCGTATGTACCCCGCAATTTGTTCTCGGTCCGAAATCGAAGGGGTAAAATAACAAAAGCGTGTCCTGTCGAAATGGTGCAACTCACCAGTAGCGACGGTAGACCAGTCGCCAATCTTGCGGGCGTTCTCAATAACATGAGTAATCTTCTCAAGCTCCTCGAAGCGCTTGTCCTTGGCACTTTTGACAACCTTTTCGCGGGCATCACTGTCGCTATCGGAATCGGAATCGGAGTCGCCAATCAGGAATCTGTTGGCACCAGTCTTCTTGGCACCCTCATCCTCGCTACTGCTTTCGTCGGAGTCGGAGTCGTTCATGGAGTCGTCAGAATCAGATTCCCCTTCAGAGCTGTCGTCTACCTCATCTTGTTCTTCTTCGGTGGAGTAGAGCTCCTCCTCTTCAGACGAGGAGTCGCTCGAACTATCATCATTACCACGGTAGAAACGCGACATTTTGGTCGTATCGATCTGGATTAAAGAAAATTCGCGCGTATGGAAGGGGAAGTGATGAAATATCGTCGGAACAGGCGATCTGACGATGTGGCACTAAATCCCTTGATTTTTACTATACTAGGGGATACAAGGAGGGGTCGAAAGGCTAAGATCGCTCATAAAAAAAACTTTCGGCGGGGCCAGGGCTTGTGTGGCAGCAAGGGTTGACTGCTTAGTGTGAAGTGTGGCGTCACGCCGCTAAGTGTGGCTGATATGTACGCTGTAAGAATTACCGTAAGACGCAGCAAAGGAGCGAACAAGTGGGGCAAATTTAATTCCAGCTCGGCTGAGATAGTAGTTCGATTTGTCACTAATTCAAAGCCTTGCTTACAGATCAACCGAGGGGAAATTTGGTACTAATTATATCTGTTTTTTCTGAGCTCAGCAGTCTAGCTAGAACCACTTTCTTTTATGAGTAGCTTGACTGCAACTTGATTACAGCTTCCTGCAATATTTTGACGTGCACTATTTTATAACTAGATTTGTAGCTATATATCCGTCTAATAATACGGCTTAAGACCCCGTCATGTCCTCCATCACTTGCACTGCTGCTGGCTCAGCATCTCGATTAATAACTTTGTTTATACGGCCTACAACTCAATCACCAGCCAGTCTCGACTTTCTATATCCCGATTTCACTCGCCGGAACATCCCTTCTGCCAGACAATGTATCCAGCCTTTCATTCAACGATCAATATCTTCTCCGCCGGTAGCTGCGGGTCTTCACACCCGCCGAAACTTCAGCACCTCTAGTACCCTCCAGAAAACTATCTGCGTCATAAATCCGCAAAAAGATGAAGAGGGAAATGACATGCACATGGATATCACAGATCGCGCGGCAAAGGTTAGTTTGTATACATCATATGCCACCTCTGGTCCTACATATACTAACGTAATATCCTCCAACAGCGTTTGACCAAGGTTATGACCCGCGACAAACGGCCTGGACTAGCCCTCAAGATCCAAGTTGAAAGCGGTGGGTGCCACGGTTTCCAATACATCATGAGCCTAGTCGATATCCCTGAACAAAACTCCCCCGAATGGTTAAACGTAGTGACAAAAGAGGTCTCTATTTTCCAATACGTCCCCGACAACGCCAGTGAGCCCGGGGAGCTTTTTGGGTCCCCAAAAATTATCCTGGACGAGTCCTCGCTAGCGCTACTCAAGGACAGTAAAGTGGAATTTACCTCGGAACTGATTGGCTCGCAGTTCAAGGTAGACAATCCTCGAGCCACAAGTAGTTGTGGCTGCGGGACAAGTTTCGACATACAAATATGAGATTTGTTCTTTTCGTTGACTGACTACCTACAACAGAACCGTTGGTCTTCTACGCAGTTATACCCAGAATTTGTACGATATCTTGTTCCTTAGTGTCAAAACGCAGCGCCCCACATCCACATCTGAAATCCTGAACCATGATTTGCTTGTTTGATACCAACTACGCATATAGACCGCTATGGTACATACAATATACAGCCTCACAATGGTCATTTTTCAAAGACAAAAACTTGATCGAGCGATAACCTTCATGATTCCCATATTCACGACAAGTACACTAAAAACGTACACACGGCACACAAAAGATGAAAGTCGTGATAAAAATTGTGTTAGATTTTCAACCCAAAGAAAAGCAAAAACAACCCTGCCCTCAAGTGGGAGTAATGAACGCCATGACTAGTCATGAAAGTGAACCCAGAACTTTTTTTATTTTATTTTATTTTTACAACACTAGAGCTGCAACGAACTTAATTCATGCGGCGGACCAGAGCGTTGATCTTCTCCTCGCGGTTACCAAGGTCACCACCCTCGATAAAGTGGCGGAACTTGCGGGGACGGAAACCACCGGTAGGGTTGGACAGCTTGAAGGGCCACAGAAAGTTGGCAGCCTGCTTAAAGTTGGGGCCGGCAGTAATGATTTCATGGACAAGATCCTCCATGCAGATGATGCCGTACTTGCCGAGGTTCTCCTCAATGATAGAGTTGTCGGTGAGAGCGACACGCTGCTTGTTGACTTTACCGTAGCCACGTTTGTAGATAAGCTCCTTGACGGTCTTCAGGTTGGGGTAACCGTAGGCAACCCAGGGCTCGACAACCTTGATCATCTCGGCAGTGGCCTTGGTGACACGGATGAAGACACCGTTGTTGATCTGAAGAAGACGCAGAAGCTGGAGGATTTTGCGGGGCTTGGGGGGAACCTTGCTGACACCCTTGATGCGGATGACAAAGATGAGCTTAGCCTCAGCGGGGATATAAGCAGAGTTGTCATCCTTGGCAACGCGGGACAGGCGAAGCTTCTCACGCTCCTCATCACGGTACTCTTTGACGTACTTCTCAGCACGCTTGAAGATGACGGCACGCTTTTCCTTGTTGGCCTGGGTTACAACGAGTTAGTGGTGTTCAACACAGCTGGACGCGTAACATTTTTTAAATAGGGGTGTCCGGTAGTCTCAGACCCGAAAGAAGGTTAATTTATCAATAGCATCGACATGTCTAATTGATTGGTTGAAATATACATCACAGTAACAGTGCCCAGTGGTAAGTGAAATCTGGGGATGACAAACCTTCTTCTGAGCCTCGGTCGCGGCGAGCTTCTCGGCGCGAGCCTTCTCCTGGCTCTTGCGCTTCTTGAGGAGGGTCTCGGGAACCAGGATGTGGTCGGCGGTGACAGGGCTAAAGGTTGGATTAGTACATTGTCCACACATGCAAAGGCAATCAAGCCTGCATGGAAGAGAGCGCCGGTGCGAGAACTGTGGCGAAGCGACATTCATGCTGTGGCTAACTCGATATGTATTTTATCGGTGAGGTTTGTTGGAAGCAAGATATCAATGGGTTTCACCCCCATAACAAGACGAGCAACCAGTTAGTCCTCATCCAACAACACCCCGTGACTGAAGTCAGACAGGAAAAAGGCGTGCCCTCCATGATAATCATGTAAGATTGTAGCAAGTGACATGTTCCAACATTGGACCACAATCATACTCGAGGTTCATCGGGCAACAATGAATTTAAGAAAGAAGACTGAAATCTTCATCTCCAACACCCCAAGTAACATCTCTCAACATACGTAACAATAAAGGCTTGTCCGTGGTGTCGAGGGAGAAACTCAGGAGGGTTCGAGCCGGTAGACATTCACTAAAGACCGCATCTTCCAGCGAGTCTTAGGAAGTAGCCAGCGAAAGGACAACAATAATCACAGTGATAGTTTCGTGTACCAAGCGTCTCTTTAGCTCATGACAGAACTATCGGGTTGAAAAAGACATACGCAGCAGGCATCTTGTCGGTTTGAGTAATTTTAGCTAAATTATAATAGGAAAAGAACTTTTCAAATTTTTCCCAATCTCAAAATATTTAGCAGAGCATCGCATGTCGAATTTTTTAGCCAATAAGTGGGGCTAGCAGCATCAGGGCTGTCGACCTTTTTGTGGGGCACACGAAAACCCGAACAAATTTGCTTGAAAAAAAAACAGTTCTGCCTCTACTAACCGCTCTTAGGGCTCAATTTTTTTTGGCAGCGGTCAAGCCCCACCCTAGCACCGCACCCGGTCAGATTTCCCTAGTTGAGAAATCACGAAGGTTGAACCTGCCTTGTGAGATTTTTTACTTCAACCTCAGCAACATCCAGAAGTTCATCACATTAGACAAAATGGCCCCCGTCAAGAAGTCCGCCGCCACCAAGGAGAACATCTCCCTCGGCCCCAATGCCCGCGATGGTTAGTAACGACTATAACGACATGAATGTCCAATTTTCGACTCGAGAAAGCGACCGGAGAGAAAATCTTGGTTGCGCAAACGAGGAAATGGCGGATAAGAATGTCGATTTTTTTATATTTTGGAATCTCTAACTGACAATCTATCAGGCGAGCTCGTCTTCGGTGTTGCCCGTATCTTCGCTTCCTTCAACGACACCTTCGTTCACGTCACCGATCTTTCGTATGTTTGAACCAGCCGCAAGACTTGCCAGTATTTGATTCCACCTTCTACCTTCGTTTTCGCTATCCGATTTCATAACACATGGGATTATGTGAACGATGATTAGGGCCATGGCAAATGGGAACTAGAATCTGAAGGCTGTTCGATTGTCAATGTCATAAAATCTGTGGGATTATAGGCTAACTTCTGGGTGATTCCAGGGGCCGTGAGACTATCTGCCGTGTTACCGGTGGTATGAAGGTCAAGGCCGACCGTGACGAGTCTTCTCCCTATGCTGCCATGCTCGCTGCTCAAGATGTTGCCGTCCGCTGCAAGGAGGTCGGTATCACCGCCCTGCACATCAAGATCCGTGCCACTGGTGGTAAGTAGCCTTTGCTTTATTAGAAATGGGTAGTCCTAGTTTATGTGATGCTAATCCTCTTATCAGGTAACGGTACAAAGACCCCCGGCCCCGGTGCCCAGTCCGCTCTCCGCGCTCTGGCCCGTTCCGGCATGCGCATTGGTCGCATTGAGGATGTTACCCCCACTCCCTCCGACTCTACCCGCAGAAAGGGTGGTCGTCGTGGTCGTCGTCTTTAAATGTCGCGACATTTATTTTGGCGGGTCACTATCTGTTTTGGTTGGATGCGTTGCTCTCATGGGCTGGACGTTATGCTACGAAAACGGGTTTCTTCTTTAATCGGCTGCGTTAGGATATTTGGCTGAGGGAATCAAGAACAAAAAAGGCTTTGACTTAAGAACCCTAGGGAAGAACAAAAGGACGCGGAGAACGGCGGCTTAAGAGAAGGGCATCTCTTGTGGGGGGTTTCCAGCTCTGGAACTCTGTGATGTTTTTTTTGTGGTAATGCCGTGTTGCAATTTACCTTCTTCTTTGGCTTGCCTGGTCTCCATTATTCTTTTATGATGAACAACAAAATGTTTCTAGACT
This sequence comes from Ambrosiella xylebori, assembly GCA_002778035.1. Classification (NCBI taxonomy): domain Eukaryota; kingdom Fungi; phylum Ascomycota; class Sordariomycetes; order Microascales; family Ceratocystidaceae; genus Ambrosiella; species Ambrosiella xylebori. The sequence continues at coordinate 2,859,586 of PCDO01000002.1, forward strand.
AGTCTCCCACGTTTTTTTATTCAAGATTATCAACATGTACGAAAACTTGAATGAGATTACGCAAAATATGGGCACGATTCTCCCTAGACGACCACATGGGCAGAGGACGGAAGAAGTTCACGGTTTCGTGGTGTCTTTATGGCATGTGCAAATAATGCGTTGATTGAAATAGATGAAGACATTAAAATTAAAAGGCAATAAAAATAATAAAACGATCTTGGGCCGCCGATTTCGATCTTGTAATGCTGGTGTTCCCGGCATATAATGTGTTGTCACGTGACTTTGGAGGTTATGTTTGCTAACCCTTGTAACGCAGAACATATTGTACGGTTTCACTTCATGAATTTCCTGCTTTTCGCTTGAAGGAAAACAAGGGTTGTAAGTTGTGCATAAACCGAGGCAAATAAACCAGGTTGAACAGACTAATTCTAGTTTCTCCCCCACGCCGGTCGATTGACGTTGCATGCAACGCAAAAAAAGGACTATTGGGCCGTCAGTAGCAGTAGAATATTGGAGATGACAGAAGTGAGGGGGATTGGCGCTATCGCTTTATTTATTGTCGAATAGAGGTCAATATACAGTAACAGCACATAATATATATAAAGTACCCTATAGTTTTCTGCTCTGCCATTCATCACCATTTATACCCAACTTTCCTCCCATTCCCCCCTGTCACTCAACGCGTCCAGCAACACCTTTTCCTTATCAATCAGTTCCCCATCTTCCTCCATCCCCCATCCCGATTGATAACCATTCTAGTCACTTTTCTCACTCTGCACCGGCAATAACTCCATAAAAAAGCAGATAAAAAAAATCGAAATCGAAATCTAGCTTCCTGCCAGTTTCGTGTTTCTTGCCCTGTGTTTTGATTTTTTGACAAGCTTTTGCGACAATTGGAATCCCTGTTTGGGCGAAAGCAAAGACGCTCTGACGAGTCTCCGGAGTAAGTTAGTTATATGACGGGGTAGGATAAATCTAATCTGGGATTTTTTTTCTTTATTTTTTTATGTTTCCTGGTCGCTAATCCAATTGATCGATTGGTTAGATCTCGGTTGGCTGCAAAGATTATCTGATAAACTTCTCTATTTTGTTGACAAGGCACTGACTGGTGACGACATTAGATCACGGTTAACTCTATTTATCTTTTGTTTACCCAAAACAATAACACCTAACACTCTTCACGTGCCCCCCCCCCCCCCAAACAACCCCACCAACAACCAAAAATGGTGAAAACCACTGATTCCAAAACCTTCACTTCCAAGGCCCTCGACCCTACCCCCTCCTCCTCCCCCTCCCCCTCTGCCGTCTCCTCCATCGCTGCCCTCCCCACTAACGTCGACGCCTTCCTTCTCCACCTCCACCGCTGCCTCGCGACCCCCTCCGGCATCGACACCGTTCTGCAGCTCATCTGCTATGCCGCCAAGCTTACAGCGGCCCTCGCCGACACCTTTGCCGAAGCCACGCTGCACAAGGCGGCGACGCGCTTTGCCTCATTGGTCCTGACGATTCCCTACACAGCGCATAAGCTGCCGACGCCCAAGAATGCGGCGAGGGCGTTGCGGATCTCGGCGGCGATGAAGGCGCTGTCGGCGTTGTTGTCGGAGGGGAGGATGTTTATGCGGTTGTGGGCATTGGTAGGCATGTATGCGTGGGCTAAAGGATTGATTGGGAAGGCCTTTTTCAAGCAGACTGACAAGGAGGCATCCAAGGAGACGAAGACGGAGGAGGGCGTGGATAAGGCAATTGCATGGGTGCAGTTGCTGTCATGTGTTTCGCTGCAGTTTTTGGAGAACCGAGCGTACCTGGCGCAGAAGAAGGTGATTAACCTGCCCGAGAGCAAGATTAACTGGGCGCTTTCGTGGAGCACGCGGTTGTGGGGGCTATACGTGGGCACAGAGATTGGCCGGCTGTTGCTGGAGAAGCAGCGCAAGAGACACGGGGTTGATGCAGCATCGGAGGAGCATAAGACATGGAGGGATAAGTGGAACAGCTCGTTTCTGAGGAACCTGGCATGGGCGCCGCTGACGCTTTCGTTCAGTTTGGAGAAGGGGTTTGCCGGAGATGCGGGTGTTGGGTTGCTGGCCTGCATTCCTGGTATCATCCAGATGAGAGAGCTGTGGAAGGACACTGCTTGAGAGGAGGAAGCATGTCAAGAGAAAGAAAGGTCAAGAAGACCGGAATGTATGTGGAGCAAGTGTTTAAATCTATTTATTGTGTGCTATCTGTATATTATGTCCATATAAATAATTACTCTAATTTCATTTGTGTCTATCTTGATGCTTTTTATTTTTCACTCGTACTGTGTAACCTGACGGATGCTTAACGGTTCTGGTAACTGCCCTGAATTTGTCCCAGCTCTAGGATTCAACACGTAGTGCCCCTCGCAGCTCCAGCCAAACTCTAATCACAGCTTCATTCTTTTGTATGTAAACCTCTCATCACGTTCAATTTCACTCAATTAATACAATTATCACTCACACTAATTTTCATCCATCCACAAAAGCCATTAAAATGCCCTACAGATTCTCCACCCTCCCCGCCATCTTCACCAATTTCGCTCCTGCGTGCGCCGCAGACCCCGCCTTCAAAGTTACCACCCAACCCGACCTCGCTCTCATCGACCGCTCCTACCCCGGCGATGATGAAGCGGCTACATCTTTAAAGCCCTGGGAGCGCCTCACAGCCTATACCGAGAGGCTCAATTCCACTGCAGAAAAGGGCACCAAGTACAAGCTAGTGTATCTGACCCGCCACGGCGTCGGCGATCACAATGCCACGAATCACAAGGTGGGGCAGAAATCATGGGATGTAAGTTCAACTAAAGAATCTATTTACCCTTTATTAATGAGATTTATATCGTAAATGTTATCGTCATCATCTTTATCATCATGGTACTAACTACCATCCAAGGAAACCATCTCCAAACAAGACTACTATGAAGGCGTCCTCCTCGCCGACGCCCGCCTCACTGACGAAGGCATTGCCCAAGCCAAAGAGCTCTCCAACCTCTGGTCTACCTTCCTCACCCATGGTGCCCCCTTCCCCGCTACACTCTATAGCTCCCCGCTCACCCGCTGCCTGCAAACCTCCAAATACGTCTTCGCGCCCCTCTGCGCCCAGCGCAACCTCCCCTACCACCCAACCGTCAAAGAGTTCCTCCGCGAGCGCATGACAGGTCACACCTGCGACCGCCGGTCAACGAAGAGCTACATTGCCGAAGCTTTCCCGGAGTACGTGATCGAGGACGGCTTCACTGAGGAGGACGAGCTGTGGCAGAGTGACCGATGGGAGACGCTGGGGGAGCATCTGACACGAAAGCAGGTGATGCTGGAGGAGATTTGGGAGGGTGGGGTGGAGGGGGAGGTAGCGGTGAGTTTGACGTGTCATTCGATGGCGGTGGCGGCGATTATGAGGGTTTGTGGGATGGATGAGTATCGGGTACAGGAAGGGACGTCACATGCGTTATTGGTGAAGGGAGAGTGGGTTGAGGAGAGGCCGGAGTGGAAGAGTGCTGAGGAGAAGTTGGATGGGCTGTGAAATATGCATGGGGTGCCAGTAGCTTGATGCATATCTTGGTAAAGAGTCCGTGAACATTTATCAGAGACGCTTCAATAAAATATTTGATATTGAGAGGCCCAATGACAACACAGTCTGGTGTATTTTTCATACAGTGCCCCCCCCCGTCCATCTTCCTCACCACACCGCATACGCCAACGCCCCCCCACATACCGCAATCACCAACCCTAGAAACGTATCCTCCCTTCCTCTCCTCAGCTGCCCCTCGGCCTCCCCTCCATTTCTCGTCACCACTGTCGGCACACTCCTTTGTCGTACGGCTGGGACTGGCATTGGTGGTATCTTCCGGTCTGCATGGGGGACTGCGGTGTGCTGTGGATTTCTTGAAGGGGAGTTTGTCGTTTGGGGTTCGGATAGTGAGAGGGCGACGGGGATGATCAGGAATAACAGAACTGTGGGATTCATGATGGGAGATCAAGGGGGAAAGAGGAAGGAAATAAGTGTATGTGACGTCAAATCCACGTTGTTGATATTATACTAAGAAAAAAAGAAAAAACAATATCAACGACACAAGTAAATAATCACTCGAAATACCATGATGCTAGATTAAAAGAACACATTCAACACGCCCAGAATATAATTCATCACGATGACAAACCATCACGTTCCTCTCTCGCCAAGCCGCGGAACCATCGGAATTCACACAGTATCCAGCACCCGAGATTCGTTTAAACCCTAGAACCATCCCGAGCCTATCATCACCTCATACCAGCTTAGGGTTATTTCTGATATACAAGACCTTGATAGTTAATATGTTGCTTGTAGAGAGCAAATACGGTCACACACGCACACACAAAAGCAATCCTTTTGCCTTTCGGAACCCTCCGTCATATGTATGTCCCCGCTAATTGCTAATCACTCATAGACTAAGACTACTCAGCTCGGGAATCCTCCTCATACCTCCAAACCCAATCCCGGGCTTCCCGTCGCAAAGAACTCAACGAGCCGCTTGTGATACCACATATTAGGGATGTGACAGTGATGTATTTGTCTGAATATTTAGGGGGAGGAAATGATGGAGAGGGTGAATTGAGGAAATAGAAGAGAAAGGGCCTTTTTTTTCTTCTTTGGAGAATATTATATGAGAATGACTACGTAAAAAAAGTCAGGCAAGATCTAGATTCTTAGCGTTGGTAATTGTTTGTTCTTTTTATTTACTAACTTTGGAAACGTGGAGTTTTAGGCAATTGGAGATGTGTACATAACAGAGAAATAGAGGGTCGAGGCTACAGATTAGTTTGCAGAGACTAACTATAGAAAAGGAAAAGACAATAAACTCACTTTAACTGGTCGCTAGATTTATCACAAGTCTACAATCACAATGCTCGCCCACCAAGTCACAATCACAACCAAGAATAAATCCAAGAACCCAAAATATCAAGAGTACGAGATAGATGAAATTCACATTCCCCTATGCTATCAATCAAATCATGCAATGCAATCAATTCCCCAATGCCAAACCAAAAAAAAAAAACAGACACAAAAGAAAACCCAAAGCCCATTCCCAACATCACTACCCACTCTAGATTTGCATCAATGGTATCTTCAAGTCATTTTCTTTTCCATCATCATGACAATGTTCTTCTTCCCACTTCCACTCATTCGGCATCAAACTAACCCCGCGCCGAGCGACTCAAACTTCTCTCCGGACGTCCTACCGACACAGGTCCGTCAAAGTTGAAATCGTAATCCTTAAACGTCTGCTCATACTTGGCAGTCTTGAGGAACTTGGGTACCGAGTCCTGAACAATAGTTAGAATCATGCCTGTACTGAAGATATAAAGTAACTGACGAAGAAAAAAAACTTACGCTAGCCATCAACTTAAATACAGCGTTCTGGGCGTCCTCAAATAGCGCGGCCACATCCTGCAGCGTCTCAATCATTGAGACATCCTTGCCCACCGCCTTGGTCATTCTCGTCGCCAAGTTATTTCTTAACTGGTGATCAATGTTGAGCTCGCACGGCGACCCAGGCGCCAAAAAGGCATTGTAGATACCGTACGCCTGCGCCATAATCTCCTTGACAGTCTCCATTTGCGAAGAGTTCAAGGGTCCCTTAGCCGCATTGCGAATGGTAACCCGGCAAGACTGCACAAATTCATCCACATCCATGTAGAAAGAAAGGTTCTCCTCGCAGTGCGTTTCCCGCAAGTTCTCGCGGAACAACAGACGAAGGGCCGCATCGTTGAGAATCTTGTCGAGCCGGGCCGTGTTGGAATCACGGCCGGGAATGTTGCTCACAGAAGCACCGCCACGAGCTGAAACAGATGCGGTATCATTACCGCCTTCGGAAGATCTGCCGCGGACCGCAGTGCCGTTGATGATGTCCTTTCCGTGTTGTGTGAGCTGGTAAATGGCGTGCTTTGTCGGTTGGAAGAGACTTTGCATGGGGTTCTGAGCAATGTGTGTGCGGTCAGGAATGATAACTTCAATGAGGTTGTGTTCAACAAACATGGTGGCTAGCTCAATAACCTCCTTGCGCTCAACTAGAGTGGCGCAATCCATCAGCCAGTCGCAGCAGGCCTTGCCAGTAAAGGTGTCCTTGTAAACCCGGCCGTTGATGCGACGCTCAGCAGCCATCTTGACACCTGTAAGACCGTCACGGTAATCGCTAAGAGAGTCGGAATCAGCGGAACTAACAGTGTTCTTGATGTTGGGGCCGCGAGTTCCAATAAAGCGACGGAAGATAACCTCAATGATACCCTTGCCCGTGACAAGCTTGTCTGTTTGCGTATCGCGCTCTAAAATCACAAGATGCATAGGACCGTGCCCAATAAGCTCCGATACTTGCTTCTGCGTGATACCGTTGCGTTGGCAAAACCGATCCAGGATAGCAATACCCTTGGGGGTAAGTTGCCATACTTGGCCCTTCATGGCATAAGTCTGCTGATATCTGCCATCGGCAGACTCGATCAAACGGGCCTCCACAAACCGCTGGCAAATCGTTCTAGCCATATCCCTAGCCATGGAGAAAGTCGTCGTGGTCGTGGTCGTGACAATACGAGAAGGGTCCTTGGGATCCGGCATCCGGTTGGACTGGGAAAACTTGAGTGAGCTGAGGTTGTTGATAGCATCTTCGGAAAGGAAAGTGTAATCGATTCTTGTTAACCGCACACGATGAGAGCCGAGAGGTAACAGGCTAACAATTAGCGTAGAGAACAAATCCTTAAAGTCCTGTAGAGATTTTGCTGTTAGTATTTTGTTAGACATTTACTATGTCTGGCGACAGGGTGTAAAAAAAAAAAAAAAGAAATATGGAAATAGCAGCATGCAGGCATGTGACACCCAACTGCCGATCCCATGTCGGACTATTGACCCAGTCACACACAGCAAACCAAACACAAAGTACAAAGTGACTACTTACTCTAGTAAAAGGCCGGTCATCATCGGTCATGCGCAGCAGGCGCGACGAAGTTTGGTGCATTGCGTTAGGAAGACGGCTGACCTTAATAGGCGGCGGACGAGTGGCGTCTGTTTCGCTGTATGGCTTCGATACAAAAGCAATCGAAGGTCCACTGGAATCCTTCTGTTTAACAGTCAAGGTAGTAGTCGACTGAGTTGGCACCCGGTTGATAGAATCCGCTTTCAAGGAAGAGCGGGACGACTTAGCCGAGAGTGCTCTGCCCAGGTTTGCAGGTGCAGTAAGCAATGCCGAGGTAGGGGCAAAAGAACTGGTCGAAGGGCGAGTCTGATTCACGGTAGCCGTAGGCAGCGGAGGCGGAGCGTTGGAAGAATCGGAAAAGGAAAGAGCGTTAGCGGCCAAGCTAATTAGGTTCTTTGTCTGAGAGGCGGTGTATGAGATGCTGCGGCCACGAGTCGACAAAGAGGCAGACAAAGACTGCCGGCGGGATGAAAGCTTTGAGTTGGATATGGCCACAAGCTGTGGAGACTTGATAGGTGAGTTGAGCGCCGAGTTCGAAAGTCGATCAGCAGGACAGCTGTTAGCAGTAGTGGTGTTGATAGACGACAAGGTAGAGGCCGACGACTTGGTAACCGGTGCGGGTGAGGAAAGCGAGTGTAAACGTTGATTAACAACAGCAGGAAGAGAAGTTGATATTGAAGCTGAAATAGAATCAGCGGCGGGAGGTTGTTCTAATATGGTAGAGGAGGTAAAAGAAGAGTCCATCTAGATGGGAGGTGGAAGGGGATTCCGAGGGTTTTGTGGATTTGAATTAGAGGGCGGGGGAGGAGTGAGGGTGTATAATTAGTAGACGACGGTAGTGGGAGCAGTGAAACGCTAGCCCAGGTCGAAAAAAAAAAAAATATGATTTTATAAAGAAAAAAAAGAATGAGCACTAGTGCGTAGCGTGCAGGCAATGCTGGTACCACCGACGACTAGGCTCAAACAGCGCTAAGTCCAAGTTCCAAGTGACACAAAGAGGTGCTGTAAAAGCCAGAGCTCAGGGATAAATAAAGCGAGCGCTGAGAAAGGACGACTGAGAACAGGACCAAGGCTTGTCTGGGCAAGCAGGCAAAGCAGGGGTACACGAGCGGGAATGGACCACAGAAACCTAAAACAAGAGGATTCTCTGAGATCAATGGCAGTATGGAGACTAGCAGAGTGCCAAGTGAAAAAAAAAAAAAGGGCAGAGGCAAGCACAGCGGATGTGTGCGTGAGCTGTTCACCTCTTTAGACTTGTCGAGGTAGTGTGTGGGATAATTACTGCAAGATGACACGCGCACAAAAGAGACGACAAAACGGAGGGAATCAAAAAGATTCCTTAGGGCGTTAGTCGAGATCGGGTGGGTTTTTTTTTGGTATTAGCTTGATAGTTGATGTGCTTAGTGGGTACTTAGTGCGGTTAGCAATTGGTCTAGTGCATCTTGGCCTTTTCTTCGCGGCTTCTTCTTCTCTTGTCTTACTCGTCATGTGTATGTGGGATCTTGTGTCATCTAAGGGCAGGGGAAAGAGTGGTGTGAGGCGTATACTGTATGCAGCACAGGCTTGGCTAGCCACAGTCAACTGTCCCTGTGGTATAGATTTGCGTGATACAGGCTTGCCTCTCCTTGAGACGATGTTTCTCGAGGATGAGGTGAGGCCTAGGGGGAGGAGAGCTAGGGAAGGACGACAGAGTGGAGGGGGCGCAAAGTCAAGTCGGACAGCCGGGGGAGTCATCAATGACAGGCTTACGACTGAGGCTGGAGGATGAAAGGATAAAAGAAGCCTTGGAGTGAGACAGTGACCGAAAATGACATGCGTAGCATGAGTGACAGCAATAGAAACAGTGGCCAACAAGCCCTGAAAGGGATATATCTAGCTAACCAGACATTTGACCAATTCGGAGCCGGCCCCAGCAGCGGCGGTGGGCAACTACACAAATATATCTTGTATATAGACATTTGAAAAAAAAAATTGCCCAAAATTACCGGTAACCCCAGAATGTATGTGAAAGGAAGATGAGATAGCTGTGATGGGTATATACGTTCAAGGGCACAGCAGCCGACAACATGTGTTCATAGAGCTTGATGAAAAGGATCTATGGATGTGTGTACTACAGACATCAAAGGGAGAAATGAGAGGCTGAGGGACACGACAGAAAGAGGCATGTACGCCTTGAGAATTCCTTGGACCTCATGGGACTGACACAAAGCAAATACCAACCAAGATCATACTTCCACTGTTTCCGTGGACCTTGAAGTGGCTTGTATGAGGGGATGGAGAGGGGAAGAAGCAGGCTAGCCACCCGTATATCAGGGTCACAACATGTGAGAGTTGATAGATATCGTTAAAATATCCATCACAGCCTGTCACCGGCAGAAAGGATCTAATGATGACACGAAACAAGCGAGACAAATACCAGCAGTCCCTGAAGACAGCTGATTGAGAAGTTGATATAATAGGCATGCGAGACAGCATTAGAGTGATCGAGAATAGCCACCCCATAAAGACTAAACTAACCTTAATCTGACGATCTAACGGTTTGTCACCGAGTAGTGTTGATGTCTTGGTTTCCTTTTTTTTTCCTGGTGACTGTAAAGGCACAGAGTACGGACGTGTGGCGGACAATAGAGACGAGGCGAGGTGAAACGAGAAGAAGCAGAAAATCGATAAAAAGAATCAGATTCGGGTAGGGAAGAAAAGTGGTTGAAGAAAACGATCAACGACGAAGGTTGTGGGATTGTTGGTTTATTGGTCAGTTGATGGTAAATACGGTTGATTAAGGCAGGAGGCCCAAGTTCATTAACTTGGTTGAGGAGGACTTTGCAAGCACAGCAAATAGACATGGAAAGATTGATTGACCATCCAAGCAAGAGCTCTCGCTTCGTTGCCGCTGTCCACTCACTTTTGTCGTCTAAGAGATTGAGTCTGTGTTGTGCCCGCAAACCACAGGGCTCTCTGGCTTTCGCTATTTAACACTAAAAGCTGTGGTCAACTCAGACAGAATTGAACACGCCTTCCCCAAAACTTCTTTCAAATACAAACAAGTTCTACTAATGGTCGTGATCGACGGCGCGGATAGGGACGACTGCATTTCCGGGTCAGACTCAGATATATTTATTAATCGGGGCCGTATTGCAGTCCTTTGGTCCTCTAAACCAAGGAAAAGACTTTGACCAACCTCGCTCAGTAAAGTCCAGGATAGACAAAATTGTATGATTTGAGGATTTTGGCAGATCCTGGCACCAAGTGGGCGTGTGGAAGCTTGCGACGAAGCCATGAAAAAGAAAAAAGAAAAAAAGAACAACACAAAGTCAGGGGGGCGTGGATGATGCGGAAGGGGCGTGCGATGGGATGGGATGTTTTGTGACGATTATCTCTTGGAATTTATCGTCGTCATGTTGTCCGCTTGATGGTGGCTGGCTTCTGGTGTTTGTATGTGAATAGCAGCGGAATAAAACTGGTAACCAATTTAGATCTAGTTGGCACATCAATTTTTCACGATGAAATGGATCATAAAAACAAAGATTCACGATGTTCATTGGGGGGGGGGAGTGGGTTCTGTACCCTATGTGCGTCTTGCTATTATCGCATCTTTTCATGAATTGCGAAGGGCACGATGAAACCCGGAGAGGCAGGCGGCAAAAAATTGCAAGGTCAAAGGCGGTCACAAATCTCGATGGACGTCAAGCAAATTGATTTAGGGTCTTGGCATCGAGCGATGCTACACTGAACAATTCGGTTTGTATGAGCACGATGATGTATACTGATCCTCACTCACTTGTCATCGATTCATTGATACATCATTTGAAGCTCTACTTGATCGGCAGTACTGTTAAATCTGATACTCACCATTATCCCAAGGCAAAGAAAAAACAACCTCAACTCTTCCGAGCATCTGAGAAACTACAAATAAAACTTGTCATTCATAGCTTGCATCACAACCTCATGGCTCCATCTCTGACCGCCTAAGCGAATCACCAACGACCCGACCCCCCTCCCTAACCACGCTAAAAGCTACTTAACCATGCATTCCCCAGCCCAACTACCGCCTATCTGCCACGTTCTGATTCTTTACTCAGGTCCGTCCACCACCTCTGTTTCTTGTTTCTTCCTAAGGAAGATCGGACCCCGCCAGCGCATTGAATGTGGGTCTTTGTCCCCGTGGGTCACTACATCAAGGTGGCCTTTTGGCGTGGCATTGCAGGAGCAACTGCGTCATTGCGATGGAGTTAGTGGATAGGATGATTCCTTTGCCGTATGAAAAGACTTTTATGTCAGTTCAAGGTTCCGTCGATGGAGATGCACGGATATCACGAAGCCGATGGCAATATAAAGACACTGCGAGGAAGAAAGAGAAAGTATTTACAAATATTCATCAGTGGTACACATATCTTTGATTTGGCATTCTTGAAATGTAGCCGGCAGTGTTATTTTTACGGACCGGGAAAGCAGCTCCAATAAAAAAAAATTATCATGGATAACGCCACTGAGGTCACATCTGACCAACACGCTCAACTCTCGGCCTCCCGCAACACAAACTCTCCTTGCCACGTTTTCCACATATCAGTCGATGCTACTGCAACGTTTCCTTTTTTTTTCATTAGCAATCCACGACTCCCAAGCGCCGACTTGGTGCGTCAGATGCAACACTGTATCCTCTTTTATGCTTTGCATTTTGTGGGTTTCTTTAAAGTATAGCAAATGGTGTAGAGAGAAGTGGGGGAAAATCCTTATAAGGGGCGAGAGACAACATTGTGAGTATCGGTGTCGGCATCGGCATCGGCATTCCGTTGGCGAGAATATAGTCAAATCATCCTTAATCTAATGATCCGATCCGAAAATTGGTGAATGGGTTTTCCTTTTGTGATGTTTTTTTTTGCCCAGTTGAATATCCGACTGTCTTTTTTTTTCAATCTCCAGATTTCGGTACTTTCTATAGTTATCCGCGGACAACCATCGCAGCCGACAAGCCCAACCCTGAATCGACCCCTCCACACAGTACAGGCTTGTTTTTTTTTTTTTTAAAAAAAAAAAAAGCTTAATAAATAAACCTTTACTATCTATATATTCTATATTCTATATTCTAATTACTGTTAGCTTCTTCGCCTTCTGGCTCTGGTTCAAGCCGACGCCCAGACCCTCGTGGATGAACCTAGGCAGGCTAGAGACAATCCTGGCATTTTTGTCTCCATGTTGATCTTGCCTGTGAATACTGCCAGTCACCATGTCAAAAAGGAACAAAAGGAAGATAGATAGAAGATGTATCCTGGTCTTTATTTATTCATGGTAGAGGGCGAAAGGGTGGTTAAATCAGGATATTTTTTAGGTGGTTTCTTTTCTTACTATATTGGATTTAGCGTATGATAGGTGAGTTCATATTCTGAGTCAGCTTATTGACTTTGATGTCCCAATTTTGAGAAGCAACACTCATACGTTATCAACATTAGAGTGTACGTCAAGATGACAGTAATGACAGAAAGACGGTTGCCCCTTCAAATTCAAATGTGATACTGACCCATGGTTATACCTCTGCCAGAGCCACAACAATCCCCGGTACCCCTCATTTTTGAGCCCGCAAAACCTTCTATGAGGCTTCCATGACAGGGTACCCACAGTCCACTTCTCTTTTCCTTTACCACACCCGCACCTACCGACTGACCAATGAAAGAATCCAACGCCAACCGTTATTTTGTATCTGTTGACATTTGCAGCGAAATGGTTGCATGTTGATTCCAACTCGCTGTTTTTCCATGTCGACATCTTTTTTTTTCTTCCATAGCAATACGACAAACAACCTTTACGAAATCACGGCTTCCTACGGGAAAACTCTTAGTCTGCACCGTCAGTCAGTTAACTCAAGCCGTCTGACAGCAGATAGCAGAAAGACCAAAGCCAAGACAATACAGGAATGAGGCCCGCCCTTGGCTGTCCATTCTGTATGACAAGTTTCAGGCGTATACATGCATATTTGAGAACAATGCTGCCTTGCCACATGGAATTGCTTGCTTTTTAGTGCATGTTTTGCACAAAGTTTTGAAGATTGCCTGATGTCCTCATTTTTTTTTTCTTTTCTTTTTTTTTCTCGTGAGCGTGGAGATTCAAACTAAACTATACATATTGCATTTTTCATCAAAAGGATGGACTAAAAAGTCACAATCCGCTGGTGTGGCTCATTAATGTATTTATATGTGTCCATCCCTTAACTTCACCATAGCTGTAGCCTTAGAATTAGCATTGAAGTTTGAAGATTTGTGCTTTCATTTTCTTGGTGACGAGTTGCAGATGATTATGACGTCATCAAGGCCATTTTGGCGACAAAAGGATTCTTATCAGACAGAATTGGGGGCCATAAAAAGTGTGAATTGTCGGTTGGCGAAAAGTGGAGGTGATTCACAGTAACTCTGTTGGTCTCGCTAACCCTAGTGTTAAATGACTGTACTATTGACATTATATTCAATGGAGGCGCATACACGAAGAATTGATAAGAATTTATCAAGGTTTGAACACCATTCTGGAACTAGATTTCCCAGTTAGAAAACAACATGGCATTATATACGACATCAATGCTATAGAATCACTGAGAGAAAACTGAAAAAGGCAGCCACCTCTTTCTTGATGCATAATGCTGCGTTTCGTATTCTGTACTGGCATTTGTTGTTGCCAGCTCTTACTGGCTGGACAGTGGAGAATGGTCATTCTTTTTAGGCTGTGTAGAAGATGTGATAGAGACGGCAGGCGTTTACAGGGGATGGTGTCTCTCGGTTAGAAGACTCAGAGAGAAGAAGAAAAACAAGAAAACAACAAACAGGTTTGGGTGATTATTAGGGACATTGTATTTGAGTCACTGTAGAGATAATGATGTTCCATATATTTGGATGGATGCGGTGGATTATGGGAATGCTGACGAACCGCAGATTAGCGGGCAGGTGGGTAAGATTACTTAGGACTGAAAGTGGTGTGACAGAAAGCTTCTAGAAAGTTTGGAAGACAGGGTGATGGGTGGCTGTGCTGGGTGATGTATATGACAGGACAGAATGATGATTATAATAATATCAGATGAGTTTGATATCTCTGTTTTTTTGTCAATAAATATGTGTTGAAGATTTGATGGGTGGCCTTACGAGAGGAATTTTTCATTCATGCTCAGTATGTATAATGTCAATTTCCGCCATTTATCATGATGACATATCGACTCTGAACCTTTGAACATCAATATTAAGTTGAGTTTCCGTATGAAGCTGCATGTAGGAGGCCCTCTTCACACGTCATCATCAGTGGAGCCCCCTTTGGCACATCTGCCCCGAACTCAAGTCTGCGGCCGGATCTCTATATCAGTTGAACAATGCACGCTATATATATTACAGCAACGCAGCTACTGAGCTTTCGCTGATGATAACTGATCGGGAAGAGCCCACGGCAATTGAATTACGAATCTCGGCATAGACGACGACCACGTATATATTTATCTTATCTATGTATGATACCAGTTCGCCTCAGATTGGCTGGCCTTGCCAGGTATAGACATGGATATAGATATGTAACATGAGACAGAGGGCTCTGATTATGAAGGAGGGTTGTTCGGTGGTGGTATCCGTGGGTGGTTAGGGCGGGTTGGCGGATTGACTGGAAAACGAAAAAGCTTCTAGAAGAGTACGTGAGAGGTCGGAGGTTTGGCTAATCAAAAGGGGTGGAAGAGTGTATTAGAAAAAAAACATGGAGAAAAAAAAAGTCTGGTTGATGATGGTAATGCTGGAGAAAGGGTGTGAGATTTCAAAAAAAAAAAAAAAAAAAAAAAAAAGACGCCTGTGCAGGAGCATTGGGTAATGGAGACAGCCGATAACTGGTGTGTCGGATCCTTGATGAATCAAGCATATATCTACAGATCTTGTCCTTAGCAATCTTGGTTGGGCGGAATCTTCAGCTTGACCCTGGTGATGTGATGGATGAGGGAATTCATGGAGCAAACAAGGGGGGAAATGAAAAAGGATTTTTGACAAGAACGAATGGGGGTGGAAGTATGTATGAAGAATTATAGGCTGACTTTTTTTGCTATTGTTGACTCTGACGAGCAGACATTACTTCAATATTTACGCAAAACAAAGTTCGTGTGTATGTGTGTGCCATGTGTCCTTCATTCCACCAGACCGCCGGCTGACCCCTAACAGTCCCTGAATCTGCAACTTGACCAATCACTTTTAGATTTGCTCTGAAATCTCCACTAAGTTGCCACTGTACAAGTAAAAATTGTAGTCATCACCAATTCCAAATATATATGTAGGCTGTTTAAGCCAACGGCTTCACTAAATATTAACAATGAAATTTCACTAATTATTTAGTTCTGTTTCTATGAATATGAACAAATGCCGCATCTTCAGCTCTTCTAATCACGAGAAGCTAACATACTGCTATCCCAAAGGGTCCTGATGTTCCAGCTGCAACATCACTATCTCGCTCACCGATAAAAAAAAAAGCCTTGGATATGAGCGCAAACACACAAACAAGTCTATCGGAATCTCAAGTCTCAATACAATTGTGATCTTTCTTAAACCCGAATCCAACTAGAGTCTCCACATCTCTTTCAGCTCGGGCTTGACTGATTGACGATGGAAACTGCCTTCTTGGGATAGAAAGATGCTAGGGAAGGACAAGAAAAAAAGCTCTCTTGTCAAGGCTACAAAGGTCTTTGGCAGGTTGCAGATGTTTCAGGGTTTCGTTGGTATTTAAGTTTATGTATTATGGCAAGAAAAGCAAAGGAATCAAAGGGATGATGATCTTGTTTTTTGCTCTTTTTTTTGTTTTGTTTCTGTTATACCCGGTTGGCGAAGATTGTTTGTGATGGGATCAACAGTCAAGATGATATTGCTGCTGCTGGCTGCTCACGACAGACATCAAAGACATCGTCACTGTTTTCAGTCATCACGACTGTCTATACACGAGACAATCCCAAGAACCAGACATCCAAAGATCCCCTCTCTTATCCCTCTGAACCATCATCAACAAACTATTGTTTTTTTTAAAGAACGCGTCTAACCCTCCCTTCTTCCCAAAGGCCCTTCTCGTCCGTCAGTCCATCCATCTCCGCTCTCTATGTCTCTCTCTCCCTCCGTCTCCCTATACCTTACTACATTGTTCTACTATTTCAGCCCTCCCTAATGCTACGCTGCCTCAAAAAGTAGCTAAAAAAAAATACAAAAAACCTCCATACTCTTTTGGAAACTCTTCCATATCCGGACGCCAAAGTACTGTTCGTGTCAATGCAGGCATTGGCCCTACCCCCCGTTCGTGGTGTAGATATCAATACATCGATATATCAACACATAAGATCTGAAGAGCCGGTCAAGGTATAATACAGAAAGCCCGAGACCTTTGCCTAAACGTTTTTTTATGCCAACTGCGCCAGGGGTTTGGAATTATTTAGGGTTATTGGGAGTTATGTCGGTTAATGCATTCTGTAAAATTTCCCACCAACCATGTGAATCTGTGAATCCTTCGTTGAAATGCGAGGGGATCGGAGGAGGGGGGGGGTATAAGAGCAATGGCGGCGATGGCGATGGTCGGGAGAAATTAGATGGGGGGGCTTTACTTAGTGCTGACTGTAGATTTTTGTGGGTATAGGATAAATAACAGATAGACAAAAATGGCTGTACTTGGCCAGCATGACAAGTTGTAGTAACGTCCAATATATACAATGAATACACAAGTGACTAAAAAGATTGCACCATCGCCATGATGAGAGAAATAGAGTCACAGCAGATAGAGAATCCACGTGGCTGCTGTCGGTTGCCATGTGTTTTTGTTGGGGAACCGGCTATATACTATATATTCCCATCTTGTATCTTGTGGCCTCCAGTTCTCACTATAATTCCACACACTCTCTCTCAACAAAAAAAACTCGGACACTTTCGCATTGAACCAACACCCTTATCATCAAACATCCATCTCCATCTAACAAGCTAATCCCCGTTACCGTCACCGTCAACCCGCCAGCAACCACCGCCTATCATCATGATATATGAATATTCTCACAAACAGTTCTTTCAGCCCACTATACTGAATACAACTCTAGGCCTATATATGCCCTAAACAAAACAGTAAAAAAAAAGTTGTTATATGAAAACTGTAACGCTACACTGCAGTACAACCGTTTCCCTGCATGTGCTGAAAAAGGAAAATGATGTGATGGATTCTGGCACGTGGCGTCGGCGCATAATTGCGGGCGGGGTTCTTTGTTGCTATTTGTTGGTTGGTTAGTTGGTTGGCTGGCTGCAGATGGAGAAAAGAAGAAGAATAAGAAGAAGCAGATATATAGAAGCCAAGTGGGGCTTTTAATGTGTCGGTCTGTTGGTTAACCTTAAAACGGGGTTAACTTAGAGAATTTGAGTTAACTCAAATTTGTGGATATAGATAGCGACAAAGCTGACAGCTTGATTTGCTTGATGCTACATCGATACATGTGCGCTCCGTTTCCTGTGAATCTGGAGTTTTGTGTTGTTCCACATGCAAAAAACAAAACATTCCAAACATCTTCTATGGAACCACATCACACAACTTAGCCCGGAAACTAAACAACTAGCTCGTTGACATTCGAATCCCACGTGATAGTGATTGCCACCACCAGCCAGGTACTAAACTAACTACCTGTTCTTTCTCTCTTCTCCCCCCAGAGTTCCGTCTTATCTCCACTATCTCTAGATTCTTTAATAGACAGGAAGAACAATTACGTATCCCCAAAATTTTGTAGTTTAAACTAACTGCTCTTTTTACCCAAAGGGCCCATTGTGAATAGATACTCTAAGAAATAAAAATGGGCTAACGAAAAACATACACACTAAACCCCGGGCCACAAGATCACCTCCGACCGTCACATCTCGTTATCTTGTCGTCACAGAGGCACCCTTCATTGATAAAAAGACAGGTCCCTCGCTTACTGAGTGGATTATCCAAATGGATAATCAAGTTGAAGTGTGCCGTGTCAGGATCAGAGACTTGTGTCCGGGTGATGATAATCACTGATTCATATATCTGTGTATAGATCTAATATAATAGTGTGGCTATCTGTTTATCTTTGTAGTTGGAAACTGAGAAGGACCGCCGATGATCGATCGATTTGCGGCGACGGAATGACAGAAGCACAGCCTAACAGACCAATCAGCTTTGGAATGTCGACAAGTTGTGATGGTGTGTTGTCCAGAGAGGCAATCAAAGATAAGCAATATGTGGATGTGAATCTGTACAACTTCTGTACAACTATTTCCACAAGCGGGTATCGCCCAATAGCTGTTGGATATCCGGCTCAGGTCCACGTGGTGATAAAAGCTAGCGTTGTGCTTGTGTCTGTACAATGTGAATATATATATCTGGAAACTAGGTCTGCAGATCCACACATGGAAAATCATGGATGATCGCACTTCAACCTATTAGAGTGCCGAAAGGCTTATCCGATGGTAGACAGGATATTCTCCGCGTGACGGGGATATTGTGACAGAAGTTCTCTTTTGGTGTGCTTGCTACTGTTATTGTTTCTGCCTTTGTCTCTGTCTCTGTGTGTCTTTGTCTTATCTGATACATGTCGCGATACTGTCTTGTCCCGCCACGACTTCAGACTGCTGTCTCTCTTATTTCCAACAACAACAATCCTTTACAAGAAACACCCTTTACCACTTCCCAAATCTTAGACAAATTCAGCTACTATGTATTAATATTCCTGTACTATATAACAATATCGTCCTGTCATCGCTCCTCTAGACCTCATCACATCACACAAACTCACGGATGACTTCAAATTCGATGGTCTAGTCAGGAGGAGACTGGTGTCTGAGAATCCAGTCAGTCACGGCATACATGCGGACTAATCGAGCATTTCGCCACCGCAGCCCATCCAGAAATCATACACCACACACCACACACTAGCCGCATGGTTGACAGCCATGGCATACGACGCCTCCATCGTACAAATGGTACCGGGTAAAAACCAGAGGGGTCCATGAGCTCATTTGTCGTCTCGTTAACGTATGTATATTACAGCCATTTTTTTTTGTCGTTTGAGCATAGGGAGTGATCTTCAAATGCAGAGAGAGATGACAAATTGTAGACAGGCTGTGGCTTTATAGACACATACAAATGGTTTGATAGAGAAGTACTGTGCATGTTTTGTGCTTTGATGAATGCATCTATCAAATGGTCATTTCCGATTCTTGCTGACGGGCTATATATGTTTATTTTTGTATATATGTATACATATCGCATGGGCATATACTTTTATTGCAGTTGTGTCTCTACATGCTGAGGGTGGTAATTTCTAAATATGTGGTTATGTGGTGTAATTGACTTGCTTCATGTGTATGCATGCGTGCGCAGGCTGTGCATTTTTTGAGGAATTATCTGTCGGCATCCAGCGGCTGGACAAACAAAAAGACACATTCACTGGTCCAGATGCATGAAAGAGGGGAGGGAAGGAGCTGGATTGTTTGGTAGACGGTGTGGATCAAGGAAGTGTAGCCGGGAGAGAGCAGTGGGGAATGATAAGTGGTGATTGGTGGGAGGGAAGATTAGGAATGGAAGATTAGGAATGGAAGTATGGGTGGATGGAAAGTAACGGCAATTTGCAATTTGCGATTTGCGTGGGCGTTTGCGGTTGTGGGCGACGTGCCGTGTTCATTTCACTAATACATAGTTCCGTCACCCACCCGGTACGAGTCCCGTTGCAGCCCACCAAACCACCAATTGCTGCCTATGTCACGACAGCAACACACAGACACACAGACACACAGACTCATTCCTCCAACCAGACTGTTTATTCACTTGCATCCAATACTTGCTTATTATCATCATCATCATGGTAATCACATGACTATACCAATATCAATGATCAATGTTCGTCATCTTTCATTTTCCCACTTTGTCCATCACCACGTGGCAATCCTCTTCAAACTGCCTTCCAGAAAGGATAGAAAAAGGGGAAATTATGGGTCTGCACAGCTACGAGCAGGGATTTTGTGCTATCCTATGAAGCATTAGGCTTCGGGGAAGCCCTAAAGGGGAGATATTTAATTAAGGCCGGTGGGGATTCTGATGGGATATTGGTAATGGTTGAACGAATAGAATGGGAATGGCAGTTTGACCAAATGATGTAGATAGACTTAGAACAAAAAAAAAGAGGAGGGGGCAGTGGGCTGAGGATGCAGAGTATATCTATCCATGGAAGGGGGCAAAGAAGCGTTAGAAGGTGTAGCTGTGTTCCATACGGCCACTATTCCGACGACCTTCTATTTATCGTCCGTAACTAAGCAAAAAAAAAAGAATCTGTTATGATGATAAGTGCTGATCCATCCAACAAAGCCTCTTTTATCCAATCGACAAACAGAACGAAAAGAAATACCTGAGACATTCTACTTCCCATCAGTGACCCTGAGCCCCGCCATCGCTAAATCTTTGGCATTGTTTCTTTTTCTTCTCTTTTTGTGCTTGGCTTTTCGTTTCGTTACTTTTGATACAATACTAAAAGATATATCCCAGAGTAGCAACAAGAATTATCAAAACGAATGCCTATGTCATTCGCTTGATTCACCGGGCATCTTATCGCCCGATCTTTGCGAGAGAAGAGAAGAAAATCCAATAATCTTGTCCACTCAATCAAGAGAAAAAAAATCAAGCACCTGACCAGCATCTTACCACAATATCACATTAAAATTATGATTGGAGTCCTCGGCAGACAAGAAAAAGAAAATATATACATGTATAGATGCCCAATGGAGTATCAAGATTACGTTTAGTGGGCACATGGTCCTCAATATAGGGCAGCCGGTTGCTTACTTCAATAACAGAAATGAAACATGTTTAGCATTCTAGAAACGTAGGAATAGATAAATGTGGATGTCTTTAAGTAAAGAGACAAAAACATGGTTGCAATGCATCGGCAGCCAAGCAAACCAAGATATACGATTGCGAGATATCGGACACAAGAATGCCCTAATAAGATTGCTGATGTACACTGTCGAGCGTAATATGGCATTTGCCATGAAATTGGGTACTCGTTTATGTAGACTGTGTGTACAAAGCCGTATATATACCCTCTGTTCCAACCCGAATCCACCCATCCATCCACTCACCCGTCCGCCCGCCCACCTACCCACTCACCCACTTATCCGAAATAACGGCCCACCCGGCGTGTAATTAAATCATTTCATTTCATTTTCCCTACAGCTAAAGCCATGTCTAGTGAAAATATAGCGCCCCTCTTTTATTCCCCACTAAATCCAGTTAGTCACTTCTATACTTCTGTAAACTTTCTAGAACCACATCAAGCAACAAAACCCGGAATTCACCCAAGATGCTAGATACTTGCTTTATTCCTGCCCTAAGTAAATGGGCGAGGGAATGAGGGAGTGAACATGAGTGTCTGAATATATAACGAGTGACTAAATAAGTGGGCAAGTATGGCAAAGAATGGCCTGTAACCGAGCTCCTCTGAATATTTTGTATGTATGCACCAAGGATTGTCTTCGCCGTGGAGTGGGCGTGCAATTATATGGATTCAACAACCTCTGTAGGCAGACCCGGGATATCCCTTCAAATATGACATCTCTATCCACTCATCTAGCTATTACCCAAACAGACCAAAACAGGCGACTAGTCTCTTTGTCTCTCTTTATCGTATCGTACACCTCCTCTTCCCTTCCTAGCCTATCCATGTGCCCATGCCGCTGAAAACCCCACTGTTCAAAAAACCAATATAACCACAAGCCAAAGGACCTTGCAGCGAAATGTGGAGCAGAGAGGAGGGGAGAACAGACGGGTCCTGGAGGTTCTGGCAGGCATGCCATTCAGAGTTTAGCAGTGAATTAGTTGGTAATGTCATCATTGGTGAAATTTCGAGATATCGGAAGGGATCGGAGATGGAACTAAGTAAGGAACAACAGAGAACAGAGGATAGAAGAATTCGCGGAGTGAATCGTAGTTTTGAGAGCGGAGACTAAAAGGGAGGGGAGGTTCGGATAGGGGGCCGTGCCAAGGAAGATCCAGATGCAACCAAGTAAATCATGAGAAATCGTAAGTGATACAAAAGATAAAAAACAAGTATATCCTATTAGACACAAGTAAATATCCCAAACACCCCAAACGCCGCCCCATGTCTTCCATCTTGTCCACGGGCAATCAAAACACCCAATCCTCAATCCTCTAAATCCGCGTCGGTGCCGCATCCTTCCGCCACCCCTTCAACCTCATATTCTCCTCAATAGCCTTCCAAATCATCTCCACTGTCTCGGCATCCCTCACCTTTGCCGTCTCCTTCACACTTGTCGTCTCATCCCCCGTTCTCCACCGATCCACCGCCCCCACCACAAACCGCTGACTCTGCCACAACTTGACCGCATCCGGCACCTGTTCGCCCCGCCAACCCACGTACACGCCCTGCACATGGCCAAACAACTCCACCGGGTTCGCCCACTTGTAGCTGCGAAATTGCCACGCCTGCCCCGTCGTGAAAACTGCCACCAGCCGGTTCCAGTACTCGGGCTTAAAGTTCTCCGTGGTTTCCGCTAGAATGAAGCGCATGGGGCGGTTCGGGTCGATGGAGGGCATCTTGCGCGAGATGTGCAGGATGGATGTGCCAGTGGTGGGGCCGTCGGGGGATTCGAAACGGCCTTCCTCGAGGAAGGCGCGGGCGTTGGTCATGCGGAGGATCGAAGAGGCCGAGGGAGACAAGAGGATGATGGGGTCAGGGCGGTGGGAGGGTTTGACGGGGGCCGAGGGGACGGACGAGGTAGCGGGATGTTGGGGGCGTTTGGTGATGATGCTGGCGGAGAGTGTGCGAACGTTTGAAAAGTCCTAGACATGTCAATTAGTGTAGTCCTAGGGGAGAGCTGAAAATCATGGAATGTCTAAATGTACTTACCGTTGGCTTACTCCCTCGCAAAACCGTATTCCGGTTCCCAATTCTTCTCTCCCCCGCCAACACCTTGGCCACCCTCGGATCCACCTCCGCCTTCCCTCTCACCTTCTTCTCCTCCGCCACAACCACCTTCTCGACTCCTCCCTTAATAAAATCACTCGTCTCTGCTGCCCCCTCAAGCCACGTCACCAAACTCAACCTCTCTAAAAACGTCAAATTCTGCACCCGCCCATTGTCCCCCAGCTCATTGTTCAACCGCTGTGCCGACGCACTATACTCCGGGATCGCCACCTCTCGGTTCAACCATGCAAAGTAGATGCTGCGGAGGTCAACGGGGGTGTCCGAGGAGGTGAAGCGGGTGGGGGTTGTCAGCGGGAGGGAGACATCGGAGTAGGGAAAGCGGAGGTGGGTGGCAGTGGCGAGGGGGACGGAGGGGGTGGAGGGGTCGGGGGAGGAGGTGGGGATGGAGGGGTGGCTGGTGGCGATGCTCTTGCGGAGGAGCAGAAGAGGATCATGGTCGGCCATTTTGGAAGGTTTTCGTCTTGTGTTGTGGTGGGTGTCTGGAGCTGTCAGATGCTTTTTCTATAGGTTCCGGGCCAAGTCGCGGGTTTGTTGTTGGTTAGTCGAGGCGGATGAAAGGAAATTTGAAAAAGGGTGTGTGGAATATCAGCAATTGGCCGAGAATTTTTCGGTTTGAACTACAGAAGCAGCCGGTCGACAGCTATAGTGAAATGCAAAGTGTCGAGGCTGTGACTGGATGTTCTGGTGGGAAAAGCGCAAAGCGCAAGGCTGAAGGATTGGCGCGCCGGGTTTTCGTGTTGACCTGCTTTTGGGATGGTGCGCAAGAGGAGACTAGGGTGTGACCAATCTGAAAGTGGCCGAAAAGGGAAATTTGAACGACATCAGATGGGGGTTTGGGGGAGAAGGACGGAAAGGTTGGAATGAGAATTTGAGAAAGCTTTTTAATGCAGTGATCTTTTTCTTCGAATAAGTATATAAATTGTAGATTTATAAGAATATATTATTTGGCAAAAGGTCCACATGTTGAGTGGTGACAGGCAAGTGCAGGTCGTAACCCTAAGTACACAAGTGGGTCGTCGCATAGGATTATATTTTCTAAAGGTGGAAAAGGATACTTGCGATGAAGCCAGAGTAAAATGGAACTTGGCTTCATCAACACTTGAATCTCTAAATATTTGTTTTACTTTTATAGTGTCAATTATATTTTTGCTTTTTCATTGAAACCCTTGTCTATATACCCTCCCATCCACTCAATTTATATATACAGCCTCCACAGTACTACAATGTCCTGTCTATCCTCACCCACCAAACGCAAACGCTCGTCCTCTCCTCCACCCCCCACCTCCACCCTCACCTCCAACACTCTCCCCCTCTCCTACATCGACCTCCTCAACACCGCAATCCAATCTGCCCGCACACACAACCTCCCAGTTCTCCCCCCTCACCTCCCCCACCCCTACCCCCAGTCCTCCCTCGGCACCACTCAATGGACCTCCTCCCAAAAAGCCCTCCTCTTCACCCACCTCTCACGGACCTCCCGGCACAATCTCGATATCCTCTCGGCCCGTGTGGGGAAATCAGTGGTGGAGATATCGCAGTATCTAATGGTATTGGAAGAAGCTAAAGAAAAGTGGGCGGCGAGCAAGCGAGGGAAGAGATTGCGCTTGGCGGAGGTGGAGGGGGCTGTGGAGGTAGAGGAGGATGTCGTCAGGTTGGAGACGCGGGTGGCAGAGGCGGTCGGGAAGCGGTGGGAGAGACATGAGGAGCTGGCCGAGAAGAGTCGGTGGGGGGTGGAGTGGAAGGTAGACCAGGAGATGGCGGGTAAGTGGGACTGGAACATTGACAGAGTGGAAGAGGCCAGGGCAACCGGCCAGTCAGTGGACTTAGCAGTCACAGAGCGCATAAAGGAGTTACCAGGGCAAGACCTCTTCTACTACTCGGCATTCCCGGAACTCTCCGCTTCCCTCTTCATGAACTCGTTAATATCCGACTACAACTGGCACGTCCTATCCCCTACAGAGCCACCCTCGCTCCGCTCCACTGCCCTCTCTGACCTCCACAACCTCGTCACCATCGCCACGAAGAAAATTATTGCCGAATGCATTGCCGTTGCACAGGGTCGCCTCGATGCCAAAGGGGGTCAGCCAGTTGTGCACAGACGAGACGTTCTGGCGGCCATTGAGAACGTTAGAGTTGGACAGTCCCGGCAGGAAAAAGAGAAGATTGTGGGTGGTGCCCCAGGCGGCTTCTGGGTCGGGGTGCCGAGGAGGATCCGCATGCGGGTAGTTGATGACGGAGATGAAGAGGATAAGGGAGAACTAAGAGAGAACCCGAGAGAAGCAGAGGGTGAAGAAGGCATTTACTCGTCGGAGGAAGAAATGGACCGATCGCGGTCTCCAAGTCCCGCACCCAGCCTCGACTACGACGAGCTAGAGGCTACCCTCCTACCCCCGCCCCCCGCCTCATCTGAAGGCTCCGACTCCCTCTATGCCACCCCGTCCCCCCTCCGATCCCCGTCTCCTCTCTTCCCCCCATCCCCCTCATCACCCACGGATCCCCTAGCCGCTGATATTGCCGAAGTCCTCATGTATACCTCCGTGTCCCTCGGGCCCCCCGCAGATGCCGAGGCGATCATTCGTCACCGGTTGAAGACGGAACTTAAAGACGAGGAGGAGGCAGAGCGGCTGGATGGGGCAAGGGCAGTTGTGGAGGAGGAGATGTTGCGGAGTGTGTTGGGTGGGGGGCCGGTGCCGGAAGGGTATGAGGAGGAGATTGAGACGAAAGTGGAGAGGAGGAAGGGGGCGAGTAGTATGGAGGGGTTGCTGGGGGAGGGGATGAGAGGGGATTGGAGAGAGAAGATGGAGTATGTACCGGAGTGGGAGAGTCTGTTGTGAAGCAAAAGAATTTATAAGTGAAACAAAGGCAAAAGATGTTTTTATGATACCCATCGATCTATAATACATTAAACCAGTTATCGTCCATGAACTTCTATATTTTATCCTCTCCTCCGCCTCCTCGCCTTGACGCTAACACTTTGTCCCCTCCGCGCCCGTGACTTGGCCACCGGCCTCTCACTTTCCTGCCCGCTTTCCTCTTCCTCCCCCTCACTCTTTTTACTCCCCCTCGTCCGCGTCCTCGACCTCTTACTCGCCGCCGTAACTGTTGCTGCCGCCGTCGCCACCGCCGCCGATCTCCCCCTCCGCGCCCCCTTCCCTGAATCCGAGACATCCTCAGAATCTCGCACATCACGCCTCGGTGCTATTTTTCTTCCGCGCTTTCGGGGCTTCACGGGCTCCTCCTCTTCCTCAACCTTGCCTCTTCGTCGTCTCACTGGCACCTCTGGCTCCTCTGGCTCCACCTCTTCTTCCACCGTACTATCACCGCCTTCCGCACCACTCTCTTCTTCTTCTTCTTCTTCTTCTTCTTCTTCTTCTTCGTCGTCGCCGTCATCTCTGTTGCCGAATAGTCGCTCCGGGCTGGTCTCCCGGTCACTGTCGAGGACCCGTCGCATCATGTCTTCGTAGAAGAGACTGCGCGGGAGCTGGAACTCATGGTAGCGCTCTTCGGGGGGATCCTCTTCGAAGTTTTCGCGCTCATCGATGGCCGATAGGTTGTAAAAGGTGTTGAGTTTTTGCCAGATGTGGGGGATGCGGATATGTGGGTAGAGTTCGGGGTCGAAGCCATGGTTGCGGAGGTGTTCGTGGATAGCGAGCATGCGGAAGCGACGGTGCATTCCTGATAGAAGAGTCAGCACGTGATCTTTATGGATACTTTTGTTCGACAACACAATGTATTGTGGTGTGATGCGCAAATAAGCGCAGCGAGGAGTCAAAAAACGTACCGGCGGGTTTCCAGCGGATGGCCGCTTTGAAGAGGGAGGTTTCTTGGTCGGCGGTCCAGTAGTTGGTTAAGTCTTCGAGACCAGAGGGGTTGATGGAGAGCGGCGAGATGTCGTCTTTGGGGGACGCCGGGGGACTGGAGTCGACGTCCATGGCATCGGCGGCTGGCGGGGCCATCTTGATTTTTTTCTTGGGGGGCATTATGGCGACGAGTGGATTGTGACGTTTTTAGTGTTGTCACAATTCAAATTGGCAGCGCAAAGTATCGCACTCGTATAATTGCGGGCTAAAAGTGGACAGAAAACAGTCAAAATGCCAAGTAAAGCACAATCGTGGGTCGTCGATCACCGCATGCAACGCGGGGCAAGGCTACGCAACAAAACAAGCAAGGCTATGACGTCGCGATTGATCGCATCGCGACGGCTTTTTTTCCTCACTTTTACTCTTTTATAATGCATTTTCATTCTCATCTAGTCAAGAGCAAGTTCAAAATTAACAATTCACACCCCTGCCATTGTCTCACTTTATACTGTCGCATACTTTTGGCCCTGTGATTCCTCCCGTTGAACCTAAACAAGCAGCTGGATACACAGCACACACACATGCACACAATGGCGATACCTCCGTCGCCGAAACGAAGAAAGATGATGACAACGGGGCCGACGATAGCGCAGAAAGGGGACGATGCTGATGTTTTCCGAATCAAGGATTTGTGGGGGGGCAGCGAGTGGCTGGAGGGGGAGACCGAGGAGGGAGAGGGAAGTGGATATTTCGGGGGCCTCTCCGGTAAGTGAAGCGTCACGAGTCTATGAAAATGAGTGAGATACTAACGCACAAGTAGATCTCTCGTTGAAAGAACCAGTGGTAAACACCACCATCGAAACATCACCATTCTTCCAACTGCCCCAGATTGACCCTGAC
The DNA here is from genome assembly GCA_002778035.1 of Ambrosiella xylebori. NCBI lineage: Eukaryota > Fungi > Ascomycota > Sordariomycetes > Microascales > Ceratocystidaceae > Ambrosiella > Ambrosiella xylebori. Next base: position 2,887,217 of record PCDO01000002.1, read on the forward strand.
ACGCCACTATCAACGCTTCCCCTTCCCCACCTAAATCCATCCCCGCCCGCCTCAACACCCGCCCTTGAACCCTCCACGGAGCCACCACAAGAAGACAAAGAAGACCTCTGGCTTGAGGCCGCATTACCGCCCATTGAATCCCCAAAATACAGAACATGGTCCGCCTTCTACTCCCTCGAAGAGCTCCCACCCCCTGAGGCTTATCTCGTCACAGAAGCATCTCCGGGCACCTGGGACATCATATTGAGGAGTCAGGTTTCGGAGGGCCAAGATGACCCTGTTGGCGATATGCGGATGTATCTCCGAAGTCTGCTTTCTGCGCTTGTTGGCCGAAATTCTGTGTTCTTCCGGTGGGATGCCAAAGCAAAGACGATGAAGACAGCGATCGAAAACTTGAGAGTTTCGGGGTATTCGAGAGATGTGCTGAAGAAGCTGGAAAATAAGTGTTTGAATTGTGGGGTCTTGTTTCGGAGGTTGAATGAGTTTGTCAAGGGGACGTATACACAAAGCACAGCACCGAGAACACGGGTGGCGTTGTCGGCGGCCGTAGAGGCCATATTGAGCATTGTAGAAGAGCATGTTGCACTCTCGGAACCCCCCGAGACACTCCTACAACTCAATATCCTAGTATCACGAGTCCTCGGTATCATCACAGAATCTCACGAGTTGATCAAAAATGACAAATCCTCTCACACGGATGAAGACATTCTCCAGTTTGTCTTTTCTCACGCTGAAGCCTCCGAGTTCACCTCGTCTAGCATCCATACCATAATGCAAATTCTTCTCCAACGCGTCTCACATCCCTGGGTGTCCTTCCTCTCTGAGTGGGTGGGTCTCTCTCCCGAATCCGGCATCCCGCTATCCTTGGAGGCTCCCGGTGTCGGCAAGCACTTTGTCAAGGTGGAACCTGAATTATACATTGATGATTTTGGCGAAGAGGCCGAGCAAGTTGATTACAGGCTGGACCGGGCCAAGATGCCGGGGTTTGTACCGGGTGATGTGGCAGAGGCGTTGTTTGAGATTGGGAGGAACTTGAGGTTTATCAGACGAGAGCATCCAGGGCATCCACTCGGAGGTACCGATGTCGTCAAGAAAGCAGGAGTGACGGAATTAAAGTGGGAGTTTGACTGGAGTGGAATACTTGAGGGAGAGAAGCGAGCTGAGGCTTATAAGAAGCGGTTGACCGAGGTGTTGAAGGAGGAGGAGCGGCGGAGAAGGAAGAGTTTGCAGAGAGTTGTCCCCATGGTTGAAGATGAGAGTGAGAAGAAGATAACTGAAGGCTGGAGATTGCAGATATTCGGTTTCAAGGAGCTGGAGATTGACGGGCATCTGGAGTCTTCGCGGGCTGCCTTGTCCCAACCACCGCCGGTGCCCCCGGAAGACCCCCTCACCACAACTGTCAAAGCCCATCTCTCACCGCCATCTTCTTTAGATGCTTCTCAACCACAATCCGCCACATTGTCTCCCCATTGGTCGCTGCTACCTTTACTATCTCTCACTCCTCTACCCCTCGCCCACGGCCACCACATTAACCGCACAGCCCTCTCACTTCTGTTCACCCACCATGATCTTCCGGGCCACTTGGTTCTCCACCATTCATTTTCCCTCTTTGGCTCTGGGGCTTTCTCGTCTCAGCTAACGCAGGCTCTTTTCGACCCGTCATTAGATACAACCGAGTTATCCGGCGGCTGGAAAGGCTCGTCATCTGGCATCCTTGGGTTACGGATCGGCCGGCGAGATAAATGGCCTCCGGCAAGTTCTGAGTTGCGGTTGGCACTTGGTGGTATCTTGAAGGAGGCGTATGCGATTGACAGTGGAAAGGGCAATGTCCCCGGTGATCTTTCTTTTGCTGTTCGCGCTCTGTCGAATGCTGACATTGAGAAGTGTATGGATCCGGATGGCCTGGAGGCCATGGACTTTCTGCGGCTATCCTACAGGCCGCCGGCGGCCCTTAGCGGCATCTTTGACCCGGTGGTCCTAATGCAATATGACCGCATCTTCAAGTGGTTGCTACGGATTGCACGACTTACTTATGTCGTCGACGGGCTATCTCGACGGGCGATTACGGAGCGGGACCCCGAGGTCCGGGATATCATCAAGAGGTTCGCTTTTGAAGCGCACCGTTTCGTGTATGCTATCGGCCTTTACTTTCACGATTGTGCCATGAGTATGATATGGGGCGGCTTCATGGGGTGGATACGTAAAGTCCAGCGGGATCTCCGAGATGACGTCAACAACCCGTGGACCCCGGAGCACCTGCGGACCGCCCACTCCATCACGCTCAAACGTCTTCTCACAACTCTCTTCCTCCGAAAGCGCCAGGCGGCCATCTCGAAAGTGGTTGACGGCATCTTCTCGGCAATACTCCGGTTCGACGCGGTCGTCAGGGTCTCGGGGCACTATGAAAACGCGGAGCAGACGGATAGGCTGTACAGGGAGTTTAAGGAGGGGGTTGATGTTTTTATGGGTATTTGTAGGGCGGTGGTGGAGAGGGGGGATGCCGGTGGGGGGAAGGAGAGGGGAGAGGTTTTGGGGGAGTTGGGAGGATGGAGAGAGGCAACTGTGGTGGGGATGTTGGTGGTTAGGTTGGGAGGGTGATTCGGTATATAGAACATGAACTAGAATTAATGATTTTTAATGATTATAATGATGAATTCTATAAATCAAAGGGGATATATAACCATAACGCTAAATAAAAGAAACAAAAAGCAAGAAAACAAAAGCATGACCAAAGAAGGAAACCACCCATCATCTAATCTGATCTGATCTTATCAATCTGTCAATCTCCTCATGTCACCGCACCGGCCCAAACAGCTCCGGCCCAACCCAACTCCCCCGTTCGCCTCCTCCCAAGCTCTGCAACACACTCCGCCTCTTCTCTATCTCCGGATCCAACACCGTCTCCTCCTCAGCCCCATCAAATGGATTCACCCCGGCAATATCCGTGTAATCCTGCTCCTTTGCATGCGGATACTTGCTAACCACGGATACCGACGGCTTCAAGAGGCTCTGTCTCTGGGCGCTGTTTTTGACAACGAGAACTGATTCTTCGGAGGAGACCGGGGGTAACGGGGGGGTCAGGATGTCATCAGGGAGAGGCGGCGCCATGGCGATGGACGCGGGGCGGACTGAAGCCATCCATTTTTCGATGCGGAGGGGTTGCGGGTAGGGAGAGGCATCAGGAGAGAGGGAGAGGGGGTCGTCAGGGGCAGTGGTGATTTCGTCGGGAGTAGCGGACGTTGTCGGAGAAGAGGAGTGAAAGGGGAGTTTTTTTTCGCGGGCGTAGTTGGAGAGGGTGTGAGCGAGGGGGAAAAAGCCGACGGATTTCTCGGGGGAGGCATATTGTTGTTGGAATTCAATGGGATAACGGAGGCGCGGTGGGGCTACGGCGGCGGCGGCGGGAGCCGCGGAAGGTGCTGGGGCATTGGAAGAGGTGTTGAGAGACATAGATTCTAGCTGCTTGCGGATCTCCAGTTCCTCCTGCCCAGACACCGTCGAGACGGAATCCCGCAGCGTCGGCGGCTTCGAAGCCACCGGTGATTCGTGGAATTTGTACCGGTCCGGCTTCGCCACGAGATCCGTCGGCGTTTCCGCAAACGAAAAAGTCCGAGTTGGGCCCCCCGGGGCCGCCCGGGGGGTCCTCTCCTCGACTACTACTGGTGGCGGCAGCACCATCGTTGCGTTCTCAAACAGGTTGCCCGAGGGTATCCGCTTGTGTTGGTTCTGGCGGCCCTTGGGGGCCATTTGCATGACAGGGACATTCGGGGTTGGCTTTTTCTCGGCAAACTGCTGTTGGAGCCGGAGCCCCGCAAGGAAATATGGCTCAGGGACCCCGTCCTTGACAAGTGTGGGAGTCCCACCAGCACTCTTTGGGATAATCAACGGGCTTAGCCTTGGCTTCGGGCTCCGCGAGGCATCAACCGAGGGTGTCGCAGAGGCCTTATTCCTGTCTTCTTCCTCGTCAAATTCCTCATAGTAGAAATCCGCATTGGACACCCATGGCTCATTCGGTGCCATAAACGGCGTCGACATCGGTCGTAACGGCCTCTCCACCATGCCCATCGGCTGCAAGGTCCCTGGGCGCCCCGCTGAGTTTGACCGCATGCGATTCCGCGGTGGCGGCGGCGGCAAATATAGGTTATTGTGTAACAGCGGCGTCTGCTGCTGCTCCGGCTCGACATCACCCGGCACCAAATTCAATGCGGCGGGCCGTCGCGGCTCCACCGGAGACGGCGCTGAGTGACTACGGATGTGTCCAGCGTTGGCACCAGCCTCGGGTGACAGGCCCTCCCGGCCAACGGGGGTGATCGGGGTGGGCTCATGCAGGTTGAAGACAGGTTGGTTGCCTGAGTGCGGGGGGGACAGGGCGCTGATGAGGATCTCGTTGTTGGAGGTTGTCGGGGAGGCGACGGCAGAGGTGTAGCTGTCGGTGGTTTGCGCGGTGAAGGTGCGGACGGGGGCGCGGAAGTGGGTGTAGGGGGTGGAGGGTGAGGGGCTTTTGGCGGGGCGGGGGGTGGAGGTGAAGACGGAGGAGGGACCAAGAGAGTTGATGGGACGGGATTGCGAAGGGGGGGGGCGGTTGGTGTTGGTGGTAGTGGTAGTTGTGGCAGAGATTCCAGGGCCAAAGGCGTCAGATTGGGAGTAGCCGTGGGAATAGCCGGGGACTTGGCGCATAGCGGCGGCAGTGGGATATCTCTTTGTGGCTTCGCGTTTTGGTCTCTTCGGGGCCTGTTGTTGTTGCTGCTGTTGCTTCTCAAAGGCCATCACCGGCGCCCGGTACTCCTCAAACTTGTAGTTCCCGTTCAACACTGGCATTCCCGGCGTGTGGCTAACTGGTCTGCCGCTCTTTGCCGAGGTCTGCTGGTATTTTCTCTCATTATACTCATCCTGCGCCCGCTGATACTCCCGCAACGACAACTCGGGCTCCGTATGCGCTCTTGGCCTCCGCGCCAACGCCTCCAGCTTCGCCGTCATCGCCTCATGTGATTTCAACAGCGTCTTCTTTACAATCGGCACCAGCGCCAGGTTACACCGGAACTCAACGTCCTCCCGCAAATACAGCCCCGGCACCGTCTTATCCTGACCATCCAGCCACCCGTTCGCGGGCTCCTCACCGACCAGCCGGCCAGCGAGAATCCAGGTACTCCGGATGTCAACACCCATGGGCGCGTAGATGTGACTGGTCAAGCCAGTGGGCGTTGGAGTGAGGGCGGCGGTGTAGAGGATGCCGGAGATGTGCTTGCCGGTGGGGAGATAGGTGAGTTTATCTTGGAGTTGGAACCAGGTGGCGGAGGCTTCGGAGGGGGCGCAGTGGGGGGGTGGCGGGATCGGAGTGGCGGAGACGACGAGGGGGTTGAGATGGACAATGGTGGGGAGGTCGTGGAGGAAGGAGAGGAGGGGGGTGCGGGTGAGGGAGGGAGGAACGGGGGTTATGGTGGTGATAGTTGAACGTTTTGACATTTTGGGGGGAGTATAAGAGTATATTTGTGTTTAGATTGTGTTATTTGCCTGTGCTATTGTGAGTCTCGGGGATTCGTTGTGGAACACCGAGTTACAAGTGTGTCGTCGATATTTGGGGGGGAAACGTCGAATATGGTAATTGCTCGATTTGGTCCTTCCTGTATAAGTCTCGAGTCCTTCTGACTGCAACGTCTCCACGGGGTGAGTGAATCCTAAGTAAATATAAATAAATAAATAAAAAGTAGAAAGCCAACCGCCATGCCAAAGTAATAGAAAAAGAAAAAAGAAAAAATGATTATGATGAATTTAAAAAGTAGTCGAGAAAAATAGAAAATAATAATAACAATAATAATAAAAATAAAAGAATCAAGAACAAGAAAAAAAACTCAATCTCCGAAAGAAAAAGCGAGCCTTCTTTCCTTTATGAATAAAATACGAACTAACACAGCACACACACACACACACAAAACCAAACAACGTCAGGAACCAATGTTTGACTTTCTGTATGATCAAGTGGAGGATGTGATGGTCAATGTCGATAAATTCGTGTTTTATCGTCGGCAGGGGTGGGGGCGGGGGTCCTCCGAGGAAGGGTTGTCCGGAGTAGCGTAAGAGTGAGTTTGTGAGTTTTGGGTCAGGTTGTGATGTTGAAACAAGTTTAATAGAATGAAGAAGACATTGGCGATAGACCAATTGACGGGCAGGAAAAGGAAATGAAGAAAATTAGAAAGTAAACTTTACTTAGGACTGACTACAAGTGTTTTTGGATTTACATGATCGGCGAGTGTGTGCTGTGGTGCAATATACTGTCTTCTGGCCTAAATATTTTATTTATCCAAATATCTACTATTTACCTGCTTCAAACACGCCAGTATTCCTCTAGAATTGTGGCAATGACATCACGAGACCTCACTGCTAGCGTCTTTCCTATGTTACTGTTGCTCTCATCTCTACGGCATCAACCGACAGATAAACTGCCTGCATAAATTCCATCTAGTCCATTGGTAATCTTGGCCTTGATCTATTTTCCTTTCTTCACTGTTTCATTTACATAACCTCACTCCATCCCCGGGCCGTCCTATCCACCCGTCCATCCGTCATACCCATCGCCAGCACTATCTGATCGCCCACCAGCGCCGCCCCCCCCCCAATCCCAATGTTTCACTGTTTCAAGAATCTTCAGAATAGAACAAGAAAGGTTTTGACCATTCTGTCAACCTCCGCCCATTATTCCCTTAATCAGGTTCATCAGACAATTTTAAATCATACTTTTTTTTCTAGATGTCAAAAAATAAAGGTTATGAGCAAAAGACAAAGAGAAACTGAAAGAACTGATGCCTGGAATACCAATAACATCCTAAAAGCATCACAAAATATCCTCAGCCAAGTCAACATCCCCCAAAGCAGCAAAATACGCAACTCCCCAATAAACCATGATCCTCTCTTTTCTTTCCTTCTCAAGACAAATACAACAAAACCGCTGCCTGTCCTGTCGTGGCAAGGGAACACAGCCATCACCATGCAGCCATACCAAAGGCTATGCACACTCCCTCTCTTCCTTCCCTCCTCCTCCACCAAAATCAGCCGAAAAATTAACAAAGATCCTGTACAACACACATATTTCCCGTCCTAAAGAATTGTCTTCTTTGTCTCCACTATCAACAAAGAACCTTACATCTACATATGAATACTTTCATGATCTATCCCGCCTAACCAAACCACTACATCGGAACCTTATACCCTGACCCTAACACAATAGCATTCCCGCAAGGCATTCAATCGGTATCGGCAATGGCTCTCTTAATCCTTTCACATAGTTTTCAACCCCACTGCAAACATCATGAAAATCTTATTCTTCTTCATCTAGCAGAACGGCATCCCCTACATCGAGACTGTTTCAGCATTGGCATTTGCTGTCCCGAGCTCATCTGATTTTTTCTAGTCTGTGGTGTGGTGAGTCCAAGTGATCTATTCTCTTCTTTTCTCTGTTTTGGTTTTTTTTTTTTTTTTTCTGTAAACATTGGGGGAAATAGACCAGGAAGTCAGGAGGATGGGAAAAATGCATTATTATTCATCTAAATATTTTAGCTTTGGCATTAGCTTGATCAATACGAAGTTAGCCTATCGTATTTTTGGATACAAGGAAATAATGGCAGCGAGAAAAGGAAAAGAAGAGAGAAGGAAAATGGAATTAAAATAGTATTTTACACAGATTCGGGGTCAATCAGTGAGAATGGGGATTCTGAGAGAAAATCATATTGGTGGTAGCGAGATGAAGTTGTGTTGTTATGCAGATTATTGTTTTCCTTCCACATCGCAACATTCACTTTCCAAACTCAACCTCAATAACAATATAACAACATCCTAAAAAGCATCCATCTTACCTTGCCATCAAACATCAAAACATCAAAGCCTGAATCTCTCAAAGACATACCCCGGCTGCCTGATCGCCCCCAGGCTCCTGATGCCACATCAAAGCCATGTACCATTACCACTTGTTTATATGTATATAGATTCTTATATTTCTTTAAATCGTCGATAGACGGTATGGCACAGTTGGTACGTAAAGCTAGGGCGCGATGCGCCGGCGGGCGAGACGAAAACAAGACAAGAACGAGACAAAGTGAGCTGGGTTGGGGGATGGAAAGAAAGGATAACTAAGGTTCTAATATTGATGTCATCAGAGGGTATCAAGGGAGAGAAAGGGTTTTGAAGGAGATAGGGTGGCATGTGATAATCAGGGGCAAACAGTTAGAAAAGTGTGCACTTGTATAAAAATTGAGTGAGTTGAAATTATATCAAAGCTAGATGTTTTTATGATAAGGTAAGTAACAAACATTAGGGTTTATATATACTTCCAGAGTTACACAAGTTTCAGTATGTATTAAGGTCACATAATCAATATATTGACAACCTGTGATGAACCTGAATTAGAAGCATTCATCCACTTCTACCGATACCAATATCACAGGTACAACAAAAAGCACTCGAAAAAAAACCCCCCCTCTAAATTGAATCATAAATCAAAAGAAAGCCACTACGGCTCTAGCCTATCTGACAAAACAAAACAAAACTAAATAAAAAGACACCCAACTCCCAAATCCCAAACAAATCATAGAAATAATCTACCATCACTCCTTTTTATTCAAAATCATGCCAAAACTCTTCATCTCCTCTACTCAATCATAGTATCATCTCCATCCAGCGCAACAACCTGCTCTGCCACCACACCCCGTCCTCTCCCCGACAGCAACTCTTTGCGAATCTCCGGACTGATGGCCGGGTGGCCGTGCTGCAGAATAAGGTTGAGAAGCTCCTCGCGGGCATCTTCGGTTATGTCGTTCTTGTACCGTTCGGCAAAGGCGAGGAGGCATTGGTGCCAGATGACGGGGAGGCGGGCGGTGGAGGTTTCGTCGATGTCCATGCCGTCAGAGGGCTTGATAGAGGCGGGGTCGACGCTGCGGAAGCGGAGGAAGTCTGAACAAAAAAAAAGTTAGTAATTGGCATTGTAGATGGCATGTGAAGAAGGAACTTACGGAAGACAAGAGAGTCAATAACTGTCCATGGAAGAGCATACTTCTTCTCCAAAAGCGCCTTGATCAGAACATTCACCGCACCACCCCCCTCAATCCCACTCGAAGCCCCCTGTGCCGAAATCTCACATAGCCCCTGCAACGCCGCCGCTGACAACAACACCGGCACCGACACCCTCGTCAAGACCGCCGCGATAATCGTCGCCTCTCGCGCCGTCAGGTTGTCCGCCACCATGGGGAATAAGAAGCCCTTGAACCAGGCAGACCGCGAGTACAAGGCGCGCTTGACAGCTTTGAAGAGGTGTACATTGAGCTTGTGGTGCTCAGCGATGTCGTCACGGACGCGAGGGAGGAGGACGTGTTCGAGGAAGACGCGGGCGGTGTCTTTTTTGCCGGAGGTGAAGATTTTGGTGGCTTCGTAGACGGCGTTGGGCGTCCAGGAGTGGGGTTCGGTGAGTTGGATGATTTCTTCCCACTGAGGTTGAAGTTAGTGTTTTGGTTTTGTTCTTAGTTTTTGGTATGACATCATTGTTTCTATGATGAGGGTCGCAGTGTGAAAACTCACTCTTGGGATGGTGGGGAGGACCTTGAAGGGCTTAGGGATCTTGCCAGACTTCCAGCGGCTCAAAATCTCACCAACCTTAGTGTAGACCATGACAACCTTCTCACTCAACGGATCCGTTTCTTGGGGACCCGCCTCCCGTCTCTCCATCTCCATCTCGTGCTCCTGGATCTTGGCCAAGATAATATCGGCCAGATTCTGACTCTCGCCCTCCTCCTCAGCATTACCCTTCAAATCCCACCCGTGCTCCAACAACGGGTCCTTCCCTTCCGGCAAAAATTTCCTATAAGCTTCCAAATCTTCCGGATCAACATCCACCGTATTCACAATATCCTCATCCCCCTCCCCAAATTCCTCCCCATTATCCTCCGCAAAATCACCATCCTCCTCCTCTTCATACTCATCTGCCACATCAAAGTCCACTCTCGACGTCGGATCAAAAGCATCTGGCCCCTTAGCCGCCGCCGGGCGCTGGGCCTCCCGCTCCTTGTGGTCTTCTGCTGTCAGGGACTGACCGAGCTTTAAGATGGTCCGGGACTGCTTGGCATCGACATAGCCGGGGTTGCTGTCGGAGTCCTTCTTGATGCGCTTGGGGGCTTTGTTTTTGTTGATGCTCGCTGTGATGTAGTCATGTTCAAGAGGGTTGTGCCTCCGGGAGGCCTTCGGGGTGGTAGCCTTGGGCATGATAGGTGAGGTGGCGGGGTCGTGGGGTCGTTTCGATGTGGGGGATATGGACAATATAAATGGGAGGAGAATCTAGAGCCCGTGAGGTGTAATATGCTGAATTAGGACAATTACACAAACTATCGTCAACGATATGATGTAAATTAACTTTCTTCCTAAACTAAGGAAACCTACAAGAAAACTGCAACTAGCGCCGATAAGATAAGAAAATCGACGAATTCTTGTTTTTTTTTTATTCCTTTAAAGCTCCCTCCCCGCAAATCTTTCACAGAAAAATTTAGCGGTAACCCCCGGCAAAATGTGTTAGTTACGTCGCCATACTTTTGGCCTCATCCAGGTCCCCAGAGCCGGAGGGTCGAAAGAGGAAACGACGACTTGAGTGGGAGGACCCGGAGAAGTGTCAAAAGAATTGGAGTCAAGTCCGGGGTGGCATTTTATATACCAGGTGCCGGGGCCGTTTATTTTAGCACACATTTTTACAAATAATTATAATTTTTTTTTCTTACTTCCGGAGTATATTCGACAAAATGGCTAATCAGCTCCATGAGGTATGCAGTCTATTAAACTTTACATGCACAGTCGTTAACATGCGTCATAGCTTATTCGCTTCATCAGCAGCCAGGACGCCAACATCCGGAAAATGGCCATCGAGAACTCGGTAGAGTACTCCATCTCTCAGCCGTCTGTGTTCAGAATCGATGGTGACAAGCCTATCCGAAGTTTGAAAGTGCTTGTTCAGGACCGTCCTGTATGTCATATCACTTTCATAAACAGTAGAATGTCTGCTAACCCTAATTACAGGCCATCTCAGAACATGCCGTCGCCATCTTGGTCAATCTGAGTCAGGATGAGGAAGTCATAAAGATGTTGGTTTCGGATGACGCTTTTGTCAATGTTCTTCTCTACCGCGTTACCGTAAGTGTCATCTCTACATCTGCTTTGCAACCACACTAACATCCTCATAGAATATCAATGAGGGTAATGCCGATGCCATTGCCATGCTTCTCGCCAACTTGACCAAGGACAACCGCATGAAGTCTGTCCTCGGCAAGAAGCTCCCGCCCATTCCCAACCTCACCACTAGTGACCTTGTCATGAACCAATTCATGGATGCTTTCGTCAAAGGTTCCGCTAAGACTTACAACACTAAGGCCAACTTTGATCACCTTGCCTACGTGCTTGCCGACCTGTCCCGCCACGACGAAATCCGCAAGTACTTCTTGACCAAGCAGGAGTATGATGGGGAGTACCCATTCAACAAGATCAAAGTGTTTACCGAACAAAAGTCCCACATCCGCCGCAAGGGCGTCGCTACTATTTTGAAAAACGTCGCCTTTGACCAGGAGGCACACGAGCTCATGCTTAACGATGGCGAGTTCAACTTGTTGCCTTACCTGCTTCTCCCTCTTACCGGCAATGAGGAATACGACGTCGAGGAAATGGTGGAGATGCTGCCTGATCTCCAGCTTTTGCCACCTGACAAGCAGCGCGAGCCCAATAATACCATCATCTTAACTCACCTTGAGACTCTCACGTTGTTGACGGCGACCCGGAAGGGTAGAGAGTACCTTAGGCAGGTCAATGTATACATTACTGTGCGTGAGGTTCATGCTCGGGTGGATGATGAGGATGTGCGGGCGGCTTGTGATCGGTTGGTGCAAGTGTTGAAGAGAGATGAGGCTGAGGATGGCCACGAGAGTGAAGAGCCCAAGGTGATTGAAATCAAGGATGATGATGATGAGGCCATGGTTGAGGTGTAAACAAAAGAGAAGGGATGGGGACTCTATCGGGATACGGGACAAAATTGGTTAGATAAAAAAAATAGGGTGTAGATTATTGAATAAAGTAAAAGGATACCCCAATAATCTGTGTGCCCATCACGAAAATTGGTTCTTTGGTACGACAATTAACCCTAATTTATTTTTTGGTGATTGTTTCAAATGGCAGGAATTTACGAATACATGTAAACAAAATTGGCAAGTTTTTAACTATCGGCGAAAGTGGCGGGTGAATTACTTCCAACAATTTTCTCTTTTCTTCTATTTGCTCATCTCCGCCACATCTGCACGATGTCGCCCCAATCTTATCTTTACGTTGGAACCGTTCCGTGACATCATCCTATCTCGTTCCTTTGCCGCCATCATGATACCTTGCGCAGTGCTACATACCCCCACTCTGGATGCAGTTTCCGGGCATCCACCCGACGTTCTTCAGGTGGCCGGTAACATACTTTCCAGGTGGGTATGATGAAGATTGGCCGATGGGGAGTGGAGAGGAGGCAGGTCGTTGATTGTGTTACGGGGTGTTTGATGATTGATTGCGTGCACTATTGTGATGCAGGTAAGTCATCCATGAATGGCTGTGGAGTGGCACTGTTTCCTGATATTTGACCAAAGTCTCGCGTTGCCTATAGATTGATGAGGGTGAAGCTTTGAGGCCTATACCTGGAGCGCCTATGGAAGCAGACTGCATGCAGAGAGTTGCCATTGCCTAAGCTGCAAGGTAGTATTTTGGTTTCATCTTGCGCATCTCTTGACAATCCCATTTTACACAAATTCCTGGAATTTTGAAGCTCGCATATACCGGGTTTGTTGGTTTTTGCCCATTTGTCCAATTTTAATGGTCCAAAGATGCTGATGACGACATAGAAAAAAAGGCTGCCCTGTCCGTCGTTTGTCTGTCGCATAGACTGCCACCGCTGTTAATACCCTTGTTTGAGTCGTCGGGATTGGCCTGTTTTTGCATGTGTTCAAGATTCATTAAACACGACAGAATTACAGGCCGGTTGATCAGCCTTCTGCATGCTATAGGAAGTTTGGAATGCCAGTTATTTCCCATTTTTTCTCTCCCTAAAGATTTATCGCGGTCATTCTTTGAATGCGGCAATCGTCAGAACGTCATCGTTGCTCCTTCTGATCAATATTACTGAAGCTACAGAATAATATTATTTTACCTTCCATCAAGATTCTATCACGGCGCTAGCGCTTGACGGGACTTTAGAGCTTCCATAACTTCGATATTGAGTTCCTGGAATTGGAAATATAACGCCCCCCCCCCCACTCGACAATTGACGGTCGCTACGAGAGTCTCAAATACGATACTTGACTGGACTATACGACCGGATATATCCAAGGTATAGGTCTGTTATGTCTAGCAAGGCCCGAATGCGCAAGGACCTGAAAAGTGAAAAGGCCAGCCGGCCACCGGTTTGGAGTGATGAGGAATCGGATGAGGTCCCAGTGAAGAAGGCCTCTCGCAAACCTACTAGTGGGAAGTCTTCTGCCGAAAAGCTGCCTACATCTCGTCGCCCACCGTCTCCAGTCAGCTCCCGGCGTGATGGCCCGACGTCCGAAAGTTCACGGTCCAATCACCTTCCCACTCCCAGCTCTAGTCGCAACCGTACCCCCGAAACAGACTCCGAAGACTTTACCGAAAGTTCTGATGCCGATTTGACTGAAGGCGACAAAGCTTCTCGACAACTCCCGCGTAAATCAGCCGGCAAAAATACTGAGGTCAACAAGTCGTCAACAGCGAAACCTAAAGTTCGACCAGATCTAAAGACAAAAACAACAGCTAATAGACGACAGAGATATGATACTGAACCGAGTGAATTCGAAGAACTTACCGAGAGTGAAGCCGAAGATTCGCCTGCCATGTTTAGTGAACATGACAGCGAGACTACGGGCTTAGACTCGATAGATCGGGCAATGAGGGAGAGTCGCCGGGAACGACGAAGATCGTCAGCTCGCCGGGCGGCGCGAGCTCGTAACAAGAATGTGTCGGCGGCTGCTGCCCGTTGGCCAGAAGAAACTTCAAGAAGGTAAGTTTACTCAATTATATTGTTCCTTTATGTCTATGGCCACATCTACACCATTAGCTATGCATATCACCGACAGGACTGTAGCAATCCGCCGGCCAGATGTTAGCTCATCCTCTATGATGCCATGTCATTTTGTATATGCTTTCCTGCCAACTGCTTATAGTTTGTTGTGCATAATGTCATCACAACATCCGGGTTCCACCATGAAATGACAAGGCGCATCAATTTCGGTATCAAATTTTTGGCATATGCATCCGCAGTGCAGTCTGGTCGGGATCATATGACATAAGGAATCTGTTCAACCCACTTGGGTGAGGCCGTAACATTTGAAGAATGATAGCCAGTCAAATTATGGATGGAGTTCCATCAATGTGATTTATGCCAAATTTATTGTGTGTCTATAGCTCGACTGAATCACCGGCATCTTCATTTCTCTGGTAAAAGCAAAGTCATGCATACTTACAGCCAGTGGCGAGTGTGATCTGGTTCCGTTTCATGCATCTAGATGTTGCGATATGTCCCTGCTACAGTGTTCTGCAGAAGCTCTCGCGGCAGAGAAACTAGTTGTGCCTGCAGCTGAAGCAGAAGCGATTCCGCTGGCTGCAAATGGGACTGAATCTATTTATGTATATCTTCTATAATATGTTGATTATATGCCGATTCATTCTGCATATTTCCGTCGATGATCATATCTATGAGTTTGCTCCCTTTATATTACTGGTTAATCAACCCCTCAATATCTTCACCCCCAGAATGTGGTAGTTTGTGCGGTTAGTTATGACAGGCCCAAGGAGCAGGGATTTTGAGGATATCCTCCTAGATTCCCTGTCGTCTGGTGTCATTTGCGCCCAATCCAACTCGCGGCTTCAAGTAGCTGGGGCCCAGTGGCAGCCCAAGATGACGAATGACGGGGGACAGACAGTCAGGTTGATATGACGGCCCAATGACAGGCCTTGTTGGAAATGGTGATGAGAACATGTTTCGGAACCAGTGGCATAGTACCAACAGAAGCTGGGTGCTTGATATTATATCACGCATATCCTATCAAATCCATATATTATCTATTTGGAAGGCTTGGCTCGGTTTCCGTATTGGCCATCTCTGCTTTTGAGCGCGTCTGGAGCCTTTTAAGATTTGTTGGTACTAGTGCTACGCTGCAATACCATCTTTATCCCATGCCAACTACCCCCGAAGCTACCCACTCTTATTTATGCCTATAGCATAACTCGGCATAGGCTCGTTCCTGTCTCTGGTAAAACCGTTCGTATTGTGTGTTCTAACCGCCAGATTTTTTTTTTTTTATGTAGAGAATCACCCATCCGCAATCCCAAAAACTCTAGGCGCGGTGCCACAGGGAATGCTCGAGGTCCCGTGAAGCCCCCACTTAAATTGTAAGTTTGCCTTCCTAACCTACATCTTGCATTATATAATGTCCACCATCAGATCATCGTGGAATAAATCCAGACTTTCAAACGTCAGTCAGGTCGTGACAGATATCTTGGGCTTCAAATGCTGTGAGAAAAGGTATATTGTAACCAGGTTTGGTCTAGTAGACTAGGGCCAGGTATAACAATATTAGTCCTTTTGCAGCTGCACGGGACAACCAGAAGATCCGCAATACAGAAGAGAAGACAAAAGGATTGTAAATCGATACTGAAACAGGACAATTTCTGATGGCTACTACTACTACACTCACACATAACAATGTATTTGCCAACTTCAGAATTCACAGGCACAATGTGCATCTTACAGGCCTAAAAATTCCCTGCTTTCTGTTTGCTATGGCCGGGATTATATGGGGTTGAGCCTAGTGTTCGGACTATGTGTTGGCCATCACCGGATCTTCGGCGAGGCAAATATGCCAATAATCCACAGATACCGGACTAGTCAAATTCATAGCTGCAGTTCTGAATTGTGACGTGGCGCCGCATTGCCCACGGCCCTCTGAGTCCTTTCTTGCAGTCACTTCTTGGTGAACATGGCCAATCTAGACGACAACCGCCGTGTTCATCAACTTGAACAGCCCATAACAGCCTCTACAGATTGAGTGTTTATAAGCCTGTTTTTATAATGCTGCTTTGCTGTGTGGCCTGGCTCGCTTGAGTGTTTCTCCCACATATATTTCCTTTTTTTTTTTTTTTTTTTTTCTTAATTTTCACACCGCAACAATGAAGACGATATTCCTCATGCAGCTGCAGCCTCTTCTACAGCGCCTTTCATAGTCGCTCTAATACTGCCACCGCTACTACTGCATATCCTGCCACCACGACGTTTTCCTCCTTCCTATTTACCAATATCCCCCACATGCATATGCACATATTCACACTACTACTTGATCCGCTTTCTTCTTCTACCTGTCTTCTTTCCTTGTTCTTATTTCCTCTTTTGAAAAGTCAACTTCCACATTAATTCACTGACTTACTCTCTAACTCTTATTTCTCTTTACTTCAGACTATCGTGTGCTGACTGTGCAACTGAGGGAGACTCCACTCGCATCGCCAAACTCGACTGCGGCCACTCTCTTTGCAACCGCTGCCTTATAAAGCGCTACAAGGACTGCCTCGCCAACCCAAACAAGTATTCCCCGCAGTGTTGCAACCGGGACCTACCCCCCGATCTTATTGACCGTCTTGACGACTCATTCCGCCGCATCTGGAACAGCCGTCGCCGCTACAACTCGCGTTCTAGACACCAGCATCACCGGAGAGCCTCATCGGATCCCGGCGACAACCTAGAAGATCGCTACCCGCTGGACCGGCTTTCGATCCCCAATTCTCGCAGACGTACGCCGAAGTGGAACGATTGGGACCGAGACGAAGTCGGTTCTGGCTCAGCCCGGACTGCTCCTACGCCTCGTCGGGAAGCAATTGCCATCAAAGGCTGGCGGAGTTGTTACAATTGTCAACAGACCTCGGAGGTTCGTGAAGGCGAACCATCTATTGCTTGGTGAGTACTATTCTATCTTGATTTAGTGTTGGCGTATTGCTTCTGGACAATATGCTTGAATTGGTGATTGGGATGGTCTTTTTTTTTCTTTTTTTTTTTTTGCAGAGTTTAAGATTCGCCTATTTATTTTATGGACAGCTTTTCCTAGGATTGTTAACCTGTATAATGTCGGAGAAGGCCCACACCAGATGACGTCCTTGGGAAGCCCCGTGACACACAGGCCTGGAGATGATATCACCTGCCTTGGCTTGCTACCATTTTAAACAGACACAGGCGGTGCACAACTGCAGAACATGGAAACATCAATTTATGGATGCTAGACATAATTGGGTGGGACTGCAAAGTTGCAAATGCAGAATATTGGGCATTTCAAGGTTGAAAAGGCAATAGTATTCAAGATTTGGTTCGTGGGCACGCCGATTGTCTCTAGTAGAAATATTAGAGCTCTAGATGCAGAATCATGTTAAAGCCCGATACTGTCTCGTCATAAGCTTATGAAATAATTCTGCTGTCACTTTGAACTATGACCGCCACCCTTGTTTGATCAAACCGAGGAGGACGATTCTCACTAACGCTTCCTCGTCTACACTCAGTCGGTGCGGTGCTATCATATGTGCCCACTGTGGTCAGAAACAAGGAACTTGTAACTGTGCTACTAGGACCTACGACCCTCTTTTAGATTCATTTGGCCCCGAATATAACCATCCCAGTCAAGCCTTTCTACCTCCCGAAAACATGTCTCATCCGCGCATGATGCGTGATCCCCGTGTCACCGGTCGCATGGCTGGTGGCCCTGCTGGACCGGCTGTTGACTACTATGGTGCCGGTACACGTGGTTCCGGACGCGAGGCTCCTCGTGGTGCCGATTACGATATGGATTATGACGAGTATGATGAGACAGATTATGCTCCCGTTACAACTGCTCCCAGAGGTGGGATGCAAGGCTACGCTCGTGGAGCTCGGGAAATGTCTGCCGGTCATGAACGTGCATTCGATATGAACTCTGCGCGTGAGCGTATGAACATGCCGGTAGGTGTCAGAGACCGCGCAGCAGCGGCAACGGCTGCAACTCCTGTGGCTGCTGCTGGTGGATACGGTGATTACGACTACGAATACGAATATGACGACTACAACATGCCAGTAGGTGCTACTGCCGGTGACATAGCTGCATACCGTCAACAAGAGGCTGCTTACCAGCGTGAGGCTGCTGCCGCACATGCCTCTGGCCCTGGTAATGCATTCGCAGATCGTCGAGGCATGGCGGTTCGCAGAACTGTTGGAGCTGCTGCTACTTCTCGTGCTGCTGTCGCTTATGAAGACGATTACGACGACGGATACGGCCCAGCGCCTACGGGACGCTATGCTGGAGACAAGTATGGCAGCGTCCCTCCAGGTGCGCATGACTATGAAGCCGATGATTACGTGGACTATCCAGACCCGACGCCTATGGGTGGTCGCTATCCCAGTGCTGGGAGGCAAGGAGCAGCAGCAGCAGCAGCAGCAGCAGCAACAACAACAACAACAGCCAAATATGCTGGTGACATGGACTACGACAGACCCATGCCTGGAGCTTACAGTGGTGGTGTCCGGGGTGGGTATCCTGAAGATGACTATTATGATGATGGGTATCCGCAGGATATGCCTTCCCAAGGTCCTCCTCGCAGAAACCATGCCATCATGGCTGCCAACGTAGCTGCAGCCAATGGATTTGGTCCTCGCCGAGGAGCATCCATGCGCCAACAACCCGGCTATGACGACGAGATGATGGATGAAATGCAAGATATGCACGACCGCGATATAATAGACAGCAGAACGCCGCGTCAATCAAGAGAGCCCGCGGATCTGAAGCCTCGGGTGAGCATTCGCAGAAAGGACCCACGTCCTGATGCCCGAGGTTCAGTACCTCCTCCCGCAACAACCCGGGTTCGCCACAGTATGCCTGTCCCAGTATATGATGATGATACCCGCAGAGCCGTCTCGAAACCGCAAGGAAACGAGCTAGTTCTCGGTGGTCGTCGTGGTGGCCGTCAGGACGAGCCGGATGACGATGAGGACAGCGACGGCTATGATGCTGTTCCTCCTCGGCGCCATCAGAGCATGCGGGCTCGTGGGCCGTGTGGCGGTCATATGACAACTACCGATGATGACATGTACAATGACTACGATCGACGGATTCTTGGTGGTCCAGCTCTGGAGCGCCATAGCATGGCTGGTGATTTTCCACCCAAAGGTCGCCGCGGTATTCGTGGAGCTTCAGCAGGCTTAGTGGACCGTTATGGGAGAAATAGTATGCCGCCGTCACCAAGAACGGCACCGCCTTATGGCGCACCAATGAATGGGCATGGACCGCACGCTGGAGGCCCTCCGATGGGCGGTCCTGGAATGGGGGGTCCGGGCATGGGAGCTCCCGGAATGATGGGTGGACCTATGGGGCCGATGGGCCCTATGGGCCCTGGTCCGATGGCTAGTGGACCGCCTATGCGGGGACCCGGCATGGGACCCGGAATGGGACCTGCTGGCCCTATGGGCATACCTGGTCCGGGTATGGGACCCATGGGACCCGGAATGGGCCCGAGTCCTATAGGCATGGGTGGACCTAGTACTATGGGGCCTGGGCCTATGGGTGGACCGCCCGGTCCATACGGTCGTGGACCCGGCGGGATGCCACCAGGCCCTGCTGGTCCTATGGGACACCCTCCACCATTCCGCGACGACATATACGGCCCCCCAGGTCCTCCTCGAAACGATATGATGTCAACTGCAACTCGACGTGGCCCCCCCGGTGGGCCACCTCCGCCCCTCGATTACGATGATGAAGCCGCTGGCGGGCATGGGCCCGGCAGACGGCGCCGCAGGTTCGTTCATGATAGTGTTGGCAATGGCACGGGCACGGGCAGTCCAGGCGATGTGCCGGTGCCGAGTTCGACGATGGCTGGGCTGACAGGTGTAGGCACCGGAATGACTAGGGTTGAGAAGTGGGTAGAGCACGTTGCTCCTGGCCTGTCCGCCTCTCCTGGGAAAGCCCCGCGATAAGAAGAAGACGCCGCACGAACGATCCCGAATCGACGACCTGAATTGTTTTTCTTTGTGGATTATTATTGGCTGAGTGTTGAGGTTTTCGGATATGACAACGATAACGACATGATTGATGACTTCTTGGGCATAAATACGGGCATTTTGGTTGGCGGATAGGGCAGAGCAATGGTTTGATGGTTTCATCTGGGCTGGACGGAGAAAGGAAGGGAAAGGAAAGGGTTTTGTTTTCTTTTTTATCATCTATGTTTGTTTTCACTTAGTCTTTTATGTTTTTGAACTTGTGTTTTTAAAAATTAAATGTGGTTCGGCTAGACCTGTGTCTCTATAAATTTTACTTGTGGTATGGTATCTTGATGTCTGTATTTGATTGCTGTCCATCTCTCACTAACCCTAACCCTTCCTCACTAAATCTCCCTACACCACTTGATCATCACCCCTCCTAACCTTCCACCCACCGGAATATCTTCCAACGCCAAATCCACCCTCCACATCTTGCCCTCCAACCCGCCCATCTGCCCCCGCCCCCCAACACTCGCCGGCACCAGTAACCCCGCATTAACCAACCGCTCCCACGCAATCCCGGCAACGCCTCTCCCCCAAACGCGCACGCCTCCACCCATAGCTGACATGCCGGCGGCGACGCGCTGCCGGGTGACAAGCGCCAGGTACTCGGCGTAGGCCATGGAGAAGTTGACGGTATCGGTGTGTGCGACGATGTCGAGGCGAGAGGCAGCGATGAGGAGGGAGAGGTCAAGGTCAGAGAGGGAGGGGAGGATGTGGGCTTTGGAAGGGGGCGGGAGGAGGGAGGTGGTAGTGATGAGGGGGTTGGGGGTGGTGAGAGAGTAGGAGGAGGAAGATGTGGGGGGGGGGGAGAGGGGGAGGGTGATGCTGGCGAAGAAGGCGGGGACAGATTTGCCTGTATAGTAGTGGTGTTTGAGGGTTTTTTGGAACTGCGGNCAGCGATGAGGAGGGAGAGGTCAAGGTCAGAGAGGGAGGGGAGGATGTGGGCTTTGGAAGGGGGCGGGAGGAGGGAGGTGGTAGTGATGAGGGGGGTTGGGGGGGGGAGACGAAGGGGGAGGGTTGTGGGGTGGAGGAGGGAGAGGGGGAGGGTGATGCTGGCGAAGAAGGCGGGGACAGATTTGCCTGTATAGTAGTGGTGTTTGAGGGTTTTTTGGAACTGCGGGGTCTCTTTGAGCTCGGAGATCATGGTGTACCAGAAGGTGACAAACTCAGAGAAGCCAACAGTGTTGACGTCGAGTCCTTCTTTAGCAAAGTCGTCCTCGTCAATTATCAGACCTTGCCTCGCGACTTCCCAGAAGCCCGGGAGCGACTTGGCCGGCTGCATGTAAACATAGCGGTGCGAAAAGCGCGACTTGACCCGCTTCTCCAGCATGTCAACCACGTCCAGGCGCGTCGTGCAGCCGAGGACGCCAACGGGAGCTTTGCGGGACTGCGCGATGTCGAAGAGGTTGTACAGCAGGGTTTGCCGAGGGTGGTAGGCAAACATGTCGAACTCGTCAATAATGAAGATGACAGACATGGACGTGGTCCCCTCGGCTTCGGGGCCGGCAATCTCAGTGGGATGCGATAGAAGGGCAAGGAGAGACGCGAGGGTATCAGCATAGCTGGTCCGCTTCATGACGGCTTCGTCCACCTCCATTTCTACGCCGAGCTGCCGCCAGATCTCCTTTAGGGCCAACTTGTCATCGGTGTGTATGAACCCATTGAGCCGGACAGTATGGAAGTCGTTGGGATGGTGCTGGGCCATGTCGGTAACGACGTGTTCGACAAGCGTTGTTTTCCCGGAGCCACGGGGCCCGATAATGAGCATCGAGTTGCCTTCGCCATTGACGACGGTCTGCGAGACCAGCTGGTGGACTTTTTCGAGCGGCTCTTCCTGGCCAACCAGCTTGACTTTGCGTCGGCCCGTACACCGGTCAACAAGCACCCGTTGCCATGTCTTGAGATGATATTCTAGATTTGGCACATCAGGGATCACATATTCCTCCGCCTCTATATCCTCCTCCACCTCACTCTCCATCGTAAACTTGGCATACCGTTTTGCCGACGGCGTCTTGGTGACATCCTCCTGCGAACAGTTGATGCAGATCCACTCGCCCTGCGGCACCTCAGCCACCCTATGGCAAACCTGGTGATAACCCAGATTACAAACATCGCAAAAGATGATTTCATTCGGTGCCACTGACTCTCCCTTTTGGCAAATCTGACACACCTCGTTCACATACGTCTCCTCCGGCGTCCCACTCCGCTCTTCCCCTCGGTCCCTGCCGTCATCCTCATTCTCAGATTCCCCTTCCTGTTCTTCACCACCTGCCTTTTCCTGCATTTCCTCCCTCCTCGGCTCCGCCCTCTTCGTCGCCGCCCGCCTCAACTTCTCCGACAACGGTGTCAACTTCTCCCCCTCTGCCCTTGGTGTCGCCTGGAAAACCCCCGTCGCCGCCCTCTTCCCCGAGCCCGTCCCCGGCAAATCCTCAAACACAATCTCGCTCGTATTCCCCGGCGTCTTTCCCCCGCCAAAGTCAAACACCACATTCTTCCGCGCCCTCTCTTCGTTCCCCCGGCCCTTCCGACTCGGCGTCAAGATCCCCTTCAGCGGGCTTTTCAACGGACTCTTTAGCGGTGAATTTGGCGGCAACTTGATCTTACGTGGCGACATATCCGGAAATGGCACCGTCACCGTTGCTGTCACTCCTCCATTCTCCCCCGGCGGTGCCAACACCGGCTTACTCATCTTCGGCGGTCTCCCCCTCTTCTTCCCCAGTGCTGCCACCTTGACAGCCGCCATAGGCTCCTCCTCTCCCTGCTCCTCCTCATTCTCTTGCTGCAGCAGTTGCTCTTGTAGGAGAACATCCGGGTCGCGGGGCCGGTGGGCGAGGGGTTCGTCGGTGTTTGGGGGCAGTCCGGAGAGCGGGAGGGTGGGTGAAGAGGGGTATTCGAGGCGGCGGCGTTTTTGGAGGGTTCGGGACGTGGAGGTGGGGGTTATTGTGGAGTTTCCGGAGCGGATGCGTTTGCGTGTCGTGGTTGCTGTTGTTGGGGTTTTGTCCATTGTGGTAGTTATCGAGGGATTGTGACGGATGGGTTGTTGAGGTCTGTAGAGGCGGGATGGTTTCGTCTGTGTATATTTTGTCTAATAGAATATCTTGTAGTTTTTTAGTGTTTATTGTTTTTCAGGCATAAAATTGGGTGGTAATAAGGCACAAAAATGGTAATGTGAAGCTAGCAAAAGCTCAATTGCATAGTAAAGCCAGTTAAAGATGTTCTTAAAAACAAAATAATCCAATTTGGTTATAGAGGTCTACAGCTTACTCTCCATGCATTCCACAATTAGCACTCAAACCCATCACCACGCGCCCCGCGACGCGACCCCTGCAACAATTAGACAGCTAGTCACATGACAGAAACAAGGATACCCAAAATGGTAGGGTCTCGTACATTCACAAGGGTTAACATCCACAGCTCTGGCCATATCCATAAACAAAATTAAATGTCCTAAATATATATTCATTCTATATAGTCGAAATAGTCAACACTACTATCTCCCAAGTAATCAAAGAGGAGATTAATCCAGCAACTTGCCAGAAATGCTTTTGAAGCCGTATATAATGCAAACCAATAATTCCCGTCCAAACACTCAAGATACTGACTTCTGTCTGACCCAAACGCCGAAAATGCCATAAAGTAAACCAAAACTTTCCCATACCAATCCATACAAAAGAAAGAAAAAACCCAAGAAACTAGACAAGATTCCGTTAAGAAATCCCTAACCACATCTTGAACCTCTCGTAAGTATAGAAACTCACGGCCACCATTGGGACAACCTTGACATATCCAATCGTCAAGCCAACAAAGAGTCCTTTGAACCCACGTTCCTTAAAGATAATACCAATCGTCTCACTAATGCTACCACAACGGCCATCGCCAACGGCACCAGAAACTTGCATTCTCCGGCGGATGACCTCAAGTGGGTACGCCGAAGTCTGTGAAACCAAACCCGCAACACCACCAGCGAACATCTCAGCCCAGTACGTCAACGGGACCTTCTCCTCCGTCTCAGGGTACTCGCCCTTCTTCAGACAAGTCGCTCTCGCAAATGGCTCACTCCTCAGGATATCTCCCATGGTATCATGTGTCAAGAAAGACATACCAGCATACGGCAACATGCCGATTACCGTCGGGGCGAATCCTCTGTAGAAATTTGACAACCCGTAGCTGGCGAACATTGTTGAAGACCTAGCGCCCGCAGACTCACTGTAAATTTGTCTACAAATCATTCTCAACGTTGACCGGCCATCTCTCTTGGTCTCGAAAGCGAGACGAACGCGGATAAGTTCGAGGGGATATGTGAAGAATACCGATGTGACTCCGGATAGTGACCCCGAGACGAGCCGACGTAATGGCGTCTCTTGCTCGGGATTCTTGATGACGACGTGGCGAATCTGCTCGTAGGCGAGAAACTTGATGGCAGCATAGGGAAAGATACGAAGAAGTGTAGCCGAGTGACCCCGGAAGAGACCACTGGGACCGTCGGAGTGGTAGATCTGATGCATGGCCGAGGCAACACCTGACCAGGATCCTGTGTATTTGGAGAACTGTGGATTATTTGCTTGGAAGAGGATCTTTACTCTGTCCAAAGGAGCAACAATAGTTTTGGCCTATAGTAGGCATTGTTAGTACCAATTATTCTTTTCTCTTTGTATGCATACAAATTTGCATGCGTTGGTGATGATGGCAACTTACGGCACATCCTGCTAATCCACCAGCAGTTCCTGATCGCCAAACATAATCCCAGCTATGTTTATTTGCATACTGCTTGGTGACATCCTGTGAAGATTCTGATTGTATTGAGTTCGTACTACTTTTGGACGGTTTTGGCGAGAGCCCCGTAATGGAGCCCTCGTTAATCATGGCAGACGGCATATTCGACTTAGGTTTTGACGGCTGCCCGTTGTGATTTGAAGAGGGTGATAAATTAACTGAGTTTCAAGTCGAGTGTTAAGAGACAGGTTGGTGGGTTGGAGACCGTAGAGTTGTGATGAGAGCGACTTTTTATTATTTTTAATCAAGCAAAGTAATTGTAGTGTTTTCCAGTGATAGGAGTGATGGGGAATTTCTTTCAGGGTAATGGAAATGTGATATTGCTGACGAAATTTGGAGAATCTTATGACTTATTCGGTGGAGAGGGATGCCGATTTGTCGTGTGCGTGGGTGTGATTTATGCAAAACGAGACAAGAGTGACAGGTTCCGATAATATCGGTTACCAAAACGAAAAATTGGAGATTCAGAGTTTGCAGTTAGATGTCAGATGTGATGTCGAGTTGCCGCTGCTTACAGTTATCGAATCTGACAAGAGGGCTATCAAGCCGATGATGTCAATCAAGTGATGATAAAATTTGTGAATGATAAAAGATAAATCAGGAAAGACAACGAATCGCAGTTTTATGTGCTTCCAAATCTATAAAAAATGATGGTGGGTGACAGTTGGAAATTCGAAAATGCTCATAAATTACAGAGAAGTGAACGTTACCGGCAGAAAATTGACGTGAACCAAGAAACCAAAGATTTTGCAAAGCCAAGGCCACCTACCTCCTAATCAATCAAATGCCCTCAATTAATCTTCAGCCCTGTCAAAAAGTAGCCCAAGCCCGACTTACGAAAGGGAAAGGGCGAGCGGGAAAACGGTTAAAACGTCATAATTCTACCCAAAACCGGTAAAATGTGGATCCTGCGTTTTCTTCGGAGTTGAAGTTCAACGTTTCTTCCTTCCCCCAAAATTCTTTAGTGAGAACAAAAGTGAGCTTTCTATGTATATATAGCTAAAGTGGTCACGGGAATGTTTAGATTGTCAATTGGTGTGCCACACATGTTCAAAAAATCTCTCCTGAGACGTTGCGTATACATCAACATCCGCCCGGCAATTCACGATGCTTCAAACATGCCTTTATACCCGAGCCAGAGACAATTTTTCTCCTCTCTTGCAGCTAAAGCACCATGGCCACAGCGCACATATACATACTTTGCACCACCGTAAAACCTTAAAATTACAGGAAATAATTGGAGAAACTTCGCTTTTTCCCTTTTCCCATTTTCCAAAATCAAAAAAAAAAAATCAGTAATCTACATAAATCTCATCTTCTCCAAGAACCCTCTTCCCATAAAGTATTAGCAGAGCCTCAACCAACCCAAATGTAAACAAAAACATCACCCCCCCCTCGCCATCCCTGCCGCCCCCCTCCTACGGGTTTAACTCCCCGATACCGTCTATAACCGACAAAAATCAACTCCTTCCCTCCTTCCTTCCCGCGCACCGCTACTACAAACCCCAAATGTCTATCCTCTTCCGGTCCCGAGACGCTTCTGTCCTCCTCCTCGACGGCCCACGAACCATCGAAGAAGCCCAGCACCCCCTGCCGCTCCTTCACGATGCCGTACGCCGGCGGCGAATCCTCTCGGCAGAGCCTCCACCCACGCAGTATCCGCATCCCGCCCCGCCACAAACGCCCGATGCCTCCTCCTTCTTTGACACGCGCCCAGCGGCTGCCCAGCTAGCCGATTTGATGTGGAAGAGCCATGCCGAGAGGGCTCTCGAGGTGCTGAGGGCAGAGTATGTTGTGGGTAGCCCGGTTGCACATCCCCCTTTGTACTACCCTAGAATCACCGAGAAGACGAACACCGAAGGCCCTAGAGATGCCTGCCCAACAATGACAGCCATGTCTTCAATGCTCAATGAGCTAGCAATTTCCGACGCTGATGGTAGCACTAGTAGCAATAGTGATCAACTATTGTGTCCTTGTTATATCCCGCCTGGTTCCTTGCCCGTGCCTGGCAACGTCAATGAGACTCTACCACATTTTCATGATTATTCACCCCCGGTTGACCTGCTGGTCATGGATCCGCCGTGGCCCAATCGGTCGGCGGTGCGCCAGAGGAAAAGTGGACATGGTTACCACACAGAACATAACATGAAGTCGATAAGAGCCCTGTTGGCGGCCATGCCGGTGTCTTGGATGTTGGCGCCGGGGGGGGTAGTGGCCATCTGGGTCACAAATCGCCACGCCTTGTTGGAACTGCTGCAAGGATCGGGCGGGATCTTCCAGGCTTGGGGGGTCAGGGTTATTGCGGAGTGGATGTGGCTAAAGGTTGCCGCGGATGGGAGCCCCATTCAGTCGGTTGAGTATGGGTGGCGTCGACCTTGGGAGAGGTTGATATTTGTACAGAGGCCCGCAGAGGCGGGTTTTGGACTTGGAGAGACTATCATGAAGGAGCGTGTACTCGTTTCGGTCCCGGATGTCCATTCGCGGAAGCCTAATCTACGGGCAGTTTTTGCTGCGGATGGAATCATAGGTTGGAGAGGTGCAGAGGTGTTTGCACGGAATTTAACAACGGGATGGGCATCATTTGGTGATGAAGTTATGAAATTTCAATTTAAAGAGCATTGGGTTCTGGAATAGACAGTAACATATAGTACGTGTTAAGGCCTTTTTGGTAGACTGCATTCTTCTATTCAATGGGCCTCTCCATGGTAGACACAATTTCATTAGCATCATGTGTATATGAATCAAATTTCATAGCTGTTATACAATAGCAAACTCCAAATATCGTAACAAGTCCTTAGTATACAAATACACCTTCTCCCTTCTACGGAGAAGTCTCTTTCATCTCCGTTTTCACAGGTTTAGCCTTCTCAGCCCCCTTAGCCCCCTTTTTCTCCCAAATCTCATCCAACACCAACCCATTACTCCAAGTCACCTCCCCCTTCAACAACTTCTCCGCCTTCTCCCTCAACCCTCTATCATTAACCGACACCGGCTTCTTACTTGGTGCCAACGTCTCCATCTTATTCTGCGCCACCGCCTGCCTATTAACCTCCTCCGCATACTCACTCCTCGCATCCCACAACTTCTTATTCCACGGCTCGAGATCCCGCGGCAGCTCCGGCCACGCAAACGGCTCCACGAGTTCCACTGTCATGTACTTGTTGGGGGCCCCCCGGTGGATGCGGGCCCGCAAGTTGGCATTATCGGTGAGCGCGTTGATGACAGGAGACGGCGTCACGAGTGAGCAGACTGACTTAACTTCAACGTTGTAGAGGTTGAGCAGATAGTCGCGGAGGTCGAACTTGGTGAATCTAAGGGGAACTTTGAAGGTGGCGAAGTGCGGGTCCTGGTTCGGGCGGTGAATAAGGGCGACGAGAGCATTGGAGCTATATGACCAGTTAGCATCGAAGATCAAGCCATCATACCGTCGCATTGGAAGTCCTAGACGGACACAAGTATCTAGTAAAGTCTGGACAGGAGTTCCTTACAGGAAGACAGGCTTCTTGCCCAGCTTGAAAGCCGGGGATTTCCGCGCAATAGACGACATTTTTTGCGTGGTCATCGAATAATGGTAAAGACAAACTATAGGCGGCGCCGGGGTGTCGTCAATCTAAAGTAGTCAAGTCCGGACCTTTGCGAAAATAATGCCGGTGACGATTTTGACGCCACAATAATAAATGACAGATGTGGCGCTACGAATAGCTCAAGAAAGAAAATAAAAATAAAAATAAAGTTATCTTCTAACCCTAACAATACCTGATCTTTCCTGGTTAGAGTTTGACAAGCAAAAAGAGCAACTATGTAAACCGCAAACTAGGACATGAGACAAACTGATTTGCCGACTACCAAAAAAAAGTAAAAAACACAATACCAATCTAAAATATAACGGTATGCGTCTTAGAGCCACCAAAAACCAACAAAACCAATGTAGTTTCTCCATGTTAAACATACTACAAAAAATATAAAAAAGAATCGCCGACCGATGTGGGACTCGAACCCACAACCTCAGCTTTGCTTCCCAGATCATTCTAAGATAGGAGAGCTACGCGCTACCATTGCGCCAACCGGCCCCTGAGGGGTTGTTGGTACAAACCTGGCTGTTAGATCTTATAAATAATAGAAAAAGAAAAGTGCAAAACAACGACAAATGCTAACGGCTAACTCTGCTTACACACATAGAAAACATGCAAACCAGGGAATAATAATGGCTTGAGTACATTCTATACATTATCACAGTCTATATTCTACAGTCAACACCAAGTGAACACCGGGTTCTTGGTCTTGACAGCCTCTAACCGTTCAACAATCACCTTTCTCATTTGTCCCTCCATGCCTTGAGCCGCTGCATACCCTAAATCACCCTCAATGTCATCCTCCTCCAAGTCGCCATACAATCTATGGGCCACCCTGTTAGTTTGTTTTCTCGTGGCAGCCGTAGCATATGAATATCTGGTTTGATGAGATTTATTTGTGCTGCCACCACGTTCAGGGGAGTACACGTTTAACCGTGAGCTCTGCGGTCCCGACCGAGTATGCTTAGAAATGGTGGTATTCCTTGGCGGCGACATCTGAGGTGAAGATGTTGGGTTAAATCTTGAAGCTGATGGCATGGAACCAGGCTGCGACAGCCCGGATAGATCCTCATCAATAAGCCCCGTACCAGCGGCAGCTCTAGCAGCACCAATATCGAAATCATCAAAGCCAGCCGACTTCTGGCGTCTATGAATCTCAGATGAGGTGGGACGCATAGGCACGGCAACAGGCACCTCAACCAAGTCATCCCAGACACAAACCTTTGCCCGTCTAGTCAACTCCAAAGGACCGTGGTTCGCATCTTTCAGCGTTTCCACTACGTTCCAAGCCTGGCCTTTCATAACGGCCATTTGCTTAGCAAACATACGCTCCTGGAAGTCTTCATCCATCTGAAATACCTTGCGCAGTTCATGTTGCGTTTGACTCCACCAGTGAGTTGATGTCAATAATGGCAAGAAGTGATTGCGTGTCTTTTGAGAAAACGGTCTACCGATGAGGTCAACGGGAAGGAATAGCCAACCGAAGGGGAAACTGCGCCAGGCATCTGGGTGCTTCCAGGGCCACGATAGTGAATTGTCAATGGCACCAATTGTTATCTTGGGTTGCGGCGGAGTTGGAGCTGAGGGCTCCATAGGGTTTTGTGATTTGTAGGGGTTTGATGCACGACCAGGTTTTTGTGCCTTTTTTACTTGTTCCGGATCAGCAGGCTGAGTAGATGATGATCCGGAATTGCTTGAGCCCTCTTCTTCATCCTCTTCTTCATCGTCTATCAAACTGAACTGCATGGGCTCTGATTGAATAGTGACTTGCTGCGAAGACCAATCAACTTTTACCATCCAGTTGTCGAGGCCACGGTCCGTGTTCCGCATTATATAATCCAGAATGACTAACTTCTCCAACTCTTCTCTGAATGACTGCTTGAGCTCATCCGTCCAGCGGAAGTTATCAGGGCCCAGAGGTTCTGCTTCGGGGTCATAATCTGGCTCACGCTCCGCCGCTCTTCTCGCCGACAATGGCCGACAAGAGTCAGTCCATCTCTCTGACCGGGTTCGACGCAAGCCATCTCTGGCTGTCCGGAACCCAGACCAGTACTGATCTGGCCAAGGATTCTCTCGGAGGAAGACATTAGCATCCTTAAATCCCTTTAAGAAAACTTGGAAACTACCGGGCTTCTTAGGCAAGTCCTTCTTCTTGCGCGAGAAGCTGTGGCGGTCCCAGAATGGGTAGTGGAATGATTTTGAAGATAAGTAGACAACGCCGGTATATGGGACCATGTGTGTACGAAGCTGGCAGTCGAGAGTGTAGGCCGCGGCTTCGGAAACGTATGAAAGATTGGGAATCAAACTATGGAGATTAATATTAGCAAATGATTTGTTATGAAGATCACTTAGACAACATAAGCTTAATGACTTACCAAGCTCTGCCGAAGAAGCAAGGAAACATATTCCGGTGAATCCACTTATTCCATTTTGGATTACCGGCCGCATACGGTTCCTCATCCTTGGGCTTGAACACACCAACAACTTTGCCATCCATATTCTGCGCAAAGTAACTCCCTGAACTCCCCTGACTGATCATTCGGGGGTGAACCCCCCTCTGAATAGCCCTTCTCACACTGCTAACAATACTCTCGAATTCCTCTTTGCTCATCAATGGCTGCACATCGTTCAACTTTTCCGGCGGAATCGGCACCACCCCCTCTGGCGCCTGGAAAACCGTATGGTGAATTTCAAGTCGCTCTTCCTCACCGGGACGCAACCTTTGTGTTCTCTTAAACTTTTGAGCAATCTCGTCTGCCCACCGCTCTAGACGAGCATTGATGGCTCCGATATCCACACCTCCCGATCCCGCACGCCGGTGGTTCCGTCTAGTGTGTGATGAAGCACGTAGAGGCGCATGAGAGGTGTATCTATTTGAGGCATTGGGGGGTAATGAGGCAAATGATTGAGAGAGAGGCTCATCGTCAGAATCGCTGTTGGCGTCAGCCTGCGCGAGCCTTTCATAGCCGGTGGGAGCCATGGCTACTTGATCGGATCCCGGTGGTGCCGGGAGACAGAATATAGATAGAGGCTAAGTTGAATATAAAGTTGCGCAAGTTAAAATGCCTTTGCGCCAGAAGATTCCCGTATGCGACTAGATAGATGGTGATGTTAATGATGGCGAGCAGGGCTGCTGATTAAGCGAGGCTGTCGCAGGGTCATGATCGACGGGACTGGTAGTGGTGTGACTTGATCGCCAAAGATTCTATGTAGATTGAGTTGGGCAATAACAAAATTGCAGGTGGCAGATATGCAAAGATGTTTCGCAAGTTTGACTACGTGAAACGTCAAGTGTCAATTCGCAAATGGCAACGTCTAAGCATGGGGCGGATGCGTTGCTCTGGATAAAGTCGAGGTGTATTCGTAGGATCCAGACAGGGATTCGACAAGGATAAGTACACAAACTTTCTAGACCCTAATCAGAATTCAGGGTTTCTGACAACTCCATGACATCACTAGATTGCGTCACGAGTGTTTTGAAAAAAAGAATTTGAAAAGACAAAAGACAATACGCATTTTAATACCCTAGAAATATCAAATACTAACAAATGCCGTTAATAAAATCGCATTACACTTAAACACGCATATATACAACAGCAACCTTCTACATCCGCGGGCTTCTCAAGAACCCGACAACACCACTGCAATAACCAACCAAATCATCTAACCGCGCACTCTCCTTCTCCTGGTTCGCCTTCCACTCTGCGAGTTCTGCTAACAAACCCTCACTCTCTATGATAGTGTCGGAGTGCAAACGCAGAAACACGGACATCCACGCTTGCATGAGTTCGTAATCGCGACGAGCTTTGAGGCGCTGAGTGAGTGCACGGATGAAGTGGAGGAGTTCATTGCCGGCAGGGCCGGAAGAACCAGGGGACAGAGAGCGGAGCTCAAAGTCAGTGGTTGAGGGAGCAAGAGACTTCAGATGTTCAATGAAAGGAGTATCTGGAAGTCAACGTTAGTAAAATGCAAACGGCATAAGTATCATGCTTGGTAGGGACTCACAATCATCACTAGCAGAGGCAGAAAGAAGCTTCTCAGTAAAAAGTTCCTGCGCTCTCATCTTTTCTAATCGGGTAATTCTAGATTCACTTTCTTTCTTCTCGCCTTTCATCTTGTTTATTTCCCTCCCACCAACGGAAGGCAGAAAGAATGGCACTGCCTCAGGAACCTTGGGGGCTTCCTTTGGCTTATTTCTTTGCTTGATGAGATCCAAGTGGATTAATGTTTGCCATCTAGCCTTGGGCACAAGTGAGAGCGTCATCATCTCCTTATCTAGCTGATCGATTGTTGGAACCATAGCGCCTTCCTCAATCTCCTCTGGTTTATTGTCCAGAGCAGCCTCCAAAATGGCGGTGCTACCTTCTCCGGAGGCTGTAGGAACTTGTGTAACAGCGAGTTCGGTCTCGGAGATTTGGCGGGTAGCAACGTGGCGGAATAAGGACTTGTTGGTCCAAATGTTCACACCCATATCACCGCCAATGGCGGTAGCGAGATACTCGCCAGTGGCAGACATGGCCAGGGCTGAGCAAGGGGACTCAAGACGGATACCATCAATAAGGTGACCAGTGGCAAGATCGTAGACACGAATGACGGAATCAGCTGCGGAGGCAATGACCCAACGACCATCGTTAGAGAAGCATAGGTCGAGGATAGCGCCGGCGGCACCACGGAACTCACGGATAGTCCGGCGGGTCTCCATATCAATAATGCGGATAGAGTTGTCTGAGCAAGCAATAGCAAACAGATCATTGTCAGCATGATAACGAAGAGCGGTGATGGAAATATTAGCCCATTCGATCTGGTGGAGCAGATTACCAGTGAGGAAGTCCCAGAACTTCACCCGACCATCTGTACCAGCTGAGATGATGAATTTGTTGAGGTTGTCGACGACAACACCGGTAACAGCACCAGTGTGCTGGCCCGTACCTGGAGGGAAAGCAGCCGAGGAAGTCTTGCTCTGCAGTTGAGAAATACCATCGGCTTGCCGGAGCTGTTGCATCTTGAGTTGTCTGGCCTGGGCAGGAGTCAGGCGAGAGGGAAAACGCTGCTGAGAGTTACCAGACTGCAGGTTGAACATCTCCAAAGAACCACCTTCGGAACCAATAAGAGCAAAGTGACCACAAGAACTCATGGCAACCGAAGAAACATTGGTACCATCGGCAGTCTGGAACATCCATCTACCGGCACGCTTACGGCCCCAAAACCAAGTACGAGCGAAAGGATCACCCTTGTGACCAGTGACAACACTCTCCCAACCAGTCATGGAACTGATTTCAGCATCAGTGAAGATTTTCTTGGATTTTTGGTTACCCAAAACCTTTTGCCAGATATGCAACTTGCCAGGAATAGCACCCATGCCACCATCACGGTTCAGCGAAGAAGCAATGCAGGTAATTTCGGGAGCCTTTAGGTCTTCAAGAGAAGTAGTGGGGCCATGGGTGAGGGTGCTGAGTGATAGAATACCCGCCTTCTTTGCTTTCTTGCGGATGGCACCTTGAGAAAGTTCAGTACTCTGGCCGTCGCGACGCAAACTCCAACCCCACAAACTACGATCTAGACTACCAGAAAGTAGCCATTTATTGCCTGCCTCGGAACCATCGAAGTCGGAGGGAAGGAAGTGCAAGCAAGAGACGGGACCAGCATGGCCCGAACGAGAGTGGAGAATACGGGGAATTGGGCTGAAGGGAGTCTCATCAAATATCCAGGACTTGAGGGAATTGTCGCGACCCGACGTGATAATCAAAGGTTGACCAGCGAGGAAATCAACCTTGGCAATACCGCCGCGGACTAATCTGCCGTGAGCGGCAGGAGGGTTATGCGCGCTGCGCAGAACACCCATGATTCGACCACCCTTGTTCAAGTCCCAGAAAGTTACATCACCACTGGTAACACTGGAGGTGGCCATGACACCGTCCTTCGTACCATCCTGACTAGCACCGAGACCGTCAGTACGGAAGGAGATAGACGAGACTGGAGTTTTGGCCGTACCAGCCATGATCTGGACTACTGGGCGATCATAGAGGACATCCTGGATGATAAGAGGACCGGATTCGTAGGCGATGGCGAGTAGAGACAAAGCGGGAGTAGGGCGTATGCAAACAACGGCGCCCAGATTAGCGGACGGGGGGACCATGGTATAAAGCAGTTTTCCGGTACTGATGTTCCAGATTTCAACCCAGCCATTCTTGCGACCGACAAAGATCTTGTTTAAGTAGGTGGGCATGTTGGTAATGCCACCGGTGATCTCATTGTCGCCGGAAGTCGTCGCGGTAAGGTGAATAGTCGTGTAATGGTCAAAGGTATCCGCCTTCCAAACTTCAATGAGGGTTTTAGCAGCACCGACAATCCACTGACCGAAGATCAGAAGTTGAGTGATGGGCTCCTTGAGGTCAGCAGGAACATCAAGCTCTGCAACTTTGCGGCCGCGCTGGAAAACCCAGATGCCCTGAGACTCATTGTTCGCGCGGTTGCCGAAGGCAGCAAGAACCTTGGTTTTATAGGCAAGAGTCGCAGTGATCTCAGCAGAAGTCTGGGGACGGGAGATGAAGACGAGGTTCAGACCACGCTTGAGATCGTAGGTCTGGAGGGAGCGGCCAATCGAGGTGGTGATCTGGAAGGTGGTCTTGCCGAGAGGAACGGAAGTGAAGGGAACATTGGTAGGCGAGACGAGACCGACAGTCTGTAGAGAGAGGTAGATTAGAATTATGCCTATGATTTCGCAATTGTGTTTCTTAGAGCCAACTGCGAGCTTACCCGGAACGGCGCAAAGATTGCCGGCTGTCTCTGGACACCAGCGGTCACCTTGGCTACGGTGATGCGTTTCTGGCGCTTGACGATGGGACCGTCAATCTGAGCGGAGGGCATTATGGAGACTCCGGGAGTTTAAAAGTAGAAGGTTCACAAAACAAAGGCTCATAATCTTGATCTTGATCCTCTCAACAGTTTCTTTCCTTGTACTTTTTTTTCTATTGCGTTTCGCTATACTGAATTCTAGAAATTTTTCTGGGCCTAGTTCTGTATATGGAAGGTGGGGCGTCTTATCGGTATCATGGCGTTGAATGTGGCTGGAGTGTGTGTAACCCTAATTATTTGAAGCCTAATATAAAAAACATTAAATTTCATAATCCAAGAGTTTACTACGTTAATATCTATCTAAGTTATTGTATGAAAATGAAAATAGCAGATACTAAAGTAGCATGGTACTACACGGAAAGCTAATGAAACTACAACATGGGCTAATATTAAGTATCTTAAACTATCTAATATGCAAAGAATAATACCGATTTGTATAATACAGTAGCTGAAATGGATATTTGATAGAAGAACGACTCAAGTACCTCTGCAGTACTCGTTAAGCAACATGATTACAAAACAACTCATATCCCCAGTACAAGTGTCGATGGTTCATGAATTGATTCGATGACGTCAATATTTTGGTATTTACAGACGTTCATGCTCTAAGTCTTGTGGATTAGAGTTTTACACAAGGTCATGATAGTTCTTTACATATAAAGATCCAAAACAACCACGACATCAGTCTTCATAAAGACAACTGAGAGCTACTAGATTTACTAGAAACTTACCCATACTTTCATGTTCTATGCCAACGCAAATAGTAAATTTTTACCAATATTGCCGCCGCTCAGATATCCCTAGTCTTCCATTCTCCACCCCCATGCATTTCAGCACACACCTCATAAGATACACATCCGTTTCTGTCATCACCACCGGCAATGCCTCGCAATACCGGCACAACGATGAACATCAAGGAAACAAATTCCGGGAGACTGCATTAGGGAGGGGATCACCGAATGCAGCTTCCCACATTCCAAGGTCGCCAGGATGAATGGTCTGCGACCACTTTCTACTAACCAATGATATGTCAGGATGTAGGTCTGTGTAGTGGTTAGCTCAATTCACCGCCTAAATATATTCGACAAGCAGTATGTGAACTTCCAGGTACTTGAGGCCTCTGGACACAGTTGTGTCCCGCCTGTGTTAGAAGGGATAATGCACTCGCATCCATGACTTGCGCTCGCCTACAAAAGTTTATCTGAGTTTATCTGGGGCATAGCTTTGAGTGCCGAGTGGCGTTAACGTCGAGTGTGATGTAATCTTTCTTTGTTGCAACTCGCTTCATAGCATTGCTTCAACATATCTTGTCATTTTCGTTGCATCAATAGCGGCCAAGATCTCCCGACTTTGCCTTGGCACAGCTGTCAGAGCTCAATTTTGTCGACTATCTGACTTGAAGGTGTAGTTGACGTTATTGCCACATCTTGAATTGTGGATCTCTGATTCTAACCGCCAAGAGGCCGGAGAACCTTAATCTATGACCGCACAATTCTTATATGCGGATAAAGTTTGATTTTTGACGTAGCGGTTACGCCCCTTCACAATAAGAATTCCCTGGATCAATGCCATCTCCTAATCTGTACCTTACAGCCCAACCCCACATTGAGTCCATACCTCATCTTATCAATACCCCTCCACTACCAAAAATTTCCAAAACTCAAGTGTCATCGTATACATACTCAATCATGGATCTCAAAGAGGAGGGGCCGTCTATGGCGGTGAATGTCGTTGATTTTGCCTTTCAGAATCCAACGATTTCTGAGTCTCCTGTAGTTGAAACTGTACTAAGTTCTAGTATTGAGCTTCCCCAGGACCAGATCCACCAAACAGGAACAACAGAGACTTCTGGACCCACTGCGGAAACCTCAGCTCAGGATATTGCATCATCAATTCCCACATCGGAAGGTGCTGACACATTTGCGATTCTTTCCCCGCCGGACGCATCAATAACTCTGCTAGCGACTACCTTTGACAGCGAAACCCTAGCCGCGTCAGCGAGCAATTCTGCGCCAGCACTAGAGTCCAAATCTGCCTCGTTAATTACATCTGATCTTCCTCTTTCATCAACTCCTGTCCAAACATCGGAATCCAATATCATCACCAGCATTAGCAGCACTAGTTTATCTCCTACTTCTGCACAGACCAGTCAGTCTGCTATCAACATTGCCATGTCCAACCAGCAGAACAACTCTTCTAATCTCAACACTCTTCAACCTCCTTCTGCTAACCCCCTAGCGGCCGACGCCCCCGCCCCTACCAGTGACGCTGCTCTGACCTCTCAATCTTCTTCATCCGATTTTGCCACTAAGAGGACATCGGTCTCTTCGATGTATTCACTCGCTTCAGCCCGTGGTATCCATAGCTCTGCTGCCTCTGCTAATAGCTCCGAGTCCGGTGCTCGCGGACACTCTGGGCCGACGAGTGCTGCAGTTGTCACATCGCATAATCATATGGCTGGCCATGAAGCTGTCAAGAGAGCTCAGCCTACGACTAGTAGAGAGGGCGGTGCGCCATCTGGGCGCGAAAGAAGTCGGGCGAACAGAAGATTCAGTCAGAGCACTGGGGCTAGTAGCCATAGCCCAAGTAGCGACCGACTGCATCACCACCACAAATCTGACGGTAAGCAGAGAAATAACCGGCAACTGTGACAAATACTAATTGCGTCAGTAAAACCTTCTGCTTGGGGTACCATTGGTATTTGCGCATTGGACGTCAAAGCCCGTAGCAAGCCTAGTCGCAGTATCCTTAACCGTTTAATCTCCAACCGAGAATTCGACGTTGTTGTCTTTGGCGACAAGACGATTCTTGACGAGGGTGAGTCTTACATCTTTCATGTTTCTGGCTGGGTGAATATATGTTAACATGTCGTAGATGTGGAGAATTGGCCTCTTTGGTATGAAAACTTCAGCCACAGCGTTACACTATACCTGGTACATGCCCCAATCCGGTAATCTGACTAACACATCATCTTAACATAGTGATTATCTGATATGTTTCTACTCCGGTGGCTTTCCATTGGACAAAGCTATCTCCTACGTTAAACTTCGTAGACCTTTCTGTGTCAATGACGTTCCGATGCAAAAGATTCTCTGGGACCGTCGTCTCTGTCTCCAATTGCTCAACAAGGTCGGCGTTCCGACCCCAGCTCGTGTTGAGGTCACTCGTGATGGCGGTGGGGCTATCTTGACTCCTGAACTCCGCAAGCAAATAAAAGATGTAACCGGTATCACTATCGAACCCAGCGAAAATGGTAGCATTCCTGTTCCCCAAAAGGTCGAGATGATTGAAGATGGTGATGCCATCTCTGTTGATGGCAAAGTCTTGAGGAAGCCTTTTGTTGAGAAGCCGACCAGTGGTGAAGATCATAACATCATAATTTACTACCCGAAGTCTTCCGGCGGCGGGGCTCGCAAATTGTTCCGCAAGATTGGCAACAAGAGCTCCGAATATATTGCCGAACTCAGCACTCCCCGTGCTATTATCGAACCTAACAGCAGCTACATCTACGAACAATTCACTAAGGTTGATAACGCCGAAGATGTCAAGGCCTACACTGTTGGCCCTAACTACTGCCACGCTGAGACTCGCAAGTCTCCCGTAGTGGATGGCATCGTTCGCCGTAACACCCATGGAAAAGAGATTCGCTACGTCACTGCCTTGACGCCCGATGAGAAGGAGATGGCTAGCAAGATCTCGAAAATATTTGGCCAACGTGTCTGCGGCTTTGATATGTTGCGAGCCTCCGGCAAAAGTTTTGTTATTGATGTTAATGGGTGGAGTTTTGTCAAGGACAATGATGATTACTACGATCATTGTGCGTCTATCCTAAAGGACCTGTTTGTCAAAGACCGCATTCGCAGGAACACAACACTTCCCTCTCCTAGTCTGAGTGAGAATGGCTCACGGACAGGCACAGGCAAAGATCATGTGATTATCGATGGGGAGCACCTGGATCGCAAGATTAGTCGCACTGATTCCACGGCTGCCAGTACTGCGGTCCCTGCTTCCAATACTTCTGTCAAGTCTATGAGAGTCCAGAATTCCGGAGAAGCGACTCAGGCTCCGTCCGTCTGCCCTTCGGTCAAATCTATGCTCCTTGACCATCCTCCTCATGTCGACACAGCTGGTGAGGAACATGAGCCTAAAGCTGAAGAGATACCACCTCCTGCGGCCCCCCCTCTTCCCAAAACTCCTTGGAAGCTCAAAGGCATCGTGTCTGTCATCCGTCATGCTGATCGCACGCCGAAGCAAAAGTACAAGTTCACTTTCCACACAGAGCCTTTCATAGCGCTGCTCAAAGGACACCAGGAAGAGGTTCTTCTTATTGGCGAGGCGGCCCTGGCTAGCGTTCGACATGCTGTCGATCGCGCCATGGCACAAGGCATCGAAGATCCTGCCAAACTTAAGCTATTACAAACCGTTTTGATCAAGAAGGGCCCGTGGCCGGGTACCAAGGTTCAGATCAAGCCCATGTTCCGGAAAAAGAAGACCGACGTCCCTGGCGAGTCTACGTCAACGGACACGTCCATTCCTTCAGTATTAAATAAGGGTGTTGCTGGTAAGTTTGGGACTGTGACTGTCCCTGCAGCCTTCACCACTATTGCGGCCTCAGGTCGTCCCATGCCGCCTGTAGACCGCCGCCCTCACAGACAGGACTCTTTGAGTGGAGTAACCATGTCTCGCATTACGGCTGCTGAGGATGGTCTTGTTTTTGATAAATTGCAGCTGATTGTCAAATGGGGTGGTGAGCCTACTCACTCTGCGCGCTACCAGGCCCAGGAACTGGGTTCCAATATGCGCAATGACATCGCCCTTCTCAACCATGATGTCTTGGACGAAGTTCACATCTACTCGAACTCAGAGCGCCGTGTCACCACAAGTGCACATATCTGGGCTAGTGCTTTTATGGGGCAGAAGCTGCCAGATGACTTTATCAAGATTCGAAAGGACCTGCTAGATGACTCCAATGCTGCCAAGGATGAGATGAACAAGGTCAAGAAAAAGCTAAAGGGCCTGCTGCGCGAAGGCAATGAACGTCCTCAGCAGTTCGCGTGGCCTCCAAAATTCCCTGAGCCGTACGACATTCAAAAGCGCGTGGTTGCTTTGATGAAGTTCCACCGGAAGGTCATGCACTCGAACTACGAGCGCCTGGAGGTAGCAGCAGCAGCAGCAGCGGCTGAGAACCCGGCGCCTTCTGGTGCTCAGTCATCTTCTGCTTCGGTCAAAGATCTTGATGTGACTACCACTGCTAGCGTCTCCAGTACTCCTCCCTCTACAACTGGAATTCCTACCTCAACTCCTAATTCAACAAATGTGCCCAGGAGCAGCGATACCAAAGCTCTGCATTTTAGATGGTGCTGCGGTGAAGACACTGATCTTTTCCGTGAACGTTGGGAAAAGCTATTTATTGAATTCTGTGACAACGAAAAGGTCGATCCCAGCAAGATCTCGGAACTGTACGATACTATGAAATTTGACGCTTTGCATAACCGGACATTCCTGGAATGGGTCTTTAAACCTTCCCGAGCCCAATTGGAGGAGGAGTTTGGCATTGTGCTCCCCGACAAGAACAGGGAAAAGGAAGAAGAACGTGTTCGCCTTGAGAAAGAACGCGAAGAGGAAGAGAAGAGGAATAAGGCTGCCGCCCAAGGTGGCGTCCGTCGGTTGTTCCGTCGTAGATCGTTCCTCAACCAATTCCGCCACTTTGCCGAGTCCACCGCGCCCAGACAGCCTCCCCCCGAACAATATTTCCACATTGAAGAAGGCAACACGCAGAACAAGGCCAAGGTTGGGGCTGAGTTTGAGCCCCTTCGTGAGCTCTATCACCTCGCCAAGGTCTTGTTTGACTTCATCTGCCCTCAGGAATACGGTATTTCGGATGCCGAGAAATTGGAGATTGGTTTGCTCACGTCGCTGCCTCTGTTGAAAGAGATTGTCCATGCTTTGGAAGAGATGCAGGCCTCAGA
Organism: Ambrosiella xylebori; assembly: GCA_002778035.1. Classification (NCBI taxonomy): domain Eukaryota; kingdom Fungi; phylum Ascomycota; class Sordariomycetes; order Microascales; family Ceratocystidaceae; genus Ambrosiella; species Ambrosiella xylebori. Next base: position 2,928,490 of record PCDO01000002.1, read on the forward strand.
TGATTGCAAATCATTTTTCTACTTTACTAAGGAATCGCATATTTACACGCTTCTCAATTGTATCCTGGAGGGTGGTATTGAAACCAAGATCAGCCGAAGCACTATTCCAGAGTTGGATTACCTCTCACAGATCAGCTTTGAATTGTATGAGTCGGAGATTACCCGCAAGTTCCAGGGCCCTGTAAATGCTCCGACAGCCACTGTTGAGAATGCTACGGAAGGTATTGGTAGTGTTTCCTCGGCCGACGGTGCGGCGAATGCTAGTGGTAACAGCTCAGGTGACGCGGAGAAGACGGAGGACGAAGCCCATGTTCCTATTCCTGGGCAAAGCGATGAAACCGAATTTGCCTATAGTATTCGTATCTCGATCAGTCCCGGATGTCATGTGCTGGATCCTCTGGATGTCCAGTTGGACAGCAAGCACTGCATCAGCTGTGCTCCTCGCCGCAGCTTAACCCCCCACGCCGATTGGCAGGAAGTAATCAAGACCCTGCGCGCCAAGTTCAATCAGTAAGTTGTGTCCCTTGTCGCTACAATGACGATATAAAAGATAAGCAGGAGAGGATGAAACATGACGGTCATCACATGATAATATAACGTCGTCTTATACCGTGTTTCCAGCAGGGATGTGGACGGTCGAACCTATTGCTCACCATGATATCCGGCCTGCCTAGCGAGAGCCCTGTGCTAACCATGTATGATTGCGTTACGTGCTTACAGGGTCAGGTTGCCCAAGTCATTCATTGCCATCAACTTGTCTGAGGCCTTCTCGCTGGGCCAACCGCAGGCGCAACCACAGGCGGCTCTTGAGGATAAGAATGGTAAACAGCCCTTGGAAGGTGCCAGACCTCCGAGGTTGCAAAGCCTAGAAGTGCAAATGGACGTGCTGGAAGCTAGTAGAAGCAGCGTCATCAGTGAATCGGTTACTCCGGCAGAATCAGCAGCCCTGTTGGATGCCCACGGTGCTATGCCGACGGGGGGTACTTCGAAGAAAGGGGAGATTTTGAAGGCGTTGAGGCAGCAGATGCTGGTGGAGGCGGCGACGAGAGTGATTGATGCCGCAGGTGAGGAGCCCGGTGCCGGCGATGTTATTGCTGGAGAGGTGGATGCCCATGGGCACGTTTCACCGTAAGGAATGCATCACCCATGACGACGTATACAAGATTGACTAATGAAGGTTACAGTGCAACAAGCGATGAGCGTATATAGTTACGCTCAATAGAGCATTGTTTACGATTAGATCCATTACATCATTATGCGAGTTCACCCTCGCCATTTAAACCTTGGTTCTGTTGTTTCAAGTGGATATGGTCGGCCACGTGAAGGTTTCTCGTACGAGATGTTTATTATTTTTTCGTAGAGTATTTATGATGATGTTTTTGGCGAGAGTAATCGGGGATAACGCTTGTTCACGGATCTCGGAGGCAATTCCGGTGCCGCGGGTTGGGAGTGGTCTGTGGGTACCAGGGACGGGGTATTGGGATTATTTAGCTAGGCTGGAATTTACGTGGGTTTACCGGGGTAGGAGAGAGAAGGTCGGGACGAGGAAGTTGTATTTAGGCAGATATCAGTGTTAGGGTTAATATGTATTGTAGTTGTTTCATGGAAAGGAAGGGTTAATAAGGTTACATTTGCGATTCTTCACGTGATGGGAGGGGATATGCATAATGGGGGTGTTATTGAGAATGCTTGTTGAGGAGTGTTCCTTGCAGATGCCGTGTTACAGTGATTATGAGGGGGGTGAGATTTTGAGTAGAGGGCGGCGTTAGAGTTTTTGATGTGGATCGAGAGAGTTAAGGCCGAGATGGAGAGGGTTTGTTGGCGTAACCAACCCCACGAGATGGAGACGTGGTGAACGGCGGTAGAGACACGGATGGCTTATCTTTTTTTTGTTGTTTCTTTGTAGAGGGAGAGAGACAGTTTCCGGTGGAATGGGGAAGAAGGGGCGCACAGCTGGTTAGCTGAGGGCTGTTAGATGGGTGGTACAAACAAGTTGTTGAAGTACGCTAAATGTTTTTTGTGCAGCATTGATCAGAGGATACAGTTTTTTGATGGGGGTGTTTTGTTTTTTTGTTCTCGTGAATGTGGATGTGTAATGGTTTGTGGGTAGGTGGAGATATGGCAGGGCTTCAAGAGGAGGGGAAGACCAAACACATGATGATAAGGAAATACATTGACGGGACTGATTAATCATGTTTGGGTGAAGTTAGATATTTACTAACGAACGGCTAACGGTTGGTTGGTCGACCGATCCGGCGGATGAAAAGAAAACATGGATGAAAAATAGATACCAACACACCTATGACGCAGCGACGCAGCGACGCAGTGATCTTCTATTACACATTACACGCCCTCGTCTTCCGGGAGAAGTTGGACAAGGGGGAAGGGAAGAAGAGCAAAGAGGGGACAGGGACTGAAGGAGGTAGTTATAGTTGGGCACGGACGGGATAGAGCATTGGCGGGTGAGGATCATGGGAGGTGTCTAGTGGGGGGTAGTGTAAATCAATACGTATGCATGTAACGTCTTGTATTTTATTTTCTTTTTATGGTTGGTTATTCAGTACGAAAGAGGATAGACTTGGCGAGTAATTGCCGGCGGGATGATGAAGGACTTGCTGGTGGGTATTTAGGTGGGATGCCGTGCACAGGGTAGAGAAGGGCAATTATATATATATGTATATGTATATGTACATATATACCGTTTACATGCTGTTGACTCCCTATTTCTGTATTGCATTCCTATCTTGATCTCTCTGTGCTCTTTTCTACCTGTTGTTATCCGGACTGTTCTGTTGTGTTATTATTTATGTACTGAATTGTCAATCACGGCCGATCAAGTGCGAGTGACTTCATATAAGAGAAGCGGCCGACAAGTTAGTCACAAGTACTTTTCTCTCAGTCCTATTTTTTTCTCTGACTGTATAGCACACTTTGACGCCTCGGCTGAACTCTCTTAGCGGTCATTTACAAGTCCGTCATCACCACCAATTTGCCAAGTTCACACTCATTGTACACTCCCCATCACCCCAATCGCCACGATCACCGCTAACTATACCAGGTAAAGGCCTTCACCTCAGGTTAGCTACTGCTCAGCCAAACGATATCTGTCGTGAGACAAACGCCAACTTTTTCTCTGATTGTTTCTCTGTTTTTAATGCTCACCGGACCCACCCACACCAAACCTATCCACAAACGCTACCCTCATCACCTGCCATTTTGTGATACTGCTGGCCCTGTGGCCCATTACTGAACCTTATCCCCGTCATAGTGTTCGTTCTTTCCAGTCCACCAACATTAGACGAAAACTCGAATTTGTGCCCCACCTCCTGTATAGTGGCAGAAAAGGGAAAGACAACGGCAAAACACATACATTATCTGCTTTCTAGTTTCCCAAGTAGGAAACAATAGACCCCCTTTTTTTTTCTTTCTGTAAGAGAGACACAGACAGATTTCTGTGGGGGTTCGCGCGGTTAGATAGAGATAGCTGTGACATACACCTCTTCCGGGAAAATCGATCGGAGGAAACTTTGATTGTGGTGAGGGGTTAAGAGAGATCGGAAACGGTAAGATCTCAAAATTTGTCTTTGCAAAGAAGGGTGTGCGTGGTAACTACTCTGACAACAGTGGACCGTTGGGGTTGATCTTTTGTTGAAGAGTGACAGCTGAGTAAAAAGAAGAAGGAACCTCTGGCTGATTGCGAGTTGAAATCCGGGTATAAAGAAGGGACGCCGCCGTCGTTGTTCTCTCATCTTGTTTCTTTCTTTTTCATCGGCATCGCCAACAAATTTCTTCTTTCTTTTGTCTTTAGTCCAAAAAAGATTGACGGCTTTTGGGTCGTTTATCTAAATTCCACCCGAAATACTACTGTATTTCGAGTAAGTTCTTCCCACTCATCTTCATCCCCTCCTACATAACATCTCCAGATACTAACACTAAAACCAAAGAAAAGGTTGACCTCTCTTTTCTTTTTCTTCTTTCCCTCTCTTGCCGTGCTTTCTTTCCTTAATCATGGCCGCCCAATCAAAGGAAACCCCCATTGACCAGGCAAACAGTGTACACCGTTGTGCGCATAAGTACGAACTCATAAAGTCGTCCAGCACGCTGTTAACCTGGACGTGTACATTTTGTTACTCGGGACCGCACTGGATGATTTACCAGTGCAAGTTTTGCCAGTTGAAGGTGTGCAAGGACTGCCAGCTGTAGATTGGCAAATGCTTCTGAGAGTTCCTATGCTCACCTAGTTTTAATGTATATATCGACGGTTGTCACTGCGGCTTCTTTATTTCTTTTATGTTTCTCTATGTTACGGTGGAGGGGTTTGGCGAATAGGTTTGATATGAAACCAATGTTTTTCACAATATTATCTTCCTTTTTTTTCCGTTTCTTTTTTCTGTGGTATCTTCCATCATTGGCCAATTACATTCACATTGCTCCATAGTATCACACGAGAAGCAAGATTTCCGGATAAAACACTCTGCCTCTTGATTAAGGTGGTTCCAGGTTACAAACCCAAATCCTATTTCCATGGCCTAAGATACCCTAAGGGTTAGGGTCCATTTACAGGCCTCGTGTAACAATGGCCAACTTCAGTGCATCAAGGGGAGCTGGCGGCTACTTTTGGTTTCTATATTGGTAATGCTAATGATGGTGCTGGCTGCTGGCTAGCTAAAGTTTGCAGGATATGCCGTCAGTTCACTGATATTGGAGGCTGCCTTGCGGAGAGTGACCAGCAGTCAAAGGAGTAACAAAAGAGAGGTGAATTTCCTCTTCTGTCAGATTTTCTTTTTCAGGTCCAAACTCTGACTTTGATAAAGATGCTTGAATTTCTTGGCTACGGTCCAGAGATGGGTTGAATGGGGATGCAATGGGCCATCGGGAATCGGGAACCTTTCTGAAATTATTCGAGGCAATATGCACAAATGATTTGGAGGGAGGGCCGTTATTGTATTCTTGTTCTGTGAGCATCATCCGGAAACTATGGATACATGCCAATATTCCCATTCACCAATGCTACGGCATCGTCTCATTGTCATTTCTTGTGGTACTCGTACGTACTTCTTGCCTGCTGTATAGAAGTATTTATAAAGAATGACCCAGCCTGATCCAGCTTTTGGTCCCCAAAATTTAGACACCATCTAGTGGTGACGAAATAGATTTCGGGGAAGTATTTCGTGTGCTTTTGGGTGTTGGATGCAAGATCCAGAGGCAGACTTTTTTTCTGGTTCATAGGGGTGGAGTCTTGATTGATTACAAACACTGAGTGTATGATGACATCCTAGGAGATATTCGGCGATATGGTAATAGCTCCATAGCTCAACTATAGAGATACCGGCCTCAGCGTTACGTTACCGATGGCCCGACAGGTGAGCTTTCTGTGTTATTTGCTGGCTTTGCTTTACAAGCTTGAGCACACCTTTCCAGCACTCAGGGTAATTCAGAACCCGGCATTAAAATTGTAGATGCCATGCTTCACTTTGTTGTCTATATCCACAAAAAATCACGCACCTCAGCACTATTCGCCTAAAGCCTCAAAGATAACCATTAATCATTATATACCATATAAACACTCTATATTGACCAAATAATATTACTCCCTATCTCTCTCTCTTCTCATAATCACAACCCCCTTCATATTGCCTTGCTCCTCCTCAACTCCCTCTCATTTGGCCAATCCCACACATCCCGCTCCGCCGTCCGCTCCGTAACCTCCACTTTCGCCCCCACCACCAACTGGAACTCTTCCCCTTCTGCCAAGCCCCCGACATACGCATACCGACCAAATACTGGCGAATACTTATTCCCCGAATCCACCCGTCGGTACACCGACAACGTCTTTAGCATGCCGCCGAGAGAGTTAGATGCAATACGCCCCGTGCGGTAGCAGACGTTGAGAGACGTGCACCGCGCACAGTTAGCTGTTAGCAAAATGCACACGGGAGAACACATTGATATTTGTACCTCGGTCTTCGATGTGCTTTCAGAGTCGGATCCCGCCGGATCCATCGCCGGATACACCGTCAATTCCCGCCAGAAATCTTCCGCCCATGCTTTCGCCACTTCAGGATCAGCCTCGTCCTCTTCTTCCGCTGCCACCACGATATTCGGTCGAAATCGCCGCTGGGTCACTTTGTCTTCTGGCAGTCTCATCTGCACGTCGCGCAACGAAGCCTCTGTCGTTACTAGTAGTGGCGCTGCATCGACAAACGTAAGCTGGTCGGCTCGCGGTGGTGTTGTGTCATCTCTGAAAATGAAAAAAGACCGCAGGCGAGAAAATAATGACGAATTCTGTGCGGCGGCCAGCTGTGCTTGGATGGCGGGGGAGGCGGTGCCAAGAGGGGTCCGCCGGGAGGGGCCAAGGTGGAGAAGGAGAACGGGGAAGCCAAAGGCACAAGAGAACCAATCATTAGCATCCCATGACACATGGTAACCCGTCGTCGCAGCACCATATAAATCGACAGTTATGCCGTCCGACAGCTGTTGCACTTCCGGACACAGCGGAATCACCAAGTCATATGTCGGAGCATCGGGGACTAACGGGTCCTCGGGATGGTGATAGCGGATGTGCAGTTTTCCGCTTTGAGAATCGTTTTCGTCGAGGCTATGGATTGTCTGGGAAAAGAGGGCACAGGCTGGGTGGGAGGAGAGTTGGATTTTTTTGTGCGTGGTGGCGTCGAGGAGGATGAAGGTACGGTCATGTCGAAAGCCGGTGGGGGTGAGGGGAGCGGCGAGGAGTTTGAGGGCGCGGAGGCCTTTGATAGGGTAGATGTAGAGCTAAGGGGTGGGAGTGTAAGTTTTGGGTGGTTAGAGTGAGATGGGGTGAGTTTGTACCTACTGCGGTGATTTTCATAGTGGGATTGAGGATGAAAGATAGGTTCAGTTGCATTGGGTGTAGATGGCAGTAATAGGATTCTGAGTATATAGCTGTCTCTGCTCAGAGTTTAGTACCTTAGGGTTACCCATTCTGCATCCCCACGGGGTTCTTGCAAACATAATCAAAAATGTTACATTACAGGAACATATAATCTCTGTCTTTATGGATGTCCAGAGATGCAGCGGAATGACGGTTTATGGATGCTGCACATGCACATGGCATCCTGCCTGTTGCCTACGACAGCCGCGAGAGCCGAGCGGGGTAGCCGAGGATGTAATCATGATCATAATATATAAAGACAGTTGTCTCGGATTCATGTTCATATTTTTCAACTCGTGGTATCGTAGTTTTGTATCTTCTTTTTGTTACTTGTTGGATTTTCAGCTTGCCAGAAGCCCTAACGTCATTGTCAAACCCTATCCGTGCCCCACCAAGCTCACTTTCCTCTCGCCTCACCCCTTACTGAGATTTGAATTCACCACCACTATCTCCATCACCATAAAAGCCCCATCACACTCACTTTCCATATCCCTCCCACCATGGCCTTCACTATGCACTCCCATTCCGGCCAATTCTGCCCCGGCCATGCCCTCGACCCCCTCTCCATCATCCTCCATCACATGGCCACCCTCGGCTTCCGCACCCTCGGCCTTTCCGAACACATGCCCCGCTACGCCCTCCCCCACCTCTACCCCGAAGAGCTGCCCCCTAGCCACCCAGCCTCGGGGCATTCGTCCTCTTGCGCCTTTAACATCACCAGTCCCCCCGGAGAGCCGACGGGCGACGAGCTCATTAGGCATTTTCCCATCAGACATGAAGCGTATATAACTGAGGCGCTCAGGTTACGTAATGAATTGGAAAAGAAGTACGGTGTGCATGTCCTCATTGGCTTTGAAGGCGAATGGTGCACCCCCGAATATGCCACACACATCCGCACCCTCATCGCCGACCCCCGAATCGATTACTTCATCGGCAGCCTCCACCACGTACTTGGCATCCCTATCGACTACGACAAACCCACCTACGCCACCGCCCTTTCCCTTGCCCTCACCACCCGCGAATCCGCCACCGGCCGCAAAATCTCCGAGCATCTCGCCGAAGTCACGCTCTGGGAAACCTACTACAACGAGCAACACGACCTGCTGACCGCGCTACACCCGCCGATTGTCGGGCATATGGATCTTATAAAACTGCTGGCGGAGGATCCGGCGGTGGCGCCGAGAAGTTTGCCGACGGTGTGGCCGTTGATTGTGAGGAATTTGCGGGTTGTTAAAGAGTACGGTGGGTGGCTGGAGATGAATACTTCGGCATTGCGCAAGGGATTGCCGGAGCCGTATCCGGGGAGGGATATTGCGGAGGAGTGGGTTGCCATGGGGGGCAAGTTTACCGTAGGCGATGATTCTCACGGGGTGAAACAGGTGGCGACCAACTATGGACGGGGCCTTGACTATCTCCAGAGTCTCGGCGTCAAGGAAGTGTGGACGATGAGGCGGGAGGACAAGCTGATTCACGTCCCCGTGACCTTAGAAGAATTTAGAGCCTCGTTAAAAATCTGATTATTAATATCAAGTCAAAAAATAAATACAAAATACACGCTATTTACCCAAGCTCTCATCTAACCAAAGTCCCTTTCCTGATTATCATATGATCAACATCGCCATAGAACCCACTCCTTCTACCTCTGCCTCGGCGACACATCCGGACTTGCCTGCCTCGCCCGTCTCTCCCGCTTCTCCCTCGTAATCAGATTAATCTTAATCCTCTTCATCCCCGCCGTAATTTGATCCACGCTCTCCACTGTCGATGTCGGACTTGTTGTTGATGGTCTTGTCGTCGTAGTAGACGCCGAAGTAGTTGACGGGGTCTTCGATGACGCAGTCCCGGGCCGCTGCGCTAGAGGACGACCTCCACTGACCAAAAGTTTTCGAGCATCTGGCGATGACGAAGAGGCAGACACACTAGGCCTAGATCTCTTGACGTTCAACGTAGCCGATGACGATGGCTGGGCACGAACACTCATGGAAGTCGATGGCCGAGTACGTCCTGAGGCCGCCACTGGAGCATCATACGAGCTGGTGGCAGCAATCGACGCTGCGCTAACACGTCTGGTTGAAGTCCGTCTTGGCTGTTTTCATATGTTAGCACTATTCTCCCCATAATACCAGATTTCTTGGTCACTAACCTGCTCATTGACAACTGTTGTTGACACTGTGCGTCTCCTGGTAGTCTTTTCCTCCACAACCCCCGGCCTCTTCCGCTCTCTCAAATTCATCTTTGACCCTGCAACTGTCGGCTCCGCAGTTTGAACCTTCTCCCTTCTGGTCCGTGTTGCCTCGGCATTCAGATCCTCAACCTGATAGCTCTCCGTCGGTCGATCTAACGGGATCAACTGCTTCACCAGCTCAAATGCTGCAACCTCCCACATAATATCCGGAGGTGGAGGCGTGACTGGTCGAGAGTATGTCGAGTTTATCGATAAATTTGATGTGCTCTTACGCAACCGTGGTTCAACTTTACGGGCCGCAGAGGCAGCTGTCGGTGCTGAGAAAGTCGGTGGATCATGAACTTTGACCTTCTTAGTTTCCACAACAGGTTCCGGCATGAGTAACGCTTCCATCCGCTCCAATTCTGACCTTGACCACCAGCTGGGATCATAGGAATGGAGCGAGGACAATTTTCTCGATGGCGTCGGCTCACCCACATCTATTGGCATGACCTCTCCAGTAAGACCAATATTCAGCCCCATCTCGGCCCCGAGCCCATGATAATTTGTAACGGGTCCCACTGATTCCTCCAGCTGATCACCAGCTAACCCACTTAAATGACTCAATACACCAGAAGAAAGCGCTCGGTCACTGTATCCACCCTCCATGACACTGATGACTCTCCCATCCACCGCCGTTCCATCCTCTGCGGCTAATCTAACAATATCCTGGGCAATGCGGGCATAGAACTCCGTCGGTACATTCACCCGATGTCTCTGCATGCCCGCACTTTCCCATTCGCTGGCATCAAATCCGGCACTGACAAAAATGGCAGCCTTTGGCTCCACGCTAGCTTCCTCCAACTTCGCCGATTGTAATTTCAAGAACCGTCTTGCCTTGTCTAATAATTCCAGATACTTGTCATTGTACAACGCCCAGAACTCTTCTTCTGTCCTCCACAGCCTCAAGTGCATGTTCCACACATGCTGCCCGTGAGCCCCGTCGATACACACCGACGCATTCCGGACTTTATCCTCGTCGCCTTGTTCACACGGGTACGAGTTGATATCATGAAGACTAAAATATCCAATGTGTGATCTCTTCCACGCCGAATGCGTCTTGTTCGCTGCCTCCGCTCTCTTGTTATGCGCCCACGTGATCGCCTGAGATCCATCCCCGTGATGCAAATCAATGTCAATAATTGCTGCATGAGTAAGCTGATGATTCATCGCTGCATGCATGATACCAACTTGAACATTGTTGATCCAACAGAACCCTGATGGCAAAGAGGACGAGCAGTGGTGACCCGGCGGACGCACTCCCACAAATGCACGCCGGGGATTCCCGCTGAATACAAGATCTACTGCTTCGCAGACGGCCCCTAGAGCTCCCTCAAAAGCATCCAATGATTCCGCACACAGGTACAGATCCCCCTCGTGCAACTTGGCAAGGGCTCTGGCTTCTGGATCCCTCTTGACATCGGGTCTTTGCAGCTCTTTCCCGCCAGCTGCCAACCGAGCCTCTGCGCTGTCACACATCATTTTAAGCTCCTCCATCCACTTTTGTCCATGTACATTGGTGACTGTAGGCGTGGTAATACCAACCCTCCGGTCAGTTTTGCGCACTCTAAAGGGGAACCGATCCAACGAAGTAGGATGTACCCTTGGGTGTACTGGATTATGCCCACCCGCATGTCTTCCGCCTAAGCGTACATATGCCATAGCAATACCCAATGCTGCTGCCCGGACTCTCTCGGGACGCTCGACAATCATGTTTAGAGCCGTCCGGCTTGTCCGTGGCCGGGAAAAGCGATGGCCGTAGCATGCATCATTGAGAACAACCACCAAGTCTGTGTGTCTATGATCATCGGGACTTCCGTGCGCCGCAAGATCCGATTGGAAGTGATCCGCTGCTATTGCCTCGGCACTCGGTGCCTCATCGATAGTGGGCGGCGGGTGTGCGCTCAGCAACGGAGATCTGGGAAGCGGAGACAGCGTCGATGCTGAACTGACACGACGACTGGGTGTGCGTGTCGGGGTTATCCCACTTGCTGAATACAAAGATGAAGTTGATGTCTTGCGGCTCAATGTGGGGGTATTGGAACGAGACCCCATTGACGAAGTTCTCCCCAGCGAAGGGCTGCGGCCAGACTGCATTCTGCTAGGAGATAGGGGTGGCCGACTAGAAGAGCATGCCGATGATCTGGAGGGGTAAAAAGTCGGATTTCGAGGGGATGTAGAAGCCGAAGTTGAGGGACAAACTGAAAGATTACAACTTCGCGAGTCTGGTGAGATTTCCGTTCGTGAGGCGCGGGAACTTGCAGGTGTTGTTATTGTCATTGTTGTTGACGACCCCGCAACCAGCGACGTGCGGCGCGAAAACGTGCGCGAGGGAGGAGGCATTGTGGTGGTAGTGATGTCCCAATTTAGTTAAAGGGGTTGTTTTGGTTCATCATAGGGCGTTATTATCTTGAAATCGCCAATATCATTGGTTGATTGAGCTTGATAAAATGAAAGCTACGTGCCAATAATTTAGAGTATTTAGTCTAAGGGTAAACAAAAGCCAATCGACAGCCAGAGTTCCACAGCAGATTCTTCGATTTTGGTTCGATAAGGGCAATGTAAACTGAATAAAGCTAGCAAGTGATTTGAGACAAATTATGAAGTATCGACAATGTAAATATCAAGGCCGACACCCGTCAGCAAAACATGTGAACGATAACATTCAACATTATGCTCTCTTCTGCAAGTTTCTCAACTCTGAAGTGACCCGGTTAATAATAACGTTTCTCTATGGCTTACTCCCTATCCAGAGTCACGAATCGCGTCGTACTGTCTTGAATCTCGTGTAAAGTGGCTTTGCTCGTCGTCGCTGATGAACAATAATCTTGTGCAGCTCGATAGCGTAGAAAAGGAGTTAGCTAACCTTGTCAAATTTGTCAAACCAATCCACCTGTTCCGGGGGGTTTAATTGATTCGGAGCTCAGGGCACATGTGGTGTAAACAATATGATGACAATGATGGCAGCAATAAGGCAGTCCACTTCAAGAAAATCTAATGTGGTAAATAATGGCCGCCTGTACATACATTAATTCCTCCAAAGATATCGCATGTAACTCGGCAGGACTTTTCGAGAATTTGTTAGTTATGGACAAAAATTAGGGGTGAAAATGTCTGGGCTGGGTTGAATGTCTCAACGATATGGAGAGACCCGACTAAGTCACGATGCACAAATTCTAAAATTCGAAATTTCAGAATCAGCTTTGTGTACCCCAAGCTTCCTCAAGGTAGGCAAGTGCTCATTGCAGACTTTTACCAAGTCTACGTAGGTTCCTTCCCTTTTCAGTATTGTATTGTTTACAGTTGCTGCATATCACATCTGCAGCATCTACCGAAACTTTATCATGACCTGTGCATATATAAAGCAGTCTTTGATTCATACATGATGGCAAATAATTCTTATTTCCTTTCCTTCAACACGAAATTAGTCTCGGTGCCAATGTCAACAATCTAGGTACGTGTGTAGCTTTTATTCCGAATCACCTCCACCACATCAATGGAATTATAGGCCATCGTGACACTGCCACTGAATTTCCAATGGTTCAATCAGGGACCAATTCAGCTCCTGAGGACCCTGGCTTTCTCATCGCGGAAGACAAATCCTAAAGAAGTCTTGGCATTATATTCTCCTGGAAGTTAATTGTTTAATTGTGTACCTAAGTAGATCATTGAATAGATCGCGGGCCATGATGCCGGGACACACGCAACAATACGATTCGTAATAGCCAAGACTCCTAGATTGGAAAATCACGTGAGTATTGTGTAGATGCTGACATCTCTCAATGGCGGGGTTTCGATCTAGAAACTATTGAGAAAAGGGCGATATATGCGGGGCACTCTTGAATACAGTCAGCATACAATTTGCAGACCCTCGAATTCTCCCTTATAGCACAGCGTAACTATTATTTGAGTCAATCCGATAAGCCCAGTCGACTGCCACTTTTAACATCGGTACCCCTAGAATCCACACTAGAATTCACACAGATCTTACAACATACTTCATCTTATCAGAAACTGATCCAACACCTCATCTAGATCACCTCCCATTCAAGCCGAGTGCAACTTTGCTAGCAACCATCTTCACCAAACCCACTTTACTTGTAATCTTGCGGATCCTGGCCACTAATTCACAATGTTCCCACCATAACAGCTAGAGGCCATGTGAACGCCAATAGGTATCTATTTTGGGAAACATAACATGCATTGCAAAGAGATTCAAACTCAAAACTTGATAACAGAAAAACATATAAAATTTATTTGTATGTGTGATAATATAGAAATTGCATAAAAGGGGTGAAATTTTGTGGTGTTGTGATGCAGGATGGAGGTGTAATATTAACCCTAAGAGAAGCCAACAACATCTTATTAGTTATCAGTTAAATATTGCTCAACTATGAATACTGCCATGATGATAATATTATTGTACCTACAGATAGATTCTTTGTTGAGAATTCATGTCAATTACCTTGCAATACTCTTAATGATTATTTTTATTTTGTCCTTCCACTTCCATGCCGCCCAAATATTCTAGAATTTCAAAATTTCGATGCGGAATTAACCCTCCCACCATGATTTCCTACCTTCCTATTCCGTCATCCGGCTCCACATCCAAGTTCTCTTTATCTCAGGATCTTGTCTGCCAGCTACAAGAGCCATGGTGACATTCGCTTCAAGTAAACAGTCAGCACGGCTGATAGAAATGTTTTTTTTTTTTTTTCGTGGGATGCAACAGACTGGATTGAGAAACTGCAAGATTGGGTTTGGGGGCTTAAATGCACGAGGTTCGGGTGATGACGAGGGAAAAAAAATAATTGGATATCAGGAGTACTTTGGATTTTCATGGCGGACGTAATGACATGGCTGGGTTGTGTAAGACGGCTTTAGGGGGTTTGGTTTAGAAGGGGGCTCTCCGGATTTAGCGGAATGCAGGAGTCTCAACGGTGACTTGTTGAGCTCTATGGAGTGATGATTCATGGATCATCATGCACGAATACGGTAATCTATTCTTAGTTTGGAATCTTGATGACTTCCACTAAGCTTGTAATTTTTGACAATCAAAGTGGATGCTACACCAGTCTCAAGTAGGACTGATTAGACTATGGATCATGGTCGTGAAATAGTATTAAATACTCAAAACGAGCTAAACTATTTCCAATCTTGAACTGATAGTGATGATGCATGGTGATACGAATCTAAAAAGGTTCGATGAGGTATTCGAACCCCGCCATTGAATTTTCATCTTTTGGATTCGGGACTATATAGAAGGAGGTGAAATTCTAACTTCGCTTTCAAAGTAGCAACTACTTTAGTTTTGCCTTTCCAAATTTCATAGCCTCGTTGTTGCCTATAAACCAAAACAAATCAGAAAAAAAACCTTTTCACTATCATCACCATCACCACCCTTCTGCCAAACTCTTATCTTTCTAGGCTTTCAGTTCCAGCTATCACCTGAAGCCTTGTTCATTCGCAGCACCCACCGCTAGGGCATCGCTATCTTTTTATACTACGGGTCTTCTACTTCCGCCAGTGCGCAACTCGCGCGTTTGTCTAAGCGACCGTGAATAAGTATTACGCATTATCCGGCTGCCAGACGAAAGTCTCTTTTCCTTCTTTTCTCTTGAGTTTGAGTAAGAGTGGAAAGTGGACGAGGTATTTTTTCTTTCTTTTTTAGTATTTTATTCTGTTTTTGTAATATTTGTTTCGGACAGGACCTTTTGACAGGTATTTTGTCATCTTTCTTTCCCCTTCATTTTCAAAAGTTTGGTGGTTGTCTTGGATCTGTGACTGTAATTGGGTCACTGAGAGAAATCTTTGTATAACGCGTGGGCTTTCTGTGAAAAGCGGTAAAGAAGGACCCAGGGGTTGAAATTCTTAAGAATCTCACTCTCATCTGAAAGAAACCAAAAAAGTCTTTTCCCGTCAGACAAAACTTCATTCACTATGGAGTCTAGTATATCTCTAGCCGCACCATATCGGTTCATCTATGGATTGTTGGAGAACAATACCCACAAAGATGTCATATTTCAGACAAATTCCATCTATATGGCTAAGGAAGCCAGGTATGTTACTGAACCCTGGAATGACACTATCACGAAATGCTCACTAACCTCCCAAAGAATTCCATGGCTGGATAAACTCAATGCTTTGAGCAACACTGGCTATCTCCAGTACTCATTAGTCACACTCTCAGCAGTTGTTATTTCTGTATCCAAACTTCGCAGCTATCTTCGCCAATATCATGACCCTGAGGATATTGCCAAATACCGCCATATTAGTCTACCCCATGAGATCGTTGCCCAGGTAGCTCGCGGTATTGCTGCTGGATCTTTTATCTACAGCGCTATTCATGTTCCCGTTGATATCTCTAGTGCCGTTGCCGCTACTTATGCCTTCCTCATTGGTATTACCCGGGTCTATCCGAGTGTCCGGTGGCAACAGACGGCTCTTCATCATGCCAACTTTGTGACGGCACTCTTGTCTCTTCTTAACTTCATGGCCACCTGGTTGCCTTGTGTGCAGTACAGTGTTCACTGCAACCCAAAGGCTGCCTCTGGCTACGTACTTTTATTCCTCATCATCGCCAATGTTGCCTCCCTCATTGCTCCCCGGAGCTGGGTGCCGCCTCGTAAACTTCTCGAATCCCCGGCCTATGCTAGATTGGCGGGCATCGTGAAGCCCGCTCCCGAAGAGACTTGCAGTTGGTTCGATTACTACTGCAGCTATGAGTTCCTCACCCCAGCCATCCTCAAAGGGTGGTCTGGTTCTCTGAAGAAGGAGGATATCCCTGCGGTCCCTTGGTATGATGACCCAGACATTTTACTTCCCCGGGTTAACCAGGCTCGTTCTTGGGGCAAGAGTACCACGTGGACCGTCATCTCTTACATGAAGGCCGAGCTTTCCTTGATGACATTGTGGACCATCATTTACAACTTCTCGGAGCTTATCGCTCCTTTCGGTCTGTACCACCTTTTGGGTTATATTGATGCTCCCGAAGAAGCAATTATCCGTCCTTGGACCTGGATTGCTATCATGTTTGCCGGTCCCTTGATTCGTTCAATTACTTTCCAGCAATACATCTTTACTTCGACTCGTCTGATTGTGCGCCTCAAATCTGGTCTTACTCAAGAGCTGTACCACCTTGCATTGAACTCTATGGAGATTGAGATTGAGGATACTGCTGCTGATGGCAGCAAGAAGGCCGTCACCTCGACTGGTCGTCTGGCCACTTTGATTGCATCTGATATCGAAGCTATATACCGCTGCCGTGATACCATCATGGTTATGGTCGGTCTTCCCACTGGTGCTCTTGGTGCCATGGTTGGTCTCTACTTCATTATGGGTTGGGCATCTGTTGTTGGTATCGGTATTTTGATTATCAATCCTCCCATCATGGTCTACCTCGCCCAACGAATGCTCAAGTACCAGATGGCTGTTCGAAAGGCCCAGGACTCTCGTATGTCTCTTGTCAGTGAGTTCCTCACTCTCATCAAAGCTGTCAAATTCTTTGCGTGGGAAGATCACGCTGTCGAAAAGATCCAAGAGGCCCGTCAACCCGAACAGAAGGCGTTATGGACCATTGCTTGCATTGACGCTGTTATCGAACAAGTTTCTAGCTTGACTGGTTTTGCTTCCTTGTTCTCCATGTTTTTTCTGTTGACCGTTGTCGACGGCAGGCCATTGACTGCGTCCATTGCCTTCACCACCATGACTTTGACCTATAACCTGGAGCACCAGCTCAACAACATTGGCTGGATCTCCAAATCCATCATCAATGCTACAATTGCCATTCGTCGTCTGGACTCTCACTTCAAGAAGAGTCGCCCCATCGAGAAGTATCCTATTGGTCCTCCCCGCATTGTTGACGGTACTTTCCGCCGCTCGGAGTCAGCCACATTCAAGCTTGAGAACATCAACATCGATTTTATCGAAAATGGTCTCAACGTCGTCCAGGGGCATAGCGGTGCTGGAAAGTCCACTTTGCTCTACTCTCTTCTTGGTGAATGCATCAGAGAACGTGGCTACGTGACTGTTCCTGGAAACACTGGGTTTGCTTCGCAGAGCTCCTGGCTTCAGAATGCAACTATTAAGGACAACATTCTGTTCACCAACGAAATGGAGCAGGCTCGTTACGACCGCGTGGTGGCTGCTTGCTGCCTCGAGCAGGACTTTTCTGAGCTCAAGAACGGCGATAACACTTCTATTGGCGAGAACGGCACTTCTCTTTCCGGTGGTCAACGTGCCCGTGTTTCTCTTGCTCGTGCTCTATACTCCAAGACGTCGCTCCTACTTCTGGATGATATCTTCTCGGCCTTGGATGCCAGAACCGCTGCTTCTCTGTGGGAGCAGGTCTTTTGCACAGACATGCTTAAGGGTCGCACTGTCATCTTGGTTACGCAGATCCCTTGGTTGGCCGAGCAGGCTGATTTGGCTATTACCTTGGAGAATGGGACTATCAAATCCATTGAGCCACACATTGGTGTCACCCGCCACGCTGTTTCCGCTAAAGATCTGAATGTCGAGAACTCCGGCTCAAGCTCTCAAGCCGAAACTATCGCCGATGATGCTGAAGTTCCTAAAGATCCTGCCTCTGCTCCTGTTGAGGATAATGAGACAGAAGAGGATATCATCGATGCTGAACTCAACGCCTCAAAATCCTCTGGGCGTCACCTAACTTGGCGTTATCTGACTTACTATCAGGGAGGCTGGTTGAACCTTCTCTGCACCATTTGCACTGTCATTGCCCTTGCTTTGACGACTGGGACTAACCTTTGGCTTGTGTACTGGACCCGTGCTGAGGATAGTGCTATGACTAACCTTACCTTCTACTTGTCCATCTATGCGGCCTTGTCTCTTCTGAACTCGACAGCTCACATGTTCTCGACGGTCTCATTTGAATTCTCGTCCTGGTATACTGCCCGGAAGATCCATCAGGAGCTTGTCCAGTCTGTTCTCAGCGTCTCGATGAGCTGGTACAGCAAGATTCCTATTGGCCGTGTCATCAACCGGTTCTCTCGAGACATTTCGTCGATGGACAACAGTCTCCCTCACGAATTACAAACTGTCATCTATCTTGGTATCGACATGCTCTTCCAGCTTGCCTCTATCTCGGCTATCATGCCAATCTTTGTTGTGCCTGCTGCCGCGACTGCCGTTGCTGGTATCTTGATTGGTGAAATGTACACTCGTACTGCCGTTGCTGTCCGTCGTATAGAGTCATCTGCTCAGTCTCCAGTCTTCTCTCAGTTCTCGGATACCCTCGCTGGCCTTGCTGTTGTTCGTGCCCAGCCTACTCTTGTCAAGGAGTTCTGTGCCATGCTTTCCGACAAGCTGCGTGTGTGGTCTGCTTCTGCTGAGATGACTTACAACTGCAACCGCTGGGTTGGTGTTCGCATCGACTTTGTCACTTCGTTAGTTTCTCTCGGTGCTGGTATGATTGCGCTGTGGAAGACTGGCACTGTTAGTGCTTCACTGGTTGGTTTCTCTTTGACCAGTGCTGCTACTCTCAGTGAGTCGATTTTGTACCTTGTGCGTTTCGCCAACGATCTGGAGGTTGAGCTTCAATCTTTTGATCGTGTGCTTGAGTACACTTCTCTAGAGTCTGAGACAAAGAACGACAAACCTTATCCTCTTGAGGGCGAGTACACTGATGACCCGTCCAAGGTCATTCCCCGTTCTTGGCCTTCAGCTGGTGGTATTGAGTTCCGCGATGTTACTGTGAGCTACAGTGAGGATGGTCCCGATGTCCTTACCAACATTGACCTTAAGTTCCGCCCTGGTGAGCGTGTTGCCATTGTTGGTCGTACTGGCTCCGGAAAGAGTACCATGGTTGCTTCCCTTCTGCGTTTCACCAAAATTGTCAACGGCACCGTTCTCTACGACAATATTGACATAACCAAGGTGCCTCGTCACACCCTTCGTCACGCCCTTACAATCATTCCCCAGGAGCCCGTTTTGTTCACTGGCACTATCCGTTCGAACCTAGATCCCACTGGTTCAATCCCCGATGGAGTCCTTCAAAAGGCCGTCGATGCCTGCAAAGGTCTCGCTTCTTTTCAGACAGGTTCCCGCTCGGCCAGTGACGCTGAGTCGGAAACCGAGGTCTCTGTCGAAGCTCGTCTTTCTCTTGACACCGAAGTGACTGCTAAGGGTGAGAACTTTTCTCACGGTCAACGCCAGGTCATTTCGCTCATCCGCGCTCTTGTCCATGACTCTAAGCTGATGCTTCTTGATGAAGCGACAGCATCAATGGACTACGAAACGGACAAGGGTATTCAAGAGGTTTTGAGAGAGGAGCTGAAGGGTTCCGGGCGCACCTTGGTCACTATTGCGCATCGTCTGCGGACGATTATCGACTACGATATGGTGGTTGTCATGGGTGCGGGTAAGGTCTTAGAGGTGGGTAGCCCCAAGAGTCTGTATGAGAAGAAAGGAGAGTTTTGGAATATGGTGCAGCACAGTGGTGAGAAGACTGAGCTGTTGGAGATTTTGGAGTAAATATATGGAACATTTAGCGAGGGGCCCAGAGGAGGGCACGAGGAGTATGGAGAGTATTGATTGAAAATACAGCGATTAAATAAGTAAAGCAACTACATAAACAGACGACACATCGTCAGAAATAGAAATCACTACATTGGCAACGAAAGGTATGCTGGCATTAATTACAGATCATCTTATATGGACTCACATAAGTGCTGCTGCCTTGTCAATCAGCTAACTAATCATACAGGTTGCCATGAGTAGCCAGGCTTTTCATAAGATGGCAAGTAGTTCATGGATATGATGTCGTAATGGGTTTGGAAAGGGAAATTGAGGATTGGGAATTTCCGGATTATCATTAATTGTAATGGTGGATATTTGAATAGGAAGGTGTGTTATTTAGGTTGGAGGAGTACATAAGGATAGAACCAACAAGACCGAGTGACTGTTGAAGGCTGGCTGGACAGGAAGATGCAGAATTTTTGGTTGCGTGGCAGTTGTATTTCTATATAATCTGGCTTTTGACCAAAAATCTTTTTGCTGAATTGTTATCCTTAGGCAGAAATACAAACAAATAAGTCAAAAAAAGCAGAACCAATAAAATCACATGATGGTTCGCACGCAACCTCGTGACATTTTGATGGAGGAATTAAAACAAGAAATAACCCAGACACAACAAACACTGAAGCAACTACCGTTGAACGTTCTTGCCCAAATCGTCAATTTCGAGTAGAATAAGCTCAATAAGTTACAAGGCTTTCGTAACACACCACAGGAGCTCCTGCGCAGCCAGATCAACACACTCGATCTCCTCCAGGATTTGTATTTTCCACCAGCACATTCCGATATATCGGATTTGTACCCTTGCGGCGGTTGACGAGTTATTACTGTACTTGAAGATGTGGCCGGTACTCTGAAGACGGTGCTCAAAGTGGTCGGAGGTGAGTAAAGCAGAAATATAGCAGCTTCAAAGAAGGTACTAACAAATTGATAGCTACAGGGGCCCATTTAAAGAAACATTATGCACACTTTTCCAGCTTGATGGGTAAGCATCGGAAGTCTGAAGCTAACCTTGTCAAGAAACAAGTCATCTCCGTATCACAATATTCTCATTGTGTATGCGACGTCTGCGAGCCTATGGATATCTTCATGGATATGATGCAGGGCAAGCGCCGGCTACTTCAGGATAGTATTGAAATATGAGGATACCTCCATTATGGCTTTGTCGACAACTTTTCAGGTCGCATCATGAAGAGTGTCCGGGCAAGATATCTATTCTCAATGACTCGTCCCACCTAGTATAATGAACAAAACAGTGAGTTTACTCAGCGCGCTATCCATAATTGTCATGTAAAGGCATGCGGGCATGCGGAAGCGTGGCATGAATGGCATTTTAATGGTACCAGTAGTGATGAGAGCCAGTTTCCTGAGACCATGAAAAGATGGCCAGATCTTAAGAGTAAAATCTATTCGCACAACTTCCGTGGCTCCGGTGGTGAAGAGTCACTAGATTACTATATCTTTGGTGGAAGGCGATTCTGTGTTATGTGTCGCCAGATATGTCCCTTATATGAAACTCAGCGGTGGGGTGTCTCTCCGCCTCCGCCTAAATATGATATTAAGTAAATTTGAGAGTCCTTGTGAGTGTGATCGAGATATGCAATAACTCAAGCTAGTGACAATCTGGTCAACAATCTTAGACCATGATTTCGCCTATGCTGTGATAAAGAGATCTCATACGAGCGGACAGAAGTCAAGCTGCGAGACCACATTGTAAACCACAGCAGAATCAGTCAACCAGATGCGTTCATGCATAGAGCACTGAATCCTTATCTTGAGCTCTTGGGAGTTCAAGTACCTAGTTATGGGAAAATATACAATACTTTCTTTATAGCTTTACATGAGTGTTTTCATCGCATTCTGTTTTATAGTACCACAGGGAAGAAAGTTGAGCTACCAATGACGCTGCCATTCCCGCCACTTGGGAAACGGAACATTTACGTTGAGGAACCAATGGAACACCCAGCACCTGGGTTCAATGAGGATAGATATGACGAACGGATTCCTGTGGATATGTCAAGATTATTTTGTGGATTAGCCGAGGTACAGGTGGACATACCACGGTTGACTAGACAAACATCTTCGAATTTTGGAGTTTCTGCTAGTACTGACTTGGACGAGAGCGTATTAGATGCGGGTAATGAGCAAGATGGAAGAGTCGCAGATAGTGTCTGAGTTGCAGAGATCAAGTCTTAAGAGCTTGTTAACAATGATGGGTGTCAGAACCCAGAAACGCTCAAACACAGTTTAAAAAAACGGGTTGCTGAAGAGTGTGATGGTCCTGCGCCAAAACAACGTAGAAAAGATACATAAGAGAATAGAAGTATCAAGCTATCAGAACCACAAACTCATAAGTCGGTTGAGGAGCCCTTGAGATCCAAGTCATCTTTCATCTAACACAGTGGTGGTATCCGTTTGATAGATACATTCGACGGTATGAAACATGGTCTAAAAGGCAATTTGCCGCTCAACCAGGTGGCTCGACTCCGCGAAAGTGGAAGAGGGACAGACCAAAAAAAAAAGGAGCAACTGGAAGGACGGAAAAGCTCAAAGAGACCCAAACGCGATGTCTTTGTGGCAGCTATGGAGAGGATTACACATCGTTTGTGGTAATGCTGAGATACATGAGCTATCAGCACATGTTTTGACATATTCCGGGAGGAAGTACGGATGGGTGAGGGCTATGGTATATATAATGTTGGAAATTATGTAGGATCTTCTTGAATGTATTAGTTACTACTAATTGTTGTTGATAGCACAGGGTACGTAGTTAGGAGGGAGCTTTATAGAGCTGTTTCATTCATCGTCTTTGTATTTTAATACACATTTTTGAGGGGGGAATACTAGTATATTTTCTATTTGGCATATCAAAATATCACTTACCCTTCAAGAATCACTGTGGTATATCGCCAATTTAACCTGCCCTCTCCACTGAACATCGAAACCGATGCTTGATCATCACAAATATATCTTGGGGCAAGAAGATATATCAATACCGTCCTAACATTATCTTTAACATTAACCTCCAAACTGATAATCTGGATCATGGCCTTGCCATATTCTTGGATCACTGTATTTAGAGCGATAATTTACATGTCCAGACAGTGCCATCAGCGCTTCATCGCCGGCGGCATTTTTGAGATGAGGCTCCCCGGTAATCGAGGGGAGAAAAAGGGGTGCCGTGACCACGAGGTATTTGGGGCTAATGCCACAGATGTTTTCGTAAGAGTAGAAAAGGTCAACTTCATGTGTGGAAAGAGGAGGAGGTTCAAATTTTGTTGTATAGCAGGACTAGTAAGACTCGGGCGGTAGCCATATTTTCTCAAAGTTCAGGTGTTCATTTTTGATTCTTATGTCCGCGATGAAACAGTGACTGCGTTTATTATTTCCCGAATTAACGGCTTGTCTTGGGAAATCTTGGGGATTATAAAGATGATCATTATAGGATATCCTGCCATTGTATGCCTAACACTATCTTGGAAAATCGGCGCAGCGGCTAGGTTCTTTTTTGTTGCTGGTTGTTAGAAGAGCTTTTGAAAAGTGGGTGCGAGGAAGCGTATAAATGAACTCGTGTTGGAAATTTTTGATATCGTGGAATGTAGTGAAGACGCCCCGGATGACCGATAATCGATCTTCTTGCCTTGTGAAATCCCGATCTTGGTATTCAGAGACTAACATGTAGTAGATGGGCCAAGTTTCGTCCGGTTTATCATCAAATGAGGCGTGGCTGTTGGTAAGTATGCTTTCGTGTAGAGTCTTTGAAACGTCGTGGTTGGGCCATGATTCTGCTAGTTGGCAAAGTTGACTGAGGACGTTCATCTATGGTATTTAAAAAACTGTATGAAGGGCTTCATGGTATTGTTGCATAATATACGTGAATATAGCCAGAACGAGTGCTCATGATGAATCCTTAACAAGTTGCCTTAGGTGAGCCAGAAATGTCCCTTTTAGAGCCAATAGACTCAATATTTTAATGCAGTCTCGAGTCAGTTCAGATATTATTGAGAGGTTTCGGGCTTCGGGGAAGTTCATTAGGCCAACAAGACCAGTTTGATACTCTTTTGTCTAGGTAGACAGATGGCAGTGGACATACACCGGAGGATATCAGCGGGGGATGATGATAACCCAGGTAAGAGCAGGTTGTGAATGTCCGCCTCAAAGCGTGGGTAATATTCTGATTGAACCATGAAGTCATAGTCAGCTGAAGCTTTGAAAATGAAGAATAGACGCTCGTAATGGTCGAGAAATCAATGCAGTTTGGGTGTCAAGGAAACAAGGGATGTGGATCTTGTGAATCTCGTATACAAGACTTCGACCAGGTGGATAAAGTCTTGCAGTATCTTAAAAAACTAGCTAGCCAGCGAGCATACATGTGTGATCTGACTGAATTGTTGGCCCTTAGTCTACCTTGTCAGTCTCGGTGTCACCCTGCATAATACACAGCCTATCAATCCATAGATAACGAGCGTAGAGTTGCTCACGGAGCTTTATCACTTCCTGTAGTCTAAGCGTCATAAATGTATAGACTGTCAAGTTTCTTGACCCTCATGCCAACGCTCTTGGTGTGGCTGGTTGGCATACGTTGCTTACTTGTAATGTAAAACATGTATTTTGTGGAGTTGAACGTTCTCATATGTAGCCAAGTGCAACATAATCAACTCGCCGTGTCAAGTGTGGCGTGATAATATATCGTTGGCTGACGTCAATAAATCGGAAGTTCTCTGGCAGAACTACGCTGTGGTCAGACTTGACAAAATGACAACAAAAATAGACACAGCCCAACTTACAACTCGTCTTTTTTTCTTGGGTCTGATGGTGGAATGACAGGATAATTCTGGGCACACTCTAGCCATAACGATATGGTCACATCAAAGATTGGTTTCTCTACCCTGTGGATCGAAGTCACAGAGAACTGAGGAAACATCTTATATGTAGCTTCAAAGTCTGCTATACATCCGTCATGTATGCAACTCAGGCGAACGGATGTCGTCCATCTCTGAGTTGAACTATGTGGTCGTTTGACTTCAAGAATCTGATAAACTTTCAATTCTCCAATGTGGGTCCCGTTATTGATGAATAATGAAACTCGAATGTGCTTACATAATGAAGATCTCTGAATAGATGGGGAGCATATTGAGACCCATGACACCAAAGTCCGAGTCAACGCCCAAATTGAAAGGAATCTCAAAGTTTGACTTCGGGTTACATTTCTCGAATGTAGCATCAATCACGCATAAGCGACATCTCAACATGTTGCAAAATACCAAGAAATCCTCATCATGTTCATAGAGTCTAGCAACATCTCAAGCTAAGTCTCTAAACATAAATAAAAAGAAAAGAAAAAGGTCTTGAGTGATTGGATCATGCAAAGAAAATTTCCTTAAATATTGTCGTCATTTGATCTTTTTTCCTTGCGGACCTGTTTCGTGACCTACAATTGCAATTAATTAGCAATTACGTCTTCATCGGTGTACACCAGTTTAGATACCAGTACTGGGCGGTATGGTCAATCAATCAAGATATCGCAAGTTTAATCATATGAAAATCATAGACTGAAGTCAACATCGATATTGCATGTCTGAGAGGGTAGACAAAGTTACATAAGGATACGTATCTCGACAATATGTGGAAGCGGACAAACGGAGCATGGGCCACTCATGGGTCCATAAGCTGAGAAGGATCATTTACTAGCACATAATGTATTTAAATAGGTATATACGGAGAGCAAGAATGAGGGCAAACAAATCACAAATACGTCAACTATCTACAGACTAAACCAGTCAACCAGTCAATTTACTCCAACTGCTTCAGTGCAACAATCTGCACACACATGAGGCACACCATCGGGACAAAGAAGACAGTGACAAGCATGATAATCTGAATGTAGAAAACTACAATTCGCTTCCACGCCTTAATGG
Organism: Ambrosiella xylebori; assembly: GCA_002778035.1. Lineage (NCBI taxonomy): Eukaryota > Fungi > Ascomycota > Sordariomycetes > Microascales > Ceratocystidaceae > Ambrosiella > Ambrosiella xylebori. The sequence goes on from PCDO01000002.1 coordinate 2,954,078, forward strand.
AGATGTTGTGCCAGAGATCGCAAATAGTGATATAACCGTTCTCACGGACCTTGCCGTTAATAGTAGCATCAAAGGAGATGATCGCAGACTTCTCGGCGGGGAACAGGGTGGCCATGGCACGGGCCATGAGGACCTCAGTCGGAAACATCATCACAAAATATAAAACAGAAAAGACGCTATCTATGAGGGAAAGAACAACTTCAACATTATCATTGCCGTGCTTCATGGCGCAGGCACGAACGTGCTCACGGAAGGCCTCATTCAAGAAAAAGAGACCTTCACGAACAGCCCAGTTAAGGAAGATAACGGAACCGGTGGCACGAACGGTACGAGCAAATGATGGAAGGGTGGGAACAATGGTCAAGCCAGAGGTGGCGGGAGACATGATCAGGTGAACCCAGCCAGCCATGAGAGGTGAGACCAGAATGGCAGCAACTAGCGAGGCAAAAGCCACGGGAACAAAGATGCTCAGAACATTGGTGGCAATGGCTATGATGAAACCACCAAATAACATAGCGGGCAAACCACGGAAAGATGAAAAACGGCCGTTGATAGACCGGTAGTGGTTGATTATGTTGATAATTCTGGAAGTTATGGGGTCAATGGAGGTTGCAGAACTGGATTCAGACTGGAGCATTGGGGTTCTAGCCGTCTTCTCGGAATCTGCGTCGGAGTTGGCAACAGGGATGTAGGCCGAAGGGGAGTCGATGTCCGACTCATCGCTTTCAATCATAGCTAGAGCGCCGTAAACGTTGACTAGAGTGTACCCGGCCTGGAGTAGGGGATATTAGTAACATTGCAAAAACTGTAAAATAGAGTATTAGATTGAGTGACTTACCCAGAGAGCAATCAGCGACAATAGCAAAACCTCAATAGCGAGGATATTTTGGGCCCACGCGGGTATCTTTTCCAAGAGCTTGGCGTCCGTCGTCTTGGGAGCGTGACGGCCAATGTGCCGAAAGAATTGGTACACCATGTTTGCGACCAGCGAGATTGAAAAAGTTGAAATTTGAGACAAAGGAAAACAAAAGAAAAAAAAGGAAATCGATGATAAAGACAAATTGGTTTAACAAGAACTGAATGAAAGACAAAGAAAAGGGATGGATGGATGGATAGATAAAAGATTGAAGTACAAGAGCTGCCAACCGAGTTGAAAGATCAAAACGATTGAAGAAAAGAAAGAAAAGTGCAACAATGACGATTACAGATTCAAGAGCGAGTTCATAAGCCACTCTACTAGGCATCAGTCAAACCCAAGCTTGGCCCCACTTTTGAAACACAAAACACACTGTTCACCTCCTGCCGTTTTATACCCAGCCACACAGTATCTAACACAGTCCATACCGTGTGACGCCACATCATTCCTTGTTCATATGGCTACAAATAGCAATCATGAAAAGCCAAATTTCCCTGGTACAATTATGCCATGACAAAGGCCCTTATTGTCCCTGAAAAAGCGAAAACCAAAACTCAGAATCGGCTAGAAATCTAAAGTAGGCTATATATGACCCTCACCATTCCTTTTATAGATGGTTTTGTAATGTCTTTTACATAGATTATCGGGGTTCCACTACAGAGCTATACCTTGGCGTTGTGCCCTGAACAATCCATTTTAGCCCCACTTCCTATTCGGTTCCTTCCGTTCTCATCAGATGTGGGCCAACCTGTATTTTTTGTCAAAATTATTTGTGTGTGATAAACAGTTTGACAAACTGCTAGTCACATGATTCAGCAATTTCTCACTGGACAGAAACACCACTTTAAACCTGCAGCGAAAACACATGTCATTGAACCACCATGATATCATGTCACCTTATATCCACAAGGTCTAAGACCCCTGGTTGCAGGTCAGCTGCTTGTGGAATCCCTCCGCTCCACAATCATTTTGCCAGATCGGGACGCTCTGCAGGGAAGCTCTCTGTAAGCTTTTTGTACTATGGCACAAGAGCTAACCACAAGCGTGAACTCTCCAATAAAACAATGTCGATGTCGGGAACTTTGGACCGCTAAGTCTCCATTACAGCTTCAGCTCTCAAAATTTACATAGCTCAATCCTCAACATGTTATCCCCAAGTTTAGTTTCTCTCCAAAGATAAATCATGGATTAAACAATCTGACATTGCGTCCAATGGCAACACACCACCCCGCATAAACGCAAATCAATTGCCACTATGTTGGAGAGCAATTCTCCAAACATCCCGCCCCTCCATGCACCAATCGTCCGACCTTTACATATAACTTCTCGTCCTACACCACGCGATCCAAAGCTATCTGGCTGCACACATCACCTGTTGGGGACTTCACCTCCCAGCCCTAGGGATGTATCCAGAGATATTTGCCGGTGACTGATTCCTTTCGTGGGACATGGTTAGTTGGTGGGGTACTCGAGGCGCTCTCTGAGTATGGGGTTGCGTGTGGGGAAATTTAGTAGATGTACATCTCTGGAATCTGGGGGAGCAAAGATACCTTGTTGTGGTTGTCTTGGCAAACGACTGTTGATCTGATGATCAACATCTCCAATGGATATGTTTGTGCCTAGTTCCTGAGGATGAAATCGGGAGATACTAGTGGTCTTTAGTCGTTCATGATAGAATGTATAGAGAACGGGAAAACATAAAAGGCCTAGCATCTGTACCACCAGAATCTCATTTTTCTTTTGCCATTATCACATTAACACCACTTCAGCTACTTGGTGATACTAAATACGTTATAACATTTTTGAACCCCATTTTCTTACATCCAACAATACCGTCACGATGAGTGCAGGAAAGTCCACCGCGATTGCCGACGAGCCAATCGAAGTTCTTTTTGCTCTGCACAATGGCTTCGATATCGCCGACTTGAGCGGAGTTTACGCCGTCATGAATGAAGCTTTGCTTGATCAAGAAGACGAAAGTCAGTATTTGTAACCCTTGTTTATCTTGATATTGAGATTTGATAAATATAATCCTTGTAATTAATGAACTCTACTGTTGACCATATCATTTTTTGACAACAGCTAGTAAGGCCTTTCAGTCCACAATTACGTCGCAGGATCCCACTGTGGTGTCGAAAGAAGGCGTCAAGATGGCCTCCAACATTACCTTCAAAGAAGCCTACAACCGCCTGAATAATTTTGATGTCCTGATTATCGTTGGCGGCTCTGTTGATTCCGTCCTGCAGTCTAAGGCCGAGCCGATGCCTCTGGTTGCCGCCTATGCCAAACTTCAGCAAGGCGATCCGTCCCGTGAACGGTCTCTACTAGCTGTTGGTACCGGGTCAATGTTCATGGCAGCGCAGGGGCTGCTTTCGGGCCTTTCGGCTACCATGCACCCAGATTGGGCGACTAAGTTTGAGCATCTCTGCAGCTATGCGGCCGTGTGCTCTGGAAATGAGCGGACTGACGTTATGGATGGGGAGAGATATGTCGTCAACAATCTGCGGTATGACTTGGAGGAAGGCGAGAATGAGAGTCCCTACATGTCGAGGAGACGCGCGTCGAGTGGAGGCAATGGCGGCGCGCAGATGCCCATGGCTGGAACTCCCCATAGAAGGTATTTCATGTCTCCATTGCCGACGATGTAATCCGGTTGTTGGTCATTGGATTTTGTCGCTAACAAATTATGTAGAAAGGGGAGTATGTCGTTCAAGCAGTCGAACGGTCGCCGCGAGTCTATTACTCGCCGTGCCGCGATGCGTCTGGGTGGTCTCAGAGTCATTACCACCAGTGGCATGACCTCCGGCGTTGATGCTTCGCTGTACCTGACGGCTGTGCTCGTGGACAAGGAGGCAGCGGAGAATGTTGCTCAGAAGATGGCCTGGAACTGGCAGAAGGGCGTTGTTGTTGGTGGCTTGGACGTTTAAAGTATGTGGCCGATAGGTAAGGATTGTACATTATTGCGGAATGGTGACGGATAATCAGCTCTCTGTTTTCTATTGTTTTTTTGTTTGGATTTCTTTTTGTTTATGAGATCATGAGTCATTATGTTTTGTTTTTATTGTCATGTCTTAAATTCCGCGCTTTGGAGCACGGCGGATAAATAGGGCTCTAAGAAGTCGAGGAAGGCACGCATGTGGGAAAGTGGAGATTGTCTAGTTTTGGTTTGGCCGATCTGCATCGTCTTTTAGTTTTCTCTTTAGTCTTAGTACATATATAATTTGATATCACATATTGTATCATCAGTTGTCATAACTATCGTTAATAAAGATAATGTCAACATGCATTTGGGATTGAGAGAGAACTCTAGGATTATCAAATCGGAGATCGTGTTATACAATGCCTCATAACATGTACGTCAGGAAATTGTACTTGATAGGAACAGTGATCTATGAATTGATAGCCATAGGAAAGTTCATGACTAGTATAACTCAAGTATAAAATAAAACAATGCATATATTTCAGGTCAATCAAGAGCAAACCTGCCGCGGTTCCAGCACAAACTCTTGCATGAGCCAAGTTTCCTTACATGACACCATCAGATAAGCGAGGTCCAGTAATCCAAGATAATGTAGTTCGATATGTTGTAACATGAATGAACAGAAAACCAATAACCTACTAGTTGATGTTAAAATTTGATCATATCCCTATCACGAAACGGCGAAAATTAGCAACAGGGAGAATAACTTTTCATGTAGGTAGCGAGAAGGTATGAATAACACAATGAAGCATTATCGAGAATGGCGAGTGTCTTCTCATGTCATTGCAGGGACTTGGATTGTAGATAACTGACTAGGTTCTGTTTCCAGTTATAATCTCAAAACTATGAGCTGAATCTTGATTAAGATGATGCAATCTTCCCGTACTAAGTCCGTCCAATTCAGGTGATATCAAGTGAGATAGTAGCTGGTACATCAGCGATAGCGAAAAAGCATCGAGTGGTGATGTACGCACAGTTGTCATTATTAGATGAAGAGACTTAGCAGAGACACAGATAGATTGCTGATACCTGGTCAAAGCAATGTTGAATCTCGAGAGAGAAGTTCGTCTTTAATCTGCTCTTTAAATTGGTAGGTTGAATCTCTGTAGTTGAGTTTGGCTAATACAGAGAAAAGAAACAGAAACCAAGAGCTCGGTTAGTGAGTCACGGAGATTATATATGCAAATAGTTCACTATGACTTTCACATGTTAATTGTGAGATCGATTGAACGGCAACTGCCGACAACAGTAAAATTGACTATTTATAGACATTCTCAGGACCGACACATGGAAACGTGATCATGTCAAAAGACATAGTTGTCTCCATGCCCACCGTATCGATATTATCCGCGACACCTTATAATTGCAACGATCCCTCTCATCTTGTTCCATAGGGGCCTTGATGTACTCATAAGCTTCACTATCAAGCGCTAATATATATCGATTTTAGCGCCCAGTTGGCCTTTAAAATCCGGAAGAACCCAGTGGTTCGCCCTGAATTCGCCGATTTCAAAACTTGATATTGTTTTGATATCGTGAGCATCAAGTCACGTCTCTTTATTGAAAGTGGTTTCAAAAGTATGGGTTTGTCACACTGCTAGGTTTTATAGCATCTAGTAGTAGGAAACCATCCATTAATTACAACATCTCACACTACAGATAGGAAACCATATCACTTGCGATTGACGACAAGAATGTCATGCATGGAACTTTATGACTTTCCATCATCATGATGCAACCCCAATTTTTTACAAGCCAAGGCCTGATCTACGGTTAATGAAAACATGTTTTACCAACTAGCATCTTAGTGGTTCAGATAAAGCGTTGTAGTATGTATTGACTGAATTTTCCATATAGAAGTTACTAACCCATGACGTAGTTAATGGAATAAACATGACAAAGTTGTATTATAACCAGGATCACAAGACAATGGCACAATGTTCTAATTTTATACAGCCTCTTCAAATTCACGATACTGGCGCCTTGGCTTACGAAACTCCTATTTGAGAATTATGTTTTACCTGAATTTTTCCTGTGTTCTAGTGTAAATAAGACAAAACAAGAATGACGTTCCCTCTGAAATCATTAAGACTTGTTCAGTCAAACCCTAATGTGATGTAGGGGGAAACCCCATTCTTCAACCCTGATACCATCATGGGGATCATCGTAATTGCTGTCAACAAAGCTAGTATCGGGAAGTTACGTATAGATTAGCAAGCGCATAACTCGTAATTAATCTTGTACATCGGGCTGCTGAATTTGAAATTCTCAAAAATTCAAATTGGCCAATTATATTCATCTTCATTTCCAGTCATTAGACTCAACAAGGCTACTTCTACGCAATCAGCAGCAATGTCAACGAGCACACCAGCAAATAAGATCATGATTCCCAAGAGAATCAAGGTGAGATTGATGAAATGCTCATATGTGTATTGTTACTGACACGATCGCCAGCCGCTCGACCCAAATGTTGTGAACAAGATTGCTGCTGGGGAAATCATTATCGCGCCCGTTAATGCTCTCAAAGAAGTAATGGAAAATGCTGTTGACGCGGGAGCAACAGCGTTAGATATTTTGGTCAAAGACGGAGGGTTGAAATTATTACAGATTACTGATAATGGCTGTGGGATTGAAGTAAGTTTTCTTTACATACTAGGCTACCGGTATCTGGGACAGGTTCTTGGCTAGTTAGTCGCTGAATGCGACCCAAAAATGACTTAACCTTATATTCATGTATCTGTTGTGCCTTTTCTGAATCATATACTAACACTAAGCATAGAAAGAAGATCTCGGCCTTCTTTGTGAACGCCACACTACGTCAAAACTCCAAACCTTTGAAGACTTGGAATCAATTGAAACCTATGGCTTCCGTGGAGAAGCTCTCTCCTCCATCTCCCAGGTTTCCCATCTAACTGTCACCACAAAAACGGCACAATCACCAGTCGCCTGGACGGCCATGTACCAAGATGGAAAAATGGTAGCGCCGAAACCCGGCCAGCCAGCGGAGCCCAAAGCATCAGCTGGCCGAGTGGGGACCACAATCAAGATTGAAGACATGTTTTACAATATCCCGACCCGGAGAAGGGCTTTCAGATCTCCAGCGGAGGAATATAACAAAATTTTGGATATGGTTGGTCGCTATGCTGTTCACTGCAGTCACGTTGCCTTCAGTTGCCGTAAACAAGGAGATAACTCATCAGGGTTATCCATTGTAGCTTCTGCGTCGATTCAAGATAGAATCAGACAGATTCACACGTCTGCTGTGGCTGATGAGTTGGTTGAATTCATTACCCAGGATTCTCGTTACAGCTTCAAAGCTTCTGGGTTTGCGACAAATGCAAACTACTCACACAAGAAGACGACTCTGCTTTTGTTCATCAATCATCGCTGCGTCGAATCTACAGTCATCCGAAAGGCCATTGAACAAGCCTATGCCCCATATCTTCCCAAAGGTGGTCACCCATTTGTGTATCTCAGTCTTGAGATCGACCCTGTACGTGTGGATGTCAATGTTCATCCGACGAAGCGCGAAGTGCACTTCCTCAATGAAGATGAGATTATCCAAGAGATATGCGAAGCTATTTCTATAAAGCTCAGTGAACACGACAAATCCCGGACATTTATGACCCAAACATTACTCCCTGGTGTCTCTATTGCCAAGCCATCCTCTGATGATTCGTCGGCAACTACAACACCTGGGCCTGCAACAAAAAAAAGACGATATTCAAATAGTCTGGTCCGGACTGATAATTCAGCCAGGAAAATTACTACAATGTTCCAAACAAATCAAATGACGGTGGAGCCATCTAGTGATGTCTTTTCTACGACTGGCGATCCCGACGTTCCGGAATATCACACGATTGTCCATGAACCCACCAAATGTGCCCTTCGCTCTATCCGCGAACTTCGCGCCGAGGTCCGCGATGAAACACATAGAGAATTAGCAGAGATCTTTGTTAACTTGACTTTTGTTGGCATTGTTGATGAGCAAAAGAGACTACTTGCCATTCAGAGTGGTGTCAAGTTGTATCTGGTCGACTATGGCCTGGCGTGCTTTGAATACTTTTACCAAGTGGGTCTGACAGATTTCAGCAACTTTGGTGCCATCAAGTTCTCGCCGCCACTAGACCTACGGTCTCTGATACGAATTGCTGCCGAGTCAGAGGCTGAAATGGCCAAGAAGAATGCTCCAAATGATCCTTTTGACATAGACAGGTTGACCGAAAAGGTTGCAGCCCAACTCATTGAACGCCGAGAAATGCTCCAGGAATACTTTTCTCTGGAAGTAACCCCTGCTGGTGAACTCATTACCATCCCCCTTCTCATCAAAGGCTACACCCCCTCCCTCGGCAAACTCCCCCGCTTCCTCCTCCGCCTCGGCCCCAGTGTCAACTGGACATCGGAAAAAGGATGTTTTGAAACCTTCCTGCGGGAACTCGCCATGTTCTACACGCCGGAGCGACTTCCTGCTCTGCCACACGACAAGGAGGCGATGGGCCGGGAGCTGGAGAGGATTGGTGCGGATGTGGTAAGGAGGCGGGATGCAGTGAGGCAGTCATTGGAGCATGTTTTGGTGCCGGCTTTGAAGGGAAGGATGGTTGTAACGGATGATATGGTGCAGGGGGTGGTGGAGATTGCGGACTTGAAGGGGCTGTACAGGGTGTTTGAGAGATGTTAGGTGGTGCGGTGTTAGGGTGATAGAGCTGTATATGTTGACATGCTTTTCTGTCCATTATTTGAGATGTTATTTGATGTTGTAGAAGTGTTTCATTATTTTATGAGCTCAACCCGGTATACTAAGCAGTCTCTGTCTCGTGAATTATTGCAGACAATCTTTCTTCAGGATCTCATTTCTGAGGGCTAATAACGGCATCTGGTATCTATCACTAATTCTATATATAATTGACCCAATATTTGGGTGTATTTGGTACATTCAAAGCATCATCATACTCTTCTCCAAACTTCAACGCAGTGTACTAATTGACACGGAAAGAGGTCTCCGTCTCTGTGTCATCTTCCTGTGAATCATCGATCGATTCTTCATCGATATCCTCGTTTGCTTCATCAATATGCCTAGACGCTGATGAGCCCTCCTGAAGGCTCTCCACAACGCACTGTATCTACCCTGTGTCTTTTTGTCCCTCTGTTAAAGGTCCTTGCATCATCAATACCGTCTTATTACCTTCCTCGATGATTGCATTTTGTAGGTACTAGAATATCGAAATCCCCGCTTGCTGCATCATAAAACAAACCCATCATCAAAATCAGCCGTAATTTCCGCCGTAGAATTCCTACTTTCTGGACTTGCGAGTTATGGATGTCTCTCATGATGTCTCTCATGATGTCTACAAGCAGCATGTAAAAGCGACCGTGATTTTGTTTTGGTATGGCGATTGCACATGTCCAGGATTGTTGACAGGTTTCTTTGTGGTCTTGTTCAGGTTCCTCGGAGTCGGAAAGGGGCTCCATAGAGTAGGCGGTCCAGTAGCTGGGCATGAGGTCGTCGATGTGGTTCTTGAAGCCTTATTAGCAGCTAGTTCATTTTTTGTATGTAGTGATGGCGTCTTGTCAGCTTACAGCATCTCCCTCCAACTAGGCCACTTCACCAGTGCTCCGTTTCCCCCATTGGCATACACCAAAGACGGAGACTTTTCAATCTCAAAGTCGTCCTGTGCCCGCCCACAAATGATACACACCACAAAGCCACATGACTGATAGTGCAATGGTGTTAGATCGCCGTACCTACTGATCTCCGGGCCCGTCCGCGCCTGTCGTAAAAGCGCATTCTATGTTTTCAACGCACAAACCGGCATCTTGGCCTTTCAGACACTCCACAGAAACAAATTGTTCCATATGTGCCATGCATGTTTCTGGGCCGCCATGCGCACCTGGGTTTGCGGTAGGACATTGCGGAAGGTTGTGGGGATGGGGACATTGGCAGGGGCGTTTGCAAGGTCAGGGCGGATAAGAGAGATTGACTTGCTGTGGAGAATGGACTCAGCAAGTTATTAGCTCCAGGAGGTAAGGAACTTGCAGTAGCGTGTATCATATTTGGGTAGAGATCGTCATATGCTATGTAGCAACGGAAAGATGGAACCGAGGAGGCTTGAGAGAATGTTAGCGTCATGATAATGCAGGTGGATGAAGGGGCTAGGGAGTCTCTTTTGAGGGTGCCAGTCATAGATTTCCTGTGCATCGAAGGCATCTCTCTTCAAGCTTGTGTCACCATACATTTGATTCAAGATACTCAAAGCTTCTGTGTTACAAGTTAGCCACTGAACAGTTTTTCCATAACATTGTCAAAGAACCCTATATCAACCTGCCCTTCATGTGTCGTTCAATAATACGACAATGTGGCACAAGCTTTTTGCCGAACTGGTATCGTTTATTCCATCATTTGCCTTACTTCCCCGGGCGTGGGAACAAAAGAAATATATCCTTGAAGTTTTGAATTACCCATTGACTTAGTTCGATGATGTCGGCGACTGTTCTCTTGTCAGTTCCTGGCAGTGTTTCAGGACTAAGCAGTAACGTTCGGAACAAGTTGTCTCAGACTTGGGTGAAGGCTTCGGCGGCGCTGTCAAAGATCTCCATGAATTCTCCCATGGTGGCGGCCTGGGATTTGTGGACCATGTTGGCGTGGTGGAAATGGTAGATCTTTAGTCAAGATATCTGAGGAGTTTATGGTCGAGAGAGAAAAGGGGAGGATAAACTCAATTCATGCGTGGGGAAAGGCGGACATCAGCATACCAGCTGATCAACTTTTGTCTCCATCAAGTCATCCGATTATGCTAATATCAAACATCAGCCATCTTTTGCAGTATTCTGGGCTATCTAAAATTCACATAATCTGACTTTCACCAGCCACATCATTCCATCAAGAGATAGTTACTATATTGATATGCCTGATGATCAGGATCTGGAAGTCTTTTCATACCATGATCTGCATGTGCAGGTGATTTCATCCGGACTGTATCTCCATCAGTGTGCACATAGGTTAGTTTGAGCTATTTGTAGCCAGCTCCGACATTCACGGCTTCCTGTAATATTATTCTTAAGTTTAAGTACAAACTCAATTAAAGCCACTAAAGGTATCTCTTAGGTTATTGTACCTCTGTATTTAGTATTTATCATATGCAAGTTTCCTTAGGGTTACATATATACAAGGATCTCTCGCCGCGTGATCTCAATATCATAAACGTACCTCCGTCGCGACACAGGATCTACAAAGCCTCAACTTTCAAGGCTGATTATGGTTAAATTGATGTGACCTCGTCTACCATCAGGATTGGCGATCCAGAACTAACATATAAGCTACCAATACGATAATTGCGACTCCCCAGAATGTGTCGGCACGTGTGGTAACATTATTACATAAGTAGCTAGCGCATCCGCTAATCGCCGACTACAGCTTTCTTCGGGCTTTCATTCATCTCATTTATTTTCATCAAAAATTTATTTAATTTCATCTTCTTTTCATCCTAATTATTTAATAGTCTCATCACAATCAAACTAACAACACAAAAATAATCATAAATGTCCCACCGCACAAACCACTTTAGCCTCCGCCGGCCCTCTGATGCTTCCACGACCCCCGAGGGGGTCCCCCCGGCGTTGTCACCAGCCCCGAAGACTCCCCTGTTCACCTGGTTGGCCAGCAAGGTCGTCGGATCCGTCGATGTTGACGAAGTACTGGCTTCCGATAGCGACAAGAATCCTTTTTTCCGATGGCCGTTACTCGGCCCGTTGATCGTGCCCAACGAGACCTCTGACGCCCGAGACCACTGCGCCAACGAACGAAGTAAGTTTGCATCCATTAATTTCTTCACTTTGCATTACCACAACCCACTAACAAAAAACTATAGCTTTCCTCGCTTACATCAAACTATCCATGTACACCGCCATCGTCTCCCTTTCCATCATTCTTTCCTTCCACCTCAAATCCACCCCCACCCCCCTTGAAATCAGTCTCGCCACCCCCCTCGGCCTCATCTTCTGGGTCCTCTCCGTTGCCGTCCTCCTAGTTGGCTTAGCAAACTACATCAACACCATGAACAAGTACAGCAAACGCATGGCCCTTGTCCAATCTGGATGGCGGACCCAAGGGGTCATTGGGGTGCTAGCGGCTTGTATTATGGGGACGTGTGTGATTTTGTTGGTGATTGGGAAGGTTGAGGAGAATACTGGTGGTCAGGAGGAAAGTGGGTTGTTGGGGTTGGTGGTGAGGATGGCTGATGCGTATAGGTACAAAGATGACCTTGAGTACGAGGAAGGTTACTTGGTATGGTGAACAGCATTTGCGAATTCTTAATTTTGGAGTTGATCTTTCTATATAGAATATCCCATAAAATATACACAGTCTATTTGCAACTAAACAACACAAAACAAATCCCCCACTTCCCCATCCTTTCTCAGCTTTGGCGTAAGCGCGATAACCCCTACACATCCACCGACAACCTCTTTGAATGCCCCCGTATAAGCCTTGACCTCTTCATTGAATTCCTGAAGTTTGACTTTGCTTCCAGTCCAATCCAGCAGCCCAACATCTGCTAAGCTAGGCAATTCATTTTCAAAAAGAGTATCCAGCATGGTCACCTGGCTGCCCACAGACAACTTGATCTCCTTCTCCTTTCGTCTCCGAGAGGTTTCAGAGGCGTCAAGAGCCGTGTATTCCTCTGGGGCATTGTATAACTCATCATGAGTCGTAGAAATTGTAGCAGCAGTTGCGGGTGACGGATACAGAGTGACATAGCCTCTTGTCCTCGCCAAGAGAACAACATATTCAAGCCAGGAAGGGAAAGCTTTGCTAAGTTGCTTCGGGATGCTGGGCGAGATTTCCTCAGGTAAAGCCAAAAGCGTGGAAAACAAATCGTGAATCTCCATCCACTTGGGTCCAAATATCAGCATAGCATTGCTGTTGGGCGCTTGCCAAAGGAATGACTCCTCAGTATGGTCACCATGACGGCTGACAACCCGGTTTTCAGGCGCAACAAAGTTATCCGTGCCATTGAGGAAAGTGGAAGGATAGTCCAAGCTAATACCCAGCATTCTCTTATTCCAAGATTGGGCGATAGCTTGTGCGCTATAGTGGTAGTACAACATCGTGTACTGCAGGTAATGGAAGAAGTACCGTGATACTTCTACTTGAGGTGACAAGACCAAAACATGACTATTGGTCGGATTGGTCGGCCAAAAGCTCTCCAGGAACCTGACGGTATGGGATACTTCATTCTGTGCTTTGGAACTAATGCGCCGCCGGATAGTCAACATATTGCCATGTCTAACTCCCATGTGTTTTGGTGGCCAAGTGAAATCGGCCAGATATTGCTTCGCGGCACCCTCAATCTTATGCGGAAGGTCAATCGTCAAATGCGGGATAGACATCCCGGAAAAGTCAGCCTCGCTAAGAGTTTTTAGTAGGCGAATGAGACCACCGACGTTCCGAGATGATGCGTCAACAATAATATTGACCTTTGCAGTGTGCCACTGAGACAACGCTAGGCTGTCAAGTTTTGTGATAAAAGCAAGCTTCTTGGCAGGAGATTCAGGAAGTTCAATGAGGGGAATGTCATGTTCCGAAGCAAAACTGCGGAATCCATTTAGAAAGAACCCCTCATCACCACTAGCATCAACAATAACGGCCTGAGGATGCATATACATGTTCATGTGATCTGGTACTCGTTAGAAAAGTTCTTCATCATACCATAGTCTCGATGTACACTTACAGAATGCCCGACCCACGGCCCCCTCCATTCTCTCCGTCGTTGATACACTGGCAAGATTTGGTCTCGCATCATGAAAGATCGCCTTGCATCCTTCTGCTGCACCGTTGATCTCTCGCAGCTCCTGCAGGGGCATTTCTTCCTTGCTAACAATGGCGAAATGCACATAGTTGTTCAACTCGTCAGCCATCGCACAAGCCATCGGGATTAATTTGGCAGCGCTCCGGTAGCTGCCGGCAGCAAACAGGATGTTCTTATTTTTTGGTTGACCGCCGCCAGTCCGGCCAATATATAAAATTGTGAGGGCCAAGTTATTAAACCGAAATGGCCCTTCGTAATCTTGGATCAAAGACAGCGACGAGGAATCTGGTGCCGGCGCCACAATTATGCCCTTTCCAGCCTGAGTTACTTTGTCGGTCTTTCCTTTTCCGGGTACTCCGTGTATACCAACACCCAATCCTTCTGGCCCTGGTTCCTCAGATCCTCTGACAGGTGTCCCCGGCAATGGTCTGCCCAGGTATGTCAAGCCGCCGGGTGCCTCGTATACTCGGTTGCCTTCGTGGAAGGGGCTATCCGGAGATACACTTCTCGTCGACAGAGTCTTAACAGTATAAAAGAGCACGAAAGCACTAATCGCATAAAAAGCTACTCTCTTTAGAGAGCGCCTAGATTTTCGTGGAGCCGCAGACCATGTTGTTGATAGTCGAGGGAGATCGTCGTCTTTTTTGTACGAAGAGGTAGTTGAGGTTGAAGTGAGGTCGCGGAGTGCGTTGATGGCAGAGGCCATTTTGGGTGAAAATGGCGGCAGTGAAAGGTGGAAAGTTCCTGATGGGTAATTGCAGATCGGGAAATTAGAGAATTAGTAAGAAAGGCATCGATATCAAGGCTTTCGGAATTATGAAATAGAAATTTGGAACACGTAACAGGGAAATCACTGCACAGCAAGATGGCGAGCAAGAGAATTGAAATGTTTAGTGAAGAAGAGAAGTTAAATCCAATTGGAAAAGACACGATTTGGGAGGGAGGATTCTACACGATGTTCACATGACGTTGGAGTTAGCTTTTGCTTGTGGAGTACTGGTTATAGTTTGTTTAGCGAACCAATCGGTTGGGTCAGACCCAGAAGAGCCTTGACGTCAACTAAGCTAATAGCGACTGATAGCAAGACATTGAACGCAGTGTGGACTGGTATATATTCACTGCTCCCGTCATTATATGCAGCCCAAATTCTTCTGTTGTTGAGACACTCCGCATTAAGTTCTCATGGTTTCACTCGTATCAAGGTCGATTAAGTCCTTTGTTCCGCCTGTACGACAGCTTGTCTTCCACTAAAAATAAGTCCAGGGACTAGCGGATTGGTGGATTTAAGCTTCCAGGAAGTCATAACTATTGTAGCCACAAGCGCCACAGGTAGACTTTGTGTGATGTAGGTATGGCGCTTTGGCTCAAATGACATCCTTCCGTGTAACCCTAACAAACATGAAAAAGGAAATTTTTGTAGATGTCATGCGCAGCTTATAAAAGATGTAATTAGAACAGAACCTAAGGCGAACAAATATATTTTTAAGGCTAATTTAAGAGTTCTGGCTTCAGAAATCCTGATATTTCACTGCTATAATTAATTACAAATAGATATCACCACGTTGTCACCATGGGCAAATCAAAGCCATCCCGCCGCGTCCGCAAGGACCCCATCTCCCGTCCTACCAAGCCCCCCTCTGACCCCGAACTCCTCGCCATCCGCGATACCAAGGTTCTTCCCATCTTGAAAGACCTCCAGTCTACCGACCCCAAGGCCCGCTCTGTTGCTGCTTCCGCCATTGCCAATACTATCACCAATGAAAAGGTTCGCAAACTGTTCCTCAGAGAACAACTAGTGCGCATCGTTATGCAGGAGACATTGACGGATGCTTCTGTTGACTCGAAGGCTTCGGGGTGGGAGATTTTGAAGATTTTGGCCGAGGAGGAAGATACTGGATTCTCGGTTCACCTGTTCAGAGTTGACATCCTCACTACTATCGAGTTTGCCTGCAAGACTGTAAGTCGTATCACAAGCCGGTCTGTCCCTTTGACCATGGAACCCTCTATTAACATCACCAGATACTCGAAACCCTCGAGTCCAAAGATACCCCCTTCATCACCGCCACCAAGGCCCAAAAATCCCTTGTGTGGCGCATATCGCGTGCGCTCGCCTCTCTTCTTACATCTCTCGCCGAAGCCTCCGAGGAGGTATGGGACGCTATCATCTCCAACCAAACCATTAACAATTTCCTTCTGACACTCGTCTCCCGGGAATCCACCGAGCCTAACACTGCCGATGAAGTCATGACCGCGTTGATGACGTTGACGGAGGATAACAGAGAAATGTGTGAGAAGATCTTAGCGACAGAGGGTGCCTTTAGTCTATTGATGAAGTTGAAAGAGCTTGATGGCGCGAGTTCAGTGTTGGCCTGCGGTGTCTTGCACAATATCTTTGAGACCATGAAATGGAATGATTTGAACCCCGGGAAGGACGATGCTACCGATAAGGACCTTGTGTGCAGACTAGCGCGCGCTTTGCAAGACTATTCCGATCTGGAGAAGCCCATTGAAGGCCAAGAATGGAACGCCTCTGACGAGGTCGTCAAACTGGTCCTCGAAATCCTTGCTTCTATCTCCACTCATGTCCTGTCCACATTTGAGGGCCCTCGCGTCGAGGGCCCCAGTGGTGGTGAGGAAGGTGCCGATGATGATAAAATGGATGAAGACTCCGACAGTGAGACTGAGGACCCCAAGGAGATCGAAGTCGAGCTTTCTGGCGAGGAGGATAACGAGGATGGCGACTCCTTGGACGAAGAGGCTATGATGGAAGATCTCGCGGCTGTCACTGGTGCCGACGAGGTTAACGGTATCGATGACTTACCGACTCTCGAGGCCCTCCTCAACAAGGTCACTCCTCAAACCATCCGCCTTGCTGCCCTACCCACCGACTCTGAAGAGCACATTCGTGTCAAGTCTCATGCCATCTCTGCCCTTAATAACCTCGCCTGGTCGATTTCCTGCCTCGATTTTACCTCCGAGCAGAACGCCGGCATTCTCGCTGCTTGGACTCCCGTCGCTATCCGCATTTGGGAGCAGGCAGTCATCTCTACTCTTTCCTCTGACACCGCCGATATCGAGTTGGCGACTAATGTTACTTCCCTTGCGTGGGCCCTCGCTAGAGTACTCAAGGAAAAGGTCCCTTACGGTGGTTCTGAGCACGAAAAGTTCATTGCTCTGTACCAAGTCACCCGACAAGTCGACGAGACCAAGAAAAAGGAAGAAGCCAAGGCCGACCCTTTCACCGGCCTGGGCGTCAAGTGTATCGGTGTCCTCGGCCAGCTGGCTGTCAACGCTCCCATCCCCCGCAACAAGGCCATCGGTCTCTTATTCCTCAACATCATCAAGCAACTGCCAGTCACCCCTGCTGTTGACGCTGTTGAGGCTCTTAATCAATTGTTTGACATCTACGGCGACGAGAATGCTGAATATGACAAGGAGGTCTTTTGGAAGGAGAACTTTGTTCAGGTGTTAGAGGAGGCTAGCCCGAAGGCGAGGACAATGTTGAAGGGGATTCACAAGAAGGATCCTGCGATGACAGAGTTGAGAGGGAGAGCGGAGGAGGCTGTTATGAATTTGACGCGGTTCATTTCATACAAAAAGAAGCATGTACCTAAGGTGTAAAAGATTTTTGTACGATGTTTTTTTTGGCGTTGGGAAATCTTAAAAATGGGTTATGTGCTTGTATGATCGTTTAGACATTGATAATTGACTCGGTATCTCTGACCAAACTATTGGAAACATCAATCATTACATTCTATACGTTACCTTGACCCTTTCACCCCATGCATAAATGAACCACTCTACCCGAGAGTCTTGATCTTCTTTTTCTTTCCGTCCTCGCTGCCCTTCTTCTTCTTACTAAAGTTCCTCCAACTTTGTATCCGCTCGTCTCTCGTCGCTTCCCATTCCTGCTCATGCTCTCTCTTCCTCTTCCTCTCCTCCAACGCCTCCTCCTGCTTTCTCTGCTCTCTTCCCTCCTCCTCCATCTGCACCTTTGCCTGCCGCCTCCGCCTATGCTCCTCCTCAATCAATACCTGCTTCGTCTTCTCCCTCCACATCTTTGCAAACTCGGGCGTCTTCAACTCCTCACTGTGCACTGTCCACTTGTTCTCCTTGATCAGCAGTCTACGGGCGTCAGCAATAGACTCATCGAGACGTTCGCGGTGCTTGGCGTCCATGAGTTCCATTTGGGCCTTTTTCAGCCTGTCGAAGGCGTCAGGGGCGCGTGGGTTGCGGGTTTTGTCGGGGTGGATGAGGAGGGATTTTTTGCGGTAGCAGGCTTTGATGTCGGATTCGGGGACGCCAGGGGTGAGGTCGAGGACGGCGTAGGCGTCGAGGCGGAAGGCGCGGAGAATGCGGTCGATTTCGGCGTCCTGGGATTTCTGGTTAGTATGCGACACATGTAAAGTAATTATTTTGATGATGAGATGATGGATACTGATGGAATGATGTAATGGTGGTGATGCCTTACCTTGTCGAATTCCTTCATCTCGGAATCGAGGGCATTCAGAGCCTCAAGGGAATCCTTTTCATCGACTTTTTTATCGGGAGCAGCTGAGGCTGCACCTGCTGGCTTGTCCCCTGCTAATGCGCCAATTTTTTTGAAACCCATTGTTATGTGCTATTGATATTTGCCTGTTCGTCGCAATTGAGATCAAGTAACGATCGTGAGTTGAAATTAATCTCGGCCAGGGTAACACTGAAGGAAACAGCAGACATATTCTTATCGATAACAAAATACCCCTGCACACAGAGGTCCCACTAAAAACTTCTTGACGGGGTCTTGAATTTTGCGCTGTACATTCATCAGTCGGCCGCAAGCCGAGAACTACGAATTGTTTTGACAGCCTTATTTTACCAATTACTACCAATTCAAAATGGGTCGCCGTTTTGCTTCACCGACCCCATCTGAGAACGAGATTGATATCTTCTCGTCCCTCGCTGCCGACAACGATAACAATGATACACACTTTGGCCGCAGTGCGCAAGCTGAGAATGCTGAGTATGGGTTCGACTTTGATGGCATGATAGAAGGTGATGGTGGTAATGGAGAGGACGAGGATGATGATGAGGCATTTATTGCTTTGCGGCAGGCTGCACAGTACCGCAAGACTGTTGACAACACTGGAAAGTCCGTCAAAAAAGGTGGCGGTTTCCAGTCCATGGGTAAGTTCTGCACCAAAGTCTAATATCCAGACCACAATCAACTAATTACTTCTTTCTGTAGGCCTCAACCCTGTCCTTCTCAAGGCTATTACCAAGAAGGGTTTCTCTGTCCCGACTCCCATCCAGCGCAAGACAATCCCCGTTATCCTCGGTCGCAAAGATGTTGTCGGTATGGCTCGTACCGGTTCCGGTAAAACGGGCGCTTTCGTCATTCCCATGATTGAACGGCTGAAGGCCCATTCCCCTCGTGTTGGTGCTAGAGCTCTCATCATGTCTCCCTCGCGTGAATTAGCTATTCAGACGTTGAAGGTTGTCAAGGAGTTTGGCCGTGGCACGGATTTAAAGTCTATATTGCTGGTTGGTGGTGATTCTCTCGAAGAGCAGTTCGCCATGATGGCTTCCAACCCCGATATCATCATTGCTACTCCTGGTCGTTTTCTTCATTTGAAGGTTGAAATGAGCTTGGATCTCTCTTCCATCCAATACGTTGTGTTCGATGAAGCCGATCGCCTGTTCGAAATGGGTTTCGCCGTTCAACTTACCGAGATTCTCCACGCTCTCCCCCTCAACCGCCAGACCTTGCTGTTCTCTGCCACTCTTCCTGCCTCCCTAGTCGAATTCGCCCGCGCTGGTCTCCAAGACCCCGAGCTTATCCGTCTCGATGCCGAAACTAAGGTCTCTCCCGATCTACAGTCTGCCTTCTTTACTGTCAAGGCCGAGGAGAAGGAAGCTGCTCTTCTCCACATCCTCCATGATGTTATTCAGATGCCTACCGGTTTCCCAACGACAGTCATACCCGATTTCTCCGAGGGGAAGAAAAAGAAGAACACCGATGCCTTTGGCCGTGGAAAGCCCACCGAGCACTCCACAATCATTTTTGCCGCCACCAAACACCGTGTTGAGTATCTTGGAGAGCTTCTCCGCATCGCTGGCTTTGCTGTCTCTTTCGTCTACGGTTCCCTTGACCAAGAAGCCCGGCGAATACAAGTCGAAAACTTCCGTTGCGGCCGCTCCAATATCCTTGTTGTCACTGATGTTGCTGCCCGTGGTATCGATATTCCCGTTTTGAAGAATGTCATCAACTACGATTTCCCCCCTCAGCCCAAGGTGTTCGTCCACCGTGTTGGTCGTACCGCCCGTGCAGGCCAATCCGGTTGGGCCTTCTCTCTGGTCCGCGACAACGACGCCCCGTATCTCATCGATCTCCAACTATTCCTGGCCCGTCCTCTGGCCGTTGGCCAAAAGGAAAAGACCCCCAACTTTGCCACCGACGTTGTCGTCGGAGCCCTCAAAAGAAGATCAATAGACGACAGCCATGAATGGGTCATCAAAGTTGTCAAGGAATCCTCCGATCTTAACACCATCCGCACTGTCGCTGACAAGGCCGAACGCCTTTACATGAAGACCCGCCACTCCGCCTCTTCCCAATCTGCCCGTTGCGCCAAGGAGCTTATTTCCACCCCGGCCTGGTCACAACTCAACATGAAGTTCGGCAAAGACGACAATCCCGATTCTCAAGCCCTCAATAACATGTTAGCGCGCATTTCCGGCTACCGTCCCCCCGAAACCATCTTCGAAGTCGCCCGCGGCTCCAGAAGTTCCAACTCGGAAGCCCTCAAGGTCATGCAAGATATCCGCAAGCGCGTCACGCCTAAAAACAGACAACCTAACACCGGCAAGACTAATGAAAAGGATACTGACGTTGAAATTTCTGATGATGCTCATTCAGACCCTGACAGCAAAATGTCCTCAGACGACGAACCTGACCATTCTGTTCCAGCTGCCAGTGCTACTGCCTACACCTCTGACTCCGACGACTACGAAGTCACCGTCTCCCAACCCATCACCGCCAAATCATCCAAAAAGAAACAAGGCCCTACATCCTTCGCCGATCCCGAACTCTTCATGTCTTACACCCCCCGCATCGTCAACGTCGCCGAAGAACGCGGTTACGGCGTCCACTCGGGCTCACAAATGTCCTCTTTCGTTGAAGCTGCCCGTGCAGTCACCATGGACCTCACCAACGATGACACGGCGAAGAACTTCGGCGCGCCCGCGCGGGCCACAGGGATGCGCTGGGACAAGAAGGCGCGCAAATATGTTGCGCGGGCCAACGATGAAGACGGGTCGAAGGGGGCGAAACTGGTTGTAGGTGAGTCCGGCGTCAAGATTTCCGCGTCGTTCCAGTCGGGGAGGTACGGGCGGTGGAAAGAGAAGAATCATGTCTCGTTGCCGAGGACGGGGGAGATGGAGAAGCCTGGGTTGTCGCGGTTGGTAGCAGATGCACGAACAGGGGTGGATCCGGCGAATCCGAATAAACGGTTTAAGCACAAGATGGAGAAAGCGCCGAAGATGCCGGATAAGTTTAGGGATAATTTCTATACGCAGAAGAAGAAGGTGCAGAAGGCGATGGAGAATCGGGTGGGGAGGTTTGCGTTGGGGCCGGGTGATCGGAAGGAGGTTAAGGGGGTGGATGCGATTAGGAAGGGGCGTATTGAGAAGGAGAAGAAGAAGCTCAAGAATGCTCGGCCATCTAAGAAGTAAAGGTGGTTATGAGGGGATGAAGTATCAAAATAGCGGGTATTTAGAGATATATATAGAATGTACATCATAATTAGTCACATGAATTCAGTTCATTAGTTATCAATGTCAAAATGCGTGTTTTTGTTATCTATATGCGTCATAAACCAAATTAAAGAGAATATATGCTACACGCTACATAATAAGCGGAATTACAAGGAGATAATCAAAAACTAAAAACGCTGGGGTATGCTCAACAAAAAGGAAAAAATAAGCAAACAAAACATGCGGCCGTTACGCCTAATATGGCTTGAACATTACTCAATCATCCCATCACCACATGTCACTCCGCCGCCCGGAACCAGGCACGGATAGCATCACGAATCACACTTTCGGAATCATCTTCGTCCTCGATTCCACGATCATCGTCTACCTCGCGGATAAGACGAGTCAAAGCGCCAAGGACAACCTCTTTACATTTGCCCCGGGGAACTTCATCTTCCTGAGCGAGGCGCTCCTGGAGTGGACTGGGTTCTTTAGGTGCGGAGCTCCGCAGACTAGGGATGGGAATAAAATTGGACAACATTGAAGGAGGGGGCATTGACGAGGACAGGTTCGAAGACATCTCGGCATCGAGGCGAGAGGAGGCCCGCAAAGAACCAACTGTGCTCTTTGGGAGAGGCAATGCCGAAAGATCCGAGGTCGAGGAGTCACGAGTAAGCGAGTCGTGTCCGGGCTGAGCTAGGACACGATCGACAGCTTCAGTCAAGATATCTTCAACATAATTAATCTTGTCAACTTGGAACCTTTCATCTTGCCAGGTTTCATAAGGGGCAACAGATGGAGTTAGGGATGATGAAGCGTTATAGGGACCGTTGGGAGACTTAATATTCCGGATGGAACGGTCCTTGGCCGGAGAAATGAGCCGGCTGTAGGTGAGCCGGTTGACAGTGCCCTTCGTCATATGTATGATGAGGGCACTGCTAACCTGTACCCATTGGTAGGCAGGCTCCCGGGCAGTGGACGAACATGGAAGCAGCTTCGGAGTCGGTTCAGCGCGAAGGGCTGCCTTTATAGATTGGATTAGGTTATCGCGGGGCTGAATAGCCTGGAGGGCAAAGTCGGGATGAAAGTCCTTCAGCCATCCAGCAACATTCAGTGGTATGTCTTCATCTGACGACAGTCGAGCCGATTGCTCAAAATAGGTCAAGCCATCTGTGACTATACCTGCAGCGGAAAGATAACCACTGCTGGATGGCGAGGACACGGCGGTTTCAAACGGTGTGACGAGATCAGAAAACGGAATATCAACGTCGATAACGCCATCCTCAGGATTGATGGACGTCTTTATGGGCGATCCAAACACATGGGGAGGTTTCGGCATATCAATCGGCAGACGAGGCTGGATATCTGGCGCGCTCTGTAGCCCGCTGTCCCGTTCCTGACCCGTCGTCGGGATCGACATCTTTGTATCCTCGGGCGATGGCTCCGCATTAGCAATGGCTTCCTCCGACACAGTCGTTGACAACTCTTCGCTCGTAAATCCCAAACTGGCCGTGACATCCAGTCGCCTATCGCGTCTATCGCGCTTCTCGGGCGATCTCTTCGGAGATATGGGATCTTTTGGTGGCCCTCTGACTGGCGAGGACATGTGAGATTGTGTAACTGAAGTCAAGGACTCCCTCCGCGGGTTGCCGCCCCAGAATCCACTCATTATGCTGCCCCATCCAGAGCCAGCAACTGAATCTGAGCCCTGGGACATATTACCGCTCCGATGGAGGGACCGCTTCAAGTCATCTGCTGCCAGGCTGCAGCTGCTTCCTGGTCGATGACTACGGAACTTGTCGTTTCGTTGGAGCGTGGTTATGTGCGCAATAGCGAGCTCGGGCATAGCCGTAGACGCAATGGCCGAGCTAGTACGGGGGATTTCCACTGCTGTGGCCAGCTCGGAAGGAGTTTGGAGAGACGTCTCACCAGAATCCATGCGACTGTGATTGTTGGGGCCGAGAGCGAGATGGGCCAGGGTGGAAGGCACAAGGGACATACGGATGTTCTGGCTAGCGGTGCGACGATGAGTTGGAAATTTGCCCTTGTTATCCGGGCGCTTATTCATCCTTTTGCGGAGGCTCTGTTCGCGACCAAGAGTAGGGATCGCAAAACCTGGGGGTGATGCTGAGTAGTGGAAAGAGGCCGATGAAGATTGACGGAACGACTTTGATGTGCTTTCATAATTCTCGCGAGCCGGAAGGAAAGCAGACAGGAGAAAAAGCAGCCGCCGAGCCTCCATCTTGTCCTGTGAAACGATAACTGTCCGGGCGGGGTTCATGACATCCTCTTCGGCTCGCAAATGGTCCTGTTCCAGGTGTCGCTGTCGGTATGCCTCTGGCCCTAGGACCTGTAACCACTGGGTATGAGTCGCCAGGAACCCCGTCAGAGCTTTGTGGAAGAATACCCGGCCTGGCGTTCCGTCTTTCAACGGGACTCGCGTAATCAAACGAGCCTCCTCCCTCCACGTGGACCACCGGCCCTGTCCGGTACAAACACGTTCGGCTTGTAACCCAGAGGCAATACGTTCACGACACGAAGAAACTTCGTCCACTAACAATTGGCTTTTTGTCAAGATGTTTGCTGGCACAAACACATTTTTCATGTTTGACTTGAGACTGGGCGGCACACTACGGAAGGATGCATTTGCGCTACTGTTGTTCGTTTCCGGCATCATGGCATCGGCCTGCTTGAGATGGAAGCCGATGGCAGTTGCGGCAATAGATTGGAGGTGCGTCAGAGTGCGCATGATGATGTCCCAGTGCTGAGTGATGTGTTCCAGTCTCTCATCAGAATTATTGAAGGCAAACTCTATAAGATCTGGGCCCCCAAAACCAGAGTTCCAGGCCATCTTGCGACCTGATCCGTATGATGACGGCAAAGAA
Organism: Ambrosiella xylebori; assembly: GCA_002778035.1. Classification (NCBI taxonomy): domain Eukaryota; kingdom Fungi; phylum Ascomycota; class Sordariomycetes; order Microascales; family Ceratocystidaceae; genus Ambrosiella; species Ambrosiella xylebori. Next base: position 2,978,393 of record PCDO01000002.1, read on the forward strand.
TCATTCTCAGTGAACGAACTGGCCCCGCGAAACCCTGACCGAGACGTCAATCCTGACAGGGCCTGAAGATTGATGACAAGAACAACAGCATACATTGGTGTTTTCTTGGGTCGGGTCTGGGGCTTCTTAGGTGCATCGTCTAGGCTACTTGGAGGTTCGGGATCGGCTGGGACTGAGACGGGAAACAGCCGGGTGATAAGGACACGTTTGTTATCATTGGTCCTCCCCGTCATACTAGTGGAAGTCGAAGCTGTCGTGGTATACGAGAGATTGGGAGGGAACCCGGGCGACATGAGGTCAGAAGAGTAAGACTGGGCCAGTCTCGACCGCATACTGGATCTGCCAATGGAGTTTCTGCCATCGCCAAGTATCGAGGACGGCCCAAATTCTGAAGTCTGCGGATCAGCAGGTATCAAATGGACCTTGGTCGAGGTGCCCTTGTAGGAAAACATTTCAGAGTTTCCAAATGTGCAACTCATAAATGTGCTAATCTCCTCCCGGTACTCACGTCCAGACTTTTGAGCATCTGTTTCGACACTTAGCGGGTATCGGCCATTAGTTGACGACCGTCGGTCAAAGGCTCCAGATCTGGGCGGCGGTACATCCACAACGCTAGCACGAGCACCGGCAACTGCCGGAGTGTGGGGTACGGAGCTCCGACGAGTTGTACCTGGAGAGCGCCATGAATCCGGGATTGCAGGGCGCTCAACAATTGTAGGAGCGGGTTGCGAGTCGTAAAGGAGGGATGCAGAAACCGATGTGCCCAAGGCATCTTGCATAATAAGGACCCGAATATCTCGGTCTTCAAGGCTAATCTCTGGGATGTAGTCAAACGGAGGGAGATGGTTTGTGGGAGGAAGAGGCATAGGAAACAATTGCTCGTGGCGATTCCGCGCCAGGGTCTGGGGATCTGGAAAGAGCAACGAACGAGTGTGCATGTCCTCTTGGACGGACTCCAAGGTCAGCACCAGCTTAGAGGAGTTGCTGGAACTCGGCGACGGCGTCGAGGGGTTGGCTGAGCCAGCCCCCAAGTTGAATAGCTTACCCAACATGTCGACAGCTAAGCTACCAACTTGGGGAAATGATATCAAGCAAAGGAAAAGGCAAAAGGTTTGGTACTCTATAGAGACTTGTAGTCTAGAAGGACTTCAAGCACAATGACGTAATGAAACAGATACAAGTCGCAGAATTGAGTGGATCCGCAACAACCTATATCCAAATGAGGGGTACTTATGTCAAAAACAACGACAACAAGTATAATAAAACCCCCATTAAACTCAAAGTGAAGCTATAGATAAGCTTCAAGACAATACAACCAGAAGATAGTAAAAAGTAAGATATGCAACTCTCAAGAACAAAAAAATGAGAAACAATAAAGATGACTGAGCAAACTATGACCGACAGGCTCGTGACACAGAACTAAAGATTCAAAACCTTAATGGAAACAAGACTTGTCAACAACTGGTTCTCACTGATTGTTGCCTGGCGTGGTTACAGAATCACCATTATTGTGATGATCAAGAAACCCCCAAGGCAAAACTGTAAGATAGCGGCCACTATCTCGTGGTGATGTCGACGAATAACACACACTCGCTCTCTCCAACTAAAACTGAAGAGCAGCGGCAACGACGATCAAAAAAGCAATCATGGCGACCAGCCGCAATATCCAGAGATAGTGATAGCCAAACCAGTGCGAGATGATGCCACTCTTTGATATGTCGCTCTCAGTCACTCGAGAATGTAACCTTTTCTACAACTCAATTACTAAACCTCGTGATAGTCAAATCAAAACACCGCACCAATGCAGTATAATTCAATGGCAGCACACAAAAGGCACAAAAGGCAGGGTGCCTTAAAACAGCACCACCCTTCAGTGGAGCGATACGAACCGAGATCGATGGCGCAGGAACAGGAAAATGCAAACGAATGCGAGCCCCAGTGGCGGTGGCAAGCAATGTTAAGAGGCGATGTTTAATTAGCCCGGGGAGTTAGTGGAGTGTAGAGTTCCAGAGATACTCAGTGAGTCGGTGGAGGCACGAAACTCAGAGCTGCAATATCACGAGATCAAATAGTAGATTGGCAGATGGGAAGAGGCTGCGAATACGTCAGACGGCAGATCGACGTGTTGTGCGTCGTAAGTATTTGCGGGTAGGAATTCTCTGCTGCAGAGCAGAGCGAATAAGCAGGGATTGGTTTCTCTAGAAAAAGGGCTTTTTCTTGAAGGAAGCCAAAAGAGCCTTGGTGGTGAGGCAATTGATTAGGGGAGGATTCGCTGAGTTGAGCTTGAGCTGAGCTTCGAAACTTTTGGTGATGATTGAAATTGAAAGTGGACTTGGAAATGCTGACAAAAACCAGGCAGAGATGCGTCGGCGCTGTGTCATTATGTATCATGCATTGTTCTTTTCCTTCTACATCGAGCCATATCTGCCTGCATTCATCATGATCAAAAATAGCAAGAATGTTAAATTTTCCCAATCCACAACTAAATCTAGAAAGAGCATCAAGAGTCACTTAATCCAGCCAATCATAACACTCCCTATCGAAAAGTTTCAAGACAAATATCGAACCATATAGCAATAAATATGCAATGAAAGTCATTATTCATCGCACTATTGTATCTGACCTCACCTCAGCCATACCAGACGAAGCTAGGACTCATTCTATATAAATGCAATTCATAGCAGCCTTGCCCCAACCTCCAATATTTCCAATAAGCAATGACTCTCATATGTCCATCACATACCCACGAATCTGCAAGCACCAGTTCAGGAAAGAGTCCACAATAACGTTGACTTCTCAGAATGTCGACCCCACTGAATTTAGTGGGGCACCCATCTTTCCACAAGTGGGTCAATGCTACACTACCTTCAAACAACGTGAGCGTCTAGCAGCCGGGGTTTACCGGGATTTACAAAGTCTAAAATAGAAACCAGACACGCGCGTTCGTAACCCTGGAACGACCACCATCGAAGAATCTAGGTTAAAGTCGTATAGGACAAATCACATGCAAATCTATCCACTACAAGGTGCGCCGTAAACGCGTACTTAGAAAACAAAACATGCATTAGTGACGCACAACATACGTCTCTACAAACCGCGTTTGGTAACACATCAACAAAAATGCAGATACATAGACCAGCGGTGAGCTTTCGCCACTGAACGCATCTTTCACTAACATTACCAACCCCGGTCAATAATATTACAATATTATAAAATATTAACCCTAAGATGGCAATATTTGTTAACAACTTCCAACCTAAAGTATCATATTTCTTGAGACTATTCTCCAGACTTTACTCTTCGACTTGTTCACCACGCAACTTTCACACCGCCACCAAATTTTGCCCTCATCTCAATATATGACATGTTCCTTCACCCACCCAAAGTTTGTTCGCTGAGATCTATTATATCAACAGCCCGCATCCGTCCGTCTATCCGACACGGCACTGGGTCCTTAAGTCCCCCACAACGGAGACATCCTAACCACCAAACACCATACACCTCTCACTTGCGACGTCTTCAAAGTATATGATAATTCCTTTGGCCTCAAAAACTCCTGGCAGATGTTGTAACCCTTGTTGGCAACTCACTTTGGTTACACAATGTTGGCAACCGACAATTGCTATCGCAGCCGTCATGTAGATACCCATTGGGTCTGCGATGCAATATATTGAAATGCCAAGACCTATATAAGTGGGCACATTGGTGATTTTTGTGACTGTTTCATCATATGTGACAACTATATGCATCACTAGAAGGCTTCCTTCTAGCTGTCAAAGATCTTTAACAATACAAAAAATCTCATTGTCAAACACGAAAAGGTGGAACCGGAATGATTGTCTTCAAGAAGCAGGATTAAGTGATAAACGTCAAAAACTTCTATTATAAGGAGTAGAACTGTTTGCTCAAAGTGTAGATAATAACCTAAGATAAAACTAGATCACCAGATAGATAGCCATTATAATGAGTCAACAGTCAAGAAAAAAAAACAGCTTGCCACCTTGAAATGACACGCAAGCCAAATTTGTCGTTGTCGGATCCGCCATCTATATCCCCAACCCTTTTTTTCGGTAATTAGCTATTGTAGATCAGAACTGGGCCATAAAGAGAAACAAGAGACTAAAATCCACAAACTGCATATCATACAACTCAGATCCAGCACCAAAATGCAGAATAACCGGGTTGGTGGAGTATTCAGACACCTTCCTTCCAGCCATAGGCACTAACCACGCAGTGATTGGTGCAGAGATCGTTGGCATTACGACGTCTTCGCATTCTATCAAATTCTGGCTCATCAGCGCCATCATAGACCTGCTGACTGTCAGGTTGTCCTGATATATGGGCAGGGGGAATTGGGGTAATTGTCTCTTCTGCAACCATGGGGACATTCGATGACAGTATCTTGTTTCCATCCAAAAAGGCAGCCTGAGTTTCATCACTGTCAACGGACTGGAACAATTCTGGCTGCACGGTGTAAGTATAAATACCGTAGCCATGAAGACATTCGCTAATTGTCTTTGACTTCGACATGAACTCAGCAACTAATGGATCAGTGACAACCAGATGAACCGAGGCCACCTTTTCGCGTTCATTCAGACTCCAGACCTTTAACTCATGGATCGATCTAACGCCAGGAATCCTCTCGAGGTCTTTCCGCAAATCAACCAAGCTGATGTGATTAGGAGCAGCCTGTAGCAGAATCCGCGTTGAGTAAATAGTAACCTTGTATGCCGAGATCAGAATCATGATTGAGATGAAGAGACTGATAGCAGGGTCGATGTAAAAGCGCTTGGGACTCGAGGTTCTCCAAATAACAGCTCCAGAGATAATAACTCCGATATTGTTGATAGCATCCCCCAGAACGTGAACAATCACGGACATCATGCCGAGATCGTGGCTGTGGCCCTTCGGCTTTTGCATCTTCATATGGTTATGCGACTCGTGTTCGGCGAGATACTTATAGACAAGGATCGTTAGTGATCAGAATTATACCTCTACACTGTACAACAATAGAGACTTACTTCGGCACTGCTTATAAATGTAGAATCCTCTTCAACATGACCACCCTCAGGGCCATGGTCATGTCCTGGACATGTTAGTTTGTTGTTTCTCCGAAAACGTAGATTGTCATTATGGAACAGGATTTACCAATGAAAATCAGGACTAAGACATTCAAGGCGAAGCCAACAGTACCGATTATCATGACTTGTTCGGGATTAGAAACCTCTGTTGAATGTCAGAAGGCAGTACAGATTAAATATAAACAATGAATACGTACGCTCCAGTGACACAAATCGTTCAATAGATTGCAAGAAGATGCTCAAAGCCAAAGCCATCAAAAAGATACCGTTGAAAAAGGCACCCAGGAGCTCCGCACGTTGCCATCCAAAGGTGAATCCAGACGGGGCTTCACGATTCGGAGACGAGATCTGGTGAATGGTTAATTGAGACTTTTAAAGCAAGAAGTATATAGATCAACACTGACTATCAAAGCCACTAATGCAACGATGAAGGAGATTACATCATTGATATATAACAGAGAGTTAGTTTAAGGTGTACCAAAGCGCATCATCCTAAAAGACTCACATAGTGGAACGCATCCGCAATCACTGCTAGTGACTTGGTATGGAACCCAATAGCCAGTTCCACAATAAAGAAAGATGTCCCAACGGCGATCGTAAAGATCAACTTCCACTTTTTACGCTCATACCGAGCGCGCGGCGAGAGCTCATGATCATGATCATGAGCATGGAAATGCGAATGCTCCATGTTGAGGGGATTCGGCGAGCTCAATGATAAGAGTAGAGCGTCTCGAGAGTAGACCAGATTTTGACTGGAGGTGACAGGCTATTTAAGTCCCTTGTTGAGCTAGATCTTCTTGTGGAATATAGAAAGGGTAACTCCGGCAAAGGCTGGTAGCGGAGGGCTCAGAACCTTGACAAGTAAGAAATAGAATAAGAGATGTGTGGCAGCCCGGGAAACAAAGACAAGACGGGGGTGGGATGGAAAATTTCGACTTGTGGTCAGTCGTACAAAAGAAATTGTGTATCCAGGTGTTTAGCAAAGTCCGAGTGGGTAAACAAAGAAACCAAGACAAATAAATGTACAACAGACTGGTCAAGAGTAAAGTATGCAGAATAAAAACTCAATGGATAATCAAAAAAAGATTTGCTAGAATCAATATTAATGGATGCTGATGGCGGCAAGTCATGATATCATCGCCTACGTAACTCAATGCTAGCAATCTGAAAGTCTTTCTCCCAATCGTAACATGTCTACAAGCTTCGAAAGTGATCTCTAATTATTTGACTTCCACTGCTGAAGCTAAAAATACCCATCGTAAGACGAACCAGAGTTCTTTAGAAAATATCACTATTTCCATTGTCTTTTAACATAAGAACAAAACGCTATACCATGCTAATCTCTAGATCGCACTGCTTAAACGATGACATTCCGTTTTGCAAAACGACGTTACCAAATTAGGTTTAGCGCAGCGCGTCTAAACGCATAATGGCTTGACGGAGTTATCGGTGGTTCGCAGGGGTATTGTGCATTTCAATTCAGAAAACGGCGTTGCCAACGCAAGACGATCAACCTGTGATGTGGTGACATATCATCTAAGTAGATCCAATCAAACGAGACTTCAATGTTGCTAATAATTCCCAAATTATCGATAAATTAAATATTTTGTCTTCGACGCAAAAACTGAACATTGTGGTCACAAAAAGAAGGAGGAAAGTTAGGTTGAGCAACTCATGAACGGTGTCAAGCTGGGAAGAAATTATCTTATGAAACCCATACCTGAAGAAAGAATTGTATCGATAACTGCATCTTACAGTTGCTCTGTCTCAAGTGACCATCTGAATCTCCGAGGCATTTTGCAGGCTCAACATATTTTATTGATGATTGTCTGACTTTCCAAATACTTTTAGTGTCACTGTTGTAAGGTTAGGGCTTAATAATTACATAATCTTAATATCAAGGATTAAGGCTATATCGATAGCTCTATTGTGGAAGGCGGTGAGAGATATTTGCGATTGCGTCTATCGAATGCGATTATGAACCAAATGATGTTTAGAAGCTCAACAAGACAGATCAATTGTGTCGCTGTCGTACCTTTGTCACACATTTTGCCCACAATGAATAATAGTCCCTGTCTCCAAGACATTCGTTGAACTGCTCTGAAAATTTTCATTTCCAGGCCATTACCATCTCTAATTTTGCCGCTTTGAGCCTCTCATTCGACCAGGCCTCATGAACTGTGTGGTCTCGTGAAGCCGTCAAGCGTAGGGCTCGGCCGCTCTATATCCATATATTCTCCACCTTGTACCACTCCACACCGCACACAATGAGCAGCACATTTCATCGGCGGCGCATTCCCAGTCACCTCCGGCAGGTCAGCCGGGGTAGCTCCGACCGGTCTCCCTTGTCAATACAATGCGGCCGGTCACCAGATTCTCAATCACAGACGTCAACCACAGCGCATTCCGCTAATGGGCGCGCAAGGTTACTGTCGCGACGGTGTACTGTTACTGTCAATGAAGCTTATTCAACTGATGAAGTCTTGTTGAATTTTGACTTGGTTGGTGGTGAGATTAAGACGGGACAGTTGATGTCCATATCGGTGATCACTGAGAAGGATAAAGATGACAAAAGCAAAGGCGCAAGAACTCTGGGTCTCGGTGATAATGAGACTCTGGGAAAGAAATACACTTTTGTGGCTAAAGATTTTCCTCACGAGTTGAAACAAAGACATCCCACGGTTGAGGTTTATCTTGTTAAGCACATTGCTGACAATTTTGGCATGAAGAAGGGAACTTCTGTGCTACTATCACAAGTGAGTTGAACTGAATAAGAGCTTGGAGACCATAAATTACTAACATGATGTGATAGATTGATTCCTCGAATCCAGTTGTCGAAGCAACTTTTGTCGAGTTAACATTCCGAGATCAGTATTTGTCTAGAGCCGACATGTGGCGCATGGCTGTGGAAGAACTCTCTGGCCGAACCGTATATCGTGGCCAATCAGTGTTGTTTATTGGTACGATAAAGGCTACAGTGTCATCAATCTTTGTTGGGGACTCCAAAGTCCACTCTGCATTCTTCACGCAAAATACCCGGCCAGTTTTTAGATCCGAGAGTGCACGATATATTATCCTCATCCAGATGGCTCGAGAAATGTGGGGGTTTGATGCTGAAGGATCAGGTGAAATCATGTTCAACAAAGTTGTTAACGGATTGCTACCGGCATTATTCAAGAAGTGGGCTTTGCTGAAGGCCCATCACCGCGTTTCTATCGTGCTATTCGCCCGAGTGGAATATGATTTGGGCTTATCTAATTTTACAGGGGAGTTGGGATCATATTACACTGGTGTCCAACCCTCCGGGTTAAGACGACCGTACAAAGACTTTTACCGGACAGTCGTTAGTGAGATGTCCAGTGGAGAATGGACTACGATCTTGTATCAGTTGAAACGGGAGTTCAACTACTTCCGTCGAGATATTAATACGTTCCACCTTACTGCACCCGGTGTGATCTCGGCTGATCTTTTGACGCCGGTCGAGGTTCAAAGTAATCTGAATCAGATCAGGGCTGAATCATCTTTAGCCATGTACGGAAACTTCCTCGAAGCCATTGCCATTGCCACAGCCATGTTTGGCGCGGATCATGTTGACCGAGATTTGAACCATACAGGAGTCTCCCTAGTGATCATCAGTCCAGGTCCCGGTGTTTTTGAGGTGGAATATGAAACACTTCGCAAGACAACTGAGAGCATCATTGGCAATGGGCTGGGTGTCGATCTTGTCTGTGTCCCTAAACTTCCTCTACACTCTGTTCCTCTATTTCGTTACCGTACTCGCCAACTACTTGAAGACGGAAAGGAACGGTGGATTCGGAGTCGTGAGAGCACTCCCCGCGGCCAGACGTCGGTTGTTGGCAGTTATACCTCGGTTGTTGAATCAGTATCTCCGTCTAAAACTGTTACTGCTAGTAGTGGGCAGATCCATCGTAATGACTCTTTTGCCTCCACAAACATAGGCTTTACTGCTGACGAGTGGAGTTATGCGGTTCCCCAATGGCTGCATGTTGCTTTCTGGACGGGTACCTCTGAAGAGGCACTATCTTACCAGGGCATTGTGTTGTCCGTGGCGGGATCCGAGGAGGAGAATGATGACAAGAAGAAGAAGCAGCAGGAAGAAGACTTTGTCATTCGATGCCGAATGTATGGGCTACAAATGAGAAGTGTTTTGGAGACCAACGAGATTGAAACGACGCCGCTGGCTCAAGATCCAGCTTTTCATCGGTCACTAATGGAGTTCACACTGACTGGGCATGAACATGGAAAGCTAAGGCTAGTTGGCGATCACCATTTCTACATCTCGAGAACAAGGCCTTATAACGCGCTAGGCCAACATGTGATTGGCATGAAAGACTTTAACCCTCACAAGCCACCAACGAGAACTAGCAAGAAGGAATATCGGAAACAATTCCAACTTCTCATGCAATATGATGACAGCAAAGCCAAGCTGCCAGCAAGACGCCCACCAGCATTGAACTCCAAGCTCAGCCGGGATATTGGCTTTGCCCTAGACTCCAATACTTTGTTTGGCACCTCTATGACTGATAATCAAGAAACACCCAAGGTGTCTGGTTTCAGCAGAGCAGGTCATAAGATGTCAATAACACTAGCAGACCAAGAACGCCCACATCGGCGTCGCGGAAGCATGGCAACCTCTGCTTACAGTAACAGCAGCCAGCTTTTAGCGATGGGCTCATCACGCTTGTCAGAGTCTCAGAATCAACGGACGGAGTCGCCGGCTGCCGCCGTTGGTTCTACGTCATCCATGGTTCGGATGAACTCGTCCAAGGCGCCCAAACTGATGCGTGGTATCAGCCTCGGAACTCAAGGTTTCGGTATCGCCGCTCCGAAAATTGCTGCGGCCGAAGCCAGTTTGGAACAGGTGGTCGTCAACCCTAGCACAAGTAAGGCATCACATCCTGAAGTCTCTGCAGTATCAACCATTAGTAGAGCGCTACCTACGAAAGCCTCGCCAAGACCATCTATCATATCTCTTCGAGACGAGTCTTCTGCCAGCACTCAGGCGTCAGCTCCTTCCAGTATTCCCATCAAGAAGAATGGATCGATGATATCGTTGCAGCAATTGCGGGACGAGGCTCAGGCCTCAGCAGCGACGCCTCGCTCCGGGATTTTCAGAAGTAATTCCTCGCTCTTCAGTTGTGATCGCATTAATGATGATCCTGAAGTAGCGCTCTCGTCCCAAATGCGCCGCGACGAGGATAAAATCAACAAGATGAAGCTTAAGGGCGGTTGGGATCGCCTGCAACACGGGGGAAGTGGAATGAAAGATAGATCTTCATCTCCGGGGAATACAGGGCACTACAATGGTGACGGTAGACATCGTACTACTGCTGCAGTATCACCCTGGCTCATGATACTGAACCCATCAAATCCGGATGTCTCAAAGATTGATGATGCAATGAGATATCAGTCTTGGCAGCATGTGTTCCCGAGGACTTCACGGATGCGTGTAATGAAGTGGAAGGCTTTGTGCTGTCCGGCAGCTGTCCCGTTGACAACAGAGTACTTCCCCACGCAAAAAGAGTTTGAGACGGATTGGCAGTGTGTGCTTTACAGCATTGCCATCAATGGCGACGAGGAGTTTGTACACCAAGATGACACGAAGACGCGGCAAGAGTTCTTGCGGGGGCTGATTTCGCTCAGATTTGCCCAAGGCTTCCAGGTTGTCATTGGTCCTGCCGTCGCTAAAGCCTTTGGGCAGAAAATGCTCAAGGTGGCGGATGTCTTTTCGCGAGAAAACAATTTTGAAGATGGGACGAGTATCTTCATGTCATCGGGAAATTCGATTCACCAATTGTCTTGCTCCAACGGAACGGATATTGAGTTCAATATCTACACTCGGAAGCTAGATCCCACTGTGTATTCCTCGTCTATGCCCGAGGTCTACCGTCCGGCTATCCGCACGCTTCTAGATCATGAGTATGAGCAGAGGCAAATGAATATTATCTCGCAACGGCAGGACATCAACTGGAACCAGATCGACTCTTACATTGCCGGACACATGGATGAAATGATTGATGTACTGCGTTTTTGGCGTGCTCGCTTTGTCCTTGTGCCTGTGACTGGCCGTCTCTCCAAACAGGATAAACAAGAGCAGCATTATGATAATGAAGAATTGCGTCTGGAGGGTATCAAAAAGCTGGCTCAGGCTTGGCAAAAACATCGTGTGGTGGCTGCTTCAGAGAGACCTTTTATGCATGGTGGACAGTCCAGACGTCGTCGGGATGTTAACCCCCTGGATATCGTATACAAAACTGAAGATCCCTCTATGGTGATTGCTATAGAGCATGAGGCTGATCCTCTTCTCGAAGGTCCTGATGGTCCCCGCAGAGGGCATTTGGTGTCTCGGCGAGAAGGGTTCCGTCGGACCAACGTCGATCTGGCGGCCCTGGCCGAGGCCATCCAGCAGCTACCGGATCATGGTGGTGTCAAGATGCAGACTCGCAAGTGGCATCTCTACAGTCACGAGAACTGCTTCATCGGTTCCGACATGACGACGTGGCTGCTTGACAACTTTGATGATCTTGAGAGCCGTGAGACTGCTGAAGCTTTTGGTAACAAGCTCATGGTTGCGTACAAGCCTAAGGAACATGAAGACAATTCACTGTCTAAACTCTTTGTTCACGTCCAGAACCGGCACCCGTTCCTCGATGGTCAATACTTTTACCGCATCGCCCCTGAGTTCGCCAAGCCGGTGCCTCCGCCTATCACCCACAACTGGTTCAAGCGCAAAGGCGGCAGCGATATTCCGTCGGTTCCGGCTACTCCCCTGATCGGCGCCGTCAGCATGGATCGTGAGCGGTCGACATCGCATATTCATGATAACAAGTCCCCTTCATTAAGGTCGGTCACTACGCCTACTCAGTCATCAACGGGGTTCCCTTTGCCGCTCTCTGCTACTAGGAATAGGCAGAGGTCGAAGGCGAAGCCGATTGTCATGCTGAGTAAGATGATCAAGTACGACGTCGACCATCGCAAGCGCAGTTACCGGCCCGAGAGAATCAATCTTCACTACGATCGGTTGCACAACCCGGATAACTGCTTCCACATCCGGATTGAGTGGCTAAATACCACGCCGAAGCTAATTGAAGATGCTGTTGATACCTGGGCGCGCGAAGCTGTCAACCACGGCCTTCGACTTGTAGAAGTTCCTATCTACGAAGCCAGTACCATTACTGCCCGGGACCCGTTCCGTCGTCCGTACTTGATCAGAGTGTCATTGCCAGACTACATGGCTGGCGAAACACGTGCTTCCGTGGCTTCTTCTAATGCCACTCCAGCGCAGACCCCCCACTTCGGTGCTTCTCGCTTAAGCTTCAGTGCCACTCCTTACGTCCGCGGCTCGCACCGATGGCCCCTTCAGCGGGAGATTTTATACCATCACGACTTTGTCCTTGATACTGAAGCAGCTGACAATTTCCCTACGCATGTTGAAGTCCGATATTCCTGGGGAAGCCCCGACTACCGCTACTCACAATACATCCACAGATCCGGCTGTGTCTTGGCCCAGATAACCGATGAAGGAGACTTCCTCATCCTGGAGAACCACCTTTTCTCCAACCGTGGTGCAACTAAGGAAAAAAGCATGGCTGCCGACCGGGAACGCATTTCCCATGCCCCGTTCCCTCATCTATCCGCCGGCGGCCCCATTGATTCACCTCGGATAAAACCCACCTTCCGGAACTCACCCAACATGGGGCCTGTCCTAGGCTCGGACAAGAAGGGGCCAATGGTTGCCAACAGTCTGAATCAAGTCATGTTTGTCGCCGTCAAAGACGAGCTGGAAACCTTTTGCTCTGACAAAGACGCCATTGAAGATTTCTGGTTCAACTTTCTCAATGACCAGGATCTCGATGTTCCCATGGATCCCGATGACTCGTTTGGTCTTAGTGACCCGTTGTCGCAGGCTAGCTCGAGGGTTACCGGGGCTGGAGTTGATCAACTACGGGATGATGCGAGGGCTGCATTGGAGGATGTCCCGGATGCGAATATTCCGTCGTTAGGATTACCGCCAAATGTGTTGGATTTGTCGAACCCGGGGACGGGGCCGGTGGAGGGGGGAAAGGAGATGAAGGGGGGACGATCTAGTGATATGGGGAAGAAGGATGAAGGGGGGAAGGGGTTGACGGTAGCGATGGGGTTGGGGGTTGTGGGGATGTTGAGGAGGGGGAGTATACAAATGGAAGGGAAGAAGGATGGGCAGGAGAAGGATAAAAAGTGAGATGGTCATCTGTAATGCGATATTGTTGGACTGTGGTAATACAAAATGGACAGGGTGCTTCCAACCCTAACTCACTCATGATATTCTGTAAATGAACTTTGTAATGAGTCGATGACAAAATGTGGAATTTTACTTAATCTTGTAATTTCTATGGATTTCTATTTACATAGAGTCTTCTGACATCCCTCGTGACACATTGGCAATTTTGATGGCAGATTCCCTAATTTCCCGGCACCGTTCCAAGAAGGCTTCGTCAAAGACTTTTGGTCGTAACAGCAACAGTGTCTCAAAAACATCCATGAGTTTACTGAGATTCCCACGGCTCTTCACCGACCACTTTTCCCCGGTGGAAATGTTGAAAAGGATTATGTTGTAGGGTTCTTTCCCCGTACTCTGGGCAACCAGCCACGCGGATACCGCGGCCTCGAGGGCATGTTCCGGGCACAACGAGTCGGCAAACCTGATGGACCATAGTCTCTGGTCAAATTCGTTAAATGTAGGGTGGAGCGGCGTGCCAAGTGTGCCGAGGATCGGCTCGGTTATCTTGTATGCTTGCCGGTGGATGGCGATGATGTCGGCGGAGCCGTGCAAAGTCAGGCGGTAATTACCGTGGCGGACCTCACGGGTCCAGAGGTCCGGTTTGAAAAAGAGAAACACAAATGTTTTCTCATCGACCATCAAGGCATCTGTGAGCCTGTTAACGTAGATCTGCAGATCCTCTGGCATCATGATGCCCTGGAGGGAATCGCTGCGAAATATCTGGCTTCGGTCTTGCGTTGCAGTTTGCCAGTTTGGGAGTCGAAGGTTTTGGTGGTGCCGAAGAGGTTGTGTTCGGTGGCTGTGAGGACGACGAGGAGGATGATTGTGGAGATATTGTTTGGGGATGGGGGTGATGGCGAGGACTTTTTTTGAAAGGGGGCTTTGTGGGGGTTCTCTTGGTCGGATAGTTTGTGGCTGGTAGTGTGGAGTTCCAAATGTTGAAATACTAGGCGGTTTATCTCGAATTTGTTCAGATTGGCAAGGAAACTTTGTACCGTCATGTTTGTTGAGTGTTCCGTTGCTTTAGCAATTGGTATCAAGCTTCGTAGCCTATAGTTATCGGTTTCATCGATGCATCTTGTAATGTCGTCATCCTTGGGCCCAAAATTGAGCCCAAGGTCACGAATAACAACGAGTTGTTTGCAAGTCCGCGTCATGGAATTTTCTATCCAGCCCTTCAGGTCATATCGCAGTAGCGGGTGTTCCTTCATCCAGAGGATAATTACTAGATCCCATTTCAAACCTCGGAACTGGTCCACAGTAGCGAATACCAAATTCTCACTGATAGCTTGTTTGTCAAGTAGCTCGCTATCAGTTCTTGGGACTACCATCTTAATACCCTTTGACAGTAGGGTATTGGATAGCCCGGAAACCTGGTATTGATCCTAGATAATCGGCACCAGTATCACGGTGTTTTCCTCTTTGTATTTTTCAATGACTGACCTCATGTCTGAGAAATCGGCCTTGATTATGAGTGGCGGCGGGTCATCGTAGATACCAGCCAGGTGTTCGTCACCAAGGACAACCCTATTAATGAATCTAGCAGTCTTATGCAGAAGGCGAAATGATGTATTCAAAGTATAGGTAGACCACTTTTGTTTCTCGTCAATATCTGCCAATATCTTGGGAGCCAAACTCACATATCGGATGTCAGCTTGAGCACTGCAAGTACCTTGATTATCTGCCCCGAAGAGTACTAGGCGAATGGGTTTACCCAGGGCCTGCCGATTAGCTTGTAGGAACAGGCTGAGGAGCCAGAAACGGAGTTCCGTGAAATAATGGATATCATTGGCAGTGATGACTTCGTAAAGATTGTTGGCAATAGGCCAATAATTAACGTTTCCAGCCTCAAGTTTCTCCTTGATCTTGAGAATCTCGTAATCAGAATTCATAGCCTGGCTAAACAGTTGGGCTGCCAGATCACTGGATGTCAGGATATCTATGCAACAGAAACGGTCGAGTCGCCTTATCATTCTCTGCTTTAGGGTTTGTGTAGATGTTACTATTGCCACTCGTTCATTCAGAGGGAACGCGGTAGCCACTGCCTCTCCCGTAAGCGTTTTTGCCGCACCAGGCTTGCCCAGTACTACAATATTGCGGTGACGTGACATATTCATAATAGTCTTCTGTTCATCAGACGAGCCTATGCGAGTGGTCTTTGGCCTATCAGTTATTTCAGCAGAGAGTGACACTTGCAGGACTATGGGGTTGGTTATGCTGGAGGGAACTTATGGATCCGGGGGGGCGGAGACCTTCTTGTGTGGGCGGTTAAGTAATGTGGAGAGACCACGGTTGTGTGGATGTTTGCTGGGTACAGATGCTGGCTTCAAGACTGAATGGTAGCACCATTGATGGTGAAATCGGGAGGTGAGAGGGACAGGCGGGAAAATAGGAGGATTTATTCTTTGTAGATATAGTTGTCTGTGTGCTTGTCTGGGTATACTGTTGGGTGACATCATGGTGTGTAGTCAAAGTTGCGGTGAGATGAGGAGGAAAGTTACTGGAGACTGGGTTGAGGGAATTACAGATGTTAGGAAGTGAAGTGTGCAGAAATGAGAAAAGCAGTTTTATTATATGGGTCAAATAAGAAGTTTCTACGAACAGGCAGACAAAACTATAGCGGACATAGATCCAGGATATGTCCGGCCAACAAACTTGATCGCTCAGAAGGATGCGGTCAAATAGGTGATGCAAATCTTGTTCATGTTCTGAGTGACACATACATTTTATTTCGTTCAATATGAGATGTAAAAGATGGATAGAAGATGGACAATTCATTGTAAAAGCTAACCTTGAGTTATGGGATAACCCTTAAGTGAGTACTCTGTGTGGGCCTGAAGTGAAGTTCTCGAATCCTTGCCAACATTTCGTGTTACACAAATACTAGCAGGAGCTCCATAAGTTTGAGGGCAGCCAAGAGTTAAAGTGTATATGTTGTCAGTCATACACATTAGAGAAAGATAACAAAATACAGAAGCACTGAGTCAAAGCATATAATCTTGAATTCTGTTGGGTTTTCGTATTACTATAGACTCTGCCATTTCCAACTCCAAGAAACCCGACCATCACTCTCTGTCTTCCTCCCCCCCATCCGCCCCACCCTCACATTCCGCCCTCGCCCTCTCCTCAATCCGGTCAAAAACCTCCCTCACTCCTCTCCTCACCCCCCAACACTTCTTCACAAACTCCCCCTCCCCTACCAGTTCCTGCACCGCATACTTAGCCCTCACCAACTCCTCCATGAACCCCTCCAGATTATCCCCTCCCCGCCCATTGTGATTCTTTTCGCAAATCAGCAACTTCTCTCCACTGCGAATATTGAACAAGATGGACTGCTCGGGCAGTTTCCCAGACTGACGGGCAAACAGGTATGAGTAGATGGCCGTTTGCAAGATATTATTGTTATTGAGCGACTCGGTAAACTTGATTTCCCAGAGTGTCTTTCTCTGTCCGCGGTACTCGGGGGCCAACGGCCAGTCGTTACCGTTGATTTTTCCCTTATTCTGCTGTCCCTTAGGCGGCTCCACCGTCACGATATCCGCGGCCCCTGAAATCCCCATCTCCTTTTCCCCATACCCAAATGCCGCCTGCAACCTCGTCTCAAACGATGCCAACACGGGCATCCGCCCCCTCGCCAACTCGGCAGCCAACCTTTGCACGGCACGGTTGAGGGTGCCCGGCTTGATCCAGCGGTAGGCCGAGTTGTCGAGTATGCTTTGGCGCGCATGGTAGAGGGATACGCGCGTGTCATATTGGCAGGCTTTGCGGCAGAGCCAACTAATGTCATCTTGGGTAAATGGGTATTTCATGTCACGGAGGGAAAAGGAATTGAGGGCGAGGAAGGCTGGTGTTAGGCCGATGGTTTTAAGAGTTCCAATTATAGCGTGTTCGGTAGCGGCGACAATGACTAGGGCGTTAAGGTCATAGACGGCTTCAAAAAGTAGGTCGTCTTCGTCATATGCCAATTCATCGTTGTTTTTAGAAGCATCGTCGACGTTTTCACCTCCATCTTGCTTCTTCTGCCGCCACCGGATCGATGTGATTGGTGGCAGAACAATGTGCTCCCTGCGCGGCCGCGCCTCCTGAAGCACCGTGATATCCAAATACTTGGTAATTAAATCGACGACAAACTTGCTGTCAAGATGGCGAATCAGCGCTCTAACCCGGACCCGCCGCGGCAGAGATATCTTCTCGGCAACCGCCCTTCCCGGGGCTGGCCCCCTGACCATGAAGTGTTCGGGGTTCACCTTCTCAGTGTAGTCAATGATAGAATGCGCAGCAATCTTATCCGGGTCCAGGAACCCCATCATTTCATCTGTATCATGGTTAGAAAACAGCACCACCAACCGCTGCCTTGCCCTTGTCAACGCCACGAACAACGCATTAGTACAACCCAGATCCGGCGATGACTGGTCAAAATATTCAAAGTAGGACTGGTTCGCCACTTGTATCATGATAATCAAATCTCGCTCGCTCCCCTTGAATTGGTGGATGGTAGATATTGACAGTTTCCCCTTGAGCGTCCGGCGATCCAGCGGCGTGTCATCGTCTATCGGGACCGAGATTGGGACTCCCTGGGCCGTCAGCCAGTTTGACAATCTGGCAATGATGACATTTCCGCACACCGAAGGTGCCAGGATCGCTGTATTTTTGGCCCCGTAGTATGATATGAGCGGTATCAGGCGTTGTGAGGTCTCCTTGTACTCGAAGGGGTTATATTGCATGAATATGGGCAGTAGGCCGTCTTTGGCCCCGGAAACATAGGGGTCTCCGGCCATGTAAACGTTCTTGACAAAGTCGGCGGTTTGGTGAGACATGCGGAAGGACGTGCTCATGGTCGCCTCGGCCCATGGCGTATTATCGTTATCAGATTTGAGAATCCTGCTCGCTAAGGTCAGATACCGCGCATCGGCACCCTTGAACTCGTAAATTGCCTGCTTCTCATCGCCTAGAATGACTAAGCAGGCCGGTTTCCCTCTAGCTCTCGTATTAGCTTCGATAAAAACACAAACCAACCAGAATAACAACTCGGTGCAATCCTGGAACTCGTCTAGAATAATGACGTCGAACGGCTGCCCGGGGATCCGCGGGGGCATTCCCAACCCGGCATCTAGAGCCTCCCTCTTGTCCAAAAGCACTGCGTCATCCGGGACTATCCCCCCAAAGATCTTCCCCGCCATCCCATGGAACGTCCAAACGTCAACATTATCATATCTGCCACCGAAGCGTTCTTCAGTCTCTATCTTGAGCCGCCGCGAGTACGTTAGCAGTGCTACGCGGGAGCCTGAGGGCTCATTGGAGGCCACAATGGCTTCGGCGGTGGCAGTTTTCCCGGAGCCGGGGCGGGCGGAGACAACGACGTGGTGGGTTTTCGAAAGGGTGATGACGCGTTGTTGTTCGAGGGAGGGAGCATATGTTTTGGCTTTGGCGCTTTTGCATTTGCGGCGGGGTTTGTAGGTGATGTCGTTGGGGTTGTTGACGGCGTATTTGAGGTCGGTGGGGCGGGCGTGGGGAGGGGGGCTGGTTTTGAAGGGGGGTTTTGTGGTGTGAAGGTGGCGGGGCCAGACGGAGATTCTGGGAGGGAAATATGCGTTGGGTTTTGGGTGAGATGTAAAATGTCGAAGGTTTGAAGGAACAGTTGAAGACTGAGCCACGAGCCGGAACTGGCGCATCATGATGGGAGACTCTCTTTTGGAAGAAAAATAGTTTGATCAAGGTATGAATGGCAAAAGAGTGGCTCTAGTCTATGAAATATTTATGAGGGAAAAGGAACAGAGAGCAATATATTGATGGACGGATGCCTCCTTGTCACGTAACAAACAGAGTGATTTCACGGAACATGGCGATCTGGCAGCTGATACAGACTTTATTAGACATGATGCATGCAGTCTTAGTGACATATGCATTTCCTTGTCTTACAGCACACATTTGTCTCTCAGTATTAATAGATTGTTGTTGTTCACGTCGTCATATTGTCTTTGTACCATTCTTTAAAGTCATGTTATACACATTGTCTATCTATCTATGGTACAACACAGTTACACCAATCGCTGTTGCCAACAAAATAGCCCATAGCCTCTCTCATTTTCCTAAATCAACTATTTACCATCTGCGTCATATCTCTCTCGGTCTTCGTCTTCAACGATGACAGAAGGCGTCACCCCAAAAAATTCAACCCTCCCCGTCCTCCGCTCCCTTTGCACTCCCTTCTCAACCGCATCAATCGCTGCCTGCCGAATCTTCTTACACTGCTCCACGAAAGCCTCATCATCTAGCTTTTGCTCAACTAAGTACTTGCGCCAGATCAATTCTTCCATGAAGCCCTGAAGCTCATTTTCTCCATCTCCGGCTCCATCTCTGGCTTGCGGTTGTTGCCGTTTTGCCCTAATCTCCAACTTCTGGCCAGTCCGCACATTGAATAAGAATGTCCGGTCCGGAGGTTTTTTGCTTACGCTTACCTGTGCGTACATCCAGGCGTAGATTGCCGTTTGTATTACGTGTGCACTCGTCAAGCTCTCGGTAAACTTGATCTCCCATAACGTCTTCTTCATCCCGCGGAATTCATCAGCAAAGGGATTCCTCACATGCCAATGGGGCACCCCCGAGGCCTTCCTGCTTGTCTTGAACCGGCTCGGCATCTCGATGGTGACAATGTCGACCTTTCCGACTATCCTCATCCTATAGTCCTTGCCCTCAAAGCTGTTGTCGCTCAAACTAAATTCAAAGGTCATGCCGAGAACATTTCCCGACGCCTCGAGCTCCTCTCGTAACCGCCGGGCCCCTTTGTATAGAACCCGCGGCTTGATCCAGTCGAAGTTGTGCCCTTTTAGAGATCGGTGCCGCGCCCAGAATCCGGAATTCATGGCATCATATACACAGGTGCGCTTGCAGAGGGCCCTCACGGGCTTAGCCTTAAACGGGGAGCCGAGGTCTATTGGCTCTAGTGAAACACCATCATCACAGAAATTCCCACAGTTGACGGCGTTCATGGTGCCAAATAGCAGGTATTCCGCCGAGGCAACCATGGCTAGCGCATTCAGGTCAGCAACTCCTTCATGAAAATTCCATTCGCACTGGGGGTATATAGGCGGTTTCTTCCCGTTGTGCTGATATTC